>CM041793.1:43020548-43620548 GCA_023376895.1 Aspiorhynchus laticeps
CTTAATTTTGGCCGTATAAATATCAGCAATTGCACCAAAATGCATATTTTTGCTTTTTTGGGCCTCTAAATTAAATGGAGGTGTTTTTTTTCCTCCTAAAGTTGAGTATGAACTCTATATTCTCAATATATATTAGCCATAAAAGCTTGACGCATCAAATATGATGCTAAAAAAAAAAAAAAAAAAAAAAAAAAAAAAAACTTAAAGGGATAGTTCATCCAAAAATGAAAATCTGATGTTTATCTGCTTACCCCCAGGGCATCCAAGATGTAGGTGACTTTGTTTCTTCAGTTGAACACAAACAAAGATTTTTCACTCAAACCGTTGCAGTCTGTCAGTCATATAATGACAGTCAATGGGACCCATGGATTTGAGAGACAAAAAAACATACAGAAAAACCAAATTAAACCCTGCGGTTCGTGATGATACATTGAGGTCTTAAGACACGAAACAACCAGTCTGTGCAAGAAACTGAACAGTATTTATATAATTTTTTACCTCTGATCCACCATGTCCAGCTGTCTTGAGCGCATTCACAACATCCAGCACATGATGCGTCAAGGTGCTCTGGCATAATAGAGGGATGTGCGGAAGTGATCTTCTTCTTCTTCCTTGATGTTTAACGGCGGATGGCATCCAACTTCAATGGTGCGCACCGCCACCTACTGTCCTGGAGTGGGAACCGGAGCTAGACAGAGATAAACTATAACTAGAAGGGAGACTTCCCTTATAACTAGAAGGGAAACTATAACTAGACTTTCTTGCACAGACCGATTGTTTCGTGTCTTAAGACCTCAGTATATCATCACGAGAGGCAGGGTTTAATTTGGTTTTGTCCGTGTATGTTTTTTTGTCTCTCAAAGCCGTGGGTCCCATTGACTGCCATTGTATGACTCACAGACTGCAACGGTTTGAGTTAAAAATCTTTGTTTGTGTTCTTCTGAAGAAACAAAGTCACCTACATATTGGATGCCCAGGGGATAAGCAGATAAACATAACATTTTCATTTTTGGGTGAACTATCCCTTTAACATTTTGTTTAAAGGCTCAATAAACTGTTAAAGGTGCTGTATGTAGGATTGACACCTAGCGGTTGAACTAGATATTGCAGTCCAAATTCAAAATATTGGAGACTTTTTTCACCAGCCCCTCCTCCTCAGACTTGACGCACACACAGGATGCCAGATTAAGGACACCAACAGGAACTAGCACACATGACGATGAATGAAATTAAATATGCTGTGTTTTCCACCAACTGGCAACCCTGGGTGCCGAAATATAATTGGGTAAACTGGCAGTGGGAGGGTTTCACAAACAATAACAAACACAGACATTCAGGGCGGAACGCACATTTTCAAAGGACAATAACTGACTGTAGCATTGTTTTTCAGATAAACAAGTATGTTTACTTAGCATGTTTCTTACATATCTGCAAGCATATTATGGTATTTTTATGCTTTAGTAGAGTCAAAATCCTACATACAGCACCTTTCAATTTAAAATAGATTTTGCTGACGTTTATTTCATATATCAGGTTTTAGATGGTTAAATATCCAGCTTTTTGGCATAGGATTTTGGACCAATGAGATTTCACTGGGGAAGGAGCTACCTACTGCAAGGCGATAAAGATTGGTTAAAAAAAAATATGGAAAAACTGAAGAACAGTATGCAAGGAAATCATAAAGAAAAACAAATTCATGCTACAGAGACAACACAGAAAGTATTGTGTTGATGTGTTTTATTTCTGTCATTTGAGTCAAGTTGCACTAGAAGATAAAGCTCCTAAACATTTGCTTATTTCGCAGTCACAGACTCGCATAAACTCGCATGTTTGTGTAACCCTGTACAGATGAAAGAACTTCTGAGGAACAAGAAAAAAAGGCCAGATACGGAACATCTCGCTCTGAACTCACAATGACAGCTCTGTCAATGAAGAAAGGGTATCCGTGAACGAAGAAAAAATCATTACCAAATCCTGTGACAGAGCTGTCAGGTGAAATGTATCGTGGGTAATACTGTAGTGTGAACTTTCCACTGGCATGAGTGAATCTCACAGTGTGACGCTGCATGACTGTGTCATCCAGCAAAACTCTTTTTATAGGGACATAAAGGAATGCATGATGGGCCATTCAAAGGTTTTTTTTTCCCCCTCAGGGTGAAATGTTTAGTCTTTTTACATCGATTTTCCAGAAAAATGTGTAGTTTGACTGTATATTTGGGATTTAAACAATAAAACCTGCATCTATATATTCAGTGAATATATAGCTCTTTCACAGATATTTTTGCTCATTCATAACTCACCACTATGAAGTTTTAGGTGTTGCTGTGCACTTGCTAAGGTGCTTGTTTGATGTTTTGGTCCTGAGCCCCTTCAAAGACCAAATAAACAGTGAGACCACTCAGTAAAGTAACAGCACAGCTCACCTCACCAAAACACATGATTGGAGAACTGATGTGGAGCACAAATGCTTCAGGACAACTTCCACACCGCAGTTTAATTTTTAATACTTAGGGTGTCAAAGACACCATTACTCTACTTTGCTTTAATTCTAAACCCTAAAAGCCTCACTTTTTTAGTTCGACTTTTTCCAAGTAGTGCTTTCCCTCTAGACCAAACGTTTTGTACAGTATTCATCCAAACTTTTGGAAGATGCCTTACTGTTTACCATCTATATACAAGTGAGGTCAAAATGATTTGAATAGTGCTTTTCTCAACTGTTGCTTTGCCCACAAGCAGCTTTACAGAAAATCACAATGTTAATGTTTGTATTTTAATATCTTGATTTATGTGAGTGTACTGTATCCGGGTAAAGTAGGATGTATTACATACTCCACATTACTTGTGGATTATTGTGATGTTTTTATCAGCTGTTTGGCACCCATTCACTGCATTTTCTCTAAAATCTTGGATGGCCTGATGATGAGTTAAGGTTCTTTAGGTTCAAGGGTTCAAGGTTCTTTATTATTTGTCACATACACAATCATACAGGGTATAATCAGTAGTGAAATGTAGGTCAGGACGGGTCCGCTCAATGGACAGTGCAAAAAAATAAAATAAAAGATGAAACATAACACAGGAGAGTATATATAAATATAGGTAAGAATAAGATAAAAAATAAGTAAAAAATAAAATAAAATAAGGAGTAAAATGTGCAATGAAATAAAATGTGCAATACAGTCTACTGTGGATTTAATAAATATTAATATAAACAGGGATGTGCAAGAGGAATGTGCAAACAGGTTGTACCGGGTATGTACACATAGCAGCAATGCGGATGATGGAGAATAATGGGTGCTTTTTACAGTTTATTAAATTGAGTCCTGTATATGTTATGAGACTGAGTTTAGGAGCCTGATGGCCTGAGGGTAGAAGCTCCTCCTCAGTCTCTCAGTTTTTGCCATCATGCTCCTGAAGCGCTTGCCAGATGGCAGCAGAGTGAAAAGACGGTTACTGGGGTGATTTGAGTCCTTGATTATTTTTGCAGCTCTGCTTTTGCAGCGTTTGAGGTAGATGTCCTGCAGAGAGGGGAGGGCAGACCCTGAGATGCGCTCAGCTAAGCGCACGACTCTCTGCAGAGCTTTGCAGTCCTGATTTGTGGCGTTACTGTACCACACTGAAATGCACTGAGTCAATACACTTTCTATGGCCCCTGAATAGAAAGTTTTCAGGATTGCTGGTGAGACCCTGAATTTCCTCAGCTGTCGCAGATGGTACAGTCTTTGCCTGGCTTTCTTGACCTGTGTTTGAATGTGTGCAGTCCAAGTCAGGTCCTCGGAGATGTTTACACCGAGGTACTTGAAGCTGCTCACCCTCTCCCGCTGATCATAAGAGGAGTGTAGGGCCGCTGCTGTCTCTTCCTGAAGTCTACAATCAGCTCTTTAGTTTTGCTCATGTTCAGAGAGAGGCAGTTGTCCTGGCACCATGATGTAAGTCTCTCTACCTCACCCAAGTATGTGGTCTCATCACTGTTGCAAATTTAACAATAGAAGTGGAGCTGTGAGAGGACACACAGTCGTGTGTGTAGAGAGAGTAGAGCAGGGGACTCAGAACGCAGCCCTGCGGGGCTTCTACATTCAGGGTGATGGAGTTGGAGGTGAACTGGCCCATTTTCACCACTTGTGGTCTGCCGGTGAGGAAGTCTTGAATCCAGTCACAGAGTGAAGTGTTTAGGCTGAGGTCTGAGAGTTTGACAGCTAGCTTGGTGGGGACTATAGTATTGAAAGCTGAGCTATAGTCAATGAATAGCAGTCTGACATAGTTGCCATTTTTGCTGTCAATATGTCTTGAGGGAGGAGTGCAGTACCTGAGAGATGGCATCATCAGTAGACCTATTTGGGCGATAGGCAAACTGAAGAGGGTCCAAGGTAGCAGGGATGGAGGAGCATATGTGTTTCTTTAAAAGTCTCTCAAAAACCTTCATGACTGTTGATGTGAGGGCAACTGGATGATAGTCATTCAGGCAAGAGGGTTTACTGTTCTTAGGCACAGGGATGATGACAGATTTCTTAAATGAGGTGGGAATCACAGAGGTAGCAAGGGACTCATTAAAGATGGAAGTAAACAAACCAGCAAGCTGATCGGCGCAGGACCTTAGAACGCGGCCAGTAATCCCATCAGGTCCGGCGGCTTTCCTGATGTTTACTCTCCTTAATTCTCTCCGAACCTCGTCCTCCGACACGGTGATAACATGATCAACATCGCTGCTCTGTCTGCTGCTTCCTGACGTGCTGATCGGCAGAGTCGCGCAGCCGTTGCATTCGAAGCGGCCGTAGAAGGTGTTTAGCTCTTCGGCCAGCAATGGATCTGCTCTCACCTCGGCGGAGGGGTTATTTCCAGAGGAACAGATGGTCTTCAGTCCCTGCCCCATGCGTCGAGAGTCATTGAGCTGAAAATGTGACTCAATTCTCTCTCTGTATCGGAGCTCTAACTGCCCGTCGGAGAGCATAACATGATGCTTTGTATTCGCTCATGTTTCCTGACAAAAGACCGGCGTTGTATGCGGCAGTGCGTTGGTTAACCGCAGCACGGATTGTTCTGTCCACCCACGGTTTCTGATTAGAGAATGTCCTTATTGTTACCGTTTCAGTGGCTTGGTCGGTTAGCATGTAAACAAAGCTTAATGCTACATCCGTGAACTCGCTGACGTCAGCTGAACTCGCCCGGAACATGTCCCAGTCGACGTCATCAAGAGACGCCTGTAGCATAGCTTCAGAGTGGGAGGACCAGCGCGTCACTTCCCTCACCCCCGGGGATTCCTGAACGATCCTTTGTTTATATTCCAGTGTGAGGAAAATGCCGGCATGGTCCGATTTGCCAAGGGCCGGCAGGGAACGAGCTTTATAGGCATTCTTAAACTGAGTGTAGCAATGATCCAGTGTATTCGGTCCTCTAGTTGGACAGGATACATGCTGATGGAAGGTCGGCATGACCTTCCTGAGGTTGGCTTTGTTAAAGTCCCCTGCGATGATAGAGGCAGCGTCAGGGTGTTTGTTGATGTAGCCGCTTAGCTCCTCGTGGAGTTTGGACAAAGCCAAGCTCGTGTCTGCCTGAGGTGGAATGTAAACGGCAGTAGCGATGACCGCGGAGAACTCGCGGGGTAAACAGAATGGGCGGCAGATAATGGAGAGATGTTCCAGATGAGGCGAGCAGGAACGCGACAGAATGGAGATATTCCTGGGGTCGCACCATTTCTTGTTAATCATGAAACACACTCCACCACCCTTGATTTTTCCGGCCTCGGCTGTTCTGTCCATCCGTAAAACAGAAAAGTTATCAGACGGTGTTACAGCGGTATCCGGGACCGAGGGAGTGAGCCATGTTTCAGACAAACAAAGGATGTTACAGTCCCTAATGTCCCGTTGGAAACTTGTCCTGGCTCTAAGATCGTCCATCTTATTTTCCAAGGATTGGACATTTGCGAGCAGAATACTCGGAAGAGGAGGGCTGTGAGCCCTTTTCCTCAGTCTGTCACGAATTCCCGCGTGTCGCCCGCGGTGTTTCTTGCG
Organism: Aspiorhynchus laticeps; assembly: GCA_023376895.1. Classification (NCBI taxonomy): domain Eukaryota; kingdom Metazoa; phylum Chordata; class Actinopteri; order Cypriniformes; family Cyprinidae; genus Aspiorhynchus; species Aspiorhynchus laticeps. The sequence goes on from CM041793.1 coordinate 43,026,554, forward strand.
CCTCCTGGGATTATTCAGACGACCTTTGTTAACCTCGGCGTTCCGAAGAATCTCCACTGGCCACGCTGGATCCGTGGATAAAGTGTCCTGAAGCTGGTTAGTGCAGCGGTGTCCAATGTCCAAAAGTGTTCTTTTGTCGTATATAAATAGTGCAGACGTTATGCGTGTAAAAAGAGAAAGTAAAAATACGTAAAAAAGTATATAAAAGCACAGATTGAGCGGAGCCATCCTTTAACGTCGACTGAACAAAGCAGCGCCGGAAGTTAAACGAGGCAACTATCTTCTCAACATTAATGGAACATGACTGTGACTTGAAACACTATTAAACTGAGTCATTCAAGATGCCACACAAATAGCGTTGCTCAAGAGAAGCACTTCTGACACTCACAGTTAATTCCATTGGAGCTTGACATTAGCTTGTAACTCAATCCTTTTGTAAACTCAAACCTTTAATGTAAAGCTTAACCAAGCCAAATACAATTATTAAAATACATATGTGATTCTTATATCACACATACACAACAAAGTCAGAATTGTTCAACTACAAATGGAATTCTAAGACAGAATTTTGACTTTCTGAATGCAAGTTCATATAATGCCTAAAATTGTAATCTTTTGGGCTACAAATTCACCTTTTGTGCTTCTAAGTCAATAGAGCGAAGAAAGCGAAGATTTCATACAGAAATGACCTTAATAAACTCACCTATATATCCTATTTTAAACACCAATATACATCATCACTCATACTTGCAATATGTAAATTAACCCTGTCAAAACAGAGCACAAAAAAAATAATTTCCTATTAATTAAAACCGAAAGAGTTGTTGAGAGTCGAGTCAGAGGAAACACAATTAACAAGCATTTCCAATGCCCAGTATTGGCAGGCAAATAAAACAATTATACCAGCGTTAATTATTCATCGGTAGGAAATAATGCTGGAATTACCCTGCTTTAACCTGACTAGTGCTTAAGTGTGTTCCAAAACCTCGTTATCTCCAAAGAGGTAAATAAGAATGTGATTACAACTCATCAGCGCTGGTTTGTGTGGCCTCTCCAGGGCTGAGTGTCATCAATGTTCGTTAAGTAATGAGCAGTGATTGGTATGAAATTACTTCTTCGCCTCGTCAGTCTTCTGCATGCTGCTTTATGCATAATTCCCTGTGCATGACTGCCAGACAGCATCAGAAGTAGAATCACCACAATGGAAGTGTTTAGACCAGAAAACTAGCGCTCTGCAGCATAACGTATACTGTAGTAGTACATGAGACAGTACACAATATGTAACCTGTAGCATGAAAACTGACCAGTGACCTCATTATGTTGCATGTTTAATTAAAATAGGTTTTTAATACCTGGAAAAGCTATTCATTAGCATTCCTCTTAATGGCTTTTGTTTGGCTGGCATAGGACCTCTGGAAGTATCATACTTGAAATCTGCCATCTTTGCACATGGTTGCTGAAAAAGATAGAAATATAATGATAAATTAAGTTAATTTCAAGCTTTTAAAATAAAATAAAATAAAATCCTAGACCACTTAGTTTAATATAGAAAATTTAAAAAGTGCAGTTTAGTATTTTTTTATCTACTTCATTAGTTAAAAATTACATTAATTTCAAGCTTTTAGTAGCCCTATAAAATTATATATTTAAAAAAATAAATTAAAAAAATAAAAATAAAACCAAGACATCAATCCTCGCTGCTTTAGTTTAAAACACACACACTTAAAATTAAATGCTATTAAAAAAGTACTGTCATTTTGCTTTTGAAATCCACCATCTTTGCACATGGGTGCTGAAAAGTTAGAAATAAATGTTAAGTAAATTTAAAAATTAAGTTAATTTCAAGCTTTTAAGAGCCCTATAAAACCAAATTAAAAAAAGATTAGAATAAATATTAGAACACGTGTGTTATTAAATGTTATTCAAATTAAATGCTATTTAAAAAAAGTACAGTAATTTAGCATTTGTAATCCAGTTCCAATTTTATAACAGAAAAAAAATCAATGAATAAATAACTCTTGGTCATATAACCTTTGTCAGGCAAATTTAATATACATTACAACCAAACTATTAAAAATGATATGGCAAACATCCTTATGATAGGCACAATCATTTAAAACAAAGGCTGGCTGTTAAATGTCATGCAAAAATATTATTTTTGGCAGGCTGATTAAATTACGCATTGAAAGCAGATGTGAAGAACTGGAAGCATCAACTGCAATTTGTCACACTGAAAATGAAAGGTCAAGCGGAGTGCATTGCATTGAGCGATACGGGATTTCTTGCATTACATTTGAGCAAATGCAATGTGTCATCAGGGCATTCCGTGTAAACAGAGTTTGCACACTGTGCACAGGAGGAGGATGTATAAAACAATAGCCGCCGGCATACAGAGCTAGTGCAGCCCGATTAAGAGCGGGCTGTGGGAATTAGTTGAACAGGTGCATCTCAATAAATTAGAATGTCGTGGAAAAGTTCATTTATTTCAGTAATTCAACTCAAATTGTGAAACTCGAGTACTAAATAAATTCAATGCACACAGACTGAAATAGTTTAAGTCTTTGGTTCTTTTAATTGTGATGATTTAGGCTCACATTTAACAAAAACCCACCAATTCACTATCTCAACAAATTAGAATACTTCATAAGACCAATAAAAAAAAACATTTTTAGTGAATTGTTGGCCTTCTGGAAAGTATGTTAATTTACTGTATATGTACTCAATACTTGGTAGGGGCTCCTTTTGCTTTAATTACTGCCTCAATTCGGCGTGGCATGGAGGTGATCAGTTTGTGGCACTGCTGAAGTGGTATGGAAGCCCAGGTTTCTTTGACAGTGGCCTTCCGGTCATCTGCATTGTTGGGTCTGGTGTCTCTCATCTTCCTCTTGACAATACCCCATAGATTCTCTATGGGGTTCAGGTCTGGTGAGTTTGCTGGCCAATCAAGCACAGTAACACCATGGTCATTGAACCAGCTTTTGGTACCTTTGGCAGTGTGGGCAGGTGCCAAGTCCTGCTGGAAAATGAAATCAGCATCTCCATAAAGCTTGTCAGCAGAAGGAAGCATGGAAGTGCTCTAAAATTTCCTGGTAGATGGCTGCGTTGACTGTGGACTTCAGAAAACACAGTGGACCAACCCCAGCAGATGACATGGCAGCCCAAATCATCACTGACTGTGGAAACTTCACACTGGACTTCAAGCAACATGGATTCTGTGCCTCTCCACTCTTCCTCCAGACTCTGGGACCTTGATTTCTAAATGAAATGCAAAATTTACTTTCATCTGAAAAGAGGACTTTGGACCACTGAGTTCTTTTTCTCCACAGCCCAGGTAAGACGCTTCTGACGTTGTCTCTGATTCAGAAGTGGCTTGGTAGCCCTTTTCCTGAAGACGTTTGAGCGTGGTGACTCTTGATGCACTGACTACAGCTTCAGTCCACTCCTTGTGAAGCTCTCACAAGTGTTTGAATCAGCTTTGCTTGACAGTATTCTCAAGCTTGCAGTCATCCCTGTTGCTTGTGCACCTTTTCCTACCCAAATTCTTCCTTCCAGTCAACTTTGCATTAAATATGCTTTGATACAGCACTCTGTAAACAGCCACACCTTTCAGTAATGACCCTCTGTGACTTACCCTCTTTGTGGAGGGCATCAATGTTCATCTTCTGGATCATTGCCAACTCAGCATTCTTCTCCATTATTGTGGTTTCAAAGAACAAGAGATACCTGGAATTTATACTGTAGGGATGACCATTAATTGAAACGCAAATGTAAATATTCTAATATTTTGAGATACTGATTTTTGACTTTCATGAGCTGTAAGCTCTAATCATCAAAATTAAAACAAACAAAAAATCTTTTGAAATGTTTTACTTTACATGCAATGAATCTAAAATATATGAAAGTTTCACTTTTTGAAATAACTTACAAGAAAAAAATAACTTTTTCACGACATTCTAATTCATTGATATGCACCTGTATATGCCTGACTAAACACATGAGTCTTTAGTCTAGACTTAAACAAAGACATCACCCTAGGAGCTACGGAAGAAAATGCTCTTTCTCCCCACATGGATTTTGCACTTTCTGGCACCATCAAAATGTGAGAGGTGTATTTATGCAGGACAGTCCGTCGTGCTGCACCTGCTGTCTTGAGTTGAGGAACTGCCGTAAAACATCTCTGAATTCTGATCACAAAGAAAAAGTGTAAAGGACACGAAGCAGAGAATCAGACTTCATATCCGATCATTGATTCATTCAACAGTGAATGCATTATCCATCAGTTCATCATTTAAGTGAATGAGCATAGCTACACCTCCTTTGATCTTCCTGAGAGCGGCCTCATCAGGTAAATGGATTTCAGAGGGGGAAGTGATGCTGTTTTGGATTGTTTTAGGATGTGCACATCTCTCTTCTCATTCTGAGAAGTGCCTCTTGTCCATGAGCAATAAGTGTGTTTTTACCATTATGTTGACGTTAATATTCAATGAACATAACCCCCTATTTGGTATGGTCTACTGAATTTCACTGAAGATCTTTCGAAATAAAAACCTTTTCATAAAGACATACAGTACATTTTTAAGCCAAAACACCTCCCCAGATCAAAATAAGCATTTACTGGAAGTAAACTTTCTGATGTGTGACATAAATATATGAATTTAGCATGTGACACCTATGTTTCAAAATACAAATCATGAGTGAAATTATCATATAAAATCACACTAGATTTTAAGTGTGCAAAACAGTCTACACATAATACTCCATAAGATTATATCACACTCAATTATCATTATATTTAACTATAACAATATATCTGTTCCAGCCAAAAAAGGACATGAAATGGTCATAGAAAACGAATATAATTCAAAATTTTGCATCAGTAAGATATATACATAAATAATTTAATACTTTTATTTTACAAGAATGCATTAAAATGATCAAAAGTGACAGTAAAGACATTTATAATGTTATAAAAGATTTCTGTTTCAAATAAATGCTGTTAAAATATATTAAACAGAACAACTGTTTTCGGCATTGATAATAAATGTTTGAGCATAAAATCAGCATATTAGAATGATTTCTGGAGAATCTTGTGACTGAAGACTGGAGTAATGATGCTGAAAATTCAGCTTTGCATCACAAAAATGAATTCTGTTTTAAACTTTATTGAAATAGAAAACAGTTATCTTAAATTGTAATAATATTTCATATTACTTTTTGATTTTTGATCATATAAATGAATTTGGCGAGCACAAGAAACTTCTTTCTGATGCCAAACTTTCGAACGATAGTGTATAACATGACTGTTCACTAAAGGCACAACTGGCTCATGTTAAAATGTTCTAAACTGAGCAACTTCTACCCAGGACCATAATCTGATAATAGGACGTGCTGCTGTAGCGGTCGGAGCTTGTTAAGCAGACTGATTCTATAGGCTGCAGAGGGGAATCTGTCAGAGATCAGCTCCTGGAAGAGCAGACATAAGGTCAACGAGAAAATGTCAAATGTGTTTACCCTCAAGAAGCTGTCAGATTACTGCCAGTTCATCATAAACACCGCAGCTTCCAAAACATATTAAATTATGTCAGGCTTTTTTGTACTCTCTGTGTCACTAGATCAAATGGTATTAATATAAAATGGTACGGCGACATTAATTATGGGGGTGAGGTGGACAGAAAGAATAGTTCACCAAATATATGACAGTTTACCACCCTGATGTCATTCAAAACATGTCTGAAAGTCTTCCGTGGAAAACAAGGGTGAACTGTTGAAGAATATCACAGCCATTGAATGAAGACTGCACTGTCACGCTCTAAAATGAAAAAAGTAATAAAAGTACACTTCTGAAGCCATTTAAGACTGAAATGTAAGTCGTTATTCACTTCAAGTAGTGTTCTCGTGAGAAATTAAGGCAGCACTTTATTTTACAGCCCTGTTCCACATGTAAATACTATGTATTTATTTATTACAATTACTGGATAATAACTAGGTACTAACCGCGAACCTACCCCTAAACCTAACCTTAACCCATGTATTTAACCACTTTCTTGGGTACATACATAAGTACTTGTAAGTGCACATACTATAAAATAAAGTGCAACCGGAAATGAGCAGTTTGTAAACTAATTGTATTTTTTGTGAGTTGACTATTTTCAATGATTTTTGGTTGAGTTCAACTGACTTAATTCATATGACTTGAGAAGACTTGAAATGTAGCGCATGAGTCATATGAACTACTTTCATACTTTAATGGTTGTCTTGATACCTCTTTTCAACAATGATTTGGTATCATTCATGTCTGTAAGCCAAGCAGCGCAGCATGATTTACATGCTGATTTTTTAATAGTTTAGTGGATTGTTCAAATCTCTAACCCTACGGATGAGCTACAACGATAGTATGTACATAGCAGGCACCATTAAAACAAGAGGGTGAAAAGCTAATTGATGGATAGATTTGGTTTGTTTATCTAAACTGGGTCTAAATTAGCTTGGCACAGAGCCTGTAGATGGAAAAACAACAAGTAAATCTATTCAACTCAGTTAAATAATGGTCATATTATTGTTTGATTTCTGCGGAAAAAAAGAAATGGAGACGAAATGAGCGAATCTCATGAATCGTGTCCATCCAAAATATGTCCAGAAAATGGTTGACCCCCAAGCATTCTAGGACTTATTTTAAGATTTATGAAGCATTCTCATTACTGTAATGCAAAAACATCTGTACTAAATTTAAAATAAATTAGATTTTAATATAGCATTTATTTTAATGTTTTTGAAAGAAGTCACTTATGCTTACAAAGTAAGCATTTGGTTGATCAAACATACAGGCAAAAACTATTAGTGTGAAATTTAAAACAACTTTTCTACTTGAATATATTGTTAAATGTAATTTATTCTCATGATGCAAAGCTGAATTTTCAGCATCACTACTCCAGTCTCACATGATCCTTCAGAAATCATTCTAATATGCTGATTTGATTCTTAGGAAACATTTCTTGTAATTGTCAATGTTGAAAACAGTTGTACTGCTTAATAATTTTGTTGAAAATGTGATAATTGTTTTTCAGGATACTTTGAGTAAAAAGAACAGCATTTCTTTGAAATTAGGGCTGCCACTAATGACTATTTTTATTTCGATTAATCTATCGACTAATTTCTCGATTAATCTAAACGATTAATTTCCCACAAAAAAATCAATAAGAATATTTTATTAAACCAAATTAAATACAAATTTCTATGAAATCCTTTTTTAAAGCAAAAGTAAAGTGCAACATAGAGTGCAAGAAGCAAGTGTCCATCTCATAGTCCAAATCACTGAAATCAGTTCAGTATTATAGTGTAAGAATGACAACATATCTGTCACACTCCACTTAGGAGAAGGGAAACGCGGAGACGAGGAGCTGCTTCCAAACTGAAACTTTATTTAAATAAACTCAGGAATCGCTGGAGACAAACTTCTCACAGATAAAGACGTTAAGACTGGACACAGAGGCAGGGAAACACAGGGCTTTTAAAGGGGAGACTAAACTAGATAATTAATAACACAGGGCTGGGGACTAATAATTACAAATGAGGACAGGAACAGGAACTAACCAAATATGGGCACGAGAGGAGGGGAAACACGAGACACAGAGAACACAGGCCTGACAGTACTCCCCCCTCCCGAACGGTGCGTCCCGCACCGTACACCATCCAATGGGGAGGGGGGAGTGGGCGCTCTGGAGGCCTTAAGGGACACGGAGACAGGACAGGACAGGAGGCCTCCAGGGCGGCGCCCGTTCCGGGACCCACGGCAGAGCAGGGAGCTCGGACGGCCACGGCCCCAGCCCCCGCCTCGGTCTCTTCAGCAGGAGCCCTACTACGCGGACACTAGAGGGCGCTCGGCAGGCGCAGACTCTAGAGGGCGCTCGCTAGGAGCGGGCTCTGGGGTGCGCTGGCGAGGAGCGGGCTCTGGGGTGCCCACTGGAGAGCACTTGCGAGGAGCAGGCGCGGGAGGGCACTTGCGAGGAGCAGGCACGGGAGGGCACTTGCGAGGAGCAGGCACGGGAGGGCACTTGCGAGGAGCTGACTTTTGGGGGTGCTCTTGAAGCCCGGACACTTGGGGGCGCTCTTGAAGCGCGGGTACAGGGCTTGGGAGAGCAACGGCCCGTGGGCTTGGCTTAGCTGAGGACGGCGGCTCAGGGCTGAGGAGGATGAAGCTGCTTCGGAGGCAGGGGGATCTGTGTGGTTGGGCAGGCGGTAGGAGCCGTTGGAGAGGTATGCGGAGGTTCTCGGTGTGGGATGAGCTGGGGAGACGCGGCGCGTTCCAGCTGGAGTGGGATGACGAGGCTGGGGAATTTCCTCGACTTCTTCGTCGGAACCATTCAGAAAGAGGATTAGGTTAATAAGCTCGATCAATGGAAAATCACTTACGGGAAGATCGCAGCGTATAACCTCATCATCCAACCCCAGCAGGAAACACGCACCCAGAGCGGCCTCATGCCAGCTCATCCGGTTGGAGATCTCGAGAAACTCCTCCACATATCTCTCCAACCTCAGACCGCCCTGCCGCAACCCACACAGCACGTCCTCAGCTGAAGTCATCTGTATTTAGGTCCAGTCTTCTGTCACACTCCACTTAGGAGAAGGGAAACGCGGAGACGAGGAGCTGCTTCCAAACTGAAACTTTATTTAAATAAACTCAGGAATCGCTGGAGACAAACTTCACACCGATAATGACGTTAAGACTGGACACAGAGGCAGGGAAACACAGGGCTTTTAAAGGGGAGACTAAACTAGATAATTAATAACACAGGGCTGGGGACTAATAATTACAAATGAGGACAGGAACTAACCAAATATGGGCACGAGAGGAGGGGAAACACGAGACACAGAGAACACAGGCCTGACAATATCCACGTGTTCTAGTCTAATAATAAAATTATAATCAGTTTTTTAAATAAAGGAGTATTTACCAGAAATATTATTTACCAGAATTTCTGAAAAAAAAAAAAAATTAATGGAACCATTAAAATGGAATCCAGAAAATAATGGAAAACAGAATTTGGTACAGATAAAACTGTAAAACTCAATTAATTAGACAGGCTTTTTGATTAATACAATTTAATTTAACCATTAAAACAGAGTATAGAAAAATTAAAATGAACAAACTGAATTTGGAAATAAAACGGATTTCATAGGGCCCTATAATTATAATATGTTTTTTGTGGTTATAAAAATAGATGTAAGAGAATAGCTTTTAAAATGACTTAAAATACATATATAATAGCAATGATGCAATAATAATTAGTTCAAATAAAGTATCAAAAGCAAGAAATCTTATTGTTTTATTGGTTTTATTTTATAAAATACATAATGTATTATAAACAATAGAGCTAATATAGATTACGCATTACAACAAAGGCCTGCAGGGGGCGACGACAGCCTGATGATTATGTTTAAACATTACTGCGCGATCTAATCCTTGTTTAATATTGACCAAGCACCATTTAATTCAAATGTCCACTTAATATTTAATATTTGGCCATTTCTTTAGAACAGAAATGCTATAGCCACTGTAAGTAAATGAATATGTGGACATCAAAACATGTAAACTCAGAGTGAGAGTTTGAGCTTTTATTTTGAAATCGCGATATATTCTCCTGTGTTTGCACAGGTTTATAAATGATTTACCTTACACATCTGATGAAATGGCGCACGTTGAGTTCCCAGATGAACGTTATAATAAACCCAAACTCACAACAACATGCAGAGATGGAGTTTGAGACGCTCCACATGTAAATGATAAGTTTCTGTGGAACTACTGTGAAAGGAGCCGCTGTGAGACGCACGTATGTAACCCACAAGCAGGTAAATAATTAAAGCGCATATACTGTGTTAGAACTGCATCGTATATAATTATTTAATTAAATCATAGCGTTTGTGAATTCACAATTATGCTTAATTATGATTTTTAAATGAGTTTAATGTCATGCAGCCTTGGAAAATGGTCTAATAATGTGTTTTATGGATTCTCATCCGTGAAATGCGGCACTTCCGGTATTTTGCAGTTAGTCGACACAAGCAAAATCGATGATTTTTCAAGTCGATGATTTTTCAAAATCGACTAGTGGACTAAAATCGACGAATCGCGACAGCTCTATTTGAAATATAAATATTTTGTAGCATTATAAAATGTAGTCTTTACTGTCACTTTTGATCAATTTAATGCATTCTTGCTAAATGAAAGTATTCATTTATTTCCAGAAATAACTAACTAACTAACTAAATAAATCAATATTACTGACCCAACTCTTGGAAATGTTGAGATATATATAATAGATTCTGGGACATGCTTTTGGCAGGTTTCATGAGAATCTGAAAAAAGAAATCTCATCATACTTTGTCACAAACAACAGCAAAGCAAAGAGAATGCAAAAAGCGAGTTCATTCAAATAGTGTTTAAACATTAATGGCAGCAGTGAATACCTTCTTGTTTTCTGGGTATGAAATCGATACAATAGTTTTTGTTGTTGTCCCGATGACAAATGGAGCAGATATGAGCCGACTGAGTGAGATGAATCTCTGTGCAACCCGAGACAATTATCCTCCATCTGTGCCAGAACGCCACCGAGCCAGACTCACTTCGTACCTCAGATTCTGTCCAACAGATGAGAAATCCACAGAGGCGGTACCGTGACCTCCGACCCGCCTGACACGGGCCGAATCAAGAGCATCGCGAAAAGTGAGGTTCGGAGGAGAGCGCCACCTACGAGCAGCCCATTTATCACACGACTACAAGAGTTAAACGGCCGGCGATCGATAGGACAGGAGTTAAGAGCAAGCAGGGGGTGCTGAATGTCATCATTTTAATGAAATATAGATTTGGGTCTATTAAACAGCTTGCTGGTTGTGTATGAGAGAGTGGTGCTCTTTCTCGCGGCTAAATAAAGCCATCCATTAAAGACGAAAGAAATCGATTGCGGGTGAAACTAACACTCACCTCTCTGATGTGAGCACAGGTTTGCCCTGGTCTGGATAATAGATCAGGGTTAGGTAAGAAGCAGAATGGCTGCCGTGGGTTTCTGTGAGGCCGACATTATCGGATGCTAGGGTGATGTAGTGGTGTCCTGTCTCGCAGTTTCTTCAAGGTTTTCCCATCTGTTCTCAAATTTCATGTTCGTTTGCTTTACCTCGGTTACCTGTGTGTGTATTTCTTTTCCAGAACACAAAAGATGATATTTTGAATGACCCCGTGGTCCAAAAAACTCTGTTAACTTTCAGGATAACAGTAACCAGCTTTCATTGACATAGTTTTCAAAACATCAGTCAAAATGTGGAATAATTAAGATGTTTTTAATGATGTATTGTATACTCACCAAGGCTGTTTAATTAATCAGAAATAAAAACAGGAATATTGTCAATTATTACAATTTAAAATATTACTTTTTAATATATTTACTGAATATTCGGCATCATTACTCCAGTCTTCAGTGTCACATGATCCTTCAGAAATACAATGATTTGCTGCTCATTTATTAATGATGTTTAAAACTGTTTGTTTTGCTTAATATTTTTTTTTGTGAAAATCGTGATACACTACAATGCAATAATTTTAGGTAAGGAAAAAAATTACATTAAACTAAAATTAAAAATCTTATTATCAATGAATCCATAAAAATAATTTCCATAAAAATATTAAGCAGCAAAATGGTTTTCAATATTAATAAGAACCATTATTAATAATAAGTGCCATCATTATAACTGATACTAATTAAGCAGCGAATCAACATTCCAGATTGATTTCTTAAGGACCATTGATTTCTTAAGGAAAATTGATTTCTTAAGGACCATGTGACACTGAAGACTGAAGTAATGATGCTGAAAATTCATCTATGCATCACAGGAATAAATTACATTTTAAAATATATTCAAGTAGAAATCTGTTATTTTATATTGTAAAAATATTTCACAATATTATAGTTTTTACTGTATTTCTGATCAAATAAATGAAGCCTTTGTGAGCATAAGAGACTTCAAAAACATTAAAACATCTTAATTATTCCAAAAGTTTTACCAGTTTTACCAGTGTAAGAAAGTAAGCCATACAATTGGAATGACATGAGGGTTAGTAAATTATTCTCATTTTTGGGCGAACTATCCCTTTAAAGCTATCAGATGTGGGTTATGATAAAAAAAAGATCACAAACAGCTGAGCAAAAAATTCTGCAGCAATGTTTAAAGCTTGTAGACATTTATGTGAGAAATGACGACTACAGCAGAATGTCATTCATTACCTTAGTGTGCTTCAGTTGGCACAAGATCACCAAAACGCTTCAACACGCAGAACGGTGGTCTCCAGGTTGGGCATAAATGGATTGAATTAATTTACCCATCATGCCTCGTGTCGATGGAACAAGCTGTTGGTGGTGATTTAATATGGTGAATGTTTCTTCAGACATCTTTGTGCCAATAGCAGCTCATCGATTAAGCGCTGTTGTTGCATGGTGGACAGCCGTCCCTCTGTGGCCATTTCCAAACGGATTCTTCCAGCACCATAAAGCACAGACGATGATGTCATAGTTCTTCAGCCCGCTGATCTCAGTTCAATAGACCTGCTGGAAGGTTCACAGAATTATTGCATAGATGGAAAATTTGCATTGCTTAAGATTTGATCATGACAGTCATTTGTCAGTACATTTCAGATAATCAGGTTTAGAATTGCAAAGGGGTGGAAAATTTCCGGTAAATTTCCAGAAACTTTCCAAAAATCCCGGTAAATTACCAAAAATCCTGGAAAGTTTCCGAAATTTACTGGAAATTTTCCAACTTTTTGCAACCCTAATCAGGTTACAGAAATGATGCAGCTAAGGTCTCAAAATAAATAAAATGACTGTGTAAAAGTATGATGCTTGGCGAATGCACTTTAAAAGCAAGTGAGAAAAAAAAGAAAAAGAGTTATATCTTAAACCAGGTTAAATTTTCTGCAAAACAGTAAGTTCTGGTAGGTTTTTCACAAGAAAGGTTAAAGAAGTATAAAAGCAGTATAATTTATAAACCTTAAATTAAATTAAATTTACACTATCACTCAAAAGATTTGTTTGTGTTTAAAAAAATAGTTTTATTAAGACGGGATGCGTTAAATTGGTCAGTGATGGCAGAAATTGTTTGAAACAAATGTCTTTACTATTTATCGTATATATATATATATATATATATATATATATATATACAGAGGTGGGTAGAGTACCCAAAAGCTAAGTAAAAGTACTTCTATAAATATTTACTCAAGTAAAAGTAGTAGTCTGAATAGTTACTTGAGTAAGAGTAGAAAAGTATCGGATAAAAAAACTACTCAAGTAGTTAGTTACTAGTTACTTTGGATCATATACTGTATATCTATAGTCTATTTTTATTTAGATATATAGATACATTTATGTAATGTGTGTGTGTGTGTGTGTGTATCTATCTATCTATTGGGGGAAGTCGTGGCCTAATGGTTAGAGAGTCGGACTCGTAATCCAAAGGTTGTGAGTTCGAGTCTCGGGCCAACAGGAATTGTAGGTGGGGGGAGTGAATGTACAGCGCTCTCTCCTCATCAGAATGTCATGGAAAAGTTCATTTATTTCAGTGATTCAACTCAAATTGTGAAACTCGTGAATTAAATAATTTCAATGCACACAGACTTAAGTAGTTTAAGTCTTTGGTTATTTTAATTGTGATGATTTAGGCTCACATTTAACAAAAACCCACCAATTCACTATCTCAACAAATTAGAATATGGTGACATGCCAATCAGCTAATCAACTCAAAACACCTGCAAAGGTTTCCTGAGCCTTCAAAATGGTCTCTCAGTTTGGTTCACTAGGCTACACAATCATGGGGAAGACTGCTGATCTGACAGTTGTCCAGAAGACAATCATTGACACCCTTCACAAGGAGGGTAAGCCTCAAACATTCATTGCCAAAGAAGCTGGCTGTTCACAGAGTGCTGTATCCAAGCATGTTAACAGAAAGTTGAGTGGAAGGAAAAAGTGTGGAAGAAAAAGATGCACAACCAACCGAGAGAACCGCAGCCTTATGAGGATTGTCAAGCAAAATCGATTCAAGAATTTGGGTGAACTTCACAAGGAATGGACTGAGGCTAGGGTCAAGGCATCAAGAGCCACCACACACAGACGTGTCAAGGAATTTGGCTACAGTTGTCGTATTCCTCTTGTTAAGCCACTCCTGAACCACAGACAACGTCAGAAGCATCTTACCTGGGCTAAGGAGATGAAGAACTGGACTGTTGCCCAGTGGTCCAAAGTCCTCTTTTCAGATGAGAGCAAGTTTTGTATTTCATTTGGAAACCAAGGTCCTAGAGTCTGGAGGAAGGGTGGAGAAGCTCATAGCCCAAGTTGCACGAAGTCCAGTGTTAAGTTTCCACTTAACTGTCTGTGATGATTTGGGGTGCAATGTCATCTGCTGGTGTTGGCCCATTGTGTTTTTTAAAAACCAATGTCACTGCACCGGTTTACCAAGAAATTTTGGACCACTCCATGCTTCCTTCTGCTGACCAGCTTTTTAACGATGCTGATTTCATTTTCCAGCAGGATTTGGCACCTGCCCACATTGCCAAAAGCACCAAAAGTTGGTTAAATGACCATGGTGTTGGTGTGCTTGACTGGCCAGCAAACTCACCAGACCTGAACCCCATAGAGAATCTATGGGGTATTGTCAAGAGGAAAATGAGAAACAAGAGACCAAAAAAATGCAGATGAGCTGAAGGCCACTGTCAAAGAAACCTGGGCTTCCATACCACCTCAGCAGTGCCACAAACTGATCACCTCCATGCCACGCCGAATTGAGGCTGTAATTAAAGCAAAAGGAGCCCCTACCAATTATTGAGTACATATACAGTAAATTAACATACTTTCCAGAAGGCCAACAATTCACTAAAAATGTTTTTTTTTATTGGTCTTATGAAGTATTCTAATTTGTTGAGATAGTGAATTGGTGGGTTTTTGTTAAATGTGAGCCTAAATCATCACAATTAAAAGAACCAAAGACTTAAACTACTTCAGTCTTTGTGCATTGAATTTATTTAATACACGAGTTTCACAATTTGAGTTGAATTACTGAAATAAATTAACTTTTCCACGACATTCTAATTTATTGAGATGCACCTGTATACACACACACACACACACACACACACACTGTCGTTCAAAAGATTTGTAATGTTTTTTTTTTTAATGTAATTTATTTCAGTGATGCAAATCAGAATTTTCATCAGCCTTTACGCCAGTCTTCCGTGTCACATAATCCTTCAGAAATCATTCCAATATGTTAAATTATTATCAATGCTGTTCTTTTTTAGCATTCTATTCATCAAAGAATCCTGAACAAAATGTCACAGGTTCCAAAAAATATTAAACCGCAAAACTGTTTCCAACACTGGTAATAAATCAATATATTAGAATGATTTTAGAAGGATCATATGACTCTGAAAACTGGAGTAACAGCTGATGAAATTTCTGATTTGCATCACTGAATTTAATTATATTTCAAAGTATATTAATTATGTATTATAGCCTATGATATACGGCGTGGCATGTATATAACCAGGGCCGTTGCTAGTGGGGTGAAAGGTGGTGACAATTCTAGGGGGCCCCACAAAATCCAGGAATTATACTATATAGGCCCATGTTCTGTGAATAATTCTAATATTTTATTAGTTGTATAACTGAGATATTATGAAAACCACAAAAAAGCATGCAATTTGGTTCCATGCTTGTATATTGTACAGTATATAATATGTGTGTGTGTGGGGGGGGCCACATCAATATTTTTTCAGGGGGCCCCCAATCCTCTAGCTACGGCCCTGTATATAACCTCTGACACGGAGAAGAGTGAAAACTCCTCACATGACCGCTACCGAACATCTGAACATAACGAAACAAATGCACATTGACAGATCTTCTTCCGTCTGTTCTGCAAAATGTAAACAAATGTAGCCTATATTTCTGCAAGCGTAAATATTTTGTGATATCAAAATTAATTGTGTCTAGGCAAAGGCATTCCTCCTGGAACAGATCGCGCGCCGCTGCGCTCAACGCTCTTGATGTTCTTAACTTTCTACAACTCTGAGTGAGAACCGCTTCAGATGACTCAGCGCATGCAGCATTTAACTGAACAAATCATTCAAACTGATTCGCGAACCGATCAACTGGTTTGATCGAGCCTTTGAACAGAATTGACTCAAAAGAATGAAGCATTCTCGGATGGGCATCGCTCATTGCCCAGAGAACAGTAGACGGCGCGTTTGGAATAAATTGAAGCATTTTTAACTTGTATTGCATTAAGATAAAGTAACGAGAGGAGCGTCGCCCACAGTAACAAAGTAAAAGTACAGTTTTTTCACAAAAAATGTACTTGAGTAAGAGTAAAAGTACCCATCTTTAAATATACTCTAAAAGTATTAGTTACCCAAAATATTTACTCAAGTAAATGTAACGAAGTAAATGTAACTTGTTACTACCCACCTCTGTATATATATATATATATATATATATATATATATATATATATATAGATATACACACACTATTTATAGTCTATACATACACTATATTGCCAAAAGTATTGGGTCACCCCCTTCTAATGAACAGGTTTGACTACTTTAGTAATTTCCATGAGTACAAATCTTAATGTTTAAGCATATTATGATATTCTAGGGAATTGTGTGCTTCTCCCCGTTCCACGGGATCGTGACAGAACAGCGGACCTAACTAAAGTAAGCGGCGCCCTTCTCCCCCTTTATTTTTTTCAGTTTTTGATCAGTCTTTTGTTTCCTTCGTTTTTTTTTCCCGCGGCGATGGAAGTCGCCGCTCGTATCCTCGCCCTATACCGCAGAGATCTCCCCTTCTACGAGTACACCGGGGAATTCTGCGGGCTCGCCGCGGGGACGGCGCTGGACGACGCGGCCGTCAATCATCTGCTCTGGCTCGGGGCCAATTACCAATCACCCAGTGGACCTCCCAGACACCACAGTACTGAGTTGGAGAGAAGGGAAACTTCCGGTGTCTGGGAGGTGTCCGGGCCCGAGCCAGAACCAGCCCGCCGTCCGTGGCTCTCCCCAGCCCTCCGCCGTTCGCGGCCAACGCAAGCCCGCTATTTGCGGGGAAGTCAAGCCCGCCGCCGTTCGCAGCTCATTCACTCCCGCCGTTCGCGGCCAACGCAAGGCCGTTGTTCGCGGCCAACGCAAGGCCGTTGTTCGCGGCCCACGCAAGCCCGCCGCCATCCGCGACCAATGCAAGTCAGCCGCCCGTGGCCAACGCAAGCCCGGCGGCAGTGAGTATGGCAAGCCCGCCGGCAGAGAGTGTGGCAAGCCCTCCGGCGGTTCATATGGCAAGCCTGCCGGGTTCTGCTCACCCAAGCCCAGTGCCAGCCCCTCGACAGCGCCCTCCTGAGCCCACTCCTCGACAGCGCCCTCCTGTGCTCGCTCCTCGACAGCGCCCTCCTGTGCCCACTTCATGAAACATGATCTTTACTTAATATCCTACAGATTTTTGGCATAAAAATAAATAAATTGACCCATACAATGTATTGTTGGCTATTGCTACAAATATACCCGTGCTACTTATGACTGGTTTTGTGCTCCAGGATCAAAAATGGAGAATTGCTCTGCGCAAATGTAATATTTTGGTGTATTTGTAGCATTACCTGATTTGGGTCACGTTTTACCAGGGAAGCACGGAGACAAGGAGTTCACACAACACGACAGTTTAATATAATCCAACAGGTAACACAGATAACCGGCAGGCAAGACAATTCAAGGACCGACAAACACTAACTGAAAGGACTGGGGCTTAAATAGACAGGATAATGGGGGAAGGAACGAGACACACCTGAATCAAATTAACAATCAGACTGGGGAGAAACTGGGTCACAGGGAACACATGGGGAGAAAAACACAACAAAACAGTCCAGGGGCGTGACATTACTCCCCCCTCCCGGAAGGTGCGTTCTGTGGAACAACAGAGACGAGGACGGGGACGGGTGGGAACCAAGGCGGAGGCTCAGGAGAAGGACGAACACCCAGGAGGGGGCCGGCTGACAGAGACCAGGGAAGTGACGGAGGGAGGAGCCAGGGAAGAGACAGGAGGGACCCGGAGGAGGAGCCACACAGGAGCCATGGAGGAGGGATGGCCGCCGACTCCAGAGTGGAGCCGTGGGCTCTGGCAACCGAGGTCGAGGCGGAAGTCCGGAGATCCGCAGCGGAACCGGAGCGACTGAGGACCCAGGTGGAGCTGAAGGGATGAAGGGCCCAAAGGAGCCGGTGGGACGGAGCAACGAGGCGCAGCAAGAGGAGAGGAGTCCCGAGGCGATGGCGTGTCGATGCCCGACCAAGGCGGAGCCGGAGGGACGAGGGAGCCCGGTGGAGCTGATGGATCGACGGGTGACGGTGGAGGCGAGGGAGCTAGGAGCCGAGGTGGAGCCGCTGGGTCTACGGGCCAAGGCGGAGTCCGGGCCTCGGAGGCTGGATGCGGAGGTGAGGAATACTCCAGCCCCGGCGACGCTGGCGGATGGCAGACCCACGGGGCTCGCACCGTACAGATAGGGGGCTGAGGGCGAGCGGGGGGGGGCTGCCATTGACATCCATCTGTGAAGCCCTTGGGGAAGAGCCTCTGAGTGCGGCGGCTGATAAAGAGAAAGCATATGTCAACCATTACAAGTCATGCTGCGGCACTGTGCTATATGCTGCAACAAGCCTGAAGCGGAACAAGATTTCGCATTGCAGAGGTCAGCTAGCAATTGTGTTTAATTGTGACCTGCATTACCTCTCGGAGCTTATTACATCAAAACATAAAAATAATAGGCTATATTTCTAAAAATAATAACTGCTCATCATGAGTAGCGACTGACATCGGCTGGTGACGGGTGACAGCGGCTGCTTCCTAATGACCTGCACAGGTGGTGGTGACAGCGCCCTGCAATTCAACATATTATCATGCAATTACCACCCAAAATAAGTACATATGCTTCACTTGTTACATGCATTCGTCATTATGCAGACAAAACCTGAAATCTGTTAGTGTCTAATAGCTGAAGAGACTCAACATGTTGGAGGAGAGAACTGATAGGTGAGCTAATTTAACGAGCAGATATGTTCGTCTGACAGCATGTGGCATATGGCAAATAAACAGTCGTGATTTTTTTTTTATTTACGTCTGGGTTTGAATGTGAAAAGCAGCCTGACACCTGTCGCTTGTTTATCCATACAGCACAGAGATTATCAGTGAGATCTTTTTCACACATAAATCATCCTTCGGTATGGATTTGTTTTTAAAAATGTTTCAGTTAAAATTGATCCACACATGCACTGAAACAAACAGTTTAAAAGAATCAAATGGGCAAAATGAATGAATGAAAATGCATGAAAAATGTTATCAGGTTCAAATAAGGCTCAAATAAAACAGCTAATGCATTAGGTATTACTAATTCTCAATGAACATTTTTGTTTTTAGTTAATGTTCATTTATAAGTATACTATTGTTCATAATTATTCCATTTTCTTTTATAATATATCTCTATTAATATTAAATTGTTAATTAAATTGTAATTGTTCATTTAAAATATTTTTTAATTAAAGTCATAGCTTTTGCTCAAACCAAGGCTGCATTTATTTGATCAAAAATATAGTAAAAACAATAGTATTGTGAAATATTATTACAATTTAAAAGAACTGTCTTCTATTTGATTATATTTTAAAATGTAATTTATTCCTGCGATGCAAAGGTGAATTTTCAGCAGCATTACGCCAGTCTTTAGTCACATGACCTTCATGAAATCATTCAAATATGATGATTTGTTGTTCAAGAAATATTTCTTAATATTATCAATATTGAAAACCATTTAATACTATTATAATAGCATTAACATTATAAATGTCATTAGTGTCATACACTCT
The DNA here is from genome assembly GCA_023376895.1 of Aspiorhynchus laticeps. Taxonomy (NCBI): domain Eukaryota; kingdom Metazoa; phylum Chordata; class Actinopteri; order Cypriniformes; family Cyprinidae; genus Aspiorhynchus; species Aspiorhynchus laticeps. The sequence goes on from CM041793.1 coordinate 43,046,484, forward strand.
TGATTAATAAAAGTATTAATTTTTGTTTTAAAAAAAATATTACTGACTAACTTGTAAGCATGTATCGCATGTTATAGACGTAGTGCATGTAGAAATTAACATTAACTTAAATTAACAAAGGTCGTTAAAGATGTTAGTATAATACTAATGCATTTTCTAACAAACTGAATGCTAAATGTAATAAAAACCATGTAATTTTCTTATACTTAAACAATAGCAATAATGGGATGCTTGGAGAATGGAGAAAAATACAATAAAAAGTAGTGCTCTTGTACCTTCAATTTATTTTCAGCAGATTTGTCCTGTGCAGCGGTACAGATGGAAGTTGGTTTACTGCTTCTCCTTGCATGTCATATTTCTAGGTCACTTTGGATAAAAGTGTGACCTAAATTAATGAATTCAAATGTAAGTTGTTAGAGAAGGAAAACAGCTCACAGGTAAAGGAGAAATATTGTGCATCAAAACATGCAACACTAATTACAACAGATATTAGCATTTCTATGATCGCAGTGCCTGAACAGCAGCTCAACAAATCACCTTGTGATTGTGTGTGTGTCTTGTTTTAGCTATTCTTTGGGGACAAATTAGCAAGATTAATCTGACAAAACATTCCTTTGGAGACATTCTCAAAGGTGAAAATGATTCATAAACCTTTTTTTTTTTGTATTTTGTACTTTGTCACAGCAAAGTCAGGGTTAGTCTGTAGTAATTATAATTAGCTTTATAGTTTTCCTCATTTAAACATTATAGACATATCCTATAAATATGTAAATATTAATACATATGTATGTAATAAATATGTATGCTTTTAGGACATCCTCAGGTTTGGACTAAATGACAAATGCACACACATGAAACTCATTGTGCTTTGCTGATAACCTTTCAAATGCATGTTGTAATTAATTCGCACAGCTGGAAGAGACTGTTTACTTACAGAAAAGACCAAACAGGTCCATGTCAACAAAAGCTGCAGGTCAGAGCGGGTCTGTGTGTTAGATAGAGGTCTGCATGAGTGGTCTCACCTCGTTGAAGCTCTCATTCAGTGAAGGGCCGTCCTATCGATGTTCCCCGTCAATCCGTCTGGAAAGCTCAGCTGGTGGGCAAGAGGTTCCCAGTGTGAGTCTGGAGAAGAATTGTCCATGCGCTTCACTAATTCATACTGTGATCAGAGACACAGACTTGCATGCGAGGCTACCAGAGTGACGGAAAAATAATGAGAAATTCTGTTCTAGATCAGTGAACACAGACAGCATGAAAATTCATTAAACACTCAATTTGTTATGATACAGGTATGACCAAAGCAGATACAGGAGGAGGATGCCATCTCATAAACAGCTGTAGAGACAGATAGAACGACAGATTGAAAAATACATACAGAGACAGACTGACAGATAGTATAAATGATAGAATGACCGAGCGATAGAGCAAAAGAACAAGAGAACGATAGATCAAGTAATAAAATGATATAGATATATAGGGCAATAGATAGAAAGACAGGAAAAATGATAAAACAATAGAACGATAGATAAAACGACAGAACGATAGAGCAATATAATGATAGAACAACAGAGAGATAGAGGGATAGATATATAGAACAATAGATAGAATGACAGACCGATAGAACGACAGACAGATAGAACAATCATAGATAGAATGACAGACCGACAGAATGATGATAGATAGAATGATAGAACGATAGACAGATAGAATGATAGAATGATAGACAGATAGAACGATAGACAACGATTCGCCCGTGTCTATTAAAACTTTGAAAAAATCATACCGGAACATTCAAATCTGCATTCGCGCTGCTGCTGATCCAGAGAGCAGACAGTTAACATGTTTAGGTAAGAAAAAGCTTCACAAACAGTCTTTTCAACTACACAGTATTATTTCTGTCTTACAGTCATTCATAGAAATACTGGGATAAAAGTTTATAGTTCGGCTACAAACATTGATGTCTATGGTAGCGATCAAAATAGAGCCGCTCATCTTTTGAAAGCAACTGGCGCTTCAAATAACGTTTGTGTCGATTGCATCATTTCACCACTAGGTGGCGACAAGTGACTGTTAAAAAATGTATTTGTTATTGAATCATTCATTCGAGATTCGTTCAAAAACACTGATTCATCCATTAATGAAACAAGTGAGGTATGAGTGAGTCATTGAATCATTAATACAAACCAATTTTTCATCATTTTAATTCTAAAAGTTGGTGTATTAAATACACTATATTTTAAATACATATACAACCGGGTTTCACAGACAAGGCTTAAGCCTAGTCCTAGACAAAAATGTAAATCTGAGCTGTTTCAACTGAAAGAAACTCGCATTGACTGATATTAAAATATATCAGTGTCTTTGTTTTGTCTCAAGATGCACACCAGTAATGTTTTTTTCTAAGCATGTTTATAAAAATTGCTTAAATATCTTAATTGAACTATGATCTAATCCTGGCTTAGTCTAAGCCCCGTCTGTGAAACCTGGCCATACTGTATTATATATTAAAATGTTTAATAATTCATTTAAATTAAACACTTTTAAATAGACTGCAGCAATTAATATTTTGTCACACATTATTTTGTTTAGTTCAGAATCGTGGGAGAATCGTGATCTCTATTTGAGAAAAAAAATCGTGATTCTTAATTTATCCAGAATCGTGCAGCTCTAGTTCCAAACCAGTCGAGCAGCTAACAACCGTTCCAAATTTCCAGTGAAGAAACCTATTAAGGGCAAGTCATGCATAGTTGATTGAGCGTCTCGTGCAAGGGGCCGGTACGGCGGTGGGATAGCTCGGAGGAACTGATACACTCCCGCGCTGTGGATGAGTCTCGCTCATTTCTGGGTCAGTAGGCACACAGTTCTTTCCTGTTAGTCATTTACAAAGGACGTGGAATAGGGATCCGTAACATCTTTGTAGGGCAGGATGTCGGAACATGTTGACTATTCTGCTGGGACAAAAATAAAATATTCACTCTTCTTAAAATATATCATTGGGTGGGTGCATGATGCATGGATGGACAGACAGAAGGACAGATGGGCGGATAGATGGATAGGTAGATAGACTGAGGGATAGATAGGTAAAATATGTTGATGGAGGGATTGATAAATGGATAGAGTGATAGATGAGTAGATAGATATCTATCCATCTATCCATGAGTTGAATTGAATCTGTCTATCTAAGAACAAAATAACATATAGAACAATAAATATAATGATAGAGAGATCAATAGAAGGAACGATAGATTGAACAACAGACAGAATGATCGAAAGAAAATTAGAAATAATGACAAAGAATAGCAGAACAACAGAAAGAAAAATAGAAGTACAGTAACAGTACAAAAACTGCTAGAATGACAGAAGGAACGACAGAAAGTGATACAACGAATGACAGATTGTGACTGACTCCTAGAGGATTTGAGCTCAAATCCAACTCTGAATTGACCTATCTGTAAGCCCCTCCCCCGAACGCAGATGAGCCAATGGCAGTCGAGTATCAGTTGCATGGGGAGCGGAACTCGGACATCTTTAGGTTTCAGCACCATAGAGAAACATTGGAAGATCCAAAGCTCGCATTGATTTTATGGTGTTTATGCTACAAAAATAATAAAATGATGTGCCTGTGGTACTTGTAACACTGATTCCAGGTATCCTGAGAGGATAGGCAATAGAATTTATTTTATTACATTTCCTGAATCCAAACAAAACAGAGCAAAATGTCCCTAAGCATTTAACCCCAATCCCAATGAAGACAAAAAAATAATAATTTTCTGGTTGTCATTCACTCATTAAGTTACAATTTTCATCTGCTCAAGCAGAACGTTAATGTTATCTTGTGCTTTAGCAAGGTATCTCTGGCTAAAACTAACTAACATTAAAGTTAGTGAGTCCATGCTAACGTACAAACCTAAATAGCGGACTGTTCTCACGTCTTGTACAGTGTAGGTCAAAAACACATAAACGAAGGTCTACATTTCAGTGCCTCTCCATATTAAACTGGTTAAATGTACATTAATTTAATCGTACCCTGCGATACATGAACAGTGTTGATCCTGCATGTTGTCATCCGTGATCACGCTGACCGTAATATGAGATTTATCCCTTGCATTGTGATCTGTAAACCCTTGCTTCGAGTAACCCACCGTATTAATTTTTAAATATTTTATATATCCCTCCATGGAATATTTAATTAACACTTGAATGGTGGCCCTTCTTTGTCCAAAATTGTGTAAAAACATTGTGGGACAAGGTTTTCTCACACTGACAGCTGTCATTGTAAGACAGTGAGCAACTCCGTTTGTTTGTCCGAGGGAGCAACAGTAACTAAGGGGGGCGGGGCTTACGATAGGTCAATTGACCTTTGACCCTTTCTCCTCTCAGCTCCATCAGTGAAGAGTCTGGCTGTGTTCGAAATGGCATACTTGCTTACTGCTTACTGCCTACTGCTTACTGCCCAGTACACAGTGCATACTGCCTACTATTTTTTAAAGAATAGTGTGTGAAACAGTATACAATAAGCAACAAATGTTTCAGAGTAGTATGCTTAATTGTCACATGACACACACAAACATTAATTCAGCACAGCTGTCAAGGTTTACCTTACAAACAAATGTGCTCTTTTACAAAGGCCTGATAATAAGGCTTTATATTAGTAAACAATGTTATATTGCCCACTTAAACTCATTTCATAACTGAAGAACTTTACATAGGCTATTGGACTGAACTGAATGAGCTGTCTTTAAATGAACTATGATATTTTTGGCAGTTACACTAATTGGAAAGAGTGATATATTCTAGTTACACTAAGTGCAAATAATGATAAATTCGGTTTACACTAATATAGCAGCATTTTCTTTAGCAACAGGTGTGTAAATAGTAGTTAGGTGGCAGATGTTTGTACTTCAGTACTGTACATTATAAAACAGTATGCAATAACATTGAGTGTAAATTATCATACATTTTATTTGATGAGCGCCACTTTATTGGGACAAAAACCTACCTACAGCTAAGCACACTGTAATATTAATGAGGCGTTTAATTTCCACTTTTCAAATATTTACTTAATTTTTTATTGAAATTAAATGCCTTTCTGATCTGGTATGTGATGGGAAAAGGAGTTGCACGAGTTTGACAAAAGCCAGAATCGAACTCGGATCGCTCTCATCAACAATACACATCTCGTGTGTTTTACTCACTGTGCCACTGATTCTACAGAAATACGCGTATCTTTTGCAGTGCTGTTTATCGCAGCTAGGCATTGGTGGCCGGAGTTAAAACACTCACGTTTCTTTTTAGAGCTGCTTGACATCGGAATGTAATTCTGCTTGCATAACTGAAATATTAAATTTATTTATATATTATTTTACTGCAATATTAATATTATTATTTAATATCTTTGAAACAATGTACAGTGTTTGATCCACTTCAACATTTGAAGTGGATCAAAACCTTTCGGCAAAGTTGCCCTAAAACCTAAAACCAAAATGCGTTCTTGTGTTAGGACAACTTGATTAACTTTTTTGATCCACTTCAAAAGTGCTATGAGATAAGAGATTAAAGTAATATGTCCTACAAATGATATTGTTTTTAGATGCACAGTAATAGTTTGAAGTTTACATGTATATGTATATACGTACATATACAAGTGTAACATTCATAATTACTATTCCCCGCCTCCAGTTCAGTCACGTGTTTGAAGATGAAACGTCACATGGAGCACGTTGCATTCTGGGAAACAGTATCCCACTCAGTGTCTTCAGATGCATACATCAAATTTCAGCCAATGTAGCAGGTAATCCGGGCATTCCATGCATACAGAAAATTCACATACTATTCACAGTATTCACACAGCATACTGCAGTATAGTAGGAGCTGTATGATAGTATGCCATTCGGAACACAGCTTATGTACTGATTTCAGTGTACTTGAGTTATATTTAGCAGATTCTGGCAAAAATAGTAGGTCATCCGGGTATTCCATGCATACAGAAAATTTGCATACTATGCGCAGCATACATACTGCATGCTGCAGAAATAGTAAGAGTAGTATGATAGTATGGCATTTCGAACACAGCCTCTGAGTGAAGCGCTGTTGTTTGAGCGGCATGTGGATGGGACGGGACGCTCTGCCAAGGACAGCAGCTCAGGGGTGGCACAGCACCCGCTCAAGCATGAAATCACCTCTCCTCACATTAAAGGGCTAACATGGCTTTTTAGTGACAAGCCAATATCTTTTATACACCAAATATGCTCAATGGCTCCATTCTTTTTAATGCATATTTAAAGCTGGTAGGGAGTGCAGGCCCGTAACAAGATTAATGGCATGATCACTCTGAGACGCTGAGTCTGGGCTCTGCTAGATTACATTTAAAGCCTTTTAAAGAGCTCGGGCCTTTCTTAATAAAACCACTGCTTTTGATGAATCTCGGAATAAACAGTGTCTGTGCTTTACATTAGTCAGCCAGCTGATTTCGTTCATTCACGCTTTAGCGAATAGAGAAATTTAACACAGCCACGGCAAGTAAAGCAGAATGCTCTGACCCACAAATATTAATTTGCAAAAATTAAACTGGTATCACCATGGTGGTGGACTTTCTTATGACTGTAAATAGCAATGGTCTACAAATAGTCATTTTTAAGGCAGATATCAACATGATGGATATATGGAAGCTTTATAAAAAAAAAATATAAAAAAAATACACAATCCTGACTTTTTCCTTGCAACAGAATTGTGAGCAATAAACTTAGAATTACAATATATTTGCATTACAGAATTACAAGAATTGCAAGATTTATGATATCAAACTTTTCATGACTACCTCATCATTTTGAGTTTATGTCTTGCAATTCCATTTTTTTGTTTCTGCCACAGAATAAAGAAGGTAATTTTATCTCGCAATTCTAACTTTTCCTTGCAATTCAGATTTTTTTTTTTCAGAATTGTAGGTCAATATCTCACAATTCTGTGTTTATATCTCACAATATCTCACAATTGAAAAAATATAAACTCAGAATTGTGAGACAAACATAGAATTCTGACTTTTTTCTCAGAATTCTGAGTTGAATTGAATTTAATTTAAATGTTTGATTTTTTACATAGGTTTATATCTTTAATTCTGCATTTCTTGTTATTATGAGTTTATACCTTGTATTTAAAAAAATCTGAATTGCGAGAAAAAAGTCAGAATTGTGAAAAAAGTTGCAGTTACCTTTTTATCCTGAAGTAAGCTTTCATATGGATATGATGCAGATAGATAGACAAATAAGCTGATCAGTAGATCAGCAGAAAGAATGCTAGATAGAACGACAGAATGATACAAACAAATGATACAAAGTGATACAACAAATTCAGACTGACTTCTATAGGACTTAATAGATTTAAAATATTAAAACATATATAAAATATACTAAATGTAATATATATATATATATATATATATATATATATATATATATATATATATATACAGTCGTGGTCAGAATTGTTGGCACCCTTGGTAAATATGATCAAAGGCAGCTGTGAAAATTAATCTGCATTGGTATTTGATAGAATCCATGATGCCATGTGTCTAAACAAGATGTCCAGGACCTCCAGCAGAAATATAGGCCCACAACATCAAAAATACAGCAGTATATTTCATTGTACACATGGGGTACTTTTTATCCCTGTGTTCACCAAACCCATCTTGAGTGTTTGCTGCTTAAAAGCTTTTTTTTTGTGTTTAATCTGACCATAGAAGCCAGTCCCATTTGAAGTTCCAGTCGTGTCTGACAACTGAATATGCTGGAGATTTTTTTTTGATGAGCTTGGAGATTTTTTATTGAAACCCTCCCGAACAACATGTGGTGATGTAGGTGCTGTTTGACAATTTTTTTTTAAGGTTTTCTGACCCCGAGACTCAACCTTTCTCTACAATTCTCCAGCTGTGGTCCTTAAAGAGTCTTTGGCCACTCAAACTCTCCTCCTCACCGTGCCTTATGACGATATAGACACACGTCCTCTTCCAGGCAGATTCATATAATTTTCTGTTAATTGGAAATTCTTAATTATTGCCCTGATGATGGAAATGGGAATTTTCACTGCTCTAGCTCTTTTCTTAAAGCCACTTTCTAATTTGTGAAGCTCAATTATCTTTTGCTGCACATCAGAAATATATTCTTTGGTTTTTCTCATTGTGATGGATGATTAAGGGAATTTGGGCTTTGTTTCCCTCCTATTTATATTTCTGTGAAACAGGAAGCCATGGCTGGATAATTTCATGTTCATAATCCCCCTGGAGTGCTCAAAATTGTAAATATGAATGGGAATATACTTCAGAGATATTTTACTCATAAGAATTTCTAGGGGTACCAATAATTGTCCGTGTATTTGAGAAAAAAACATTCATTTCATAATGAGATTTTCCCCCGTTTTCAATTGTTTTAGTAAAAATAAAAGATCAAAAGTATTAATAATGCAGGTTTATTTTCAGAGCCTTCTTTGATCATATTTACCAAGGGTGCCAATAATTCTGACCACGACTGTATGTATGTATATATATATATATATATATATATATATATATATATATATATATATATATATATATATATATATATATATATATATCATCCAATAATATTTCTCCCAAAGACAATGTGACATTATTCAATTCAAATATCCAAACCTCAAAATGGCCCAAATATTTGTGCAATTATAGGCTTGTCCACTTATCAGCCTATCACTACAATTCCAGTCCTGCATCCATCCTGTAGGTTATATGTTAGCTGAAGGCAAAGCTTGTCTTGTCGATTACCTTTAATAATTAAGATTCAGCCTTCTCACGGTTTCATCCTGGGGCTTTCCACATAAAAACTCGCCGGTTCATCTTGGCTTTTTTACTTAATTCGCTCTCTTTTTCTCTCTTATAATCTCACACACTTTCATCAGTCAGCACAAAAAGGGACCACCGAGGGAACAAGCCAATCAGACCAGTCGAACAGCCGAAGGGGCGGAGCTGACAGACAAACACTACATTCACATTCTTGACAAAACCTGACGACTTCTGACTGTGCCATAATGGATCTAATGGAGCTCCCCTGTTGCTCTCGGCCTCGCTCTGCCAATGATGGACATTGTTGTTGTGTGACAATACACAGGCCGCTGGAGCGCAGGGTCTGTACCTGCTCCTGTGGATGGAGAATTACAGCTATGACTCACAGCTGTAATTAAAAGCACTTTTTCGAGACACCTGCTGCTGGTTTTTGATGCTGAGTCTAATAAGGTTAGATGGATCAGAGCACAAATCACATCAGTTTCCCACACAAGACCACCAATGGATTTTCTCTGTTCAGAAATTTCAGACAATACTATGAAATTAATTTGTTTTGTAATACAGACATTTACGATTTATTTTGATTCAATCTATTCATCTATTTCCTGTATCGGGTCATTGGTTCTGTATAGATGGGTTACATGTTTCATGCTTGAACAAGAAATCAGTTCTGCAGGGCACGAAATTGCAATAGAAATACATGAATCACCAGAAACACTCAGGCCAAAATAGACCTGACATATCTCATATACTCTGAAAGCACACAGATTAACACAGAGCTTTCCTAGAACGGATTTGGACTAACTTTACTAACTTGCCATTAAACTTACCAGAACTAATACAAAACAACAAAGCACATTCTGAGATTTCTAATGAGCCATGCTGCTCTAAATTTGGAACAGTGAATGCATCTTTGTAGCAGTGCAAAAATATATATTTTTGAAATTCATGGAATGAAAAGTCGACTAATTAGTTTCACTGTAGGCAGTGCATTAATGGGAAATAATTTTAAAACAACTTTTTTGAAAGTCTCTTATAAATTAAGCAATGCACACTGTTATCACACTAATTAAAACCATTACCATTTACCCCAAATAAATTAATTACATTAAAATAAATAAATAAACATAAAAATGAATAAAGATAAAATAATTTCAAATAAAAAATAAAAAAATAAATGAAGAATAAAATAAATTAATAATAATAATGATGATGATGATAATAATAATAATAATTATTATTATTAAAATAAAACATAAATAAACCGAATAAATACGTACATACACTATAACTTGAATGCAATTTGAGCTGATTAAGATAGTGTCAGCCAAATATATGCATAAATGAAAGTATAGACACTTAGTTAAACATTCTTAATTTTAGAAAGAAATAAAGAAAGAAAGAAAGAAAGAGAAAGAAAGAAAGAAAAATACCTTGAATGCAACAGATTTGCTAAAAAGCATTCACCAAATGCATTCATAAATGTATAAATATATACATTTCTGCATTAGACTAAAATGCATTAACTGTACTGTAGTTGTCTAAACACCCACCTCCTCTTTCCTGAACTCTCTCTGATTAATTTGCACTTCCGTAAAGATGAACATGATGGTGTGTGGGATGATTCTGTCACAGAAAGTGCTTCCCATCCTCAGGTGTCAGATATCTGACCCAGCACTGGGTCAACACAGCTGAGAAACCCATCCAGGTGCTTCTGGCCATATAAATGGAAAATAATTGGTGAGTAATGAAGAGAAAGTGTGTTTGTCAGATTGTTGGTTAAAGAAAGAACAGCATGTTTGGAAATGGAATTCTATTTAGTACCAAGTAAGCCGGATCTCAAATTTGATTAAAGTACCTCAAAATGCTAAAAGTCTTTCCGAGATCTTGTGCCACTAAACTTTGAGATTCAAAGAACTGATCTTCCTCGGAAACACTAATCGTAGCTGCCTGAGAACTTGACTCTCAACAGACCATTAAAAGCCCATTCACCAATTCCAGGAAGTCGATCTTTTTTTTGTCCTTCCTAAGAACACAGTCACCTGCTGTAAAATCGCGTGGCTTATTGTATTATTATTGTATTGTTATTATTAACGGTCCCACAAATATGATCATTTATATTCAAAAGACTCCCATGCTAAAATTTAAAGGACAGCTTTATATTTTGAATGTATAAAGACCCAATTTATACTGTGGAAAAATTAATATTATAAATGTGTAAAATATTGTTTCTACATTAAATCATTTTGTCTTACTGTTATATGTATAATTTATTTGAATAATTTATGTTCAAAATCAAATTATTTAATTATTTAAATTATTTATTTTATTCTAGCTTCAAGTTTCAAGTTTTATTTGTCACATACACGACTATACAGAGATTGTATAACCAGCAGTGAAATGAGAGTCGGATCCGCTCCATGGACAGTGCAAATATTGAAAAAACAACACAAGGGAAGTAAACATAAGATAAAATTAATAAAAAATAAGATATAAAGAATAAAATATAAAAGAATGTGCATGACAGTAAGCTGTAGAATTAAATATTAAGATAAGCATGACTGTACAGAGAGGAATGTGCAAACAGGTTGTACATGGTTGACATGAAGCAGCCAATCACAAAAAAATTAAATAAATATAAAAATAAGATAAGATATGTTACAAGACACAGAAAGTGTTGTGTGCAAGTGTGCAAATGAGCAAATGACACTGACAGTTATGAGGTAGAGAGTAATGAGTGTGTGATTAGTGATTTGAAGCAAGTCAGATGATGTTAATAGGCTGAGTTTGAGTTCAGGAGCCTGATGGCCTTGGGGAAGAAACTCCTCCTAAGTCTCTCGGTTTTTGCCATCAGGCTGCGGAAGCGCTTACCAGATGGCAGCATAGTGAAGAGGCTGTTTCCAGGGTGATTTGAGTCCTTGATGATTTTGACAGCTCTGCCTCTGCAGCGTTTGAGGTAGATGTCCTGCATAGAGGGGAGAGCAGACCCAGAGATACGCTCAGCTAAGCGCACAACTCTCTGAAGGGCCTTGCAATCTTGGCTGGAGCTGTTTCCATACCACACTGAGATGCACTGGGTCAATACACTTTCTATGGTCCCTGCATAGAAAGTTTTCAGGATTGTTGGTGAGACCCTGAATTTCCTCAGCTGTCGCAGATGGTACAGTCTTTGCCTGGCTTTCTTAACCTGTGTTTGGATGTGTGTAGTCCAAGTCAGGTCCTCGGAGATGTTAACACCGAGGTACTTGAAGCTGCTTACTCTCTCCACAGGGGTCCCGCTGATCACAAGAGGAGTGTAGGGCAGCAGGTGTCTCTTTCTGAAGTCCACAATCAGCTCTTTGGTTTTGCTCACGTTCAGAGAGAGACAGTTGTCCTGGCACCATGATGTAAGTCTCTCCACCTCATCCAAGTATGCGGTCTCATCATTGTTGGAAATGAGGCCCAGAACCACAGTATCATCAGCAAATTTGATAATAGATGTGGATCTGTGAGAGGACACACAGTCATGTGTGTAGAGAGAGTATAGCAGGGGACTCAGAACGCAGCCCTGCGGGGCTCCTACGTTCAGGGTGATGGAGTTTGAGGTGAACTGGCCTACCTTCACCACTTGGGGTCTGCCGGTGAGGAAATCTTGAATCCAGTCGCAGAGTGAAGTGTTTAGGCCAAGGCCTGTGAGTTTGGAAGTCAGCTTGATGGGGACTATGGTGTTGACAGCTGAGCTATAGTCTATGAATAGCAGTCTTGCATAGTTCCAATTGCTGCTGTCAATGTGTGTGAGGGAGGAGTGGAGTATGTGAGAGATGGCATCATCAGCTGATCTATTGGAGCGATAGGCAAACTGAAGAGGGTTCAAAGTAACAGGGATGGAGGAGCTAATGTGGCTCTTAACAAGTCTCTCAAAAACCTTCATGACTATAGATGTGAGGGCCACTGGACGATAGTCATTCAGGCGAGAGGGTTTATTGTTCTTAGGCACAGGGATGATGATGGATTTTTTAAAGGAGGTGGGATCCACAGAGGTAGCAAGGGACTCGTTGAAGATAGAAGTAAACAACCCAGCAAGCTGATCAGCGCAGGATCTCAAAACCCGGCCTGTGATCCCGTCAGGTCCAGCCGCTTTCCTGATGTTCACTCCCTTTAGTGCCCTCCGAACCTCGTCCTCCGTCACGGTGATCGCATGATTCTCGCTTCTCTGCCTGCTGCTTCCTGACGCGCTGATCGGCAGAGCCGCGCTGCCGCCATTGCTTTCAAAGCGGCCGTAGAAGGTGTTTAATTCTTCGGCCAGCGACGGATCTGCACTCACCTCCGCGGAGGATTTGTTTTCAAAGGCACAGCAAGAGCCTCGTTGTATGCGTTTGTTTAAAGGAGGTGGGATTTGCGTTTGTTAACCGCATCACGGATTGATCTGTCCACCCACGGTTTCTGATTAGGGAAGGTCCTTACAGTTATCGTTTCTGTAGCTTGTTCGGTAAGTGTGTTTACAAAGCTCACTGCTACCTCCGTGAACTCGCTGACGTCAGATGAGCTCGCCCTGAACATGTCCCAGTCGACATCATCAAGAGCCGCCTGTAGCATAGCTTCAGAGTGGGAGGACCAATGCGTCACTTCCCTCTTCACCGGGGGTTCCTGTGCGAGCCTTTGTTTATATTCCGGTGTGAGGAAAATGGCGGCGTGGTCCGACTTACCAAAAGCAGGCAGTGAATGGGCCTTGTAGGCATTCTTAAACTGAGAGTAGCAGTGATCCAGTGTATTCGGTCCTCTAGTTGGACAGGATACATGCTGGTGAAAGTTCGGCATGACCTGCCTGAGGTTGGCTTTGTTAAAATCCCCCGCGATGATAAAGGCAGCGTCAGGGTGTTAGTTAATGTAGCCGCTGATCACGTCGTGAAGTTTAGACAAAGCCAAGCCGGTGTCTGCCTGAGGTGGAATGTAAGCAGCAGTAGCGATGACCGCGGAGAACTCGCGGGGTAAATAGAATGGGCGGCAGATAATGGAGAGATGTTCCAGATGAGGCGAGCAGGATCGCGACAGAGAGGAGATATTCCTGGGGTCACACCATTTCTTGTTAGTCATGAAACACACTCCTCCACCTTTGGATTTACCGGCCTCAGCTGTTCTGTCCATCCGTAAAACAGAGAAGTTGTCAGACGGCGTTACAGCAGTGTCCGGAACCGAGGGCGTGAGCCATGTTTCAGACAAACAGATGATGTTTCAGTCCCTTATGTCCCGTTGGAAACTTATCCTGGCTCTAAGATCGTCCATCTTATTCTCCAAGGATTGGACATTAGCGAGCAAAATGCTCGGTAAAGGAGGACTGTGAGCCCTTTTCCTCAGTCTATTTCGAATACCAGCGCTATTTCCACGGTGTTTTTTGTTCCGTCTCCTGTGTCCTTTGTTCTCTGCGTTCTGAAGAATCTCAAGAGGCCACGATGGATTCGGTGATAAAGTGTCCTGAACCAGGTTAGTGAAGCGGTTTCCAATGTCCAAGAGTGTACTTTTGTCGTAGGTGATCAGTGCCGACGTTATGTGTGTAAAAATAGAAATCAGCGTTTGAGGTAGTAAAAAAGTAAAAAAGTAAATAAAAGCATAGTCTTAGCGGAGCGACCCGGACGGCGGCCGAACATAGCAGCACCATCTTGCTTTATTTATTTATTTATTTATTGGTGTTATTTATACATTGTTTTTACTCACTACAGTAATGTACTATTATATGTACTTTTTTAATTTATTTCTTCATTCGTGCACTGTTTTCTATAAACTTTTCTAAGTTTGGGCCACAGTTTGAAAACCCCTGCCATAGAGCATGGCTGGGTAAATTTGTCTCGTGTATTATTGTACCTAATAAGACATAAAATGTCAAATCTATTGCACAGTTATCATGCACAATTACAACTTATATGGTATAATAAAAATGTACTATCACCATGATATTTAATTTACAAATCACACAAAGACATCAAGAAAAGAGTTTGATGGTGCTAATGCACATATCAATTATTTTATTTACATATAGTTACTGTAATCTCTTTTTAAATGTAGGATCAGTCCCGTTTCTAATTATAAGCTCTTATGAATGCATCAATGAATACATCACAGTTTGATGATTTCTGTCATTTACAATCTACGGAGGAAGAACATGCAGAAAGATGCAGCTCATCTCTCTTCTCCAAATGGAGGAAGGTTTGTCACCCAAAATGCACAAGTAGCATCAAAATTAGGACAGCCACAAACCCTGTTACGCATACAAATATTGTTTGCCCTGCAATCTCTGCGTCTATTATTTTCTCACACTCCGCAGAGTGCTGTCTGGATATTCAGCAATGTCAGATTTAGCTCAGGGTTAAGTGCTGCTATTCTGCCAATCTGTCCAGAAAAGCCTGTCTGCTTTCTGCATTAACAGCAAGAGTGTGTACACACGATAGAGAGAGAGAGAGAGAGAGAGAGAGAGAGGGGGAGAGAGAGGGAGAGAGGGGGAGAGAGAGAGAGAGAGAGAGAGAGAGAGAGAGAGAGAGAGAGGGGGAGAGAGAGGGGGGGGGGTCTTTAGTAGCCAAATGAGATGCTGTAAAACCGGAGCCGAGTCTCCCATTAGACCTCTCTCTGGCTCTCTCTCTCTCTCTCTTTCCGTCCGGTCCTGACAGGAAAAGTCTATTAAAACAGAGTAGTCCACAGATTATATTTCACTGTACAAACCAAAAGGACATTATTCCTGGATTACCTAATTGAATTGAAGTTATTATGTGACCAAATGTTTAGATTTAGCCAGACATAAGAGCATAAGAAGATGGAATATTGCTGTCTGGCTTTCCTGGACATGTTTTGACATTAAAGCAGTCAGCGCTTCTGTTCATGCTATGATCAAAAAGAGAGAGATCCGTAAAAGACATGTGCTTCATGATCAATTCATTTTAGATCTACACATTTAAAAAATAAATTTTCTGCCAGGACATTATCCATTCATTTTACGGACATTTCCGTTAACTCTAAAACAAAACAAAGTGCAAAATTCAAAACATTACAGGTAAAACACCTGTAAAAAAATATATGAAAAAAAATCCTTCATATTAATACAGTATTTTGTGCCATATTTTTACTGATTTTTTTTAAGTGTATAGAGTTCTGCACATTTAACCACTACATGTACTATCCATAAAAAATCAAATAAGCAATATATATATATTTTTTATTGGCTCAGCCCTGAGGAAGCTGCATAACAGATATTTATGTAATATCATGATACTATTTTATATTACTATTTTATATTACTTATGAGTATATTCAATAAATCAATACATTAAAAAAGACATTATGGATATTTAATTTCTTTCAAATTTTAAATATCTTACATTTTTAATAGCTCTAGCAGAGTTTTATTTTAGTTATATTATATACTATTATAGTTTTCATTAGTATTTTGATATTTAGTATTTGGTATTATTACACTTGCGATTTTTTTGTATTTTATGCATTTCTGTCATTTTGTGTTTTCTTTTATATTAGTAAATAGCTAAATATTAATATTTAGGTTTAATTTATTTATTATGTATTAATAATTTATAATGTAATTCAAATTTTGCTTTGTTCAGTTCACTTTTAGCTTTTCCATCTAATATGTATGTTTTATTTCAATAAACAAAAATGTTTTTAATAGTTTTAGTTAACAATAACACTGCTCCAGTGTTACCACAGTTACTCAGTTTTAGCTTTGTGAGACAGTACAATTATTTTTAAAACTGTAAAATCATATTAAAATTAAGCAAAATGGTATTCGCTTCAAAGTACTTTCAAATGAACAATCTTCAGAATCTTCTTTTCGTCTTATTTACCACATCTGTAATAACCGCAAGATATTCATATTTTCTGTGATTTTTTTTTTTAAATCACTCCTTCAGTGCAAGTCTATTTTAGATCTGATCACTGACAAAATTGATAGCACAAAATGTGGAGTAAGTTACATGCCAAAGTTTAATATCGACGGTTAGTAATCTGAACTAAGCTTAAGCAATAGTACAGGTGCAACTCAAATTAGAATGTCGTGGAAAAGTTAATTTATTTCAGTAATTCAACTCAAATTGTGAAACTCGTGTATTAAATAAATCCAACGCACACAGACTGAAGTAGTTTAAGTCTTTGGTTCTTTTAATTGTGATGATTTAGGCTCACATTTAACAAAAACCCACCAATTCACTATCTCAACAAATTAGAATACTTCATAAGACCAATAAAAAAAAAAAACATTTTTAGTGAATTGTTGGCCTTCTGGAAAGTATTTTCATTTACTGTATATGTACTCAATACTTTGTAGGGGCTCCTTTTGCTTTAATTACTGCCTCAATTCAGCGTGGCATGGAGGTGATCAGTTTGTGGCACTGCTGAGGTGGTATGGAAGCCCAGGTTTCTTTGACAGTGGCCTTCAGCTCATCTGCATTTTTTGGTCTCTTGTTTCTCATTTTCCTCTTGACAATACCCCATAGATTCTCTATGGGGTTCAGGTCTGGTGAGTTTGCTGGCCAATAAAGCACACCAACACCATGTCATTTAACCAACTTTTGGTGCTTTTGGCAGGGTGGGCAGGTGCCAAATCCTGCTGGAAAATGAAATCAGCATCTTTAAAAAGCTGGTCAGCAGAAGGAAGCATGAAGTTCTCCAAAATTTCTTAGTAAACGGGTGCCGTGACGTTGGTTTTCAAAAAACACAATGGACCAACACCAGCAGATGACATTGCACCCCAAATCATCACAGACTGTGGAAACTTAACACTGGACTTCATGCAACTTGGGCTATGAGCTTCTCCACCCTTCCTCCAGGCCTGTGTCCTGCAGAGTTTAGCTCCAACTTGCCTCAACACACCTGCCTGGAAGTTTGAAGTATACCAATTAAGACCTTGATTAGCTGCTTCAGGTGTGTTTGATTAGGGTTGGAGATAAACTCTGCAGGGACACTGGCCCTCCAGGACCGAACTTGGTGACCCCTGGTGTAAATGATTGTCTTGGTGGGTTTTTGTTAAATGTGAGCCTAAATCATCACAATTAAAAGAACCAAAGACTATACTTCAGTCTGTGTGCATTGAATTTATTTCATACACAAGTTTCACAATTTGAGTTGAATTACTGAAATAACTTTTCCACGACATTCTAATTTATTGAGATGCACCTGTATAGTGAAGCTTGTCTCGGCCATGAGCAGACCTGAATAAACAGGCTTTGTTTTTTTCCCCTCTGTATTTATTTTCCATCCTGCACTCTCAGCTAATTTCCAGTCTCTATATTGTTGTGGTGGCGTTACTGCTGTCCTCCCTTGTGCTACTGAGATGGGTGCGCTGATTTTATAGTAAAATTTTGTGCGCAGAGGAGAGAGGAGCTAAATCAATCCAGAATGCATTGTAAGCACACTTCACAGACATAGCAATGTGGAGAGATGCTTTGAATGGAGAGAATTAATGAATAGTGGACACATTTTGGACACAAAAAACTATTGGACACAAAAGCAACATTTACACAACAACAACATTTATAATGAGACGCAGAGAAACACTCGAGTCCATGTGATTGTGTGCGCGGTTTTGTTAGACTCATGATGCGATATATGAGAAACAAGTGTTTTAACCTCGATTTAGAGTCTCACACACACTTACTACTAGGTACAGAGACAAAAATACATTCATTGTCTTCCAAAAGAATGAGCGGATTGTGACTCAATCGCATACACACACACACACAAACCAGAGAAAGCTTTCATTACTCAGAGGTAGTTCTTTTAGCTCAAACTTAATGTAGTTCTTACAATGTGAAAAATATACTATTAAATGAACAGTTAAGCACTAGCAGCTGTGGTCACCAGAAATTCACTGTAAAAATACAGTGACGATGTTTACAGCGCAAGATATTTGGGGTGCTGAATCAGTGCATACTGTATATACAAAAAAGAAAAAAAAAAGGTGAATGAAACAGACTTTACATAATGTATGAGTCTTGTTTGCAATATCACATTTTTCTAAATTTTATTTCCTAAATAATAATAGTGATAAACCAAAATTAATTTTCTACTCAAACAGCGAGACCAAAAATTTAAGTTTTCACTTGGCCAAAAACTGAAACTGAAAATAAAATGTATTTAAATCATCAATTAATTCATTGATAATCAACACTCAAATAAAACTGAATTGCATATAACCATTTAAACTGCACATAGGGCAGATTTTTTATAATATTTTTTTTCTGTAATTTGTTGTTGAAATATAAACATTTAAAGACACACAATCAATATGTAATACAGTGCATATATTTAACAAAATTTTCCCCTAGTTTATAAACATTGAGTGACTGAGTTAAAGGTAGGTTTTAGAGGCAGGTTCATTAAAATAAAAATTCAGTCAATGATTTCTATAAGCAATAACTAATAGAGCAATTCAATAGACATTTGTATTATCAATTCTTATATTCTGTAATAATAATAAAATGCAATAGATAAGCTTTTAAAATCTAAAATTTACTTGAGCTACCAAAATATTTTTATTTTATTTATTTTTTTTTGGGGGGGGGGGGGGGGGGGGGTCATAAACCATGGCCAATTCTTACATAAAGATGGTGCACAGGATCAAACATCGCTAAAAAAAATGCAATAAAAACAGTAAATACCAGAAAATGTAAAAATCTAAATGCGTGATGTGGGAGATTTCCAGGAATATCCTTTTTGTGTTTAATGCGATTTTCAACAGAAAATCTAAATAAAGCAAAAGCCTGAAACATAAATGAGATGTTGAGATTTCAGTTTTTTCTGTATCATAAGTGAACAATGAACTGACCTGACCTGAAATTTTGGGCTCAAGAAATATCTGGTTCCCTGTGTTTCTAATAAATAAAAAAGAGAGTCTGTGCAGCTTTATACTGAGAGGTTTTGTGGCTACAACAATGAAAACTTTCACCTGAATGGAGCAGCGTCCAGCGTGCTGTGCTTTCAAATGGCCTTCAGTCCAATTAAAACCTTTAGCAGGGCACCATTCAACACAGCTGTTTCTGATGGAAATCACACAAGCACAATGAAATAAAAAGCATTATTCAAACTCACCAGCTCCAGAAACTCTTAGTTCAATCAGTCAGAAGTCTAAGTGTGCATTTCACAAAAACATGTCGCTTTTAAAATTAAAATTAAAATTTGATGTTTATCTGCTTACCCCCTGGGCATTCAAGATGTAGGTGACTTTGTTTCTTCAGTAGAACACAAACGAAGATTTTTAACGCAAACCGTTGCAGTCTGTCAGTCATACAATGGCAGTCAATGGGACCCACGGCTTTGAGAGACAAAAAAACATACACAGACAAAACCAAATTAAACCCTGCGGCTCGTGACAATACATTGAGGTCTTAAGACACGAAACAATCGGTCTGTACAGGAAACTGAACAGTATTTATATAATTTTTTACCTCTGATCCACCGAAATGTCCAACTGTCCTGAGCGTGATCATAACATCCAGCGTGTGATGTGTCAACGTGCTCTGGCATTGTAGACGCATGCACGGCGATCTTCTTATTCCTTGATGTTTAACGGCGGTTGGCATCCAACTTCAATGGTGCATTACCACCATTGTCCTGGAGTGGGAACCGGGGCTAGACAGAGATAAACTATAACTAGAAGGGAGACTTCATCTCTCTTCTTCCCCTTCCCCTTTAATTAATAATAATGATTTCCAAAACTGTATTCTATATCCTATATGCTATACCAGTGTCCCTCAGGAAACTAAATAAATGCGGAAGTGATCTAAACAATGAGTGACGTGTACGCATGACAGATCGCTTCCGCGCATGCGTCTATTATGCCAGAGCACGTTGATGCATCACGCGCCAGATGTTGTGAATGCACTCAGGACAGTTGGGACATTGCGGTGGATCAGAGGTAAAAAATGTATATAAATCCTGTTCAGTTTCTTGCACAGACCGATTGTTGTAAGACCTCAATGTATCGTCATGAGCCACAGGGTTTAATTTGGTTTTGTCTGTGTATGTTTTTTTGTCTCTCAAAGCCATGGGTGCCATTGACTGCCATTATGTGACTGACAGACTGCAAGGGTTTAAGTTAAAAATGTTTGTTTGTGTTCAACTGAAGAAACAAAGTCACCTACATCTTGGATGCCCTGGGGGTAAGCAGATAAACATATTTTTTTTCATTTTTAGGTGAACTATCCCTTTAAAGGTAAAATATCAACATAATCTAAAATGTAAAACCTTTTATACAGAAGACTGTATACACCTCTGATGTCTGGTCATACTATACAAATACAGAGTTTTGTACACATTTACTAAAATGCAATGTGAAAATATAAATGTACAAAGGTTTAATATAAATGTACAGTTCTAACAGTATTTAAATGTACACTCATTTAAAACATGTAATAACATTTACATAATTAATAAAGCATTTATATAACATTTCATATTTTAAAATGAAGCTAGTATTAATTCAAATAAAAAATACTTTAATATTAATTTAATTAATAATGAAAACAAATATTTTTATTTTATATGAATTTAATATTAATATTTAAAAATATTATTTTAAACAATATTTAATACAATAAAATAATCCTATGAATTCTGTGAATTTAATGTATTTTGAACACTGATTTGTAAACATCTCTAAAGTTGAAGTTCGTATGTTCATGCATGAAACTTCTTGTTTTATTGCCATCAAATAGTACAAATAAGCATGTACTAGAAGGACACTTCATAGCTATGAATAATAATAATGAGATCACATTGTATGACATGCAAAAACAAATAAATTACAAACTAATTCTTCACAGTGTGATTGATCATAAAAATATCTTATTAAAGAAATCTATAAAAGACATGACAGTAAATACATCAGCAATGTTTCTATTAAAGATGATTGCTTTCAGAAAACTCTGCTAAAAAAATAAAGTGAATATTTCATATCTACATCCGCAGCACAATGCAGGCCAGTATCCATATCTTGCTTTGGTACTGATTGTGCTGTGCTATTATATATCCTGATCATGCAAGACTATGTTAAAGGTTTATGTTCCTTTTAGAAAGCACTTCCCCAAAAGCAAACCGAGCGCTGTCGATTGCCGGTATTTAAGAGATCAGATATTTGTAGAAACATTTTATTTATGAGATATGGGATATGCCATTATTAATTCATTCACTTGTCCAGCTGCTCTGCGCTGGAGTCTCAGTTATCATTAAAGAGAGACAGGGAGGCAAAGACTTGTGCTTTATGGCCGTTTTATATGATGTCACGGTTTTATTTGCAGATGTGCACAATATATTCTATAGCATTATAGAGCTAATGCTATCAAACAGATGAGAAAGCACACGTCTAAACAACATAAATGTGTTTTAGAGCGACTGTTCGATTGTGTTAGGCTGGTGATGTCATAATGGAACTGAATCATAATGAATCATCTGTCTATGATGTCATAATTCAGCTGATCTGTAATGAGATGCTGCGTCCCAATTCTCATACTATCCGTCCTAAATAGTATTCGAAAATAGAATTAGTATGTCCCAAATCATAGTATGTTTAAAAAAGTATACCAAATGCTGCATCCCAATTCGCCTACTTATACTATGCCCTAAAAGTATTTACTCTTTTTGTAAAGAAAAAGTACATACTTTTGAGTATGTAGCAGAATAGTAGGCAAGCTTTGGGACATACTACTTCGTCATAGCTGCTTCTTTAACAGACAATCTGTTGCTTAGTTACGTGCATCCTGTCACTGTTTAAACTGCCCTGTCAATCATCTTATCACAGTTAACATCATCCACATTTCGTTTAGTTTGATTTCCTACCGTATTGGACAGAAATAAAGAAGCACATCGCGGGTCTTTAATGCCGAGAACTCTGCTCATGTGTTTGCATAATGATGCATTTCAAAGTTAATGACTAAATGTATCATTATAAAAGTTCACGGTGTTGCTGCAGATGAAATATAACATGGATAACATTAAATTAATATTTATTAATCAGGTTAGACATTGATTATTTATCACTCAAATCCTTTCTTCCTTACTTTCTGTACCTGTCCGTCGGTCGCGCATATCCGCCATGTTTGTAGTTTTCTAACACTTTGTATGCGTGTTTGTAGTTCTAATCGAATCCCCGTCCACCGCGCAATGTGTTGTGGGCAATATGAGCCATTAGAGTGTGCATCGATCTGCACTTCGAATTCTAACCGGAAGTAGTAAACCATCCGGGAATCTTTGGAATACTTTTTTAAACATACTATGATTTGAGACATACTAATTCTATTTTCGAATACTATTTAGGACGGATAGTATGCGAATTGGGACGCAGCAAAAGATTCCCGGATGGTCTACTACTTCTGGTTAGAATTCGAAGTGCAGATCGATGCACACTCTAACGGCTAATATTGCCCACAACACATTGCGCGGTGGACCAGGATTCGATTAGAACTACAAACACGCATAAAAAGTGTTTAAAAACTACAAACATGACGGATATGCGCGACCAACGGACAGGTAGAGAAAGGGATTTGAGTGATAAATAATCAATGGCTAACCTGATTAAAAAATATTTATTTAATGTTATCCACGTTATATTTCATCTGCAGCAACACTGTGAACTTTTATAATGATACGTTTGGTCATTAACTTTGAAATGCAACATTATGCAAACATATGAGCAGAGTTCTCGGCATTAAAGACCCGCGATGTGCTTCTTTATTTCTGTCCAATACGGTAGGAAATCAAATTAAACGAAATGTGGATGATGTTAACTGTGACAAGATGATTGACAGGACAGTTTGAACAGTTACAGGATGCTCGTAACTAAGCAACAGAGCGTCTATTAAAGAAGCAGCTATGACGAAGTAGTATGTCCCAAAGCTTGCCTACTATTCTGCTACATACTCAAAAGTATGTACTTTTTCTTCACAAAAAGAGTACATACTTTTAGAGCATAGTATAAGTAGGCGAATTGGGACGCAGCAAGAGCCTTGTCTGTGTGTATGGGGAAATAAGCCGCTTTTAAAGTCTTCCTTCTGGCCTCCAAGGAAAATTGCGGTCAGTTAGAGGGGAAGTTGTTGATAATAATCGCTCAGACTCTGAGGGGAGTGGAAAAAAAAATCCACTGTCTGTCCCACAGCATGTAAAATAACACACGCTCACATTTCAGACAACAATTCAGGGGACGCCACGCAGATGCTAAAACATTTCTCTATTCAAAAGGAAAACAATCCAATGCACAATATGTCCAGACAATTTATATGCTGGGGGAGTTTAAATGTATATTCAAAACACAAAATAATGCATTTTTAAATATCACTCCATACAGGGTCTAAAAAAAAAGTTTCAAATGATAAAAATGATCAAAATGATAATGATAATGTCAAAATGATATTTTTCATCGCATGACACATTAACAATAGAATCCATCAGAAGTCCATCTTCTGTTGTCCTATCACATATCAAAATCCAATTTCTCTCCTGATTCAGATCAACTTTTTCACCTGAGAAAGAAATATTATGGAGAGAGGACTCGTATTTTAGCCAGAAACAATAGTTTGAAGTTAAAAACGTCTTATTGATGGATTTGTTTATTATTAACACATATTATTAACATATTTTCACATCACTGGAGTGGTGTGGATTACTTGTGGATTATTGTGATGTTTTTATCAGCTGTTTGGACTCTCATTCTGACGGCACCCATTCACTGCAGAGGATCGGTGAGCAAGTGATGGAATGCTGAACTTCTCCAATCTGTTCCGATGAAGTAAAAAACACATCTACATATTGGATGGTCTAAAGGGTGAGTAAAGTTTCAGCAAATGTTCATTTTTGGATTAACTAGGCTATTCCTTTAACAAGGAACTTTAAAATAAATTTGGCAGGGAACTAATAACAGTCTCCATGAGGTTTCCAGGGATGCTAATGTGTAAATCATTGTTATTATTAATTTATTTATTTAAAATACAAATTCGGTACAAATACACTGAACAAAATTATAAACGCAACACTTTTGTTTTTGCCCCCATTTTTTTATGAGCTGAACTCAAAGATCTAAGACTTTTTCTATATACACAAAAGGCCTATTTCTCTCAAATATTGTTCACAAATCTGTCTAAATCCGTGTTAGTGAACACTTCTCCTTTGCCGAGATAATCCATCCACCTCGCAGGTGTGGCATATCAAGATGCCGATTAGACAGCATGATTAATGCACAGGTGTGCCTTAGACTGGCCACAATAAAAGGCCACAATAAAAGGAGCAGTTTAAACTTGCCACAGATGTCGCAAGTTTTGAGGGAGCGTGCAATTGGTATGCTGACTGCAGGAATGTCCACCAGAGCTGTTCATTTCTCTACCATAAGCTGTCTCCAAAGGCGTTTCAGAGAATGTGGCAGTGCATCCAACCGGCCTCACAACCGCAGACAACATGTATCCACACCAGTCCAGGACCTCCACATCCAGCATCTTCACCTCCAAGATCGTCTGAGACCAGCCACCCGGACAGCTGCTGCAACAATCGGTTTGCATAACCAAAGAATTTCTGCACAAACTGTCAGAAACCGTCTCAGGGAAGCTCATCTGCATGCTCGTCGTCCTCCTCGGGGTCTCGACCTGACTGCAGTTCGTCGTCGTAACCGACTTGAGTGGGCAAATGCTCACATTCGATGGCATCTGGCACTTTGGAGAGGTGTTCTCTTCACGGATGAATCCCGGTTTTCACTGTACAGGGCAGATGGCAGACAGCGTGTATGGCGTCGTGTGGGTTTGAGCGGTTTCCTGATGTCAAAGTTGTGGATCGAGTGGCCCATGGTGGTGGTGGGGTTATGGTATGGGCAGGCATATGTTATGGACAACGAACACAGGTGCATTTTATTGATGTCATTTTGAATGCACAGAGATACCGTGACGAGATCCTGAGGCCCATTGTTGTGCCATCCATCCACGACCATCACCTCATGTTGCAGCATGATAATGCACCGCCCCATGTTGCAAGGATCTGTACAAAATTCCTGGAAGCTGAAAACATCCCAGTTCTTGCATGGCCAGCATACTCACCGGACATGTCATCCATTGAGCATGTTTGGGATGCTCTGGATACAATACAGTAAAACTGCACATTTTAGAGTGGCCTTTTACTGTGGCCAGCCTAAGGCACACCTGTGCAATAATCATGCTGTCTAATCAGCATCTTGATATGCCACACCTGTTAGGTGGATGGATTATCTCGGCAAAGGAGAAGTGCTCACTAACACAGATTTAGACAGATTTGTGAACAATATTTGAGAGAAATAGGCCTTTTGTGTACATAGAAAAAGTCTTAGATCTTTGAGTTAAGCTCATGAAAAATGGGGGCAAAAACAAAAGTGTTGCGTTTATAATTTTGTTCAGTGTAGTTGCCTCTTATGACAGACTGCTTGCGTTGTCTTGCTTTGGATAAAAGCATCTACTAAATTAATAAATGTAAATTAATGAATGTAAACATTGATCAAACCAACCTGATCAGTCAGACTGCATTAGTATCTTTACCACCAAATTTAATCATTGCTTTAGGTATGTTTTAAATTCATTTATGAGGAGGCTGAGCATCGTTCGCCTCTGACTGGTTGTTACCTTTGTAAAAGCTGGTCCGTTCTCTCAGCGTTCATCTGTGCGCATTTGGTGGACGGGTTTGGCATAAAAACAGTAGCTGAAAGCAGACAAAAAGAGTTCTTGTCAAAGACAATCATACACACAAACACAGAAACACTAGGGGTCTGTGCTCAATTGAAGAGTGGACAGATGCATTCGATGAAGAGTAAATATTCGGCACAGTTTGTGTCCTGATGTTGAAGACATTTCAGACTTTTAAAAACAACGCTTTTTGTTTTATTGTTGAGAGTTGACGGATGGTGTGTGTGTGTGTGTGTGTGTGTGTGTGTGTGTGTGGTTTAGATACTCTTACAGCTGCTGGTTGTTTCTCATCTAGCAGAGGAAGAGTATTTCTTTAATTGGATAATCTAAATAATGCAAGAGTTAGAGTTCAAGTGTCAGTACGTATCATTCATGAGACTAGTGCTCTTTAACTTTTCTACAAACCTTCAAACCATGAACAACCGTTTTAGAAGTTAGGGGGATGTTCTGGATTCAATACAGGTTAAGCTCTGTTAACAGCTTCTGTGACATTTCTGTCAATTACTACAGAAAACACTTTCACTCACCCCTCAAGTTGTTTACAGTACAGCACAGTGGAAGTTTATGAGACAAGACATTCATACACCACTGTTGAAATATTTAAAATACTTTTTTTTTTCTGCAAGAACATATTAAATTAAAGACACTTATAATGTTCCAAAACATTTCTATTTCAAAAGAATCCATCACAGTTTCCACAGCACAAACTGTTTTCAGCACTGACATTTATAAGAATTTTTTCTTGAGCAAATCAGAATATTAGGAATATTTCTGAAGGATCATTTTTACTGATGACTGGAGAAATGATGCTGAAAAGTCATATTTATTTATACTTAAAATGAAAGGTTTTATATTGTACATTTTTTTATTTATTTATACATGTATGTAGGTCTGTTATTTGCCATGTCTGATACCATTCCCTCATAAAACAGTCATGTATCTCTGTCTTTTTTCCTGATTTAAATATTTTCCCATCAAAAGTTCATAAATTCATCAGAGCTGGCTGGGTTCATGACTTGGAATGCATAATCAAGGAAATTAAAGAGGAAAAATTGTTCCAGAACAAAGTGATCAAAAGTCAGTGACCAACAGTTTATCCGTCTATAAAAGTAGGCATGCTAGAAGTATAATTTCTTTATAGCTCAAATACCACTTTTCTGTTCTTAAGAATCCATATTAGCTCCAAAATATAAACTGTACATGTCTGCTTTTAAACCCTCTGGAATGTCTTTTCTCATAGACTTCAATTTTGACTTCAAAGAAAAGTTGAAATTATTTTCTGTGGTGATCAACAACCTGTTTTGTTTTCAATAGAGCAGATAAACGATAAGTTGTCTTGAACCTAAACATTTCTACTGAAACATGGATTTCCTATTCGTCCTACTCAGAACACCCCCCCCCCCCCAACCTCACCCCCAACCTCACCCTTACCCTCACCCAGCCATCATGTATAATTTTGCTGCAAATATGACTAATTATTGCCCCCTTTTGTGAGCATGAAATGAGATATCTGTAATGTATTTACAGGAGGCTGTAAAGAATAATTCAGTGCAGGGGTTTGAATAACAATCTGTGTCCCTTTATGAAACACTTCTCTGTCAATGAAGCATGTACTGCATGGCTTTGAGAAGTCATGAATTAAATTCAATGCTGTTTTACTGTGGATATATGGTGATCTATGTATACACATATACAGTGACTGTGTGTCATTGTGAGGTCGCATGTCTGGAACGAGCATCCAGGGAAACCATTTTTTTTTCTATTGTGCAAGCTTTTAGGAACCATGATCCATCTATATAATCTCATTAGTTTTCATATATATTTTTACATAAAATACATTTATATGTTAAGTGCATTACATGAAATCACCAAACAGTAGAGCATGGCACTAATAATACCAAGGTCATGGGTTGGATTCCCAGGGAAAGCATAAAACTGATAAAATGCATCCTCTGAATGCACTGGAGGTCGCTTTGAATAAAAGCCAAATGCATGTGCTAAAACATGCAATATGAATGTGAAGATATTTAGAGTTTACATATGTACAGGGTTTCTGCAGGTTTATTTAAGACCATTAAAGAAAAATTAAGCAATAATTGAACAATTAAGTAAACTGAAATTCCAACTTCCAACAGATTAAACTATTAATTTTTAATTAAAAATCTTAACTAGAATATAGAAATAACTTTTACTGTACCTTCTGATCACACTGAAAAAAAAGTGATGTTCTTCCTCAGTATTTTTGTCTTGTTTTCCAGTGTAAATATCTTCCTTCAAAGAAAAAAAGCTTTTAAACCCCATTGACAGATATGGTTATTGTTTTAAGCATAAACTCATTCCATTTTGTTCAATTTATCAGAAAACAAGAATTCAACTATCTTCATTTTTAATGATGTTTTAATATTTAAATTGGAGAAAAGGACAAAAATACTGAAGATATTAATTCTTTGCAGATTATGCAACAGTCAGTGCCATGAATATAGGAATTTAAGACTTTCTGCTTCAATTTAAGACCTTTTTAGGCCTTAATTTGTAGAAGGGCAAATTAAGACTTTTTAAGCCCTGCAGAAACCCTGTAAAACAAGATACAAATGTTCAAAAGTCCTTCAATGTATTGGTCTTATTTATAATAAATTGACATCATACAATAGATTTGACATCTTATTTAGTTGATATTGTACATATCAGTGTCTATAAAAGGTGCAACAATCACACCTCCCAGGTGATTAACAGCAAATTCTAATGAGATCACACTGGGTACATAACCATTATGCCACCTGAACAGCACACAGAAGCTTAAATGCTTCTCTCAAAGACGTTTATAGAACAAATACATTTGCACATGATATATTTCAGTTCAAATCCCTGCTAATTCCCAAACCAACCGCTATCCAGTATAACCAGGCCCTAAATGCAGTATAATCAAAGTCTGGTATAACCAGGCCCTAAATAGCAAAGCAATATCAGAAACTGCGCTGTGCAAATGGCATCTAACACAGGGCGCTTTTGAGCCATTACCTAATTTGCATAAAACTCTCATAAACACATGCAAAAACGCATTGGGCGCAATTCATTCTCAGCAAATTCCCACCTATGAGAGAGCACAATATGTGGGCCAAACAAACCTGGAATTGAACCTGCGACCAATGAATAGCAAACTCTCCATTACAACATCTCCAAACCTTATTGTCATGACAAGGACTGGGCCTTGGAACAACTAGTGGTTAAAAGATTTTCCAGACATCTTTGAAATGAGCGTTGAAGTAACAGATTCTGTCATTTTGTGAAACTCAACCAGCGTAGATAATATTATAGATCACTGTCAGCAAAAACAAAGCCTCAAAAACAGCTTGTTTTGATGAACTGCTATTCTTGCTGTCTCGTCGCCAGAGAGCGGCTTGTGACGCCAAAGAAAACCTCTCATGCGCACACTTTCTTACGCCTGCATTTCTTGACTGTCAAACAGTAACGCAGATGGATAATATGAATTTCTCTCCAAATGCCCCTCACTATGCAGCAAAAACACATATCGGTTTTATTTATGGGAGTAATAACTGAACACAATGTTTGGAGCATTTGTTTCAGGACTTCACTCAGCATGGATGAATTACAGAGGTAATATAGGCACAAAAAATTTAAAAAAGGCACAAGAGAGATAAATGACTTGTTTTTTTCAGTTTTCTTTACCACAGATAGTTAAAAACACCATAAAAATGGCCTGACAAGGGCAGTGTTTCGGTGTTAATGTATTTCCAATTAAAATATGAAGATCCTACAGTATTTCCTTTTAAAATTAGTGAAAAGAAATGCCTCATTTTTTTTTTTGTTTTTTGGAATACTCATAACTAGTATTTAGTTTAAATGGCTTGATCTTATTGTTATTCAGATGCAGCAAATGGTTTGGCTGGTAAGAATAAAAATTAACAACCAGAATTAGCCATATACTCTGCAAGCATCATATTTATAATAATAATTCGCAATATTATTTCTGATTTATTTAGTTATTATTTTCTAATTATTTATACAATTATTTTTAAAATAAGCATTAAACAATAATTATGTATACAATTATTTTTAATTATTTATAATTATTTTATAATAATTGATAATGATTCAATACATTATTCTTTGAATTAAATAAATTTGTTATTCAAGTTCATTACCCTAACTAAATGACATTTGGCAACAAGGGCAATTTATTTATTACTTATTTTTTTATGTTTTTGCCTTTTTTTTATAGGATAGGAGAGTATTTTAGACAGGAAGTGAAGTGGAAGAGAGAGGATGGATGGTATCGGGAAAGGTCCGCAAGCCGGGACTCGAACTCTGGATGTCCAAAGCACAACAGCGCTATAATTTTATTAACATAGAACTAATATATAATAAAGAGCCATAATAAAGAATGTCATAATACAGAATTTTAAACTTAAGGATCAGAGGCAGTACATTCATTAATTCAGAAATAAATAAATAAATAAATACACTCAATTTTATTTCATGTTGTCTTTAAATTGATAAGAATAACAGAATCTAAGAGGAAAATCTGTTCAAAAGCCTTTGTTCACCTTTCTATATCCATCCCTACCAGTGGAGGGTCAAAGGTCATGCTCTAGAAGGTCAGCGAGATCCTACGAATTGTGGGATCCCCTCGATTGCGTTTCTGGCTCTGACAGATGCCTCTGGACCTACGGGTGGAAAGACAGATTCCCCTGCAAGCCGGTTATCTCTTTATCTCTCGACATGGTGGATCTGTCTGATACAGCCGTTCCTGTTCATCAGCGTGTGTCTGTCAGCGAGAGAAACAACTTCTGGGACGGAGGCCCATCGCCCCGTAACAGAAGCAGAGCGCTCGCAAGAGTCCAATCAAATCAATGTCACCTTGGATGATCACTGGATATGATCTGCCTGGATCGGGCTTCAGGGGAAACAAAAGAAGAGGGAATAAATAAGACAAAGGAAGTTCGAGAGCGACAGAGAGATCAGGCTTCAAAGAACACAGGGAATCATGCTGGATTGGACTGAGCGAGCTGGAGACGAGCGTCGTTATCGTATCTCTCCTTTGAGAGGATGTCACCCCTGTTTTTCTTTCCTGCATGTCAGGATATTGATCACCCTGCGTCGGAGACGTAGACAAAATACTCCTTATCCGCTAAGAAAACCGTTCAAGGTGAAACCGAGAAACAGAGGACGTTCTCCTCTAAGAAGATCCATCACCATTTATTTTCCAAATTCCTAAATTACCACGCAGACGAATTTTAATTTCATTCAGACATTAAGAAAATGACTCCGGGAGCTGGTTTGATTCCTGAAGGGTCTCTAATGACATGATAGCATCTGTCAGAGTTGGGAGAGAGAGTCCCAGCATACAGGAAAGCCCTGGTAGACGCGGCTAATTAAATCTCTGTGTTATTAGCTCTGTTCAGCGTAATACCCCTAATGGGTAATTATGTGCAACAGATGTGTAGGTCCCTGCTTTGTTTACTTAAGAAGCCTGTCGGAAGAGTCTATTATTGCATTTGAGGTCACTGGAAAGTGATCCGTCATTGTGAATTAAGCATAATCAGAGTAATGCGAACATGAGAGTGAAGTTCGAACAAGTGCTCTGGAAGGTCTGAACCAAAATGGTGGGCTCATTTTCTCACTATTAGGCCCTAACGGTGCACTTGATGCAGATTTGTGTATGCGTATCGAGTCTACAAGACTCCCTTTAGTCGTTTAGATTCAGAATGGTGCTCAATGTTCCCTTTTTTTCTGAGCCCACACTGCTAGAGGCTGTAAAGTGGACTACAATGCAATGGTAAAGTGAAAACATAGCAGAAAAGACAGTCGCTTACAGCCTAATATTTTTCATTAAAACATTCTGAATGAGAGGAGCACCTGAGGTTACTGGCAAAGGGATCTGTCACTCTGAAAAGCATAATGAAAGTAATATGAACATGAATGATGAATGATGCTCAAACATTCTCTTACTACTTGTTCTAACACCTCTTTTTAGTGAATCAAAAACAGCGCAAGTGGAATAGTCTGAATCCCAAACAAAAGTCGATTCAGTTTAGTGAATCAAAAATATAGCACTACATGTGAAGTCCGATTGCGGAAAGAATCAGTTATTTTTTTTTAGTGAATCAGAACACTGTAAAAAATGGCTGTGAAATCTACAGTTATTTACTGTAGATTCACAGTAACATTACTGTATAAGATTTTTACAGTAAAATATTGTAAAGTTTACAGTAAGACCGTAAAAATCACAGTAGTCCAAGCATTACAGTTGAAATCACAGTAGTCAAATCATTACTGTAAAAAAATCACAATTTAGCCACTATAGTACAGTAAATAGTAAAGTAAACTACTGTAATTTTCCTTTTTTTATCATATCTTTCTTTGTACCCCTTTCACATGGACGGCCCCAGATTATTGTTGTTCAGAATTAATTACCGGAATATGATATAAATACTCGATGATGAGCTTTAAGTAAAAGTGTAATATTAATAAATTAAAATGTGTCATGTAACTTGTACTCTGATGCACCTGCTGCAGGAGCTCTCTATTCCATACAATATATTTTTTTAAAGAATTCACATAAGATTCCAATAATATTTTTTGTTTGTTTGTTTTGTGACTGTAAATGGGTGTTTGGGTGTAAATGGGTGTTAACAGGGCAATAAAATATTTGATAAGCCTTATCTTAAACTTCTCCAAAGTCTCCCCTGACATGGTCTAACAATATAGGCTTCATAAACGCATAATTTTTTGAGATGTCATCCTCAGATTTGAAATGAAGCATGGCCATTGGTTATAAGTTGCAATAGTATATTCACATAATTATGTATATTAATATTTTTATACATTTAATAAATATATTCTTAATATTTGTTGTTTTTATTTTTGAGCTTATATATCTCAATATTAATAACATCTGATTAATTTTGAGTTTTGAACTTGAGCCAAAACTCTCAAGCTTTCTAAGGTTATGTGTCTATTCAGAATGACTTTTATTTTGGGTAGGCTATGTCATGTGCATTACTTGCCAAAATTGGGGCTGTCTGGTTAACTCATAAATACGTACCATGGGATTTTTATTTTACAAAAATCAGTGTTATATATTTTTTTCTTCGGAAGCAGGAGAGATAAACGTGCAAGTTTCCAGAGCTGTTTCTGAGCTGCAGGGCGAAATCAAAGCGCCGGCAGAGTGGGTGGGGTTTACCCAGTCTAGAAAGTTCTAGAATCTGTGGGAAAAAAGCGGGAAAAAAGCAGCACTTGAATTTCTGACTCATCGTCAGTGACAGAAAAGCTCCGTTAATTCTCAGATTTACGTTTCTTTACACACGGCTTTGTCTTGTGGTTGTATTTATTTTGTTTTAGTCTTTGTGTTGATATCTTTCACTTTTTGCCTGAGAGGAATTCAGCGAAAACGTTTCCGTGAGAGCTCCGACGGAGACGTTTTTACAGCCTTTAACGTTAATGTATTTTTCCCACCCGTGGCCTCTGCCGGAGTTTCCATCTTGGAATCGCGGATCCTTCACCAACTGTTTATCGGGACTTCCAGAAAATCAGTAAGTAAATTTACCATCACTACTAGGAGCAAAAAAAAAAAAAAAACTTCATTGCCACACCCTTATCGGGGTGTGGAAAGCCACATGTATACAGCTAGAGCTAGGAGTATAACCAGTTAGCTTGCCATCAAAATGAATTACTCGTGCAAGCACTGTAATTTCACCACAGCTTCAATTACTGCATTTGTTAGTCATTTGAGCATACACAGAAATCTAGCTAACTTTAGATTTCCATGTGGCGTAGCAAAATGCTTTGCCACTTTTGTGACGCGTGGTGCCGTTCAAAGCCACATGTACCGCTTTCACAAGAAGACAGCTAAACCAGGACTTAAAAGGAAAATTGATGGAGTAGATTTGGCTTGCTCTGTTGAAGGTTGTAACTATGTGTCAGCAAATTTTCCAAGCTTACATGAACATCTTCATTGGCATATTAAAGATGGCACAAAAGTGTCATGCCCTTATATTAATTGTTTAAAACATTTCCGTGTCCGTTCAACCTTTGCCTCGCACTTGAATCGGAAACACAAGAGTATATCTAGTTCTCCACGTATTAGCCAAAGTTCTACCAGTGCTAGTACTAACATCACCTGTGCCTCCATGTCATCAGACAGTAAACTAGATCACACTTTTGAGACAAACTTTGACGATGATAATGACAACACAAATGATGAAGTGGACACAGATGATTTTATGAACAATCTGGCCATGTTTTATCTCCGAATGCAGGCTAAAATGCTGTTACCAGCCAGTACAATTCAGACCTTAATAGAGGAAATACAAGAGGTACACAACACTGGTTTGACTCATCTATTGTCTAGGATGCATGAAGAGTTAACAAATCTGAATGTGCCTGAAAGTGATATTAAGAGGCTCCTTGATAATCTCTCAAAAGATAACCTTCTGAAAATGTGCAACGAAGGAGTGTTTAGAACAGATCAAACCCGTAAAACCTTCTTTAAGAGCAGATTTAGCCATGTTGAGCCAGTCAAGACTTATTTGGGCATTGATGCTAAAGGCAAAGAGAGGTTCTACCAGTACGTGCCCATCAAGGATACAATAAAATCACTCCTCTCTCAGAACTCTGTTAAAGAGCAGTATGCCCAAGCTAAAGCCGACACAGAAACAAATCCTGATGTTCTGGAAGATGTGAGAGATGGTAGAAACTTTAAAGAGAATATACTTTTACGAGATTCACCATCTTCATTGTCTCTCATCTTGTATCAGGATTCTTTCGAAGTTGCGAACCCACTGGGCTCAGGCAGAAAAAAACACAAAATACTGGCCATGTACATGACACTTGCAGAGATTGCACCACACAACAGGTCTTCCATTGATCCAATGCAACTTGTTATGTTGTGCAGAGAGGAGGATTTCCAATTTTTTGGACAAGAAAAAGTGTTCTCCACTTTAGTCAGTGACTTAAAAGAAATGGAGGAAAATGGAATTGAATATGGTGCTGAGGAGAAAATAAAAGGCTCTGTGATTGCCATTACTGGAGATAATCTGGGGTCACACAGTATTGGCGGGTTTACTGAAAACTTCAGTAAAAGCACACATTTTTGCCGGTACTGTGTCATCGACAGAGTGTCTTTTCAAACAGATCCCTGCAAATCTGGTCCTACAAGAACCATAGAGAGTTACAAAAATAGTGTGGCAGTCCTGGTAGACCAGGAAATGAACAGTGGAGTAAAGTTTGACTCAATTTTCAATCAGTTGAAATATTTTCATGTTTGCCAGCCAGGGCTCCCTCCATGCCTGGGTCATGATCTGTTTGAAGGGGTTGTTTCATTTGATCTTGCCATGTACATTAAGCACTTAGTGACAGTGGGCAAACACTTCACCTATGGTCAACTGAATCGGACTATATCACAGTTCACATACCTAGGCAGTGATGCAAATAACAAGCCATGTGAGGTTGAAACTAATGCGGAGAAGCTGGGAGGGCATGCTGCTCAAAACTGGTGCCTCTTACGTCTCTTTCCTATTCTGGTTGGAGACAGAATCAAAAATCCACTTGATGATGAGGTGTGGCAGTTGTGTTTAAAGCTCAGAGAAATTGTGGATTTGATATGTGCACCCAAGATCCATACCAACCAAGTAGCATACCTTAAGATTCTCATTGAGGAATACATTCAGCTAAGAACTGCCTCATTCCCAGAAAAGACACTTAAACCCAAACACCACTATCTTGTCCATTACCCAGAACTCATTCTTCAGTTTGGTCCCCTCATTAGGTTGTGGACATTGCGCTTTGAAAGCAAGCACTCATATTTTAAGCAGTGTGCAAGGAAACTGCATAACTTTAAAAACCTCTGCAGTACCTTAGCAGAAAGACACCAGTTGCTACAAGCATATTTATATGCTGGTAACTTATTTCCTCCAACTCTGCAAATGGGCCAACCAAGTAAATTTGATGACCAACTCTACCAGATTGGCATTCAGAGAGCTGTCAGTCTCAAGGGTCTCCGCCCAGAACACACTACTGAAACACCCTCTGTCACTTTCAAAGGCACTCTGTACAAAAGAGGCATGACTGTTGTAGTGGACCAAAATGACACAGGGTATCTACTTGGGAAAATACTGTTGATACTGGTAAATGAGGCAAACGTGCATTTTGTTGTCCAGCAGTATCAGTCTGTGCCTGTTGTGGATCTTGGTGTTTATTGCTTACAAAGCAACTCGGAAGCACAGTATCAGTGTTTGACTGTAGAGAAGCTTGCAGATTATTACCCTCTTTCTGTATATAATCAATTTGGTCTTAATCTTGTTGCTCTCCATCATTCTGTTTCAGAAGAATGAGTAATGGACTCCATTGAGAAGGCAATACAGGCCGTGCTACCACAGCTAGATGAAGCAAAGCTTGAAACTTTAGTCAATGAGTTGGTGAAAGTAGGTGTTGAAGGACCAGATGATCTGCAGTTTATTCAAGAAGATGACATCAAACATCTGCTCACACCCATTCAGTGCAGAAAAATTATTCATTCCTTGAAAGGAGGTTAGATTAGTTGTTTTAATTAACATATATATTAGTTGATCCGCTACAATTAATAACTAAATAAATCAGCAATCATTCAATCATCCCAGCAGGCACCAGACGTCTATGTAACGTCAGGTTGACGTTGGACATGACGTCAGACAGACGTTGGATTTTGGTTGAAAATGAAAATCGGGTTGACGTCAATATTTGACGTCAGTTTGACGTTGGCTTCACGTTGGATTTTGGTTACACAACCTAAAAACAACTAAATCTCAACGTCAGCTGACGTCGGAATTTGACATCAATTTAACATTGACATTAGACGTTGGATTTACATTGGATTTTGGTCACCCGACGTCGCAACCAAAATTTAACCAAATACCAACGTCAGTTTTGTGCCTGCTGGGATAATTTTGTTAAAAAAAAAAAAAAGTAAAAATTCTCTGATTTCAGCTTATTATATCTGGATGTTAGTGTATACCTTGTCCAAGATTCTGTCCACTTTGGTCAGGCAGGTGACATGTTGATAGAACTTGAGGAGTACAGATTGAGGTTGGAATTATTGAAATCCCCCGCGGCAATAAATGCCCTTATGGGTGTGCAGTTTGCTGTTTGCTAATGGCAGCATATAAAGCCAAATTTTCTTAAAAAACAAAAAAGATGGTATATCCGGGAAAAATAAAAACTAGATTCATGCCTCTGCTATGCTGTCTCTGTACTACATACAGTTATTCCACGCAAAACTACAGACCCACAGCTTTCCAAAGAGCCCAATCACTTGATTATAGGCCCAAGTATGTAAGAACAGTGCAATACAGTATAGAAGGACAGTGGTCGCATTGCAATTGAAAACAGCATTTAAGATATTTCCCATATTCCCCCATCCATGCAGATCACATAGTCATGCATTGCATTTGCTCTTTTTTTTTAAACGCATTGATTTTAATATACACCTGCAATGCAGCTGAAAAAAAGCACATCATCAAAAATATTTCAATGTTAACATGTAAAATAATTGTTTTGTTTGTTCTGACCATCAGTTGATGATTAGTAACCCATCTAGGCTGATTAGTAATTGAGATAAAGCCATGGCAACCATTTTGGAAATAACCCTTTTCCCAAGGTCAGATTTAAATAGATTTTTAGTCTGTTATTTAGTATTTTTTATAGTTAGTATATTTGAACTGTACCAGAATCCATAAAAAAAGAAAAAAAAAAAAAAACATTTTGTATAAATTTTGTTGGTTTAACCCTATATTGACCCACCTATAAGGACCTGACGGCCACCATTTTGAATTTTTTTCAAAGTTTTAGTTTAAGTACATCTGATAATTTTGTAACCCACTAAGAAACCTTTTGTTAGATTTTTTTTTTAGGGTCAAGTCTTATTTTCACCTGACTATTCTGTGCTTTCACTCATACGTGTGTAATGCAGGTCCTTCCAATCCCCAGCTGAGCCCTTCATCGTCTGAGCCACTGTCAGTTGCCTCTTCCAGCACATGCCCCATATCATCTATCAGTCCCATCTCTGCATGGGTGAACAGTTTTGAGGTGCCATGGAACAAAGTCAGGCTGACTCTTAGAAGAGCAGTAGATGCTGTTGAGAGGCCAGCTCCGGATGACCGCAGACAGTTGATAAAAGTCACTGTTGATGCAATGAGAGAGCATTCCTTGAACCCTACTCGCAGAGAGTGCATGGTAGTGGCTAAAGCTATAACTCAAAAATATCCAAATAGCTTTTTAGACAAAAATGAAGAGGGGGAGCTAATTGGATGTGGGTATTTCAGCTTTATAAATCAGCTCAAAACCAGAGTAGAATATTTGAATCGAGGCAACACTCTTTCCCGTCTGAGGAAGCACAAACGCACCCAGAGAGATGATGAGGATGGTGATGATGACCAGCCAGCAGTAGCTACATGTGCAAGAATCGACAGTTATGGGTGTGTTCGTTGGCAGCCAGAGGACTATCCAGATGGGGAAACATCAGCATCATTAGAGGAAAAGAAGCTTGAGATGATGGATATATTCAGCCGAGAGGGACTCAAGGGCGCTGAGAGAGGAAGGGTAGAAGACCTAATGGCAATCACTTATGCCAAACAGCGGGAATACATCAATGCAAAGCCTTCCCCAAGCATTCTGGATGTGGGTAAAGAGTGGCCATTTCTCTTTTCACAGAAGTTTTTATTGTCACACTTCACCACTCTCACCAATATTGAACTATACACAAGACTGAATGAAGATATGGACAAAAAGGGTAAAAGACTCCTGGATTTCTTCAGTAGTCAGATTACAAAGTGGAGGAAAGAAGTAAGAGCTGTTCTGAAGGAAGCCATAAAGAAGGACCGAGAAGGATCTGATGGCCTAGCAGCGATGCTTGTGATGTTGGCACACTTCAAAGAGCAAGAGGAGTCACTTTTTCTCATTGCTGATGTAAGTTCCTTAATTATTTAAATCTTTTATTTGGAGTTTTCAACAATTAATTGTCACATTTATTGCGGAAGAATCATTTTCCCTGATTAGAGTGAAACATTTTACACCCCCCCCCAAATTGTTAATGCAGGTTGACAAACCTCCAATTGTTCAAGTAAATACAGGTTTGTGTCAGGTTTTTGTTATTGGTGGTTGAGCACTTTTTCCTTGATAGACCTCACCTCACAATATAACCCACATGGTGCAAGCTTCTCAATTCTTGGGTAAATGCTGGGAAAAATCACTATTGTCCATTGTGTGCACAATATTTTAATTAAGAGAAAATTGATGTAGTGTTGTAATTGATAAAGTTATTGTGGTACTTAGTTAATTTTTTATGTGTAAACATGCACAAACCTTCAGAGCAAAAAAAAAAAGGCTCATTGCTTCCTTATCAACAAATTTCAAAAAGCTTTTTCTATCCTAGAGATAATATACCGTCTACCTTGTTTCAAGTAACTCTTATCTTTGCTGGCATAGGAGACTACCACTGTTATGTGGGCCTTCAGAAAATGAAGAGAGGGATTCAATAGCGGGTGAACAGTCAGTTTATTTAAACAGGTTGAGAAAGTAACAGGTGAATTAGGAGCTCGTGCACAGCGTGGATGGAAGACGGGCGCAGGGACACAATGGGCAGCAAAGTCCAGCTCTAGGTCCACCGAAGTCCGCGGGAAGACCAGTAAATCCAGAGACATGCCAGGGAAAAGGACAGGAACACAGAGCAACTCTGACGATCTGACAAGGAGAGTAGCGTTAGCAGATCTTAATATAGCCCCCAGTAATGACTCCCAGCTGGCGCTGATCAGCCCGTAATCACGAGCTCAGACACGCCCACTCACGCAACACACCACACCGACAAGCATGAATGAGACAGTGATTCCAGCAACCGTGACAGTACCCCTCCTCCTAGGAGCGCCCCCTGGCGCTCCCAGCCAACCTTACCCGTTGATTGTAATCATCAATAAGGGAGTGATCCAGAATGTCCCTGGCAGGAACCCAACTTCTCTCCTCCGGACCGTAACCTTCCCAGTCCACCAAGTACTGGAATCCGCGTCCCCTCCGCCTCGAGTCCAGAATACGATTTACCGAATATGTTGGTTCCCCGTCTACGAGACGCGGCGGTGGGGGAACCGGGGCAGGCGGATTAAGGGGTGAACGAAAAACAGGCTTAATTTTAGAAACATGAAACACGGGATGAATTCTCCTGTACGCCGGAGGAAGTTTGAGGCGAACTGCCACCGGACTAAGAATCTTGGTGACAGGAAACGGGCCAATGAATTTGGGAGCAAGTTTATTACAGACGGAACGGAGCGGAATGTTCTTAGAAGAAAGCCACACCTTTTGGCCAACGACGTATACGGAAGGCTTCAACCGGTGGCGATCGGCCTGAGCCTTAGTGCGCGCTCCCACTCGGAGAAGAGTCTCACGGGCTCTTCTCCAAGTGCGACGACACCTCTGGACGAAGGCGTGGGCAGAGGGGACCGCGACTTCGGTTTCCAGACTAGGAAAAATAGGTGGCTGGTAACCTAAACTACACTCAAAAGGCGAAAGGCCCGTGGACGACACTGGTAACGAGTTATGCGCGTACTCAACCCATGAGAGGTGCTGGCTCCAGGAAGCGGGATTCTGAGTGACCAAACATCGCAACACTCTCTCAAGATCCTGGTTGGCCCGCTCCGTCTGTCCGTTGCTCTGAGGATGAAACCCAGAGGACAGACTAACACTCGCCCCCAGTAGACGACAGAATTCTCTCCAAAATTTGGAAACGAATTGGGGTCCCCTATCGGAAACCACGTCCATCGGGAGGCCATGAATGCGAAAGACGTGATCAACGATAGTAACCGCTGTCTCCTTGGCAGACGGTAATTTGGGCAAGGGGATGAAATGAGCCGCCTTCGAGAACCGGTCCACTACGGTCAAAACGACCGTATTGCCCTGGGAGGGCGGGAGGGCAGTGACGAAATCGAGCGCGATGTGGGACCAGGGTCTCGAAGGGACCGACAGCGGTTGAAGTAACCCTTCCGGGGGTCGATTGGAAGTCTTACCACGAGCACAAACTGAACAGGCCAAAACAAAATCTCGGATGTCACGAGCCATGGAACTCCACCAGAATCGCTGTTTGACCAGAAATCTGGTGCGGTTCACTCCTGGATGACACGCCACATTGGAGCAGTGACCCCACCGAATGACGTCAGACCTCAATCTCTCCGGCACAAACAACCGACTTGGTGGGCACCCGGGCGGAGGCGTTACCCCTTCTAAGGCTGTGCGAACCTTCGATTCGACCTCCCAAGTGAGTGTAGAGACCACCAGTCTCTCAGGTATTATACACTCGGGAGTGGACGGACGCTCGGAACGATCAAAAATGCGAGATAACGCATCGGGTTTGATGTTCTTGGAACCCGGACGGTAGGACAGTGAAAACTCAAAACGGCCGAAAAAAAGTGCCCACCGAGCCTGCCTGGAGTTAAGACGTTTAGCGGACCTGATATACTCGAGATTCTTATGGTCAGTCCAGACAATAAAGGGTACCCCCGAACCCTCCAACCAATGACGCCACTCCTCCAAGGCTAACTTGACTGCCAGCAACTCTCTGTTACCAATGTCGTAGTTACGTTCGGCGGACGACAAACGATGAGAAAAAAATGCGCAAGGGTGCATCTTGTCGTCCGAGGCGGAGCGCTGGGAAAGAACCGCACCTACCCCCACCTCCGACGCATCGACCTCCACCACAAACTGACGTGTGGGATCAGGGGTAATGAGAATGGGAGCTGAAACAAAGCGGCTCTTGAGGTTGGTAAATGCGGCCTCAGCCGCATCAGACCACCTGAACGTCGTTTTGGTGGAGGTCAAAGCGGTCAGAGGAGCGGCTAGTTGGCTGAAATTGCGAATAAAACGCCTGTAGAAATTGGCAAACCCCAGAAACCTCTGCAGGGCCTTACGGGAATCTGGGGTTGGCCAGTCCACCACAGCCTTAACCTTGTCGGGATCCATGCGCATCCCCTCGGACGAGATGATGTAACCCAAAAATGGAACTGACTGTGCATGAAACTCGCACTTCTCCGCCTTGACAAAAAGCCCATTCTCGAGCAGCCTCTGGAGCACTCGCCTGACGTGCTGAACATGTTCCTGGAGAGAAGAAGAAAATATCAATATGTCATCCAGGTAGACATATATGAACTGATCTACCATGTCTCTCAGCACGTCATTGACGAGTGCTTGGAAAACCGCGGGGGAGTTGGACAGCCCGAAGGGCATAACAAGATATTCAAAGTGCCCCCTGGGGGTATTAAACGCGGTCTTCCACTCATCCCCCTCCCTGATGCGGACCAAATGATAAGCGTTACGCAAATCTAATTTACTAAAGATGGATGCTCCCTGCAACCGCTCGAAAGCTGAAGACATCAATGGCAAAGGATAAGTATTCTTTACCGTGATGTTGTTCAACCCTCGATAATCAATGCAAGGTCGCAGAGAGCCATCCTTCTTTCCCACGAAAAAAAAACCTGCCCCAGCGGGAGAAGAGGAAGGACGAATGAGCCCGGCTGCTAGAGAATCAGAAATATATTTCTCCATGGCCTCCCTTTCTGGAACCGAAAGCGAGTATAATCTGCCCTTAGGCGGAGACATACCTGGCACTAGATCTATGGCACAGTCATAGGGACGATGTGGAGGAAGAGAAGCAGCCCTGGACTTACTGAACACCTCCTTCAGGTCGAGATACTCCTCCGGCACGTTTGAAAGATTCACC
Source organism: Aspiorhynchus laticeps (assembly GCA_023376895.1). Taxonomy (NCBI): domain Eukaryota; kingdom Metazoa; phylum Chordata; class Actinopteri; order Cypriniformes; family Cyprinidae; genus Aspiorhynchus; species Aspiorhynchus laticeps. The sequence goes on from CM041793.1 coordinate 43,089,706, forward strand.
GCCTCATCCTGCAACGACACACAAGACACAGGGGAACAAGCAGACACAAGACAGGACGCATGACATCTCTCACTCCACATGGAAACAGAATTAAGGCCCCAATTAACTCTGGGGTTGTGCTGGACGAGCCAGGGATGACCCAACACCACCGGGGCCAGGGGTGAGTCAGTAACATAAAACGCTATGGTCTCTGTGTGGTTACCAGACGTGATGAGCGTGACGGGTAGCGTGGAGTGAGTGATGTCTGGAAGTGACTGTCCATTTAGTGCACTGACCGGAATCTTGTGGCGGAGTGAGGTAGTGGACATCTGGAGTTGATGAACCAGATTCCGGTCGATAAAACTGCCCTCAGCTCCCGAATCCAGCAGAGCTGATCCGTCGTACCCTCCTGCCGCCCATTGTAGTCTTACCGGGAGGAGAGTGGTGTTGGAGGATTGGTTGAAGGACACCGCACCCGACAGTAACCTCCGTTCTACTGCCGGGCTTGCGTTTTTACCGGGCATCCCACCAGGAAGTGTCCCGACGCACCACAGTAAAGACACAATCTTCCTCTGCGTCGGCATTCTCTCTCCTCCCGGGAAAGCCGAGCTCTACCAACCTGCATGGGCTCGCTGTCAGGCCGGTGGCTGACCGTAGGTCCATACTCGATGGGGTGATAATCCTGTGTAACAGGCCACGACTGATGATCTCGCTGGTCACGTTGCTCTAGTCGTGAGTCCACACGGAGAGCTAGATCAATCAGTCCATCCAAGCTAGTGGGTAACTCTCGGCTAAACATCTCCCCCTGAATACGGTCAGCCAACCCATGCAGGAACATGTCCCACTGCGCCTCCTCGTTCCACTTGCACTCTGCCGCCAGGGTTCGGAACTCGATGGAAAAGTCCGAAACAGATCTTTCACCCTGGCGGAGATCGGCCAGCCGGCGCGCCGCCTCACGCCCGACTATCGCACGGTCGAAGACCCTCCTCATCTCCTCGGACAGTGCGTGGAACGAGGAACAGCAGGGATGGTGATTCTCCCACACCGCCGTTCCCCACAACGCAGCCTTTCCGGACAGCAGCGTGAGAACCAACGCCACCTTGGATTCCTCTGTGGCGAACGTCTGTGGTTGCAAGGAAAAAAACATGGAGCATTTGACAAGGAAGGCTCGACACAGATTGGGCTCACCCTTGTAGACTTCCGGTGTCGGCAGCCGCGGCTCACGCTGCGTTAGGCTGCTCGAAGGCGCTGGGGGAATCGGCGGGGGGGGGTGGCGCAGCGGGCATCCTCAGATGTTGAATTTGAGTGGTGAGCTCGGACACCTGCGCCACTAACGCTTGCACGGCCCGTCCGGTGGCGAACATCTGCTCCTCCTGGCGATCCATGCGTGCGTTGTTGTTCTCCAGTACTCCTTGAATATTCCGAGCCTCCGCTGAATCCATTCCTGGTCAGATCGTACTGTTATGTGGGCCTTCAGAAAATGAAGAGAGGGATTCAATAGCGGGTGAACAGTCAGTTTATTTAAACAGGTTGAGAAAGTAACAGGTGAATTAGGAGCTCGTGCACAGCGTGGATGGAAGACGGGCGCAGGGACACAATGGGCAGCAAAGTCCAGCTCTAGGTCCACCGAAGTCCGCGGGAAGACCAGTAAATCCAGAGACATGCCAGGGAAAAGGACAGGAACACAGAGCAACTCTGACGATCTGACAAGGAGAGTAGCGTTAGCAGATCTTAATATAGCCCCCAGTAATGACTCCCAGCTGGCGCTGATCAGCCCGTAATCACGAGCTCAGACACGCCCACTCACGCAACACACCACACCGACAAGCATGAATGAGACAGTGATTCCAGCAACCGTGACAACCACTCCCGCAGACGCAGAGGCCCAGCTGTCTCTCCCAATCACTCCAAGGATCATCATGCTCGGTAAGTTTCACATTCAATGTTAACGAATCCTTTGAATGTATAGGGCACAAGCAAAGCAAAGTTTCTGGAAAACACTAGTGAATGTGTGTCGTGTCATTCTCTGCCTCTGCACCAGTCAGGAACAGCACAGTCACTTCAAAAACTTAAGTTATGTGAAGTAATCTCTCATCTTTAGTAGCCACCTATAATGTCGTGATTGCTATTTCAGATTGCTTGCTATGCCTGTATCACACATTCTTTTTCTATCACCAAACCAGTTACTGCTGCTTAAAGGATTAGTTCACCTCAAAATGAAAATTTCCTAATAATTTACTCACCCCAATGCCATCCAAGATATCCATGTCTTTCTTTCCTCAGTGGAAGAGAAATTACGTTTTTGTAGGAAAACATTTCTGGATTTTTCTTCGAATAATGGACTTCAATTGTAACCAACGTTTTGAAGTCCAAGAAAACTGTATCACGATATAAGTGTTTCATATTGGTCGATATCGATAATTATTGATATTTTTTATGACCTATTTAAAATAAGGACCAGGAGAAAAATATATTACATTTAAACATTTTTATTTTAAACTTAAAGGATTAGTTCACCTCAAAATGAAAACCCCAATGCCATCCAAGATATCCATGTCTTTCTTTCTTCAGTGGAAAAGAAATTAAGTTTTTTGAGGAAACAATAGCAACCAACTGAGTTGGTTGCCATTAAAGTCCATTATATGAAGAAAAAATCCTGAAATGTTTTCCTCAAACTTATTTTCCACTGAAGAAAGACAGACATGGATATCTTGGATGGCATTGGGGTGAGTAAATGATTAGGAAATTTTCATTTTGGGGTGAACTAATCCTTTAACCTTCCTCTGATTCATAGGTGTGATTGGCAAAGGACAAAAAAACAGGAAAATATAAGGCGTGACATGGCCACAGCACGTGTGATTATCCCGGTAGTTGGGACATCGCACAAGATTTGTCAACACAGAAAACATTTCATCACTGGATAGGTTTTGTTCGTTTATTTAAAGTGTGGTTTATGTCAGATGAATGTGCGGAACGCTTTTCAGAGAAGACAAGGCAACGTTATTTTAGTACAATTCACACCCAGCGGTAATTCAGGGGAAAAAAAAATCTCTGAATGCTTAACGTGAAACTTCGGTCTTCGACCTATCATCGTGTCAATTCTCAATTGATTTTGATGGTAATATCAATTTTAATTAATATGCGCGAAGAAGTGAGGGAGTGCAAGACAGTTTGAAGACTGTGAGAGTGCGCGGACGGAGGAGGCGCTCTCTCTCTCTCATTTCTATATACCATAATATTAAACCATTTGTCTGTGATGCATTTTTTGCTATTCGCAGTCCAAGAGAGAGCGATCTCCACAGCGCGCACAACATGACAGCTCTAATGAGTGACGACGGAGGACAGAACTAAACATTCAAACATAGCCTGGTTACACTTCAGATTTGTGATTAGTCTGATTTTATTTTTGATTTTGGCTTCCAAAGATTATAATAATAATATATTTGAGGTAAAACCATTAAAAACTATAGCTGCATTCTGTATAGCGCAACTTAATTCCCTTTGCAGCAGTAGGCTATACGCTCTCATTTTTCCCTAAAACTCAAACGTAACGACAGAATCAGATTCAGCATTCAGTGATTGTTGTAAAATGCAGTCTAGCTACTGTTGCTAAATTGCGGGACGCGTTTAATAATAAAAAGAGCTATTAATAGCACAAAAATATGCTCATGAGATGCTGTTCCCAAGGCGGCGCAAGCGCTCCGAAACACACCGCAACGAGATGAGCAAATTATACTTTCGTTTTCATGTCAAACGATCAAATGTACACAAAAATATGTCTAAAATGGACGTAGTTATGGAAATAGTTGGGAGAAAATATAGTGAATCAGTCGCCTATTAGATCTGCACTCGGTCTTAAAAAGGCAGTGTCTAATAAACATGCGCGATTGCGCCATTACTGTGAATTAAACAACAAAAGGTAAAGAGGAAATCACTCACAGCTCTTGAATGAATAACTTCAGCTTTAATAAGCATTAATCTATCTATGATAAACTATGCAGTGTTATTTTACATTTGATTACTTTACTAGAATTCTGTTTAGACCATACCTGAACAGTAGTAGACCTTCCTGAAATTAAAGCACTGTGTAGGCCTATATAATGTGTATCTTTGTTAATTGTTTATCTTTTATATATATATATATATATATATATATATATATATATATATATATATATATATATATATATATATATGTGTATATGTATGAATATGACTGATTTGGTTTTAGAATCTGTGTGGATTAATATACTCAACCTACAGGCTAAAGTGAATCAATGTTTGCAGGAATTTACCCCATTATAAGTGGGAGACCAACGGGAATGATTAAAATGATGCGCAAAATACCACGCCGAAATTAGAGCCCTGAATATGGAAAAAAATCGATTCGTGGTCCCTAAGAATCGATTTTGAATCGACCACATTTTAAAAAACGATTAATCAAAAAATAAATTTTTTTTGCCCAGCCCTATTAACATACAGCCGTAAAACTTGAAAATCAGTGTTTCCCACACAGACTAATTCATGGCGGTGCGCCACAGGATCAACACCGGCTGCCTGCCACATTGCGTTTCGTAATTCATTTAAAAAAAATTAAATAGTGTTAAAAGAAAATGAATAACTCTCCCTCCATTTCTCTCAGCCGCCAAAGCGATTTTTTGTCCCGCTAAAGCCATTTGAACAGTGTGATGTAGATGACTGCTGCACTTGTGACAGGGCGCATGTTACTGATAGAACGAGCAGAGAGAGAGAGAGCCCTGGCCGCGCGCACTCTCACCGTCTTCAAACTGTCTTGCTCTCTCTCGCTCCCTCAGGCATATTAATCAAAATCAATTGAGAATTGACACGATGGTAAAAGACCGAAGTTCATGTCGAGCATTCAGAGATTTTTTTTTTTTTTTTTTTCCTGAATTACCGCTGGGTGTGAATTGTGCTAAAAAATAGTTGCCTTATGTACTCTGAAAATTGTTCCGCATCAGCTGAAATAAAAACACTTTCAATAAACAAACAAAACTATCCAGTGATGAAATGTTTCCTGTGTTGACAAAAATGTTGTGCAATGTCCTAAACTCCCGGGATAATAAAACGCGTGCCATAGTCCGCTAATGACACGTCCGATTCTCGAACTAATGACTCCTTTGAACCGATTACATTTAATGAATGGTTAAAACAACTGATCTGTCCAACACTGAACTCACGAGACGTCTGAATTGGTGTATAACAAATTGGTAACACTTTACAATATGGTTCCATTTATTAAACTCTAGTTAACTACATTAGTTAACATTAACTATTAATAAACTGCACTTCTACAGCATTTATTAATCTTTCTAAATGTTAATTTCACCATTTACTAGTAGCCTACATTATTTAAATAAAGTTGTATTTGTTAAAAGAACACTCCACTTTTTTTGGAAATAGGCTCATTTTACAACTCCCCCAGAGTTAAACAGTTGATTTTTACCGTTTTCGAAACCATTCAGCCGATCTAATGTGTTTTCTTCTTTAATTTCAGGGCTCCAACTAGGATTCTAGGTCTCCAAGGTCAGGTCCATAAACCTTTGTCAAGTGGCAGGGGAAGTTTATTTTCCTTTCTGTTTTAAATGTTCATGCAAATGTTAAATATTTTATTTTAAGTTCAATGTTTTATTTTATTTCAATATTGCCATAGTGTTATTTATTGCTCTTTAGAATGTGGTAATAATCAGTTATTTGCACGGCTTCAAAGTAGTTAAATTTTGTGACCGTATTGTATCAATTTGCATTATTGTTCCGTCATAGCAACCAGTCATTTGGAACTAGTGAATGAACTAGTAACAGTTTGCTCTGTGACTTTACAAAACTTGTAATGAAATAGCCTAGTTTTTTTTTAATTTTCTTCAGTCGTAAATTAAATTTAGCAACAGTAGAATAAGCGGGATAATAGACTTCACGCCATTAGACTATCCAAAGTTAACACACTCCGCTGGGCGTTGTGGCCGCATTACAAACATAGAATGTGCGTTAACTTTGGATGGTATAATGGCATGTTGTCCAATGTCCATTATCCCTTTATGTTGTACCTGTTTTGTCATTCCTGTTCACCAAATGTTTTTAAATAAATAACTGTTAACAATTTTCTTATTGTCTGCAGTTGATTGCAATGTTTTAGAATATGGGTGATTCTTTTAATGATGGCTAATATTAAATCAGAGTGATACAGTATTTAAATTGTACAGTGAGAAACTGAATTTACAGTGATTAACTGTTATCTACTGTTTATAGTACTGTATTGCATACAATACATAAAAAACAGTGCTTAACTGTTTTTTGTATGTAAATGCAATTGAAATCACAGTATTTATTTTTTTTCTTCTACAGTAAAACAATCAATACTGTAAATACAACTAAAATCACAGTGTTTAATTGTTTTTATTTTACAGTGAATACACAAAATACTGTAAATGGAAGTACAGTACCCTTACTGTAAAACGTATTCACAGTAACTTACTGGCAACAATTAGCCAGTAAGTTACTGTAATTACAACTAAAATCACAGTATTTAATTGTTTTTGATTTCACAGTGTATACATAAAATACTGTAAATGGAAGTACAGTACCTTTACTGTAAAAAGTATTCACAGTAACTTACTGGCTAATTGTTGCCAGTAACTAACTGTACATTTTACGGTAAATTTTTTACAGTGAATATAGTCTAATCCAAATTAATTACTCTAATGAATCGCTTCTTTTTAGTGAATCAGATACATACAACTCAACTATTAGGATTCCAGAATGAATGTCTCTAATGAGTCGATTCTGCTTAGTGAATCAAAAACATACAGAACAATTTGTATTGTCTGATTCTGGAGTTAATGATTTTAATGAATCAGTCCTTTTTGATGAATACAGTGCTACCCATAAAGTCTGAATCCCAAATTAACTATTTTAATGAGTTTTTACAAAATCAAAAATGTACTGCAAAACCAGTAAAGTCCAAATTCTAGAAAGAATGATTCTAATGAGTCAGTCCTTTTTAGTGAACCAAAAACACACAATGCAACTTGTATAGTCTGATTCCATAACAACTGATTTTAATGAGTCTCCTCATTTTAGTTAATCAAAAACATACAGCACAGCTGGTGTAGTCTGATTCCAGAATGAATGATTCTAACAAGCCAGGTATTTTTAGCAAATTAATGACATACAGTGCAACTAGTATAGTCAGATTGCTGAACGAATGTCTCGGAGTCGATTCTTTTTAGTGAATCAAAAACATACAGCTAGGCAGTGGAATCAGATTCCATAACAAATGATTCTAATGAGCTGGTTCAGTCCCCGTCCACACGGAGGCACGTTTAGCAGTATACGTAAAGATTTAGTATCATATCTGTGTTTCGTCCAGATGGATACGGCATTTTGGGAGTGTGAAACCGCTATTTTTTGAAACCGGTTCCCAGAGTGGATAAATCTGAAAACGACACCTTTGCGTTTTCGTGTGTACAGCCAATCCGTATATTTTGTGAAACGATGATGTCATCACCCCATATCTCACCCCTATTCAGACACCGCTACGTCATGTTACAGCAACAACAACACAAACAAACACTGAATGATTGTCTTTTTATTAACTAACATTAACACAGATTAATAAATGTATTGTTCCATGGTCGTTTTCTTGTTGTTGTGTTTGGTTTGTATACAGCACGCAAGGTTTATGCACATGCTCCAAGTCTTCTTCTCCGTTTTTACTTTTTCTCTGTGGCATAATTACAGCGCCACATGCTGGTCTGGCATGCATACTACATCATTTTGAGTCGGTTTCATGGTTTTGTGAGTATGCAGATATTTCTTGAGACAAGAAAAAAAAAGATTGGTTAGGGAAAGCTCTGGCTTCGTGTGAATGTGGCCTCAGTTTAGTGAATAAAAAAAAAAACATAGCGCAACCAGTGTAGTCCGATTCCTGAACAAAATATTCTAATGAGTCAGGGACAGCTTTAACTAAATGTGTTATTGGCTGGTTGATTAAATGACAATGACTAGTTAAAGGGGTCAGCTCTGTTTTTAGCAAGCCATTCTAGTCCATGTTGCTTTAAATGCTAATGATCTCTGCTGACCCCGTCCCTCTCTTCCATGGGGTGATGAGCAGTACTGTTTACTTTAGCCGCGAAACTGGCTAACTAGCACGTTATTAGGAAAGGCAATTTGCAAAGATTCATAAAAATCCCTTATACTCACTTCTGTAGATGAAGCTGGATCACGAATGATTTGCGCGAACATAGACGCATTTATGTAGATCGGGATCGCCGCATTCCCTACAAAACGAAAGTAACGTTAATCCTCTGCGTCTTCAGCGGCTCAGATGTCGGGAGTTAATGATGAGTGCTATATTCATTATTACATCCAACAACAAAACACCTCAAATTGCTTAATCGGAGACATTCTTGTCTTCCCCTGCACCGGAGTCGACACAATGGCAGACAGCTCTCAGCTCACTCAGGGCGGGTCTAAAGTAAGATGGCTTTGTCAATCAACTATCTTGGAGTGGTCTGTACAGAACTACGTCATTCTGACAGGAATCTCAGAACAGCCTAATTTGAGGAAGTGGATTTTAAAAAAAACACTGGGTGGATTTTTATCATTATAGGATGGATGTGTACACACAATTCCAACACACATTTATGTTCAAACAACTTGGAAAGTGAATTTTGCACCCCTTTAAAGAAACTCATTATGGATTTTGTAAGTGTTTTAAAAAATATTATTATTATTATTTTAATACTATTGTTTAAATACAAAGATAAAAAAGTCTATGTGGCATTACGTCACCATAGTGTGGAGTCGGTAGAGGACATCAAGGACTGAATGTGGAATTTGGGACAGGCCTATCTCTCTCTCCTTATCTTGCCATTCGTTGTCAACTCCTTCTCTAGGTAGGCCTATATTTCACTGTGTATTTATCTGGGATGACTGATGCCTGCTGAAATTAAAAATCTGTGATTATAAAGACTTAGATTGATTTAATTAGATACTTGTCCGACCTAACCGGTGAACAGATGTGGCACGGCGGGCTGACAACTCTACGAACATGTCCATATTCCCCCGACACCTGTCAGCACGCTTAAAGAAATAATACATCTCTCACTCTTCTCTAAAAATACCTCCGGGAGGAAAATGTGTGAGGCTGAGAAATCTATAATTAATGTGGTCATATTTAGCAGCCGTTGGAAATATGATGTGCTCTCCGCTCTTGTTCTCTCTCGCTCATCTTCCCCCATGTTTTATTTCTCGCTTTCTCCTTCTCGACTTCTCTTTCAGACGGGTTTATGGTGAGGAACCTGATAATCCCAGCGTGAATGAGGATATGCGTGAACATGATCAAAGCATCTGAGATTTGTCTGCAATTCCATCATATTTTTGACAGCTGACTGGAGTAATTAGTAGCTGAAGGGTTTTCCATCCTTGTGGGGAACCACAAGAGAAAGAGAAAGAGAGAGAGACAGTGAGAAAACCACAAGTATAGAGGACTACTACTAACAAACACAGCTTTACACACTAATCTCTTTATAGACTATACCATCATCAATATCTCGCTGATTAGTCTGCAGCTTATTCTGGCCAAGAATCGCCCACTAAGACAGGAAGAATCCACCTGATCTACATGAAAATTGATCAACCACAGTATTCTTAGCCCTCAACAAAGTGAAAGCTTGCTCAAATTAATTGTGCAGGTGCTTCTGTGAACATTTTTGAAGTTGAAGAAAATGAACAACGTAAAGCCATGATGAAAGGTTACTCTGAATGCTTACCAGAAGTTGCTATGCAATTACTTAGGTGTTCTGAATGGTTGTTAACGCATTGCTATGTGGTTTATAAGAGGTTTTAGTAGTTGCTCGTATGTTTTTTTTTATGATATCCTTTTCATCAGTCAGGTGAAAAGAAAAAGGTCTATGATACCTGAAATGCTAACCGATAACTTATTTCCTTTTCTTTGTCTAGTAAAATTATATTTTTACTGTATAAACTACTCCGTATTGTACTTTTTAGGAAATCAAAGCACACTGTAAAAAAAAAAAAACAGTTGGGCAAACTTAAAATTTTAAGGCAACCAGCTTCTGCAGATTTTTGAGTTTTCTCAACTTTTTGTTTTAAGTTTATAATAAACTTAAAATAAGAAGTTGAGAAAACTCAAAAATCTGCGGAAGCTGGTTGCCTTAAACGTTTAAGTTCTCTCAACTTTTGATTTTTTACAGCACTGTAAAAAAATTTAATAAATAAAAAGTTGAGCCAACTTAAAAAGTTTAGGAAAACCAGCTTCAGCAGATTTTTGAGTTTTCTCAACTTCTTGTTTTAAGTTTATACAACAAAAAGTTGAGAAAACTCAGAAATTTCCTAAAAAATAAGTTGAGACAACTCAAAAATCTGCTGAAGCTGGTTGCCTTAAACTTTTAAGTTGGCTGAACTTTCTTTTTTTTTTTAACAGTGCAGTGCAACTAGTAAAGTTTGATTGCCAAAAACAATTGATTTCAATGAGTTGGCTCTTTATAGTGAATAAAAAATAAATAAAAAAATCCAGCCAGATTTTTTTGAATCAAAAACATACACCACAACTAGTACAATCTGATCCCTAAACAAAGTTGATTATGTTTAGTGAATTAAAAAAAAAATACAGTGCTACCCAGTTAGCACTTGAATTGAATGAGCCGTGTCTTTTTAGCGATTCAAAAAAATACCAGCACTGCTTGTATAGTCTGATTCCCTGAATGAATGATTTAAAGATTTGGCTCTTTTTAGTTAATCAAAAGCATCCAGCTCAACTACTATAGTACGATTTCGGAGCAAACTATTTTTAAAAGTTGGTTATTTACAGTGAATCCAAAAACATACACCGCAACTTTAGTACAGTCAGATTCCTGAAGCAATGTCTCTAATATCACAATCCTGTTTAGTAAATCAAAACATACAACAAAATATAGTTTTAGATTTTAAAACAAGGTATATCATATACTTGAGGAGAAAAATTACATAAAACATTTAATCTTGTATTTAGAGAAATTTTACTGAGGTGAACTATTTTTTATTAGGGTAAAAGAAGCAAACTTAATTCAAAGTGAAACAAGTTCACTTTTCTGACCTATAAGAAAATAGTTTCTTGTTTCAAGCTTAAACTAATAAGTCAAAACACGCTGTTAATAATTATATTCCAGAGTAAAAACCTGTGCACAATGACTTTGGGAATGTGCACAAAAAAGACAATCAGATTAAAGCTTTCAATTTTGAGAAAGTGCCTCAGTTACTGTGTGCAGGCAGTCTGTCAATGTGTCATCTGAGGCTGACACTAGTTAAAGGTGTTATCACATCCAAAACATTTACAGTTTACTGAGCGATAAACAAACCCAGTAATCGTGAAGTTTGCTGTTCTCAGATGCAGGCAGTGTTGAAGCTACTGGTGATTTTCTCTTAGGTTATGATGGAGAGAGAAAAATAGCTGTAGCCTCATTAATGCAGTTCACACAGATTCTGCAGCAAATTTACCATGTGTGGTCATTAAAATACACTTGACCTTACAACGACACACTCTCCTCTGATTTTCTTTCGCTATCTTAAACTGCAACCTTTTCACCTGTACACATATACATATATATATATGCTGTAAATAGTCAAGCAAACATTGAATTCCTCCCCTTCCACAAGGTTTAATAATCTAATAGGCCGTTTTAAACGAGGGCTCAGAGGGCAAACGCATGCATTCACACATCCTGAGGGTATTTTCCCATGCATTTGTGTCTAATGTGCACATGTGGTGTTGAATTCAGATGCTATTACACGCACAGGTCAACAAAAACACACACGCATACACTTAAATGACTACTCCTTGGGCTGTGTCTATTTATTCCAGGCCTGTATAGACTGGTTGACATGTCATCTTATGGCAGTAATGAGTGTAAATGGTGTGTATTCTGATTGACTCTGGCAGGGAGGTGGATATTCCTGGAGAAGTTTAACAGACACGGGCTGATTTGACCTGGCAGTGGAAAGCATTACTACTGGAGGTGAAATCTCTGTTTGGCAGATCCCTCCTGCGGCACATGGCAATTAATAACTGACCTTTAATGTTTCAGCATGTCTCAGCTGTTTGTCTCAAGATGGACGCAAGTTAACAACCATCAAATCAACAATATGTCAGAGCGCGTCATAGTTGCATGTAACATCTCATGTGAGGAACATGTCATGACAAAGAAACAAACGTATAACAATAAAAGTTGTTGTTCTGTTTTAATGTACTTTAAAATACATTAAAACAGAAAACCATTATTTGAAATTGCAGTAATATTTCACAATATTACTGCATTTTTGATCAAATAAATTTAGCCCTGGAGAGCATATGAGACATCTTTAATAAAAACATTAAATAATCCTACTGACCGCAAACTATTGAACCATTAAACTATACAATACATAGAAACATGAAATCATAGGACATCAGGTAACCGCTGTAAGCAAACCCTCATGGCCTTAAAGGTTCCTTCTGTGATCTTTCATGCTGATATTTTGAGCAGCTGTACCTTGAGCCGTGCGTGGTTTCCCGCAGCTGTATTAAGAAAAGAAATGCTCTTCTATAATGCATTGAGAGTATTGACTTCTCCTTGGTGCGCTATTTCCTTTTCCTGACAGGTAAGAGAGATCTACCCCCCTCCGGTCTCTAATGCACCTGTCAATCAGAGAACAAATTCAATTTAGTCTTGTTTGTGTGGACATAAAGAGGGCATAGTCATGTAAAAAAAAAAGGTATTAACTGCCATCACTTGGATAATAATGCATTTTAAAAAGCTTATTGTCAGTAAGAGGTTAGACTAATCAGTCAGATAGATTAGACGCTTTATACAGCACACGTCCCCCAAGGCTATTCACGCTCTTAGTTTTATGAAATAAAGTCATATTGTGTATTAGGGGATTGAGAGAGTTTCTTTAATCATTTATCACTGTGTAAGAAAAAACTGAACAAAGACAACAGAAAAATCTTAAAATAAATGGACAATACAACAGAAAAAAAAGTAATGATCCCTGGGTTTATAATAGCAGCAATAAATAAATCTATATAGCTATATCTATATATATATATTATATATAAAAATCAAGCTGAAGTAATATCTGTATGCTTTATCTGTAGCATTACACTGGTTCCATATATTTAACATACAGTATTACTGTCACGGTGCACACACGAGGGAGGAACAAGGACACGCAGACGAGGACGTAAACTCAAATAATAGTCTTTAATGACATCAAGGCAGGACAAGACAGGACTCAGAGACAGGATACACCGGGAAGTAACGAGTAGACCAGACGAAATCAAACTCAAAAGACAGGAACTAAATACACAGGGTAATTAACACATAATCACATACACACAGCTGGACACAAATTAATTCATAATGACATGAAACAAGGACAGGAAACAAACCAAATATGGACACAAGAGGCAGGAACAGATGACACACACAACAGAACCCTGACAATTACCAATTATGGATGTATTTTATGTTGTAAAAAAAATTAATATATTGAGCTTGTGACCTTATTTCAGACATTTAACCAAAAACCCAATAAAAAAATAAAATCCCATTGACTTCAGGAGGATGGAGTGATGGAACAGGAATTGCTTAAACAACTCGTTTCTGGGTTTGGCCTACAAACATGTGTCCATGCAGCAGTTTATAAACAAATAAATTAATATGTTAAATTCATTATTTCTCTATATATGTTCAAATCTTACCAGGGGTAATCCATGAACCTTGAGGGCCTTAGGTAAAACTAAACTGCAGGTTACTACCTGTAATAAGGTCCCACAGAGAAACCAGAGCCAATTACACACATTTACTGTAGATGCATTAAACAAATACTAACATCACCATTTCAAGTTCAGCTCAGATGGGTTTGAGTTAAAAAAATCGCCTTTAATTAAGATCGCGGCAAAACAGCGTCTTCACGCTAGACACATTCCCTTTAAAAACCATGTGACAGGAAAGGAGGAAGGACACAAGAAAGCTTTCAGGGACCCAGAGACCCTGACAACAGAGGACAGCCGCTATCCAAATGCAGAGAGACAAGTGCAAAAATCCCATTCAGACTCATTAGGCTGTGACATGTCATGGTGCTAAGACGGTTAACATTACTCGCCTGGCATATGATTTTTTCAGCTCGTGGCTGTTTTATTCATGGCGACACGTGGCAGAGACATATTCCTCTCAGACACCTGCTGTGATTGAGGTAAGCCAGGGGTCATCACCCAGAAAACACACCGTTCTGCATTCTGCACCTGCATGATGTGTTTCGCTTTTCAATAAACAGATATCAATCTTTCATTAAATAAAAAAAGGCAATGCTGGATTCCCTTTGTCTGTTCCTGTCATTGGAAATTCCTCTGGATGTGCTGATTGTAGATTTGCTGTTTTGAAAGGCATTTGGTTATTGCTTTGATTTTAGCTAAAGGGTTTTTATCTTAAGTGTCTCAAGCTATTACTTTTCCAAGTCTTAAGATGCACTGTTTTTTCATTTGGTGGATGATAAAATGGTCAAAAATCTCATACACTTACACTGAAGGACTGAAGTCATATATCTAGAGAGAAGAATATCAAAGGCCACATACACACTGCAGCTAAATTCAGTTGTCAGTTCACCTTTTAGTGCTTAAAGTAATTTACAGGAGTGACAACTGCGTTCTACAACTGAATTGACTCAAAAAAAAAAAATGCTGGTGGCATTAACTGCATTTGCAGAAATTCAATGCAGTGCATACAAAACAAAACTGAACAACTATTAAATGACATATTTAAATGCATATCAAAGTTGTGATGCTAGACATCAAAGGAAAGGAGGTACATCCTGTAATAAACTAGTAAACTTGACCAAACATATTATCTTGGAAATAAGCCACATTCCAAAATATTGCGACCTAAACCTTTATTACTTTACTTTATTACTACTTTATTTCCTCCATCAACTGGATAGCTTTATGAGCCAAGCCCAAAAAAACAAGCCCAAAGAAGCTTAATAAGTGTTGTTTATACTAAGTGGACATGGCAACCCTAAACCCTGAACACTGCAAAAAACCTTCTAAAAATAAAATCACAAAACATAGTCTTCGGTCACTGTAACATTACTTAAAAACAGCAGATACCAAACACGCAGGACGGCAAAACATTGCTATGATTACAGTTTTGTCAGTCACCACAATTTCAAGAGTGAGTTCTGTTCCGTACAAAAAAAAATAATAAAAAATAAAAACACAATTTAGAGGGGATTCACTTCCTATTTTAATGTGGTTGTCACTCCTGAAACTATACAGTGTATAAGTGGCCATAGAGATTTGGGCTGTTGTGACCTGAACCAGTGAGCAATCATTCAGAACACTCCTAAAAATCTGCTGGAACAAAAACACCTTAAACCAGTCTTAGATGGTTTGAGCAGGTCTAAGCTGGTTTAGGCTGGTCTCCTAGCCTTAAAATTTCCCAAAACCCCTCTAGTACCAGCCAAAAGACCAGCAAACCATCTTAGGCTGGTTCATTTAGTAGGAAACGCATAGAAACACTAGCTGCGTTTCCATTACCCTTCAAATTGCACGAATTGAAATTGCGAATTGAAAATATGGCCAATGGAAACACGTCAATTTCACAAAAACTCCCACACTATATATCGCAAAAAAGTTGACATGAGGTGGATTTTCAAGCAATTAAAAAATGGAATTTTGCAATGGACACAGTTTTTGTATTTACGGGTCACCTGGCATATGTAAAATTCACACGATTTTAATGTATTATAACCTCCAAGAAACACTTCATACTTGGCCGCTCTCAAGTATAAGGGGCTTTCCTTGCCATTAATGCTTGGATAACACCTTATTTACACTGCACATGTTTGCGGCACGTTATGGCTCTGACACGGCCACCGGAGCTGATCGCGATGCTTGTCAATGCTTGTGTTGCTTGTGCTAGTGGGTAATCACGCTGCTTCGCTAAAGATACTCGCCTACGTCTCCTTCGATTAAAAATAATGGCTGGTGCGGTGGCTGCAATATATGTAAACGTACCAACATCTGTCACCATGACTTATCACGAGAGGAAAAAAAATAGTTTAAGTCGCATAATATTGGTTAATGGAAATGCCGTAATTTCACAATAGATTTTTATTGATATTTATTAAATATCCCAAAAGTTTTGTGCAAATCTGTAATGGAAACACAGCTAATCATAACTCCCCATCAACTCTAAAGCAACCATCCAAAACACTTCAGCATCATGGTGAAAATTCTGAAAAATAACCTGAGAAAATAATGCAATTTTCATAAAAAAATTAATAAACTGCAACAACACTTTAAACTTAGCTAGACATTCCAAATATTTCCCTGTGGGAATATGATACAATGCGCCCCACATTTTGAACCCACTCTTTCTCCAAGACCTCATTTACATTAACTTTTTGTGTGTTGGCGACCACGAGGAGAGCAGGACGTAAAGGAGAGTGAAACATAGCTCTAAATGAAACCTGGCTTTCTGCCGTCAAAGATGGTAGACCGATTTAGCTCTCAGTACTAATATAAAGTGCCCCCTACACAGAAATGATAGAGAGGAATGGTAATATAGCCTTTATGATTAGATAGGATCCCGAGGGAGGAGTCCAACAGTAGACGGACGAGAGATGTTCATTTACCTTGAACTGAAACACATTATTATTGATGAAATGACACTCCCCAGCACTCCATCTCTTGCCTTCTCTCCCTCACACATACAGTACACACTATTTACTGCTCTAAATTTAGCTACTTTAAACGGAACTATGAATCTCAACCTATATTTATTATGATCAGACAATTTTACCTAGCAATTCACAAATAAAGAAAAACATAAGCAATTTATCATAAAAGAGCAAACCATGTTGTAATACAGAATTTCACTTTCAGGTTTCCATTGATGTACGTTTTTTTATGATAGGACAATATTTGGCCAAGATACGAATATTTGAAAATCTGGAATCTGAGGGTGCAAAAAAAATCTAAATATTGAGAAAATCGCCTTTAAAGTTGTCAAATTAAGTTCTTAGCAATGCATATTACTAATCAAAAAGTTTTGATATATTTACAGTAGGAAATTTACAAAATATCTTCATCGAACATAATCTTTACTTAATGTCCTAATGATTTTTGGCATAAAAGAAAAATCAATAATTTTGACCCATACAATGTATATTTTTGGCTATTGCTACAAATATACCCCAGCGACTTGAGACTGGTTTTGCCAGGGTCACAAATATCAAATCAAGTCAATTTATGTTACCTGCTGTTTTTTGACAATTACAGCTTGTTGCTAAACAAGATGCTATATATCTTAAATCACAGATTTTTTCCCATCGGGAGAACCGGGAGAATTCCCGGTGGCCTGGCAGCCAATTTGGCCCGCTACCGTACATTTTTTTTTTATGTTGTTGTTGTTGCCTGCCGAATATATACTAAAGTGATTATATCCGAATTTGCCATTCAATAATAAAACTCCAATAAATCATGAATCGGCTAGACTTCTTGGCTGGCAAGTGGCAACGTGATTCGCCTCGCGCACGCTCCGCACGTCCCCAAAAGGATGCGAGACTCGAGAATGGAGTAGAAGCACCCAGGTGGAGCAGAGAGGCAAAACTGTCCTGTTTATGACTTCAAGTGCAGGTCAGTTACATCTGTAAATAGACAGACTATTGTAGTTTTGTCTTAGTTTACTTAGTTAAACTGCTAGCAAATGTCAGCAGTAACAGTCAATTGCTGCAAAATTACCAAAATGACAATTACTATTGTAAAGAGTAGGAATTTAGCAGACAAATATTCACATCGTTTTATAACAGGTTTAGAGGGAGCTAAGGCAGACAACAACACAACCCTTACGAAAATTAACCGTGGTTTCACTTAAAATAAAACCAAAAACCATGGTTACTATAGTTAAACCATGGTAACCACAAATTAACAATGGTTTTGATACACTATATAGCTTCACTATGGTTTTTGTGGTTAAACTCTGGTTACAAATGGTAATCAATCTGCCAAAAAAACATGGTTACTATACTTTTACCATAGACCTAATAAAACCATGGTTCATTTTCCTTTGGACAAAACTCGTGATAATGCAAAAACATGTTAAGTATTAAGATTTTTTCTATATTCAAGATGTAGATATTATTGTACAAATTTTGAAATTTAGGAAAGATAAAACAATAACACATGGTCCTAATGTAATAATTTTTTTTCTAAAATAAATGTATACTATGTGCAAACAAATTACAATGAGGTGGTTGTTTTGCAACAAGGTGGAGACGTGTTGATGAAAAAGTGACAGGTACAAGAAAAACGCACACGAGAGACAGAGAGATGTCAGGGAAAATGAAGAGACTAAAAATGAAAATTCAAGAGATAACCTTTAATTATTTTGCATGGCCCCAGCCTAGGGATTTAAACTTTTATGTGATGATGATGATGATGGCCATACAAAAAATACTGTTATCCGTGGTTTCAAAATTTGTTGTGGGTGTATGGGATGTCCTGGATGCGTGTGAGATTTCCCGGCCTGAAATTTTGTCCCAGTCCGCCCCTGGATGTGACAATTCTGAGGGAAACAGTATATCTATATTTGTTTGTATCTATATAAGTTTTATTTCAGTTTTAGTTTGAGTTATTTTAGTACATCAAGTTAAACGTAATGAAAATGAGAAATATTGCTTTGACAACTAGCTGATATATTTGTTTTGTTTAGATTTTATATTTTAGTTAACATTTATTTAGTTTCATGTAACATTTTTATGGTTTTAGTTTTAGTTTACCATCATAACCCTGGATGTAACAAAATGTTATCCAGTGGGATTTGATCAGATGGAAACATTATTAGCCAATAATGTTATATAGAGCATGAAGTTAATTTTAAATAGATGTTTAAGAATAATCAGTACAAACGAAAATCATGAAAAAAAAAGTTTTTGGTTCTGGTGTTAAAAAAAAATGCAATGATTTCCATCCTGAACAAAAACAGACTGAACAAAATTAAGCATTGCTTGGTGATTGGTTGACCTAAATTGGTATTATCTAATTGTGTACTTAAATTTAACAGCTGACAGCTATTCAACCTAGTGCATTACATACCTTTCTATCAAAGTTATCTGACATTATCAAGATGATTTTTTTTTCTGACACTCTGAGTTTGTCATATTTTATTACCATTTTCTAAACTATAGTGAATAAACTGTGATAATGTGAGAAATGTTGAAGGTGTCTCAATAAATTTGGGTTTGACTGTATATAAATAAGAACAACATGATGAATCATGCAAAACAACAAAACACACCCTTTTACATTTATTAAATAATAAATTGAGTCAATTATGATTTTATATCGTCTTTAACAGCCTGACTCCATTTATAAGCAGTTGTGAGTGGACCCAATATTTCTCTCAGCATGTCCGTCCCTGCAGAGGTGAAAATAAGGTATGATTCACTCTTACTACATTGAAGAGAGGAATTTGTGTTGGCAAGGTCTCTGTGTACACACTGGTCAGCTGAAGAGAGTGCTCACGACCACAGACAGCGACCGACAAAACAAATCAACAGCTCACGTACTGGAGCCACAGAACAGAAAGACAGTACAGCCGGCGGGTTACGAGAGACAGCTGCAATCCTGGAACGTGTTAGAGCTAAAAACAAATAAATAAATAAATTAAATGAAAAGAGTACAAAGTTGAGTCAGATCACCAGCTGCCTTTTCATTCTTTTTGCGCATTTACAGAGATTTAGCCTTTAGCCTGATATCTGCTTATGTTAAAATACAGCCCTGAACTTGAGTAGATTTCCAGAATATTTCTAGCAAGAATTACTATCACTATCTTTATTTATGTAATGACAGAAAATATATAACTTTCCCACTCCACTAGTGTTACAGACTTCAAAATAGAGCTCGGAATGTTGATTAATTTGAATGTAATGTTTTGCCACAATGTTATTATTTATTTTTTTAATTAAAATTAGCGAGTAATCACGGTTTTGAATAAAAATAAGATCAAACATTACAATTAGACACTTGGGCAATACGCTAATGATATGACTACATGTTGAACATGCACATGTTACACCTGAATTAATTTTTGCATTAAAAAAGACATGAGATGCATGTTGTTTTATGCATGAGTGTAAGTCAAACATGTCCATCAAGTGTTTACAGGCTGAAAGTTGCTGTTATTTTCTTGGTTTTTATAATACATTTACTCTTATTAACCTACTAGATGTGTAATACTTTTGAATTTGTCAAATGTTCTGATAAAAAAGGGAAACAAAAAAGATTTTTGCCATATTGCTCAGCCCTAAAAGAATGATATCTCCAATCATTCAGTTTGACAGGTGCACTATGACTTCAGTCAATAGTTTCTAGGGTGTTGCTCATCCTAAGTAACTGCTTAACAACACTCTCAAACTTAGGCCTGGGCAATAAAATGGTAACGGTATTTATCGACAGTACACCTTCATCGATAACGATAGAAAAAAATGTTTGGTATAGCGCACGATATAGTGAGTATATAGCACAGCACTCATTTTAACATGTTTGTGTTTTCTAAATTACAATCTGTATGATCAGCGCTTCTGCTTTTTGTATTAAACTATGCATAAATACATGATGCTGTTTTATTTGTAGTTGTTCATAATTTTAGTTCATAAAAACTAAAATAATTAGTTGTTTGCCTTAAACTGGGTAAATTAAAAACACAGTGGTTAAATTTAAACCTTTTTTTCTTCTGCTCTTTGTTTATAAAATTAAATAATTACAGATACCAACTGATATGAAACATTATATTGTGATATTTTTTCAGCTATATCGCCCAGCCCTACTGTCTAGAACATACTAAAAAACCATAGCACTCGCTCTGAACAATTTAGCAACCACCTAACAACATCACTGCAACAACTCAAACGTCTTAGTAAATACAGAGCAAGCAGTTTCTTCAAAAAATTTAACAATCTTTCAAAACAATGTTAATTAGTTAGCCAGTGAATTGAGAAAATCAACAAACGCCAAACATGTTCTGAATCTGCTGTATATTGCTAAAACAGCTATTTTATTCATTTATGGTGCTATACACAAACAGCATTTCTGTAACTTCTCTCAATGCATTTATCTCTCTTTTATCCCTCATACAACACTTGTTCAGTACTGCCAATAAATAAATCATAATCTTTTTAAATGATTGCTTGTTTGGGCCTGATAGAATTGAAAATGAAAAATGTTTTGGTGAAAACATTAGTATAATAGTCGATTTTCTATTAAATCATTTATAGAGATGAGAATTGTAAGCAATTCAATGATTCTTTAACAGTGTTTTAACTGATTTTCAATCCTCACTGAAACATTTAGTACTTTTGAAAGAAGAAATACTTTGAAAAAAGTATAAGACTTCTTATTTCCTTTACAACAGTCTGATAACAAAATGTGATGAGATCATTTTAGATTTCAACTGATTTAGCAAAATCCAAAATACATTTTATTAAAAAAAAATAAAAAATAAAAATAAATAAAAGGCAGCTAACGGTGTTCTGAACTAACAAACAGTACTTGTACAACATTTATTTAGTTTAATTACACAAACTAATACATTTTTAGCATGTCAACATTACCATTATTTAACATTAATGTTTTATGAATGAACATGAATAGCATTAACAATATTTTTAATTTACCATTAAAATGCGTAAATCATGTTTAAACAAATTTGTTTATTGTTAGTTTATTAGCATAAAACCAAAGAATTAACTAATATGCACAAATTAAACTATTGTAAAAATTGTTTTCATGTTTAATACAATTCTTGCGAAAAATGTGTTTGCAGCACAGAAAAGGCATAAATGCAATACAATAAACTATATATTAAAAAATTCTTGTTCATTCGTTTTTAAAATCCTACTCATGATAAAACTATATTTAAGTATCTTGAAAATCATTCGGTGTTTATACAGCGTTTTTTGTAGTTTCTTAATGGAATCAGTTCTGAATAAGAAGAGTTTCATAATTTGACTAAACTTCACTTTTCTGACAGATGATGACCCTACAGCCTGAAGAACCGTGAAAGTCACCTCAGATGTGTCTCGTCTGTGTTATTTTACTGATTTGACTTCTACAGCTTCTGTGATTAGTTCATCCATCAGGTTGCCATGCATGAATCAATAAGCTCAATCCAGACCATTTATGTTCTTGTCTAGTGACCTGAGAGAAAGTTATGATCCCTTTTCATCTGTAGCTTTCGCTGTGGAAGAAGTCTAGGCTGGTCTCTCTCATAAGAATGACAAGGAATGGAGGGAAAAACCGCAAGTGTGCAATTAACCCATCAGTGTTATCAATCACTGTGCTGCCACAGGCTAATTTTTTTATCATCAATTACCTCGAAAGCGTTTGGACAATGATCAGACCCTGGCAGTCTTTTTCTAGCTGAGGCTGTCAACGGCGTTAATGGAATAATTTTAAATCTCCTCTGTGGGGATCCACTTAAAGTGCAAGTCCCAATTAGTGAGAGGGTAATACAGCTAATCTCACAGGAGACCGTGATCAATAACCCAGCCGAAATATGGGCCCTGCCACGGTGGAGAGCCATTTGCTCAACGGATGGTTACCACCCTCAAATTCAACAGGTTTAGTTAGGTTTCCTGAAGACAGGGAAGGGCTGAGATTTAAAAAAAAAAAAAGCAGCACAGAACTCAGAACCACAACAACAGTCTACCAAAATGCATATAGTTATAATGAGTCTTGTGCTGTTTATGTGATACATACATGTGATACATATCACATATGTAAAATATCAAACTCCTGTTTAAGTACTATTTTAAAGATTTGAAAGAAGTCTCCTACGCTCACCAAGTCTGTATTTGTTTAAAAACAGTAAAATTAATAAAACATAATTTTAAATAATGGTTTTCTATTTTAATATATTTTAAAGTGTAATTTATTTCTGCTATGGCGAAGTTGAATTTTCAGCATAATTGCTCATTCAAATATGCTGATTTGATAAAAAAAAACTAAAAACGTTTCTTACATTATCATATTCCCAGCATTGAAAATGGTTGCTCTGCTTAATATTTTGAGGAAAATTAATTTATTTTTATTTATTTATTTTTTAAACTGAGCTTAGTACAATTCTGGGAGTGTCTGCAAATAATACAAACAATGCTGCCTTAAAAAAATAGGTAAAACAAGGAATTAAGTTAAGTTAAAATTTCTCAATGGTAGTGTAAAATGGCCTATCGTCCCAATAGATCCACTGATGATGCCATCTCTCACATACTTCACTCCTCCCTCACACACATTGACAGCAGCAATGGGAACTTTGCAAGGCTGCTATTCATAGACTGTAGAGAGACTCACATCATGGTGCCAGGACAACTGTCTCTCTCTGAATGTGAGCAAAACTAAAGAGCTGATTATGGATTTCAATAAGAGACACCTGCTGCCCTACACTCCTCTTATGATCAGTGGGACCCCTGTGGAGAGAGTAAGCAGCTTCAAGTACCTCGGTGTAAACATCTCCGAGGACCAGACTTGGACTACACACATTCAAACACAGGTTAAGAAAGCCAGGCAAAGTCTGTACCATCTGCGACAGCTGAGGAAATTCAGGGTCTCACCATCAATCCTGAAAACTTTCTATTCAGGGACCATAGAAAGTGTATTGACTCAGTGCATCTCAGTGTGGTATGGAAACAGCTCCAGTCAAGACTGCAAGGCCTTGCAGAGAGTTGTGCGCTTAGCTGAGCGCATCTCAGGGTCTGCTCTCCCCTCTCTGCAGGACATCTACCTCAAACGCTGCAGAAGCAGAGCTGTCAAAATCATCAAAGACTCAAATCACCCTGGTAACTGTCTCTTCACTCTGCTGCCATCTGGTAAGCGCTTCCGCAAAAACTGAGAGAATTAGGAGGAGTTTCTTCCCCCAGGCCATCAGACTCCTTAACTCAAACTCAGCCTCTTAACATCATCATGACTTCACTTATTAATCACTCACAATCAGTAAGATATTCACACTCATTATTATCTACCTCATACTGACAGTGTCATTTGCACACATCACTTTCTGTGTTTTGGCATCTTATTTTTTCATTTATTTTTTGAGATTGCTGCTACATGTCAACCATGTACAACCTATTTGCACATTCCTCTCTTGTACAGTCATGCCTATCTTAATATTTAAGTCTACAGTATACTATCATGCACATTATTTTATATTTTGTTCTTTATATCTTTTTCTTTTTTTATTCATTTAATTTTATGTATACTTTTTTTTATATATAATATTGCACTGTCCATGGAGCGGACCTGACTCACATTTCACTGCTAGTCAATACTCTCTGTAGAATCGTGTATGTGACAAATAAACCTTGAACTTGAAAACAACACCCTTTTTACCTTGTCAAAAACAGCTCTGTTCACAGCAATCCATTTAGGTGCATGTCCCTTTAAATGCTAACAAGCTCTGCGGACCCCACCCCTCTCCCTCTGTGGGGCGAGGAGCCATTCTCTGAGAGACTGTAAACTTTAGTGCATTTAGCCACGGAACTTGCTAACTAGCTCATTATTAGGAAAGGTGATTTGCAAAGATTAATAAAAAACTTTATACTCACTTCTGGAGGTGAAGCTGGATCACGAGTGATTCGTGCTAACATAGATGCATTTAGGTAGATCGGGGGTGCATTCCCTTCACAAAAAAAGGTAAGCCACTGCATCTTCAGTGGCTCAGATGTCAGGAGTAAATGAGGACTACTATGTTCATTATTACTTCCTACAACAAAACACCTCAATCGTTTAGGAGACATCCTTGTCTACACCTGCTCCAGAGTCTAAACAATGGGGGACTGATGACAGCTCACTCAGGGCAGGTCTGTGATAAAACACCAGTGTCAATCAACAATCGTGAGAGCGGCCTGTGTCTGTGTGACGTCCCTCTGCCAAGAATCTGAGAATAGCTTGATCTGAGAAAGGGGTTATGATTTTTGGGGATTTAAAAAAGAAAAAAAAAACACTGGATGGATTTTTATCATTATAAGGTGGTTGTGTACACACACACTGCCAACACACATTTCAGTTCAAACAACATGTAAAAGTGAATTTTGCATCCAATGACCCCTTTAATCAAATACTTTCAATTAAATTTGCAAAAAGGCCAACATTAATAAATAACAATAATGAGTCAAGCATTACATTACGAATTAAGGTTAAATCACATAGCAAAAAAGTTTTGAGATTCAGAATGGTCAGACTGTCAGGGTTGGGTAGAGGGATAGAGAGCGAGGACTCAACTGCAGGAGGAAAAGGGCTTTTATTAATACAAAAATGAAATAAACAAACAAAACTACCCCGTAGGGGAAAACCGACTGACAAGGCTGGGCAGGACAGGACACCAGGCACACACAACATTTGACGACGAACTCGCACGGGACTACAAACACAAGGAGATTATAAAGGGAGCAAATGAGGAGGGTAACGAGGAAAACACAGGTGGGGCAAATAAACCAATAATCAGGTAACAAGATGGGTGGGGTAAAGACAATTGACATGAGAGCACATGGCACACAGAAAACTAAGACAAAAGCCATGTGCTCACACAAAACAAAAACGCAAGCACATGGCCAGCAAAACAAATCACCAGCCATGTGCAAAATAGGACACGAACACGCAGCTAATGAGAATACTCATAAGCCGCGTGTTCACACAAGACATGACAGCATGAAAGCACGCAGCCAATGAAAAACACGAGCTGCGTGCCACACAGCACAAGACATAACATGAATGCACGCAGCCGATAAAAACACGAACTGCGTGCAACACCACACACACACACAACACACGTGGACAAGAGAGAGCACGGCCGAGCGAACTCGAGCCGCACGCTCACACAATGAGACAGAACATGGAGCGCGAGTGTCCAAACCCCGACACGAAACCGAAACTCAAGACATGAGTGCCGGGATCCGAACACCACGCTCCAACACAAAACAAGGCACGCAGACAAGAGAGCGCGCAGCTCGAGCACACTCGAAACCGCGCGTTCACCAGAAAACAAGACAAGAAGGGAGTGTCAGAGCTCTGTCACAAAACCACGAATAAACTAGACCAAAGTGACAGAACCCTGACACTACCCCCTCCCCAAAGGGACGCCACCTGGCGTCCCTAATGAGGACACCAAAAACAAGACAGAAACATGACACAAGACAAGACTAGCACAAACATGAGAACACAAGACAGACAGGGGTCAACACACAGAGACAAGGAAGGGTGGGAGGGAGAGAAGCCAAGCCAGATCCAGTAAATGAGCCCAGGAAGTTTTTAGGATGGTCCAGGGTGGGATGGAAGGGTTGAGCCAGGGAGGCTCAGGCAGTTTGGGAGACCTGGCTGAGGGCCAGGGTGGAGCTGGAGGGACGGACCAGTGAGGCTCCAGTAGTTCTGGAGTCCTAGCAGGGGGCCAGGACGGGGCCGGAGGGACGGACCAGGGAGGCTCCGGCCAAACAGGAACCCCAGCGAACAGCCAGGGCGGGGCCGGAGGGACAGAGTGTGGAGGCTCCGGCCTAACAGGAACCCCAACAGATGGCCAGGGTGGAGCAGGGGGGACAGACCAGGTGGGCTCTAGCATGTCTGGAGGCCTGGCAGGGGGCCAGGGAGGAGCTGGGTGCTTGGGCAGAGCGCTCATCCAGGGCGGAGCCGGTATCAGGACAAGGAGATTCGGCGGCGTCAGAAGAGCAAGGAAATTGGGTGGAGCCGGCAGGGCAAAGAGCTTGGGCAGTGCTGGCAGCAGGGCAAGGAGCTTGGGCGGTGCCGGCATCAGGGCAAGGAGCTTGGGCGATGCCGGCAGGGCCAGGAGCTTGGGTGGAGCCGGCAGGGCCAGGAGCTTGGGCGGTGCCGCCAGGGCCAGGAGCTTGGGTGGAGCCGGCAGGGCCAGGAGCTTGGGTGGAGCCAGCAGGGCAAGGAGGTTGGATAACGCTGGCATCAGGGCAAGGAGATTGGGGGGCTCCGGCAAGGCAAGGAGCTTGGGCGGCTCAAAGACGGCCTCCTGGCCAGCAGAGGGCTCTGGAACGACCCAGAGGCCTTGAAGGGTGGAAGAAGCCTTCTTCCTGTTCCTCCTCCTCCGTCTCCGAGAGCGGGGCACTTCAGCATCGTCGGGCGCCTCTGGGGGAGCTGCAGCATCATCTGGCGCTTTGGTGCGCATCGCAGCAACATTAGCCGCCTCTGTAGCTGCAACATCGGCCACCACTGGGGGGGCTGCAGCCTTTTCAGCCACCACCAGTGGCACTGCAGCCTCTTCGGCTGGCACATCTGGAGGCGTTGCAGAGACATCAACCACCACTGGGGCCGCTGCAGCATCAACCATCGCTGCAGCCTCCATAGCTGGGGGACGTGTCAGGAAATCCACAAATCCCCCAAAAGTCAGGTGGTCCAGCCCCCTCATCCTCCACCAGTTGAGGGGTTCATCCAAGGCACTATTAAAGAGATCCTTGAGGGCCGGATCATTAAACCCCAACCCCTCAGCAGCACCACTGAACTCCAAGGCAAACCTCCTGACATCGGTGCCCTGCTGATGGAGGGAGCTCAGGGCCTTAAACTGGAGAATTCGCTGGTAGAGGGGGCTGGAGAGAGTGGAGGCTGGTGGATGGTGCAAGCCCTTCCTCCGCTGAGTCCTCATGGTGGCGAGTTCGTTCTGTCAGGGTTGGGTAGAGGGATAGAGAGCGAGGACTCAACTGCAGGAGGAAAAGGGCTTTTATTAATACAAAAATGAAATAAACAAACAAAACTACCCCCTAGGGGAAAACCGACTGGCAAGGCTGGACAAGGCTGGGCAGGACAGGACAGGACACCAGGCACACACAACATTCGACGACGAACTCGCACAGGACTGCAAACACAAGGAGATTATAAAGGGAGCAAATGAGGAGGGTAACGAGGAAAACACAGGTGGGGCAAATAAACCAATAATCAGGTAACACGATGGGTGGGGTCAAGACAATTGACATGAGAGCACATGGCACACAGAAAACTAAGACAAAAGCCATGTGCTCACACAAAACAAAAACGCAAGCACATGGCCAGCAAAACAAATCACCAGCCATGTGCAAAACAGGACACGAACACGCAGCTAATGAGAATACTCATAAGCCGCGTGTTCACACAAGACATGACAACATGAAAGCACGCAGCCAATGAAAAACACGAGCTGCGTGCCACACAGCACAAGACATAACATGAATGCACACAGCCGATAAAAACACGAACTGCGTGCAACACACACACACAACACACGTGGACAAGAGAGCGCGCGGCTGAGCGAACTCGAGCCGCACACTCACACAATGAGAACAAGAAGAAGCCGCCGCCCCTCGCGCTCCGGACCCGAGAGGGGAGCGCGTGCGGCCGCCGGACTCCGCCCCTTACCTGGACCCTTCCTTCCAGAACACTGCCCCTCCTTCACAACCCACGCAGCACGACGAGGACACCAGATCCCCTGTTTATTTTGGACACTTCATCCCCTTTGGACACTATTTTATTATTTCTGTTCAATAAAAGCCTCTCCGAGGCCTGACGCCACGCCCACTGTGTCTGTCGTTTGCTCCTCCCGCCACAGTATATTATATAAGTAGCATTTCAGCTGTGTTTTCAAAGAGTATTTCAATAAACACAAAAGTTAGCTTACTTGTGCTGCACTGAAAATCGTTTACCTAATTTGGTGTTCCAGAACAAAAATGACTGGCCTTTTTAAAAATTGCTTGTAAATTCTTTATGCCTTTGTTATAAGGAATAAGGAATACAAAAAAATCCAACATGGCGGCGCGCGCAGACACAGCGGCTTCTCTCTCTCCCGACAGAACGGTGTTTTCGTGTTTTTTGTCTTGTAAATCGCAATGTTTTTGTACATCTTCGTCTCGTCTACCTGTCTTTAAGCGTGCATACAGTCGTGAGATTCTGCTTGATGTCGGCAGAACCACATTTTTAGAGTTAAACTCCGCGCACGCCGAAGAGCTGCGGGACCTCGGTCTGCTCCGGAGGCCTACACCATCACCGACCCCCACTACTGCATCTCGCCCACAGCGGAGGCGCTACAAGCGGCGTGAGAGGAAGCAGAAGAGGGGTAAGCGCGGAGGTATCCGAGCTAGGCTAGCGGCTAACCCACACAAGCCAGCTATCCCCACCATCGTACTGGCGAACGTACGCTCTTTGGACAATAAACTGGACTACATCCGACTACTTCGCTCTATTCAGAGGACTGTAAGAGACTGTTGTGTTTTTGTGTTTACGGAAACATGGCTTAACAACAGCGTACCGGACTGTGCCATTCAACTCGACCAGCTAACATGCTATCGAGCAGACAGAGCTCTCGTCGAGGGAGGTAAGAGACGCAGCGGCGGGCTTTGTGTTTACATCAATAATGCATGGAGCCGCGACGCTGTTGTGGTCTGCAAACACTGCTCACCCCTGGTGGAGTTTATGATTATTAAGTGCCGGCCGTTCTATCTACCGAGGGAATATACAGCCATTCTGCTCGTTGCTGTATACATCCCTCCCAGCTCCATCAACAACAACAGGAGTATGGCACTACATGATCTGTACCAGCACACCAGTGAGCAGCAGACAGCCCACCCAGATGCTTTTCTCATCTTGGCTGGAGACTTTAATCACACAGACTTAAAGAGTGTGTTCCCAAAAATACACCAACATGTTGACTTTCCAACAAGGGGAAAAAATACGCTGGACTTTGTTTACACCACCCAGAGAGGAGCTTACAAGGCCCTCCCCCTCCCCCACCATGGAGCCTCAGACCACATCACTGTCATGCTAATGCCTGCATACAGACCGCTCGTTAAAGTCATCAAACCAATACACAAACAGATACAAGTGTGGCCGGAAGGGTCGTCAGAGGCACTTCAGGACTGTTTTGACACCACGGACTGGAATATGTTTAAGCAGGCTGCCACATACAACACCACCACAGACCTCCAAGAGTACTCAGAGACTGTCACTGCCTACATCACCAAGTGCATTGATGATGTAACGGTCACAAACACTATCACTGTCCGGGCCAACCAGAAGCCGTGGCTGACAGGGGAGGTCTACAGACTTCTGAAGGCTCGGAACACTGCCTTTAGAGCTGGAGATGAGGAGGGCCTGAAGACAGCTAGGGCCAACCTATCCCGTGGCATCAGAGAGGCCAAGAGACAGTACTCCAGGAGGATAGCCAATCGTTTCAGCGACAGCAGAGACACTCGTAGCCTGTGGCAGGGGATACAGACCATTACGGACTACAAGCCCCCACCACAGACCTGTAACAGCACCATCCCCCTGCTGAACGAGCTGAATGCCTTCTTTGCTCGCTTTGAGGCACAAAACAGCACCACTGCACAGAAGACTCCACCCCCTCCCGGCGACCAGGTGATGACGCTGTCCCCAGACAGCGTGAGGAGATCCCTCAGCAGGATCAATGCACGCAAAGCTCCGGGTCCTGACAACATTCCTGGGCGTATACTGAGAGACTGTACAGTGGAACTCACTGATGTCTTCACAGACATTTTCAACATCTCACTAAGTCAGGCTGTTGTCCCCACATGCTTCAAAGCTACCACCATCATTCCAGTCCCGAAGAAGTCATCTCCATCCTGCTTCAATGACTACCGTCCAGTAGCACTCACTCCTGTTCTCATGAAGTGCTTTGAACGGCTAGTCATGCAACACATCAAGTCTGTCCTCCCCCCCTCCCTGGACCCCTTCCAGTTTGCATATAGGTCCAACCGCTCGACCGATGATGCCATCGCCACTGCCCTCCACCCAGCCCTCACACATCTGGACAAAAAAAGACTCATATGTCAGGATGCTGTTCATAGACTTCAGTTCAGCATTCAACACAATCATCCCTCAACAGCTCACTCACAAATTGGTCCAGCTGGGGCTCAACACCTCTCTGTGCAACTGGCTGTTGGACTTCCTGACTGGGAGACCTCAGGCAGTACGGGTCGGCATTAACACATCCAGCACCATCACACTGAACACAGGGGCCCCCCCAAGGATGTGTGCTGAGCCCCCTCCTCTTCACTCTGCTGACCCACGACTGCACACTGTCACACAATTCTAACCTTTTCATTAAGTTTGCGGATGACACGACTGTGGTGGGTCTCATTATCAACAGAGATGAGACAAATTACAGGAGCGAGGTGAGCCGCCTGGCCGGGTGGTGCAGGGACAACAATCTCTCCCTGAATGTGGAGAAGACGAAGGAGATTGTTGTTGACTTCAGGAGAGTGCACACTCAGCATGCTCCTCTGACCATCAACGGTGCACCAAGTTCCTGGGTGTGCACATCACAGAGGACCTCTCCTGGACTAACAACACTGCGGCACTGGCCAAGAAAGCACAGCAGCGTCTCTACTTCCTCCGCAAACTCAGAAGAGCCAGAGCCCCGACCCCCATCATGTGCACCTTCTACAGAGGCACAATCGAGAGCATTCTGACTAGCTGCATCACTGTGTGGTATGGCGCTTGCAAGGCGCCATACCACAAGTCCTGCCACAAATCACTTCAACGCATAGTGAGAGCAGCTGAGAAGATCGTTGGTGTCTCTCTCCCCTCCCTCCAGGACATTTACAGCACCCATCTCACCCGCAAAGCCCTCAGCATTGCAGGTGATCCCACCCACCCGACATACAGCTTATTCAGTCTGCTGCCATCAGGGAGGAGACTGCGGAGTCTCCAGGCGAGGACCAGCAGACTGAAGGGCAGCTTCATACATCAGGCTGTCAGGAAGCTGAACTCCCTCCCGTCCTTGCCCCCCCTCCCCTCTTTTACCCCACGCAACACTGAACTCTGACACTACGACCCCTCCCAGCTCCCCACATCCCCAGAACCTTCCACCCCCCCCACACACACACTTACAAACTGTGACCCGCACCAGTCACTTTGTGCAGCATTGGACTGATCACTACCTCATCCAGCATTGACTGCAAACTACCTCTTCTGACAGTCTGATAAAAGACTGTTCTTTTTTTGCACTACACATATATCTGCACAGTTTTGTTTTATTTAACTGGTTTGCACTCTATCTGCCATGTTATCTATCTCTTTTTTTTCTCTCTTTTTCTACAATGTCCTCATTTGTATATCTGTATAGTATGTATGTACATATGTTTAAACTGTATTTATCTGTATTTGAACGTCTACTGTCAGTGTTTAATGTTAACTGTATGCACCAAGGGTCTGAGAGTAACGCAATTTCAATTCTCTGTATGTATGTGCTGTACATGTGGAAGAATTGACAATAAAGAAGACTTGACTTGACTTGACTTATCAACAAATCTTGGATTCAATCTTTTTGTCAACTTATTTTCATTCAGTTAGCACAGGCTTTGTATTTGTTTTTGGAAATTATTGGTCATAGGCCTCATTGAACTGAGCTTATGCACCTCAGTTTTTCAGTGAAAAAAGCATTTGTGGAAAATTTTGGAAACATTCACAATTTTTCAGCACTGGATTTTCATTAGAATCAGTACAAACCAGAAAGCAGGTTTCTGCAAATTTCAGAATTTAATAATTGACTCCCTTTAAACTCATGAGTGTGAATTTAAATTAGATTTGTCCACATCCCATAGGAAGTTGGATTTGAACCGGAGTGATAAAATTTTGCATAAACATAAATTCAAAGAAATTCAACACAGGTGATGCATTCTGGGAAATGTGTTCTAATCTGGTCCACAAAATATAGATGCCACCTGTCTATCTACAGTTTTATTTTTTCCAAAACTTTCAAACAAGGCTTTGTCAAGCCAACATTCATAATATGTATTCACAAACTTTGCTTTTCTAGTTAAATTGCAATCAGACATGAATCTTATTGACCTTCAATTCATTTTAAATCTAATACCTTACTGACCTGAAACATAAAACTGATTGTAAAAAACTGAGACTGAGCTGAGAAAACAAACTGCATGAATTGTGCGCTGACATTTCACCCATAAGTACTGCCATTTTTTGAATCACCACATGAAATAATGTGCAAAGTTGTCATGTCCTGTGATGTGATATGCTATACTCCATTTAATGTGATTTTAAACAGCTTTTTGCTAATTGTTTTATAATTATTATGCATGCAGCTTTTATAAGCTCATATTAATTGGAATCTACATGGAATATTTGTACTTAAAAAAATGAATGTATCACTGCAGGACAAATGAACTAGTGAATGCAAAAAGATGATTAATACACACTTGGAAATGCACGTTTTTTTAAAGAAAAAATTAGATAAATTTGAACCTAAAATCTTGATGTTGATTTAAAATTAAAAAGTGTCAACATCAGGAAGACGACAACATCACGAAGACCGGAAATGCTGTAGGTGACGTCAGACGCTAGAGACTTGGCGGAAAAACTGAATGAACAACGAGGACAGCGAGGAAAATTTGGAAACTCTTCAGAAATACATCGGACTGGTGCTTCGACGTTATAGTCATGAAGAAAAACCAAAATGCATGTTCTCCAGCCAAAAGCGAGACGCCGTCTTCCAAAAGAAGTCGCCCGGCAGACTCGCCTGAAACAACATCGCCGACGGGTAAAAGCTTTACTGACATCCTGGATTCAATCGACAAGCGGTTGTCCAGCTTCGACGCGAGGTTGTCCCTGGTCGAGATCCTGCACCGTGAATTTAAATCCCTGAGGGAATCACTGGAATTCAGCCAGCAGCAGGTGGAAACACTCACTGCTGAAAACGCATCACTACGGGACTCGGTCAAGTCTCTAACTAAGAATGTGACCCATCTAAGTGAAGAAAATAAAAAAATAAAAGAGACTGTCATCGATCTCCAGGCCCGTAGCATGAGAGACAACCTGGTGTTTTCAGGCATCCCAGAATCTGCCGAAGAGGACCCAGAAGCTACGGTTAAAACCTTTATCAAGACATACCTGAAGCTTCCGGAAGACACCGTGGAAAACATCTGCTTCGAAAGAGTCCATCAGATGGGAGCGAAGAAACCTGGAGCCCCGAGGCCGCGTCCTATTGTGGCCAAATTTGGATACTTCAAGCAGAAAGAGCAGATGAAGAGTCGCGGCAGGGAGCTGAAAGGAACAGACTTCAGCGTAAACGACCAGTTCCCCAAAGAAATCCTGGAGCGACGCAAAATTCTGTTCCCAATCCGACGCAGTCTCATCCAAAAGGGCTCCCGAGCTGTCATCGCTGTGGACCGGCTCTACGTGAACGGGCAGCTCTACCGCAACCTCAGTACCACTCCGTGGTTATATTAACACAACTCCAGATAAGAATCCGTTATATTTTTCTTTTTTTTCTTCCTCTCTTTCCTCGCTTGTTCTTCCATTTACCTCTAACTATTTATGTCATTTTGCTAATTTAATACGATATCATAACAAACACGATACCGTCAGTCTCCGCAGCGTTTAAATGTTGTTGCAATGTTT
This sequence comes from Aspiorhynchus laticeps, assembly GCA_023376895.1. NCBI lineage: Eukaryota > Metazoa > Chordata > Actinopteri > Cypriniformes > Cyprinidae > Aspiorhynchus > Aspiorhynchus laticeps. The sequence goes on from CM041793.1 coordinate 43,124,153, forward strand.
TCGTTTCTGTCAAGTTTTTACTTTCATCCCTCTCTGCTTGTTTCTTTGTATGTCTTTCTTACTTCCAACTCCTTTCACTGCACCGATCACCTGCCTTACTACACATACACACACAACACCCTATATCACACATCTGCACGGCACGACCATGTACATATACACTCAGCGGTAACGCAACCACTCCGACCTTACAGCGCACACAGACATGAAGGACATACTCGCATACAAGCGCGTACACGCCCGCTCATATCTTATTAATTTGAGCATCACACGCAGCAAGCAGCATTAGCTACACACACACATCTATGGGCGCACTGAGATTTGTCACATGGAATGTGAATGGAGCTGGCTCCAGAGAAAAGAAGTTAAAAATATTTAGCCAGCTTAAAAAACTACAGGCAGACGTTGTTTTATTACAAGAGACTCATAGACCTGCCACAGCTACAGATCAACTTAAAACAACTGAGTTTCCTAATGTGTTCTCAGCCTGCTATAACTCTAGGCAAAGGGGGGTAGCAATTTTAATACATAAAAATGTTAATTTCACAGTACTCAACACAGTTATAGATCCAGAAGGTAGATTTCTAATCATTAAATTATCTATATTTGACAAAAAGTTAAGTATTGTTAGTATATATGGTCCAAATGTTGATGACCCCTCTTTCTTTCACGGTTTTTTTACCGCACTCTCTGAACACCTCGATTGTGCACTTGTTATTGGGGGAGACCTCAACTTTGGACTAAATAAAGAAATGGACAGGCTGAGTACAGCTGGAACTCAGCGCAATTGGGAATCCACAAATATAGTTAAACAGTACATGAGCGACTATGGACTTTGCGATGCATGGCGCTCTTTTCACCCCAACCGTAAGGAATATACTTTCTTCTCACATGTCCATCTCTCTTACTCTCGTCTGGATTATTTCTTAGTCAGCAGCTCACTGTTGAGTGACATTTCAGACACAGAGATAAACCCTATAGCTGTCAGCGATCACGCTGCTGTTTCTTTAACTCTAGTAAATAAGAAGGCCACTCCACCAAGTAATAACTGGATATTCAATACATCATTGCTTAAAGATGACGATTTTATTAAATATTTTAAAGAAGAATGGGCTTCATATTTAGACTATAATGACCTGCCTGGAACATCAGCATCTGTTCTCTGGGAAGCAGGCAAAGCTGTGATGAGAGGTAGAATAATCTCATTCTCATCGCATAAAAAGAAAAGAGAAAATAAATGTATTCAGGAATTAGAAGAAACCATAAAAACTTTAGAAGAAGCCTACGTATCCTCCCAGGAACAGGAAATGCTGAAAAAAAATATGTAAAGCAAAACTAGAATTAAATGAAATTATTAATAAAAAAACTAAATTCTTAGCACAAAGACTTCGCTGGCAAGAATTTGAATATGGTAACAAATCAGGTCAATTCCTAGCATACCAGTTAAAAATAAATAAAGAAAAAACAACTATATGTGCTGTTAAAGATTTAACTGGGGATACAGTATATGACCCTGAAAGAATAAACGACACTTTCAGGGATTTTTACAAATCTTTATATTCTCCACAGATAAACCCATCTAAAGACGAAATTGACCAATTTCTTGACAATATAACTCTTCCGAAATTATCAGACAATCAAGCGATGGCATTGGATTCTCCACTGACATCAGATGAACTTCAGGAAGCCTTGAACAGTATGCCCAATAAAAAGGCTCCAGGTCCAGATGGCTTTCCAGCAGAATTCTATAAAGAATTCTGGGCTATTCTGGCACCAACATTCTACAGAATGTTGCAGGAAACCAAAAAAAAATGTCAGACTTCCACCAAATATGAATTCTGCCAACATTAGTCTTTTGCTAAAACCAGGCAAAGACCCTGTATTGCCTACCAGCTATCGTCCAATATCCCTTATTAATGTGGACACTAAAATAATCTGCAAAGCTATCTCAAAAAGAATAGAGACGATAACCCCTCTCATAATTCATTCCGACCAAACTGGCTTCATAAAAGGGAGGCACTCCTCAACAAATACACGTAGGTTACTTAACTTGATAGACTATTCATGCAATAGAAACCTTCAAATTACAATATTGTCTTTAGATGCAGAAAAAGCTTTTGATAGGGTTAACTGGAATTTTCTATTTGCAACTTTACACAAATTTGGTTTTGGAAACTCTTTCATAAACTGGTTAAAAATATTATATAACTCTCCAATAGCATGTGTCAGGACAAATGCCCAAACGTCCTCTAGCTTCTATCTTAAGAGGGGCATCAGGCAGGGATGCCCCCTCTCCCCCTCACTGTTTGCAATTTTTATTGAACCACTAGCAGCAGCAATTAGACAGGCAACAGTGATTAAAGGCATTAAATGCAAGAATGTAGAACATAAAGTTAGTCTTTACGCAGATGATGTGTTACTTTTTCTTCAGCATTCACAAACCACTCTCTCTGAGGTAATTACATTAATAAACTCTTTCTCAAGAGTCTCAGATTATTCAATAAACTGGTTAAAATCAACAGTTCTTCCAATTAATTGCTTCTTCCAGAATTCTTCCACTCCACTGCAATCTGGAAATATTAAATATTTAGGTATTAATGTTTCTCCTAGGCTAGCAGATTTGATTAAATTAAACCACATCCCACTTTTATAGAAGGTAGAAGATGATCTAACCAGATGGAGGTCTCTACCCATATCACTCATGGGAAGAGTCGCCTCAATAAAAATGATGGTTTTGCCAAGAATTAATTATTTATTTGCAATGATCCCGAGCAAACCACCACCTGACTGGTTTAGATCTCTGGACTCCTCCATCTCTAAATTCCTTTGGAAAGGTAAACCCCCGCGTATTAGCTTAAAAACGCTGCAAAAGACCAAGGATAAAGGAGGACTAGATCTACCTAACTTTCACCACTATTTCTTAGCCAACAGGCTTCAACACATTTCAGGGTGGTTAAAACACACCCTCTTAGATGAGCCTTGGCTAGATGTAGAACAGGCATTATGCAATAATATAGAGATTTCGGATCTGCCATTCATTAGCTCGATCAGCAAACGACACGTATACTTCAAAAGCATCAGTATCAGCTCTTCTCTGACAGCATGGTGGGAGTTTCTAAAAATGACGGAGTCTTCACTAATCCCATGCAAACGTACCCCCATCTGGAACAATCCTGACATATTGCTAAACAACAATATGATAAACTTCAAAGATTGGAGTTGTAAAGGTATTAAATACCTGGAACATATATTCGAAGGGACAGACTTTATTCCCTTTGACAAATTCGTTAAACAATATGGGATTAATAAGCACAGATTTTTAGAATATCAACAAATTAAATCTATTGTAAAAAGGAAATTTAAGTCTAATCATATCAATTTACAAATACCACCAAGTGTGGCAGATTTTCTTAATCTCAAAACCCCCAAATTAATGTCTAAAATATACAGGGCACTTTCCAAAATAGATGAATCAGTATCACTTCCTATTGCAAAATGGGAGGCAGATCTATCAGTAAGCTGGGACCATAATTTCTGGTCTCAGATATGTTTAAAAACCTTTGAACTGATTAGAAATCCTGGTTTACAATTAATACAATACAAAATCCTGCATAGAGTGCACTACACAGGTCATCGGATGTTCAGGATGGGTTTTACAGCTTCTAACAACTGCTCACACTGTAAAGGCAATACACCTGACAATTATATCCACGCTCTATGGTTCTGTCCACCTGTTCAGAGGTTCTGGTACAGGATTTGTGAAGACTTATCAAAGTGTCTTGAATGTTCTATTCCAGCCTCTCCTTTAGTCTGCTTGTTGGGCGACCTAGATGGTGTCACTACAGAAGGTAACACAATCCACATGACTTTCACTGCCCTATGCATTGCTAAGAAGACTGTCCTCATGAACTGGAAAAATAAAAATAATCTTAATATCAACCAATATAGAGATTATTTGTGGGATTATATTAGTCTTGACACAGCTTCTGCTGCCACATTAGATCAATCTCTCTGGGCTCCTTTGATCAGCTCCATCACCTAGTGTGAGTGGGGGTCCCGATTCTGTCCGGCTGTGGTTTTTGTTGTTGGCGTGGGGTGGCGATATGGGCCTGGGGCATCTGGGGGTTCCCTGGGGATGGGTTTCTTGGGGGGTTCGGTGCTGGGGCTGCGGCCTTGGCCTGGATGGGGTATTGGTGACTCTTGGGTGCTGTTTTTCTGGCAGCTGCATGTGGCGCTGCTGGGGATGCCTGTGCCGGCGGACGTAGGTTGCCAGCCTGGCACCCGCACTGTTCCGGGGTTGGTCCGGGGGGGGCTTGGGGTTCTGGGGGCGCTCTGCCTCCGGGTTGGGGTTACGGCTGGGCCTGGGGGGCTTGGGTCCTGGTTGGTGTGCCGCCGGGAGCATGAGTTGGTGCATGCGCTTGGGCCCGGCTCTGGTGTGGGGGTCTTCGATGCATCGGTGCCTCCGCGGGGGGGGGTCTAATAGAGGCGGGGTAAATGGGCTTTACCTGGGTGTCTTATTGCATTTACATTTTACATTTATGCATTTAGCAGACGCTTTTATCCAAAGCGACTTACAGTGCATTCAGGTTCTACATGTTTTATCACTATGTGTGTTCCCTGGGAATCGAACCCACGACCTTTTGCGCTGCTAACGCAATGCTCTACCACTGAGCCACAGGAACACAATTGTCTTATGTAGTCTGGGAGCTGACTGAATGATGGGGTGGGGTAGTTTTTCCTCTGCTGTGGGGTCTGGTGGGCCGCCCCGGGCTGCCATGGGCCCTGGTCTGGATGGGCCTGGGCCCCCCGCCCTGGGCAGATTTGGGGTAACGGGGGTGCCTATGGGGGTCAGCGGGGGAGCTGGCTCCAGAGGGGGGGGGTATTTTGCCCCCTCTGATGCTTTCCTCCCCATCCCTAAGGCTTCACTTCTCCCGCTCCATCACACCAACACATAGGTAGGGTTTTGAGGTGCGGGTGCGTCGCTGGGATGCGGGGGAGGTGGTACTCCTCTGTCTCCTCGTGGCCGCCTGCATCTCAATCACACATTACAGCTTAGACATTCTCATTACTTACTGTCACATGACACATACATATAGGGCTTTGGGGGTGGGCACACTGAATGGCATCCGGAGGGCGGTCTGTTCATTCAGCCTTCCCTCTGGTGCCAGTGCCCACTTCTCAATTTTAAGTTGCACATAGACATTGAGGGCTCTAGGGAGGGGACGAGCTGACACAAGTTTGTGGAGGGTGCCCCTCCCCTGTTTTAAAGCACCCCTGTTTTAAAGCACCTTAGAAGAACACACACCAACACTACATTTGAGCGGGTGGGGTGAAGCATGGGGTCTTGTTTTTTTTTTTTTTTTTTTCTCACACCCTGTTCTCTGTCTGGGGCCGGAGGCTGTGAGGATGAGCTGGCCGCCCGGTCGGGGTCTGGGCTGTTCGGGGTGGTCTTCCTGTCCCCACGCCGGAGCGAAGGGGGTTCAGCTCCGGGATCGGGCGCTGACTACCCCTCTGGGGGTGGTGGTGCCTGGATCTAGGAGTATAGAGTGCATATGGGGAGTGTGAGTGTGGGTATCGTGTCCATTTTTGTGTGTCTACATGTGGGGCGAGGGTGTGAATATTCGTTTGCGTACATGAGGGTGGGAACGTATGCTTGTGTATATGTGTGCTTGTTCGTCTACGTCTATGTGTCAGGTCGGGCCTTAGACTCCACCTCACTCATCATCTTAGTCGACCCCCACCCCACCACCATGCCCTGCCGGTGGAGGATGCCGCCGGTGCATTGGTGGTTTCTCGCGCCGGGGCAGGATGCTCGGGTGAGCGCCGGCCCGCTCTCGGCAGTCGCTTGGCAGGGCCTGGCCCTACTGGCCCTACTGGCCTTGCTGGGCCCCGATTGGGGGGTGGGGGGCCTTTGGGTCTCCGGGCCCAGGGCCCGGTCTGCCCTGGTGTGGTCGGATGCCGGTGGAGCCTGCGGGCTTGCCGCCACGGCACCCTGGGGCGTCTACACTGTGGATGTCGGAGGTCCCGCCTTCGGGCTCTCCTCTGCCCTTTTCTGGGTGGAGGCCGCGGTTGTCCCTGCGGTGGTTCTCCTGGGGGTCCCGTGCCCTGGGGGCCTCCCGGATGTTTGGGGCCCGGGTCTTTTCCATGCCTGCTTCATGCCTTGTGGGATGGCACTGTTGTTCCCCACAAACACTATTAAACATTTACATGGAGGAACCTTATGAACACAAGCGCGCTCACACACACAGGTGTACACTCAAGCATTCACATTGGTGTAAAAACAGGTGCTCACAGACACACATTGTCTTGATCTGCTGTTGCTTCAAAACTTATTTTGTAATATTAGTTATGTGTGCTGCTCAATAACATTTAACATTTAGAATTTATTGTGATTCATACAGATGTTGGTTGTTGCTGCAATCTCTCGGATGTTGTGTCTTCTGTTGTTTTCTTCTGTTGTTTTCACTTTTTGTCAGCAGGTATCGAAGCAAATTGTCTGGTTTTGTTTTTTTGTTTGTTTTATTTATTTTTTTCTTTTTTCTCTCTCTTGTTTTCTCTGTCCCCTGGTCTTGTCTGTCATATTGTGGTTAAATAAAAGGGTATATAAAATAAAATTAATTAATTAAAAATAAAATAAATAAATAAATATATAAAATAAATAAATAAATATAAAAAAAAAAAAGGCTGTGAATGATGATAGCATAGCCACACATACGTACTGTCATGTGTTATCTGTGTTACTGACAGGCCGGAAAGAAAAAAAAAATAAAAAATTAAAAAGTGTCAACTATACCATTACATATCAAAATGCACTATATATATATATATATATATATATATATATATATATATATATAAATCAGTATTAATGGTAATATTAGTTTAGTATTAAAGTAAGTTAGCTAATTGTGTGCCAAAAGTGTGTCAAAAAAAAATTCTAAACTACAAAAACCACTATATAATCCACACACTTTATATACACACACACACACACACACACACACACACACACAAACAAATGTACACAGTCTAGCATCAGCATTTATTCCCACACTGCATTGTATCTGAAGCTCTCCATACACTGCTGGTCATTAGTAATTGTATTAATCAACACAATGTAATCAACTTTTTACTAATGATCGTTCCGTCTCGTTAAGAGCCTTCCTCATGTTTTATTGAACACCCAATTAGACGGAGCATTCAGCGGTTAATTAGCATGCCAGGGCTCATGTTGTTGTTGTGGGCTCCCACTGTGTGTCAAACAGAGATGTAAGAGGATTTTCCAGGGGACGTTTCTAACCGCGGTACTGTGTGTGAATGCCCTACTTCAACTTCAGCTTCTGTTCTATCACATAACCACATAAAGCTTATTGTGAGGCTCAACATGGCCTTTACAATAATTCTACTGCTACATCTTCTCTATCCCAATTCCCAATTACTTTCTATAGTCCATAGAATATTGAGCATATCTATTATGGACTTTATATATGCCACAATTTATTTCCACATCATTTACATGTAACATGTACTACAGGTATTCAAAAAATCTTAGTTATTATAACATTTTATTTAGTTTATGATATTTTTAAGTTAAAACTACAAGAAATTAGATAAGATAGAAGTAAAAAAGGTTTAAAAAAATGTGGCACTGCAAATTGTGGCACTGCTAATTATGTTAGCACCCTTCTCACAAATAGTTTTTTTCTCAATATTTTTGTATAAAAGCACCTGCTGAAAAAATATAATCTGTAGAAAGTGAAAGCTGTCATGCAAAACGTGGCTCTGTGGTATTTCTTACTGACTGTACAGTGTTTTAGATTGGATTGTTTATGGTAAACATCAAAAATGACTCCAGATGTCAATTGATGGTCATCTCACAGATGACCTGTTGTCTGGCCAGCGACTGAGAATTAGAAGCATAATATGATCATAGAATAATCTGTCTGTTTTCATTTCCGTTCAAACATGATTTATTATTTTAAGCTCGTATTATGGGTGGGAAAAGGTCACAGTTTGTCCCACAAGATAAAACACAATATAATGAAATTTTCCTTCAGTTCCTGTTTGCATTGTTGTTTTTCAAAGAAAAAAAAAAGAAAGAAAAAAGGATAGGCATCAGTAAGGAAAGGAGCAAAAAGCAAAAGTTTGAAGTCTGAAATAACAGAACTGAGCAACAGAAAGAGCAAATTAAAAAAGCATGAAGTAAAGACCAAAAGAAAAAGCAAAACAAAGAGCGAAAAAGTAAAAGAAATAAAGTTAAAGAGCAAAATAAACAAAGAATCAAGAAAGTATGGAAGACAAAAAAGAATAACAAAGAATCAAGAAAAAATTTAGCAATAGAAAGGATTTAAAAAAGAGCAAATGAAGGATAGTATCAAAAGAATTATAACACATCAGAAGAAAGAATTAATGAATCCCAAAAGAATGAATAAATCACAAAAGAGCAAAAGAATGAAGAAAGAATAAGTAAAATAGTGATGAAAGAAAGAAAGAATAAACAATGAGCAAAATAAATCAATCAATCATGAAATGGCAAAAATAATAAGGAAAAAAGAAGAAAGTGCAAAAGTCAAGTCAAGTCAGGTCTGCTTTATTGTCAATTCTGCCACATGTACAGCACATACATACAGATAATTGAAATTGTGTAACTCTCAGTCCCTTGGTGCATACAGTTAACATTAAGCACTGACAGTAGACGTACAAATACAGATAAATACAGTTTAAACATATGTACATACAAACTATACAGATATACAAATTACGACATTGTAGAAAGAAAAGAGATAGATAATGTGGCATAAGGCACATGGCAGATAGAGTGCAAACCAGTTAAATAGACAAAACTGTGCAGATATAATGTGTATTGCAAAAAGAGCATATCAGTCTGTTGAGAGCATCTTTAATCAGACTGTCAGAAGAGGTAGTTTGCAGTCAATGCTGGATGAGGTAGTGATCAGTCCAATGCTGCACTAAGTGACTGGTGCGGGTCACAGTTTGTAAGTGGAGGTGGGGGGGGGGGGGTTAGGTCCTGGGGAAGTGGAGAGCTGGTGGGGGTCGTAGTGTCAGAGTTCAGTGGTGCGTGGGGTAAAAGAGGGGACGGGGGACGAGGTCGGGAGGGAGTTCAGCTTCCTGATAGCCTGATGTATGAAGCTGTCCTTCAGTCTGCTGGTCCTCGCCTGGAGACTCCGCAGTCTCCTCCCTGATGGCAGCAGACTGAAGAAGCTGTGTGTCGGGTGGGTGGGATCACCTGCAATGCAGAGGGCTTTGCGTGTGAGACGGGTGCTGTAGATGTCCTGGAGGGAGGGGAGAGAGACACCAACAATATTCTCAGCTGCTCTCACTATGCGTTGAAGTGACTTGCAGCAGGATGCATTGCAAGCGCCATACCACACAGTGATGCAGCTAGTTAGAATGCTCTCGATGGTGCCTCTGTAGAAGGTGCACATGATGGAGGCCGGGGATCTGGCTCTTCTCAGTTTGCGGAGGAAGTAGAGACGCTGCTGTGCTTTCTTGGCTAGTGCTGCAGTGTTGTTAGTCCAGGAGAGGTCCTCTGTTATGTGCACACCCAGGAACTTGGTGCTGCTCACTCTCTCCACTGTCGCACCGTTGATGGTCAGAGGAGCATGCTGAGTGTGCACTCTCCTGAAGTCAACAACAATCTCCTTTATCTTCTCAACATTCAGAGAGAGATTGTTGTCACTGCACCACCCGGCCAGGCGGCTCACCTCATTCCTGTAGTTTGTCTCATCTCTGTTGCTAATGAGACCCACCACAGTCGTGTCATCCGCAAACTTAATGAAAAGGTTGGAGTTGTTTGACGGTGTGCAGTCGTGGGTCAGCAGAGTGAAGAGGAGGGGGCTCAGCACACATCCTTGGGGGGCCCCTGTGTTCAGTGTGATGGTGCTGGATGTGTTAATGCCGACCCGTACTGCCTGAGGTCTCCCAGTCAGGAAGTCCAACAGCCAGTTGCACAGAGAGGTGTTGAGCCCCAGCTGGACCAATTTGTGAGTGAGCTGTTGAGGGATGATTGTGTTAAATTCTGAACTGAAGTCTATGAACAGCATTCTGACATAGAAGTCTTTTTTGTCCAGATGTGTGAGGGCTGGGTGGAGGGCAGTGGCGATGGCGTCATCGGTCGAGCGGTTGGACCGATATGCAAACTGGAAGGGGTCCAGGGAGGGGGGGAGGACAGACTTGATGTGGTGCATGACTAGTCGTTCAAAGCACTTCATGAGGATAGGAGTAAGTGCGACTGGACGGTAGTCATTGAAGCAGGATGGAGATGACTTCTTTGGGACTGGAATGATGGTGGTAGCTTTGAAACATGTGGGGACAACAGCCTGACTTAGCGAGATGTTGAAAATGTCTGTGAAGACATCGGTGAGTTCCACTGCACAGTCTCTCAGTACACGCCCAGGAATGTTGTCAGGACCCGGGGCTTTGCGTGCATTGATCCTGCTGAGGGATCTCCTCACGCTGTCTGTGCAGTGGTGCTGTTTTGTGCCTCAAAGCGAGCAAAGGCGGCATTCAGCTCATTCAGCAGGGGGATGGTGCTATCACAGGTCTGTGGTGGGGGCTTGTAGTCCATAATGGTCTGAATCCCCTGCCACATTCTCCGAGTGTCTCTGCTGTCGCTGAAACGATGGGCTATCCTCCTGGAGTACTGTCTCTTAGCCTCTCTGATGCCGCGTGATAGCTGTCCTTAGGCCCACCTCATCTCCAGCTCTAAAGGCAACGTTCCGAGCCTTCAGGAGTCTGTAGACCTCCCCTGTCAGCCACGGCTTCTGGTTGGCCCAGACAGTGATGGTCTTTGTGACCGTTACATCATCAATGCACTTGGTGATGTAGGCAGTGACAGTCTCTGAGTACTCTTGGAGGTCTGTGGTGTTGTTGTATTTGGCAGCCTGCTTAAACATATTCCAGTCAGTGGTATTAAAACAGTCTTGAAGTGCCTCTGACGACCCTTCCGCCAACACTTGTATCTGTTTGTGAACTGGTTTGGTGACTTTAACGATCGGTCTGTATGCAGGAATTAGCATGACAGTGATGTGGTCTGAGGTGCCAAGATGGGGGAGGGGTAGGGCCTTGTAAGCTCCTCTCTGGGTGGTGTAAACAAAGTCCAGAGTGTTGTTTCCCCATGTTGGAAAGTCAACATGTTGGTGTATTTTTGGGAACACACTCTTTAGGTCTGCATGATTAAAGTCTCCAGCCAAGATGAGAAAAGCATCTGGGTGGGCTGTCTGCTGCTCACTGATGTGCTGGTACAGTTCATTCAGTGCCTCAATCCTGTTGTTGTTGGAGTTGGGAGGGATGTGTAATGATTTTACCCCTTTTACATTGTTTAATTTAGCTCTTTGGTTTAAGCTTTATTTTCGCTTTAGGGAATCTTAAAGTCTGATATCGATATGATCAATTGGTATTAATCAAAACGTCCAACTTATACCTTATTTAACAATCGTCCAGCAAGTTGTTAGATTTCAGTATATCTGAGAAATTCTGTTTATTCTCGTGGCCACGATATAATAATACAGAATTATTTAAATAACCGTATGACAGTTATTAGCATAGGTAACGTTATCTGAGTGAAGTTTGATTTGAATATTACACAACAAAACGCAGAACACTTCTCTATAAATCAAACAAGAGTTTATTTGCTATCTTACTAAATATACATGAACTAAGCTAAATAACATAAAACAAAATACATACATACACACACGCACAGGCAATGAATTTAATTGAGAATGATTACAATCTAGCACTGTTTTGCTATTTCCACACGATTTTACCCATGTCCATCATCAAGAGGATAACTCTCAAGAGGATAACTCTCTTAATTTTACTAGATAGATACCCCATGATTCAGCCACTTTAGAGGTTGTTTGGTACTTGCTTTTAAGTTGAAATGATCCGTGTGGCTCGTGGGAACCCCGCGTGTCCTCATCGCGTGACGTCACTCTGGGGATGTCCTTCTGTTGTTGCTTGGTTGGCTCTGGGGTTGTTTGATGGCGCTTGAAGTTCTTTTCGCGTAGCTTCAGGCTTTCGAGGGTTTCTTCAGAGATTTGACTGTGTTGGTTCAATGTTCAAACTCGGCCAGATGTTAAAGGCTGCGAGCTCTTCTGGAGCAGCTCCAAGTTTTCAAAGAAACGCGCGATTTCCAAGCAGAGCAGCAGAGAGAGAGCAAGCAGCTGGGAGTCAGTATTTAGACCGGAGATTTCGGTTCCTCCCACTCGATGCTCTTCCAATGAAAGGGTTCCTGTAGACGGAGCTCCGCCTACACGGCTCATTTTCCATGCAGTAAATTTATCTGCTTAGTTACTTTGTCACATGAAGAAAATATCCTGGCAGATTTCTATATGTGTTATAATCATACATTATGGGCTAAGGGTAATTTTCATCCACACCAAATTATTGCCACTGAAATGAGCTTTCATTAAAACCCAAACAGCAGATATCTGGCATTCTCCAAAGTACACATCTCAGTTATATATATTACATGGCTAAGGCATAGATTAAACTATCCTAAATTCTAAATAATCACACCACGCATGTGAAATTAAACAAATGTGATCGGGAAAATTAGACATCAAAAGATTCCAAAAATACCATAGATTCCAATAACACAGCAAGCTTAATTTCATAAAGTACAACTTGAATGTATATATTGTAAAATATATTGTATATATATTGCTTTTGAATATATTGCTTTAATAGCCCAGTAGCTATTATTAATTGTCTTTTTGGAACACTTTATAAAAGTTTTTGAGTCCTTTTAGCCACGTCAATAAAAGTTTGGTTGTTCTTTGATCAAGAAGGGCAAATGAGAGCGCATTCCTTCGGAGGGGGAAGGAAGATGAGAGGTCCTGAGAACATTATGTTGTTTAGGTCTGTTGAACGTCTGCATTAACATATATCTGTCTCGTTTGTTGGTTAAATCATAAATGTAGGCGTTAAATGATCAGGGAGTCCATAAAGCTTGTCGCTGGATCATTGCCAGATGTTTCGTCCAGTTTCGGTCGAGTTATGGTTAAGTGATAAGAACCAAGTGAAGTCCTGTTTTAAACCACATTCAAGATGTTCTTCTCCAATTTCTCCTTGTTTTAACAAAGTCTCTTGAGATAAGGAGGTTCTATGGCAGGAAATCGGAACTCAGGAATGTATTGTTGCACTTAGTGTGTGTGTGTGTTTTCTTTTCCTCCACAAAGGCATTACAGATGTATACAGCAGCGAGCATTATGGCTGTATATTCTCTCGGTAGATAGAACGGCCGGCACTTAATAATCATAAACTCCACCAGGGGTGAGCAGTGTTTGCAGACCACAACAGCATCGCGGCACCACGCATCATTGATGTAAACACAAAGCCCGCCACCACGGGTCTTACCTCCCTCGACGAGAACTCGGTCCATGCGATAGCATGATAGCTGGTCGAGCTGAATGTCGCAGTCCGGCACGCTGTTGCTGAGCCACGTTTCCGTGAAAACAAAAACACAACAGTCTTTTACAGTCCTCTTGAGTTGAGCGTAGTAGTCGGATGTAGTCTAGTTTATTGTCCAAAGAGCGTACATTGGCCAGTACGATGGTGGGGATAGCTGGCTTGTGTGGGTTAGCCGCTAGCCTAGCCCGATACCTCCACGCTTACCCCTCTTCTGCTTCCTCTCGCGCCGCTTGTGGCGCCTCCACTGTGGGCGAGATGCAGTAGTGGGGGTCGGTGATGTTGTAGGCCTCCGGAGCAGACCGAGGTCCCGCAGCTCTTCGGCGTGTGTGAAGTTTAACTCTAAAAATATGGTTCTGCCGACGTCGAGCAGAAACTCACAACTGTATGCGTGCTTTAAAACAGATAGACGCGACGAAGACGTACAAAAACACTGCGACTCACAAGATAAGAAACACGAAAACGCTGTTCTGTCGGGAGAGAGAGAAGCCGCAGCGTGTGCACGTGCCGCCATCTTTCTAGTTAACCAAAAGCAGGGAAAAAATCATAAGAACAAATGAATGAATGAATGACATAAGAGCAAACGGATGAGGAAATAAAGAATGAAGAGTGAAAGAATGAAAGAATTGTGAAAGAACAAAATGAATGAATGAATGAATGATGGATGAGTGAAAGAATGAGCAAATAATGAATGAAGAAAGAACAAAAGAATGAGGGAAACAATCAGAGTGTGTAAAGGATGGAAAAAAATGAATGATGAAGGTGAAAAAATGAGAAAAGAAAAGAGTAAAAGAATGAAGAAAGAGTCAAAGAATGAAGGAAAGAATCAAGAAAGAGCACAAAAAAAATGAATCACAAAAGACTAAAAGAATGAGAAAAGAGAATCAAGAAAGAGCAAAGAACTCAAGATGCAAACTCTTGTCAGATTCAATACAGTCACAGATTTTGACTTTTGTTGAATTTCTTCACTCATTCACAGAGGCACATGAAGTGTCAGAGTAATTCCCAGATGAACAAGTGAGGTCACACATGGACTGATTTATCAGTCCCCAGATGCCGATCCCCCTCAGAACCGTCCCTTCAAAACACAGCAGCAGCCATTAGTTTCACTCGCTTCACACCTGACCGGCATGAGAAATAAACACGCTTTCTATTTCATGTTGGACTCGAGCTTGAAATAAGGCCAATGTTGAGGGGACAACAATTTCTGAGAGCAGAATCTCGCCCGTCTGCGTCTATGGAGAAAGCGGCTGCTACCTGCGCGGCTCATGATAAATGAGAGCAGTCCAGAGAAAACGGGAAATAAATGCTTCAGAAAATATTGCTTTACAGAGCTCAATGGGGACTTCTGAAATGATCGTTATTTATGAGCAGAGGGCCAGCCAGATGACACAGCAAATTATTTTTAGTATATTTCATGCAACGGGATAGCAGTCGAAACCAGACGGGTACAGTCAGTACGAGAGAGGGCTGTGTTGAAGAGGCGGGGCGAACAAAATTGGTCAGTGAGCAGTACAGGCAGAAAAATATAGAAATCAATAACCAATCTATGGGAGAAAAAAAAGCAGCCCTCTGTGTATCGTACGGAGAGGTTATCATAGCAGCTCCTGTAAATGAAGAGTCCTTCAGAGCAAACGGTCACTCCAAGATCAGTTTCACGGGGTTAGTGGGGTCGTGAAATGGCCGTCACCATCTTTACGCTGCATGGGATACATTAATGTCTTTCCAGCTGCGGTATGCTAGACGCAACAGCAACCTGGCAGCAAAAATACGTGTTAATGTGGCGACTGACGGCAAGTTTTTCCACCTCAATGCAGATATTGAACACTTGGAGTTGCGCTAGATTACACTAAACTCTGTGGCTATCAATGTTTTTCAGTATCGAACTGAATTCACCTGGAGCTATTATTTTAACATGTCTTCAAAATGTATTTTCAGAAACAGATTCAATATTCCAATCAATGAAACTTGAGAGCTTAAATGACCACTGCTTACAAAAAAAATAATAAAATAAAATAAAAATGCAGTTACAAACTAGAACTACTGGAAGTTATTTCATAAAAAAATGCGGAATACGTTATCCAAATCATTGTTTGAAACATTGATAGATGTCATTAGCCATATAAACTCTAGAAATTGAATTTCTAATAAAATAATGTCTCCAATGTTATTCAAATGCCAACACTTTATTAGACAATAGTCAACACACACATTATGCAAACCGCTCATACACAAACATATTACAGCCTACATACACTCATGTAATCCATTAACCGTAACCATATGCCATAACTCACACACTCATTCAGTTGACAGTTGAAGTCATGTTAATGAGTTTCACTCTGTTTAATCTAAATTAATATCAGTAACAAACTAGATTGTGAGTCTGCACGGATTACAAATGAAGTGTAGTGGATGAGAATCGATCAATCCTCCAAGAGTCACTGAACACCTGTAGAACTAATCCTTCATAATAAGTCAACAAATCTGTTTACCTAATATTTGTGTGATGTTTGCGAGAGTGAACTTTTTTGAGATCTGAGCTATTTAAATCACAGTGTCAAAAAGTCAACATAAAATGATATTCAAAGCCCATTTTTCAACAATGTGAAGTTTTGCTAATGGATTTTCAATGAGAAATAACTTGATTTGAAGCGTCAAAAAATAAGAGCTCTTAGTAATGTCATCTTTACAAAAAATGGCAGAGCAAGTTATTACATTTTGATACAAAAATGCAAAGACATTTTTTTTTCTTTTGAATAACATGGACTGATAAATCATTCACAATAAGACCAGGAATGTTAAAAATTAAATAGGGTCCCTTTTGATTTTATGTTGACTGTAAAGCTATTCCCGTTTGTTAGAAAATCACAAATAAAAAAAAATTCTGATTGGATGTTTAAAGTCATGGCAAAATAGCCAATATACACACCCAGGAATTCTATATTAATGCCCTAACTCTGTATATACCCAATATGATCGAAATTTACACTAATGAACAATTTATGCACTGTTAAAAATAAAGGTTGCAAAAGGGGGCTTTAGCAGTGATGCCTTAAAAATAACCATTTTTGGTTCCCCAAAGTCTTTCAGTGAACAGTTCTTAAAAAAAAAAAAAAAAAAAAAAAAAAAATAAACCTTTTCTGATGAACAATATTAATCTATATATAAAGAACCTTTTGTGTAATGGAAAGATTCTATGGTTGTTAAAGGTTCTTCATGGAACCACAGATGCCAATAAAGAACCTCTATTCTTTACATTTACATTACATTTAATCATTTAGCAGACGCTTTTATCCAAAGCGACGTACAAATGAGGAGAACAATAGAAGCAATCAGACCATCGAGAGAGCAACAGTATACAAGTGTCATGACAAGTCTCAGTTAGTCTAGCACAGTACACGTAGCTAGAATTTTTTTTTTTTTTTTTTTTTTTTTTTTTAAATAGAATAGGTAAGTTAGTATTAGTTAGTCAGGTGCTGGCGAAAAAGATGTGTCTTTAGATGTTTTTTGAAAATGGGAATATTAAGAAAATATTCTTAAAAGTGCAGTGTCGTTCCTGTTATTTTATATAAGCAATAAGCCTTACAACAGCCTGTAAAATCATGGTTACAAAGCCTCACATGGCTTAGAGCTTGTATTTAGACACATAAAGAATAACATTAATATGGCTCTAATATTCCCTTGAACTCTTTTACCCCAGCACAGCAGAGTCCTGTCGGATGTGACCTCAACTGCCTCCTTAAAGCTGGTCTGGATTCAATCCAGCCTTTCAACATTTCTTTTCATGCCATCCGCTGGGTTTTACGATGAAGACCTCACCACCTCGTGTGATCAAGAGCAGAGACAGAAGAAACAGCAGCTGTAAACCCCCAGAGGAGACAGCGAGGCGAGATGAGGTGTGAACAGCTCTGATGTGAAGAGCCACATGGGGAAACCTCAAAAAGTCAAATTTGGCACAAGACCTTCTAAAGGGAATATGCCAAAGCTTGTGGGAGAGATGCTTTAGAAATTAAGATGTGAGTAATAGGAGGAAACAAATCTAAAACATAAAAACGGTAAACAAACCGTAATTTCTTGACCCCTGGTGAGATATGGCTTTAATTAAAGGAAGCTATTGTTGAAGTGCTATAAAGTGAACTGCATTAATATAAAAAATTTCAAACCAAACACAGAGAAATGAGAAAAAAGGGAAATACATTTTATATTATGGTTGTTCTGAGAACAACCATAATATAAAATGTATTTCCCTTTTTTCTCATTACAAGCACTTACACTTACATTTACCATAGTACATTTACACAAAGTACTATTTACATTTATGCATTTAGCAGACACTTTTATCCAAAGCGACTTACAGTGCATTCAGGTTATACATTGTTTTTATCAGTATGTGTCATACTGCATATTGCTATAGATACTACAGTACTTGCTACTGTAAAATAATAATGTATTGCTCTAATATACACTACCAATCTAAAGTTTGGGGACAGTAATTTTTATTTTATTTTTTTGGACCGTAAATAATTTTACATTGTTACAAAAAATGTTTAAAAATCACTGTTTCTGTAAACATTCCAACAAAAATGTCTTTTTTTTTACAAATATTTAGAAATAGAAAACAGCTATTTTAAATTTTAATAATTGTCATTGCAATTTATTTTAGCTTTTTAAATTTACCTTTTACCATGGTAAAGTTTCCTGAAATGATTCTTCTAAATACATTATATTACTATTACAGTTCTGAAAGAATAAACAACCCAAAAACAAACCCCCAAAAAAGCACTAAAAATTAATGTCTTCCATTGCAGCTTTCAAACTACATTCATGTTTACACATTTTTAAATGTCATGACGTGTCGCGTAAGGTTTGACGTCAATTATGTTCAGTTGAGATGTGAGAACTGATGACTTTTGATGTCAAACCTGACCATTCATATTTATATGAACATGCACAAAAAAAGATCTGAGAGCTCCGGCAGAGCAGGATAGAAGTGAAGACAATTTTTGCAGCTCAACAGCAACTGATGACACACTGTAAAAAATTTTAAGCCAGTACAACAAAAAAAAATCTTAGTACCAATTTCCTTCAGCTTTTTTTTGTTCACTCAACTTTTGTAAATAACAGTTATACTGACTGAAATTAATTTGTCATTCATACAAAAAATATTTAATTGGGTCAACTTAAGATTGTTAGTTTTGTGGAGAGGTGCAACTATTTTTTAACAAACCTTTTTAAGTTGCGCCAATTCAACATTTTTGGTCTGTAGAACTCAATGTATGAAGTTGAGTGAACAAAAAAATCCTATTGGAAATTGGTACCAAGTAATAATATGTTACGACTGGAAACTACAATAACATTGCCCAAGTCAAAAACTGAAAACAGTGAGTCAATGTTAACAAAACATTTATTTTTGTTGGAGGCAAAAGTTGGTTGGTAAGTGTAATTTGCAACACTGCAAATTGAAATACTGCAATACAGTAAAACAGTTTTACAAAACACTGCCAATGCACATGAGAAACACAAACTTTACAAATACTTTTCAAATTTAAAAGAGCATCCATCTACATAGTAAAGTAATGGCGCACCTAAACATGAAACATTTAAATATCAATTGAATCAAAAAATATCAAGTAAACGAAAAAGCATTTGGCTTTTTAGATAATTCAACCCAGTACAAGTCTTAAAAATTCAAAATATTTAAGCCAAAGCGATTCAACAATGAAAATTGAAACACTGCAATACAGCAAATAAATAACACTGCTGTTAAAACAGTATTACAAAGCACTAACACGGTTATATGTATATGAAATCTTGCTAAACAGTAGCAAATGTAAACATAAGCATTTTACTTTTAGAGAATTCAAGGCTAACTTTTAAACAACACTAAAAGCATCTTAAACTGCCTATACAGTAAGTAGCTTATTCTTCAGGGACTGAATTCTGTTGGTGCACTTTTTACCCAATCCCACAAAGATGTTCTGCACTGCCTCAAATGTGTATTTTAGTCCTTTTGAATACTCAATGTTCAGTGCATAGAGAAGTCCAAAGAGTACCATGAAAGCAGTAGGAAAGTCTGGTAGGTCCTGCATGACCACAGTTTCCTCCAGAATGATGCCGAAGTTTAGACATGTCTTTGTTGTCTGTGAGATATCGTCCTCCATGACTTCAAGGATGCACAGTTTCACTCCTCTTGTGTAGGTCTCCTCCAAATCACTGTCCTAAGAATTATATAAATTTCATGAAAAATTGTTGTGCATATGTACAAATATAAAAAAATAAATCAAAGCTCAAACTCTAGCAAAAAAAACATGGCACTGTGACAAGCAGGACAAGGATCAGAACCATGGGAAAAAACGCATCCTGCCTCGTGATTCACAAAAGAGGCCCGGATGACTAAAAGGATCAGCGACAACACTGCAAGACGAGTGAAGACCAGGCCTGGACTATTTTTGGTATGTTTTATTTATGTGTGTGTTGCTGTCGTCCGTGAGGGGCTGCTGTTTCAATTTTATTTTGTATTTATTTTATATGATTAAAGTTCCGTTTGAACGATCGCCGGTTTCTGACTTCTCCTTCCCTGATCCTTTGACTGTGTTGGAGCTGAACCCCAGGAAGGAGGAGGCAGGAACTGGCAAATGTTCACAACTTTAATTATAAATAAACAAAACTAAAGTAAAAGCGGCAGCTCCCCACAGAGGACTGTCGCTCAAACATAATCAAAACATAATGTAAATAGTCCAAGCCTTTATCCTTCACTGTTGTCGCTCCTCCTTTTATCAATCCAAAGCTCTTCTGTGAGACAATCGAAACCGGTGCTGCACGCAGGTGAATTGCCTTATCAATCACGCCACCGGCCTTGCACCATTCTCACGGCTCTCAGCCTTGTACTGCTTGCCACAGGCACAGTACGTGTTAACCTGATGTAAATACTTGATGAAAACAAGCCACATGGAAACTGTCAGCACCTTTATTAAATATAACCACACATTTCATAAAATAACAGTGATCAATGAAAATATGACATGAACAAAAGCTAAAAACTTACCAGACAAGTCTTTGATATTGCATCGTGCTCCCTGAGGTACAAGGGGAGACCCCGTAAAGCTGTAGCGTGTCTGTGTGATAAGATGTCTGTTGTCTAGAGGGAGATAAATAATTTTAATTATGATTTACTTCTGTATGAATCCTTAAAGATTGTTTAAAGAGACTTAAAGGGATACTCCACTTTAAAATGAAAATTCTGTCATTATACTCACCCTCATGTTGTTTCAAACCTGTATGAATTTCTTTCTTCTGCTGAACAGAAAGGGAGATATTTAGAAGAATGTCAGTAACTAGACAGTTTTTGGTACCATTGACTTCCATAGTAGGAGAAAATATACTATGGAAGTCAATGGTACAAAAACTGTCTGGTTACTGACATCCTTCTAAATATCTCCCTTTCTGTTCAGCAGAAGAAAGAAATTCATACAGGTTTGAAACAACATGAGGGTGAGTATAATGACAGAATTTTCATTTTAAAGTGGAGTATCCCTTTAAAAGAGTGTCATGGGGCTCAGGGCAAAATAATCTACAAAAACTGACAACAAAAATGTAATCTATACTTCCACAATCTTTTGAAATTAGTGGTTATATATTTAAATCGTTAAAATTAATGTGACACAGTTTTGTGTCAATTTAATCTTTTTGAGAACCCAAAGATGATTGTATATATGTCACATTAATTATAACGATAATCTTAAATAAGATTTAGAGATATAACCCCTAATTTCAAAATAATCATGAGTATAGAAATCATACCTGCTCATCAAAATGGTCCAGGATCCTTTTCATGTCATCTCCAAGGTCTTTACTCTTTGCCCGATACATTTTGATGAGGGCGTTGCTATATTTGTTAAGAGCTGTCATGAAAGCTGTTTTAAGGTCCACACAAGTGATCCTTTGGAACTCTCTACAAACCTGAAGAAATGAAAGGGAAAAAAAATGTGTGAACAATAAAATCTATATACAATCAAGACAAAATAATGTACAGAAAAATTGTAACTTACTTGCTCCTCCAAAAAGAGGCCAGGCCATCTTTCTTTGATGACAGAGACCATGGGTTGCTCATTAACTATTTCTTTTCTCCTGAGAGGGAATGTAGTTTCCATTTTGGTGTTCAGTTTTGTCATGTCAATGCTCTTTTTCTTCGCTTCAAGCTCAAGCTGTTCCCTTTCATGTTCCAATGCAGCATCATCTAAACCAACAGGATTGTCTGGAAGGAAGTTGATTTCTGATCTTCTTGGTTTCTTCTGGGGTACTCTTGAACCATCATCTCTTTTATTGTCAAGCTCACTACATCCAGCATTGCGTAATTTTTGTCTGTAATTCCCCATTTTAAATTTTAAGCTCATCTTCCAGCCTTTGCATCCTGTGTCACAGCCAAGTTCCCTTAGACATGGATGTCTGGAAACTAACGCAAGTGCCACCTGCTCAATTTCAGAATCACTTGGGTAAGCTTTAAAGGAGTACATTGTTTCTGCCAACTTATCAAGTATTTCTATCTTGATGTCTCGTGTAACATCCATGGTAGTGTTCTGTTTTTCATAGACTTCATTAGCTTTTCTCAGTCTGAACTCTACATCATAGGAGAAATTTGGAATTAGGAAATTGGGTGGCCAACGCTCTTCCCTGACTGTGGAAGAAGATGAACTGGACAGATTGGATGAGGTGCTTGCTGTGTCTAGGGTAAAATCAGTTTCAGACCCTGTTCTTTCATTTCTTGTGGGTTCATCTACTGAGGCAGTTTTGAACATTTCCCAGATAATCTTCAGTGTGACCTTTTCAGATGGAAGTTCTTCTATGTCACTTAAATTACAAAGCGAACCATCAAAATCGGGGTCCTCATACTGGATCACAAAGTTTTGATCAATTTTCAGTTTGTCACAAAGAATTTCTTTGAGCTCATCTACTGATGATGGCACTTTGGAGAGTGTCAGCTTTTTTATGCACTCTGGATTCACGATCACTCGCAGCAACATTGTGGTTTTCTGAAACAAAATATACCATTTAGTGATTAACATTCTCTTGCTAAACGGTGTACAAATGTTAATGCTGCCTGCAATCCCAATCTGAAAAATGCAAACTTTAATGTAACAAAAAACGTTTAGGCGACACCATGATATTTCCCCCGATACTGTAGGCTGCAAGTGGGTAGAAGTCATTTAAATCCTTCAGCTCAGCAACAATCAGATCTTCGTATGGAAGTTCTTCGACCTTAAAGGCACGAACATGTTCAACATACCAAGAAGAAAATCTCTCCAGCACAAAAGAAGCCTCACTGTCAACAAACAAAATGCAGTGGATCTTTGCAAATTCTGGCAAGCCGCCACAATGTCCAACAGACACCATCATACCTTTGGAGTATGAGGTCCCATGCAATTCAGTGTTTGATGCGAGAGATACCATGTTAAGGTGAGCATATTTTTTCTCAACAGCTGTTTTCACCCTTCTTTGCAGAGAGGACACCTTCACAACTTTTACTTTGTCAACATGAATGGATTGTTTGAAAAAGCTGGGAGACTGCATGACATGTGCAACCATAAGTTGGTGCTGGGTAGACAATGTCTGCAATATGTTTTTGAAATTGTGCATGTTATGGACAACACGCTTGAAGAAACTGTGTTTTGCCTCAAAGCGCATTGTCCATAACTCCACACAAGGACCAAAATGGCGTATGAGGCTTGGGTAGTGTTCCAGAAAATGGTGTTTTGGTTTCAATTTTTCATTTGGAAACACTTCTTTAAAAAGGTTGCGATGGTCAGATATTTTTGTCTCCAGGTAGCAAAGACTGTCCTCTGAAAACTTGGGTGAAACAACAAGCTCCACTATATCTTTAAGATCCATCAACAGTTGCCATGCCTTCTCAGTTTCTGGAATAATTTTGCCAATCATGAGTGGTAGGAGCCTAATGAGTGTCCAATTTTCGTGTCCATTTCCACCAATGGTTTTTTTGGAGAAGAACGTTTTGGGGATTTTTTGAGGGCGGTTCACCTTGTCAGAGAAACAGTAAGGGAAAGACTGAATTACACTGTTCAACTGGTCAAGGGTAAAGAACTTATCAGCTATTAGCTTCTGGAGACACAAAGACAACTCGTACGGCACAATTCCTTCAAACAAATCGTGCAACGCATCTGGAGGAAATCCAGTTACTGGGTGAAAGAAAGCGAGATGAGTTTGTAAGACACATTCTCCTTTTACACCTTGTACATTTGTCAGAGTTGGGGTTGCTTTCAGCTCCTCAATAAATTGGTTGTGTTGTTTTATACTTCTTAAGGGAAAAAGTCCCTTGCTCACATCAGTGGTCTGTATATCCTGGAAAGAAGCGAGACAAAACCTACAGAACTTCTCAACACGAAAACTTTCCTGAAATCCTGCTAGCCCATGTGCCCCTAGATTGTCTGCAGAGACAGTAACGACAGTCCCTTTGATATTTTCCCCAAAATGATCTACATACAAACCCTCTCTTTCAAGTGTCTGCACATCCTTCATTAATGGCTCAAAAAACATGTCATAGCCAAATTCTCTTACGTCAGCACTCTTACCCAACGAGGCTAGTTGAATAGCATGCAAATTTGCTCTGAATTGGGAGGGCCAGTTCAAAATCACCCAGTAGACTGCTGTAATCTTGTGCTTTTTACGTGATGTTCCCAAAGGATTGGCAACTTCAAAGTCATCAATATATAGACCAAGTGCAATAGCTACATTCTCATCACAAAACAGAGGATGCTCTTTGAAATGCTGGCCATCAAAACAAGATGCATAGAAGCCATTTATGGTAGGATTAGAACAAGTCTTTTGCACTGTCTCACTATGGTCTAGAAACTTTTTCAAAACTTCAAGAATAGGAACATAAACAAATGATTTATTTTTTTGCCTACTGAATACAAACTCAACTGGTTCAACGACATCAAAGTTTTGTTTGTAATATACTTTTCGTTTATGATCAGTTGATAATGTTCCTTTGTTAGTGATAGCATACAGAGGATTTGTTCTGTGAACAGCTTCATTGATTTCTGTGATTAAAGATTGGTCAGCTTCACAGTTGTGGTGGCATAAAATATCTGTAATCACCTTTTCTGTGGATGGTTTAGACAGGTGTAGTATTTCATTCAGACTTTGAAAAATTTGCTGTGTAGCACTTCTAGATACACATAGTTCTGTCTGCATACAAAGGAACAAAGAAGCTAACTTCTTCTCAAGAATTTTGTCAATATCTTCAACATCAGCAGCTTCTACATGTATATCATGCAATGTATCCTCAAAGCATTCTGAAGCAGAATCTAACCAATTATCAGAGTCTGTGCGATCGACAGTTACAACTGATGAACTATAATCACTTATTTTGCATTTTTGGTGATGTTTGAACTTGTGGCTATGAAATGTTACATAGACATTAGTTTTAAAATTACAGTGCAAAAATGATTTTCAGATGTGTACCCAGATGCCTGATAAAGTTTTTTTCTGTACAAACATTGTGATAATCACATAGGTCACATTTAAATGTAGCTTGTACTGTTGTTTTATCAGAATTTGTGTGGACCCTATATAAATGAGTTTTCAACCCACCTGGTGTTTTGAAAGAGCAGACACACTCAGGGTACAGGCACAACAATGGTTCACGTCGGCCTGGGCGACAGTGCTTTAGCCTGTAGTGTCTCAGCAGCAGATTTTGACTGGCACAATTGTATTTACAGTATCTACACTGCATGAAGTTTGCTCTCAAGGTAGATCTGTTTAAGAAAAAAAGAACACAAAGTGAATGATCCGTTTCATAAAAGGCAAATAAATGAATGAACAATGAAATAGACAATGAATTTATACTTATGCTTTTTATTTTTTAGTGTATGACAACTGCTGCACAGAAATTTTCAAAAATCATTATCTCTTCAGAACGTTATCAATTAATCTAACTTAACTGTTGTAGCAATTAATCAGAATTCTTAGCTGCCCTTCAGTACTGTAACATTATTAGCAGATGGAGAACCATGTAGCCTAATATGGCTGAAGTCAACAGAATGTGCACGACTTCAAAAATATTACTGTGCAGCAAAATCCATCGCAACAAAAGATAAAAACTTAAATATTTCACGTAACGTTGAAATGATTAAAAAATAAAGCTAATTTAAACATTCAGTAATGTTTATAACTTACAAAGTAAAGTTAGTGGTGTTTCTATTTTTCCAACGAACTAATTCTGAAGTAAAGTACAACAAAAACCAAATAAAATCACTCACCATATATATTCCTCTGGATTAATATCGCCACGTGCTGCCTTGTCTTTAATAAAGATTTTTCTCCGACCGCTTGATGAACACGCCTTGTCTTCTCAAGTTGTTTCTCCGGCATTAAAAAGTGAACGTTGACGTTGACTCACATCAAGGTTGTGCAAAGGTCACGTACTGAGGCCGGGGCGTGGTTTGGCCCGAGAGGAAAAGATCATTTTTATCGTAAAACATGCTGCTAATTATTTTTAAATGTATGTTTTATTCAAATGTAACATTTCAAAAAAAAAAACTCCTAATTAGGCTAATTGTGTTCTGTTCTGTCTTGGTATTATGCAAACTAGTGAGATGAGAGCATTGGCGCCCACTAACGAACTTCACAGTAAAAGTCTTCCTCCGCCAATTTAATGCTGCCTCACTTAAATTTCCTCCCGCTTTTGAAAGACTTGAGTTCAATTTTGACTTCATTTCCTGTGTGTGTCTGTGTGTGTGTGTGTGTGTGTGTGTGTGATGAAACTAGTATTTATCAGAATTACAATAGCACGTGAAGGCAGCATAATTTCCTGAGTTCACAATATACTATACTATTACTTATAATAATACATTACTATTGTACATTATCTGTACAATATATTATAATTTATACAGTGGGCATGATTTAATTTATTAATACTATTATTCACTAATACTTTTCCAGACTCAATATATATATATATATATATATATATTACTATTATTAACACTATTACATTTGGCACAATGAAGTTATTAAAAAAAAAATAACCAAACAACCATTTTTCTTCAATGTCCCATAAACAAATGGTATTAGTATTTGCTAGTGGGAGGGCAGTTCCTAACTTAACTTAATAAGTTGGCCAAATTTTTTTGGATGAACTTGCAAAACCTTGTTCACAAAACTAAACTTTTTAAGTTTATGGAAAGAAACTTGGTTTAGGTTGAATAAATGTATTAAACATAGTTTTACTGACTTTTCCATAGAAATTTGCTGAGCCAACAAAAAAAAAACAGTAATTTGAACCTTTTTCGAGTTGGATTTTTTACAGTGCAGATTTTTCACTTTTGGGTGAACTATTCTTTAATACTTTAACTGTTAATACTTCTCACTGGGTCATGGACTGATGGCAATGGTGCTATTATCTCTTATGTGCTATTAAATCTGTGACTAAGCCTCAACACAGTGGTTTGTGAGTAAATGAACATCAGGAAGAACACTGCTGCCCTGCTAAATACACACTGACTTCAGTGGTACACATTACCACAAATTCTTCTGTAAATGTACATGATGTACAATTCCAATATGGTAGCTAACACTTTAAAGGAATAGCCCCCCCCCCCCCAAAAAAAAAAAAAAAAAGCCAAGAATGTACTTACCCTCAGACCATCCAATATTGTAGATGAGTTTGTTTATTTTATCAGAGCAGATTTGGAGAAATGGAAAAAGTAAATGGGTGCCATCAGAATGAGAGTCCAGACAGCTGATACAAACATCACAACAATCCATAAGTAATCCACACCACTTCAGTCCACGCAGCTTTTTACAAGACGTTAATTGATGGACTGGAGTCGTGTGGATTACTTGTGTATTATTGTGATGTTTGTATCATCTGTTTGGACTCTCATTCTGATGGCACCCATTTACTGCAGAGGATCCATTGGTTAACAAGTGATGTAATACTACATTTCTCCAAATCTGTTCTGATGAAGAAACAAATTCATCTACATTTTGGATGGCCTGAGGGATTTGTTTTTTTTTTTCTTTTCATTTTTGGGTGAACTATTCCTTTAATCAAAAGCAGCATTTAGTACAGTATACTATGGAAAAAATACTATGGAAGTCAATGGTGCCCCAGAACTGCTCTGTTTCCCACATTCTTCAGAATATCTTCCTTTGTGTTCAGCAGAACAAAGACATTCATGCAGGTTTGGAACTACTTGAGGGTGAGTAAATGATGACAGAATTTTCATTTTTGGGTTAACTATCCCTTTAAGCATCTTTCTCAAGGATCAAACTTCTAGATTCAAGTCTGCAATCTTTAACCACCCCGACTACAAAGAGGTCAGTGTTTTAGTAAGGAATACCAGGAGTAGAGCTCAGAAAGAGCAATGAAAATAACTCCTGGTGACCTGCTCGCTAAGGATTATGGGAATGCAGACACTAGCTTTTCAGTACAACCTTGACCAGGGTGAGCTATAGAGGAGTGCTGCAGGCCACGCTACACCCCTGGGCTGAACTGTGTCAATGCACAGCTCTCAGCGAAGGGGAAATAGACAGAACAAGAGAAAGAGAGATGGCTGGTGGCAAAAAGGGAAATGAGACACATGAGGGGGGGAAAAAAGGGGTAAAATTAAGGAACAAAAAAGCCCAAAAGGTCATTCAGGAAAATCGTGTTATTCATGGTTAGGCGAAACATGCCTGAATAGTCCGTCTCATGTTATTTAAACATTTTCATGAAGGTAAAGACATTTCCAGGCTATCTCAGGAGGCAAGAATGAAGACAAAGCTTTTGCAAAATTTATGTCAAATTAGTAAATCTGTCTTAATACCATGTCATCTGGAGGATCACGTGACCCCTCAACGGTGATGCAGGCTTAGTCTTTCACTCCGCTCACTTTGCCACATATTTTAAGATCCTGTCAGTAAAATTTGAACCACTCTGCATTGGACCCATCATGAGTGCTAAGGCAGACAAAGGAGATCGGAAAAGAGAGATTGAGCAATCGCCAATGAAGAAAAAATTCAGAGATTCAGCCATCTCCAGTGAAGACCTCGACAATGCTATTGCTAACCGCATTGAACTAGCATTTAAAGAACACCAAAGCACTTTGAATTCAGTTGTGAATTCGGCAGTGAGAGATGCGATGGACTCTGTGCTGATTCCAGCATTGCGCGAACTGCGTGAGGACATACAAGCGACCAATAAGTCTGTTAAAGAGCTAAGAGAGGAGTTTGAGGCCATAGCTACCGAGACGAAGCAGACACGTGACCGCGTTGATTCTGTTCAGGCAGCGGCGCGTGAAGATAAGAGAACAGTCACGGACTTAAAGGATCAGCTGGAGCAACTCACCGAGAAGATGACAGATATGGAGGACAGGTGTAGGAGGAACAACGTGAGGCTGGTGGGGCTCCCAGAGGGGATGGAGGGTAACGACGCAGCTGGTTTCCTCAGAGCTAATCTTTCCAAGTGGATTCCTTCCTTAAGGGGCCGTGACATTGAGACTGATCGGGCGCATTGTGTGTATGACGGAGGGAGGGGCTCCGATCGGCCGCGCACTCTCATCTTCCGTGTACTGAGATGGCATGACAGATCAGATATCCTGAAGGGTGCTCGGCAGGCTTATCTGGTGAAGTGCGCACAGAACAATGTCACACTGCTATTTTTTCCTGACTTTAGTCTGGCTACAGCGATCAGGAGAAAGGCATTTGGTCCGGTTTTGAAGAAGATGACAGCGCTTGGTCTCCAGCCCTTCCTCATCTATCCGGCAGTAATTAAGCTACGGCACAAAGGGGAACAGAGAAGCTACGATTCCCCTCAGAAAGCGGAGGATTTTATCAGCTCCATGTCTCAGCAGAAGTCGTATGCCACGGCTCTGCGGGGGGACGACGGGGGAGCAGCGGCCGCTGTTTGCCGGGAAGGACTTGGCCCTAGCTGCCCAGGAGGGGATGATGGCAGGATGAGCATGGATGCTTGCTGAACCTGTCTTTTGCGTTTTCTTCTCTCCTACTGGGATATTGTCCTTATTTATCCGGTACAACGATCTCTTTGCTGGTAAGACTGACACTCCATTTTTCTTTTTTGGAGGGGACTAATGGAGAGTAGGTTTAATTAATAAAAAAATATTTTTTTTGGCTGTGTGAGCCTTTCGGGAGACATGTCTTGCGTTTGAGTGGATCAGTCACGACCTATCACTGTTTTTTGTTGCTCAGTCAGACCTATGTTCTCGGTAATGTGCGGTCTGAATTGTTCCTTGTTTATGGTTGTCGGTTGTTCATATTTTTATGTTTTTGTTTTTTACAGCAGACATTTATACTTTTATCTATTTCTTATTATTATTACCTTATTTCTAAAGGGATTTTTCATCTAGGAGGTTTGGTATCTAAAATGCACATCAGTATTTACGTGTTATTTACAGAATGGAAGTGCTTCTGTTTTTTTTGCATTTATTGAGTACAATCTTAGGATTATGAATATTCAATGCATACTCTAAATATTTTATCACTGAATGTGAATGGTTTAAATTCTGCTGTTAAACGAACCCGTGTGTTAGAATATTTACACCGTAAATCTATCTCCTGTGCCTTAATACAAGAGACACATTTAAAACAATCTGACGTGGCACGTTTCCAGAATAAGTATTACAAATTAGCAGCTTTTTCTAGCGCTCAAAATAAAACTAAGGGGGTGCTTATCCTTGTTAACCGGAAGTTAAATTTAACGATTGAACACCTTGGTAGTGATGAGAAGGGTAGATTTGTTTTTATCCGATGCAAAATATATAATAGGTTAGCATTGGTCTCTATTTATGGTCCGAATGAGACAGACAGTGCATTCCTTACACAGATTTCCAAAACTTTACTTGAGGAGATTGATTGCCCTCTAGTGGTGGGTGGTGATTTTAATGCTGTCATAAATCCTGCTTTAGATAAATCTCAATCTGATACAACAGCCAATCCATCCTCTAAATTACTGAATAAATTTATCACTGAGCTCAACTTAATCGATCTATGGAGAATTCAGAATACTAAAGCTAAGGACTTCACTTTTTCTTCTAATAGACAAGACTTTCTCTAGGATAGACTACATATTTCTCAGCCCATCTTTAATTTCATCTAATTCAAGTCAAGTCAAGTCAAGTCACCTTTATTTATATAGCGCTTTTAACAATACAGATTGTGTCAAAGCACTTAACAGTATCAAGTTGGAGGATAGAGTGTCAGTAATGTATAATAATAAGATTAAACACTCAATTTTCAGTTAAAGGCATTTCATTATTGAATTCAGAGATGTCATTGTCTAGCTCAGTATAGTTTAAATAGTATCTGTGAAATCCAATTGACGATAATCGCTAGAAATTAAGTGTCCCCAACTGAGCAAGCCAGAGGCGACAGCGGCAAGGAACCAAAACTCCCTCTGTGACAGAGTGGAGAAAAAAAAACCTTGGGAGAAACCAGGCTCAGTCGGGGGGCCAGTTCTCCTCTGGCCAGGATATTATTGTTTATTTATTGTTTTAATTAAGACTTTAAATGTTTTATATTTCTATTTTAATATTGTTGCAATTTCTAACAGTAATAGTATTATGTAGTTAGGTATTTTATTATATTTTTAGTTATTTGTTTTATTTTTATTGTATTTTAAGTCGAGGTCTTCACTGGGATTATGTCCCCGGGGCTCATCCAGGGGTCCGGCCTCCGCCGACAATCTGGGCCGCAGACATCATCTCCCGGCGCCGATCCACCATCTGATCCAGACACGGACTGAGAAACAGGATAAGAAAGAAACAGACTAATATTAGCGTAGATGTCAATATTTTTATGATGTAACAAGTACATCATGTGTTATGGGAAGTGTTCCCGGTTCCGGTTGATCTAATTAATGCAGCCTAACAATCCTTTAACGGATTTGAATAATAGAAATGTATTAGTGTGTTATGTGTACGCCAGGTTAAAGAGATGGGTCTTTAATCTAGATTTAAACTGACAGAGTGTGTCTGCCTCCCGAACAGTGTTTGGTAGATTGATCTGCCGCCCGCAGTTGATCTGCCGCCCGCAGTTGATTTTGATATTCTAGGTATTATCAAATGGCCAGAGTTTTGAGAACGCAGCGGACGTGAAGGACTATAATGCGATAAGAGCTCGCTCAAGTACTGAGGAGCTAAACCATTCAGGGCTTTATAAGCAGTGTTGGGCACGTTACTTTAAAAAAGTAATTAGTTATAGTTACTAGTTACTTCTCACAAATAGTAATTGAGTTAGTAACTGAGTTACATCTTTATAAAAGTAACTAATTACCAGGGAAAGTAACTATTGCGTTACTTTTTTTTATGTTCAAATGTCAAAAAACTTGGATGCCCCCAATATTAAATATGTTAAATGAATGAAATGGACACTAAATAGAAAAAAATATTATTATAAATCATTGTAGCTACATTAATCTACAGTTACACTATTTATCTACTGACACTTAGCATCAGTCAGTCAAGCATTAAAATATGATATTATGATAATTTGGAATTATATGATGATAGAACTTTAGTAATTAGAATAACCAAGTATGAATGCATATGTCATGTTGACTGAACTTAGGACTGGTGGTGGTGCTTAAGATATTGTTTGTCATTTAGTGTTTCTATAAAAAAAGGGGGAAAAAATTGATAAGATGATAAAACTACTACAAATTCTACTACTAATAACAATATAAAACGCACTAAGGATTAATGAGCTGCTGGGTTCATGAATATTAATCACGTTGTCTGCGTTCGCTCGAATTGATTTGCTGAAATCAAAACAGTGACGATAATAGGTGAGAGCCAGCCAATGAGATTGTCGTTTGCGCATTAGCTCCGCCCACTAGCAGAGAACCTGGCAGTTCTTATTTTGACAGGAAAATACAACAAAGAATATCGTTTACATGTAGTGCGTCAATTCTGCATGCTTTGAAAGACTCTCTTGCTCTGTATCTTTCTTTGTGCGTGCGCGTGCGTGCATGAGTGTGTGTGTGTGTGTGTGTGTGTGTGAGAGAGACAAAGCGACGGCGAGACGTGCGCCTTCACACTAGAGTTTACGGTACGTCAAATACAGCTACACTGCGCATTCAAATGTCACAAAACATTCAAAAATGAAACACTGCGCATTCAATTCAGATGAACTGAAAAATAAAATTCTAATAATATTATAATAAATTATAGTAACGCGGAATTTTATTGTCAGTAACGGTAACGGCGTTGTAACGGGGGAAACAGTAATTTGTTTGATTACTCGTTACTGAAAAAAATAACGCCGTTTATTTATAACGCCGTTATTCCCATCACTGTTTATAAGTAATTAACAAGATTTTAAAATCTATACGATGTTTAGTAGGGAGCCAGTGCAGTGTTGACAGAACCGGGCTAATGCTCATACTTCCTGGTTCTAGTAAGAACTCTAGCTGCTGCATTTTGAACCATCTGTAATTTGTTTATTAAGCATGCAGAACAACCACCCAATAAAGCATTACAATAATCTAACCTTGAGGTCATAAACGCATGAATTAATATTTCTGCAT
This sequence comes from Aspiorhynchus laticeps, assembly GCA_023376895.1. Classification (NCBI taxonomy): domain Eukaryota; kingdom Metazoa; phylum Chordata; class Actinopteri; order Cypriniformes; family Cyprinidae; genus Aspiorhynchus; species Aspiorhynchus laticeps. The sequence continues at coordinate 43,157,133 of CM041793.1, forward strand.
TTGACATTGAGAGCATAGGTGTCAGTTTAGATATATTTTTAAGATGAAAAAATGCAGTTCTACAAATGCTAGAAACGTGGCTGTCAAAGGAGAGATTACTATTAAATAGTACACCTAGGTTCCTGACTGATGACAAAGAATTTACAGAGCAGCCATCAAGTGTTAGACAGTGTTCTAGGTTATTACTTGTGGGGGTTTTAGGTCCGATAAGTAACACCTCTGTTTTTTCAGAATTTAGCAGTAAGAAATTACTCGTCATCCAGTTTTTTATATCGACTATGCATTCCATAAGTTTCTCAATTTGGTGTGTTTCACCAGGCCGTGAAGAAATATAGAGCTGAGTATCATCAGCATAACAGTGAAAGCTAACCCCATGTTTCCTAATGATATTTCCCAAGGGTAACATGTAAAGCGTGAAAAGTAACGGCCCTAGTACTGAGCCTTGAGGAACTCCATACTGCACTTGTGATCGATATGATACCTCTTCATTCACTGCTACGAATTGATGGCGGTCAGATAAGTACGATTTGAACCATACTAATGCACTTCCACTAATGACAACAAAGTTTTCTAGTCTATTCAAAAGAATGTTGTGATCGATAGTGTCGAACGCAGCGCTAAGATCCAGTAGAACTAATAGAGAGATACAACCACGATCAGATGATAAGAGTAGGTCATTTGTAACTCTAATGAGAGCAGTCTCAGTACTATGATACGGTCTAAATCCTGACTGGAAATCCTCACAGATATCATTTTTCTCTAAGAAGGAATATAATTGTGAGGATACAATCTTTTCTAATATCTTTGACAGAAAAGGGAGATTCGAGATCGGTCTGAAATTAACTAGATCTTTGGGGTCAAGTTGTGTTTTTTTTAATGAGAGGCTTAATAACAGCCAATTTAAAGTTTTTGGGGACATATCCTAATGACAATGACGAATTAATAGCCAAAAGAGGATCTATGACTTCTGGAAGCACCTCTTTTAGTAGTTTAGATGGAATAGGGTCTAACATACATGTTGTTGGTTTAGATGAATTAACAAGTTTATACAATTCTTCCTCTCCTATAGTAGAGAATGAGTGGAATTGTTCCTCAGGGGATCTATAGTACACTATTTGATGTGATGATATGGCTGACGGCTGCATGGTTACAATTTGATCTCTAATAGTATCGATCTTGGAAGTAAAGTAGTTCATAAAATCATTACTGCTGTGCTGTTGGGAAATGTCAACACCTGTTGATGCTTTATTTTTTGTTAATTTTGCCACTGTATTGAATAAATACCTGGGGTTATGTTTGTTTTGTTCTAAAAGAGACGAAAAGTAATCAGATCTAGCAGTTTTTAAAGCTTTTCTGTAGGATAGGGTACTTTCCCGCCAGGCTAAACGAAATACCTCTAGTTTTGTTTTCCTCCAGCTGCGCTCCATTTTCCGGGCTGCTCTCTTTAGAGTGCGAGTGTGCTCATTATACCACGGTGTTGGACTCTTTTCCTTAATCTTCCTTAAGCGTAAAGGAGCAATTGTATCTAAAGTGCTAGAAAAGAGAGAGTTCATAGTTTCTGCTACATCATCAAGTTGTTCTGAGCTGTTGGATATGCTGAGGAATTGAGATAAATCAGGAAGATTACTTACAAAGCAGTCTTTTGTGGTAGAAGTGATGGTTCTACCATATTTATAAGAAGGAGTTGAATTTACAGCTTTAACTATATGGAGTTTACACAAGACTATATAATGATCTGATATATCATCGCTTAGTTTTGCAGAATTTCAACACCATTAACATCAATTCCATGTGACAGTATTAAATCTAGAGTATGATTTCGACTATGAGTAGGTCCTGAAACGTGTTGTCTAACCCCAATAGAGTTCAAAATGTCTATGAATGCTGATCCTAATGCATCTTTTTCATTATCAACATGGATATTAAAATCACCCACAATTAGGACTCTATCTGCAGCCAGCACTAACTCTGATAGAAAATCAGCAAATTCTTTAATAAAGTATGTATGGTGCCCTGGTGGCCTGTATACAGTAGCCAGTACAAATGTTACGGGGGATTTATCATTAATACTTTTTTTCTCTAGATAATTTTATATGAAGCACCATTACTTCAAAGGAGTTATACTTAAAGCCTGTCTTCTGAGAAATATTGAGAATATTGTTATAAATTGTAGCAACACCTCCCCCTTTACCTTTTGGACGCGGCTCATTTTTGTAACAGTAATCTTGGGGGGTGGACTCATTTAAAATAAATTATTCATCTGGTTTTAGCCATGTTTCTGTCAAACAGAGCACATCTAGGTTATGATCATTAATCAAATCATTTACAAAAAGTGCTTTTGTAGAAAGGGACCTGATATTCAGTAAACCAAGTTTTATCAATCGTTTCTGTGTATTGTAAACATTTTTTATTTGTTGAACATCAATTAAATTGTTACTCATAAATAGTTTTTGACGTTTTCTGTATTGTCTAGTTCGGGGAACAGACACAGTCTCTATAGTGTGATATCTAGGTGAAGGAGTCTCTATGTGCTGAGAATTAACTGACTTCTGTGACGTGAGGCGGCTAGCAGACGGTCGGTTTAGCCAGTCTGTCTGCTTCCTGACCTGGCCTCCAGTTAGTCAAGTATGAACTCTAAGACTATGTGCCAAATTTCTAGAGAGAATAGCGGCACCACCCCAGGAGGGATGAACACCATCTCTTTTCAACAGGTCAGGTCTGCCCCAAAAACTCGTCCAATTGTCTATAAAACCTATGTTGTTTTGCGGGCACCACTTAGACATCCAGCCATTTAATGATGACAGTCTGCTATGAATCTCATCACCCCGGTAAGCAGGGAGGGGGCCAGAGCATATTACAGTGTCTGACATCGTACTTGCAAGTTCACACACCTCTTTAACATTATTTTTAGTGATCTCCGACTGGCGAAGTCGAACATCATTAGCGCCGGCGTGGATAACAATCTTACTGAATTTACGTTTAGCATTAGCCAGCACTTTTAAATTTGCCAAGATGTCAGGCGCTCTGGCTCCCGGTAAACAATGGACTATGGTGGCTGGTGTCTCTATTTTCACGTTCCGTACAATAGAATCGCCAATAACTAGAGCACTTTCACCAGGTTTCTCAGTGGGTGCATCACTGAGTGGGGAGAACCTGTTTGATGTTCTGATCGGAACGGAAGAGCGGTGTTTTGACCCGCGACTATGCTGCCTCACAGTCACCCAGTTGCCCTACTGCGGGGGCGCTAATGCCGGAACCGAACAATGTACAGGAGTCCCTGAGCTAGTCACATCCAAAGCAGTATCTACAGCCCTCACATTCTTACTATCCTCAACTAAAGTTTGGATGCGTGTCTCTAGTTCTAAAACCTTCTCTGTCAGCCTAACTATTTCCCTGCATTTATCACATGTGAATCCCTCATCGCCGACAGAGAGAGATAAACTATACATGTGGCAGACTGTGCAAATAACAATAGCAGGAGAAGAAGCCATTACTCACCGTGATTGATGAATGATACCAACTTAACTTACCACTTACCACTTACCACTGTTGTTTGATGAACTCGTGAAAAACGGAGCGAGAGAGAAATGAAAATGGAGCGAGAAAAAAGAAAACAATAATAGGCGCGAATAGCAACGCGAATGGAAACGCGAGTGACAAGCTATCCGGCTAGCGAACGCTAACGCGCTGCACTCGCGGTTTTAAAAGCGAACGATCAGATTAGTTTGATAGATAATACCAGAAATATGGTGGGAATTTAAGTTATATATTATCACTTTAAACAACAGAGTGAAAGTAAGGTACAGATTAAATAAAAAAGCAGAGCTACAATCACAAACCGCACAGCAGCACAACAGACTGAAGCAATCGAACTGTGACTCAGACTGAAGCAATCGAGAGAAAGAAAGGAATTCCTCCATCTCTATATTACCAATTTTATTATCTGATCATTCTGCTGTGTTGTGCAGTGTTCCTCTTTCCGATGTTAAAGCCAAGTCCCCTAGATGGCGCTTTAACATATCATTATTAAGTAATCAGACTTTCATTACCTCTCTAAAAGAATATATTAAGGAATTTCTTGAAATGAATATGCCCTCTGATGTGGATCCTCAAATACTGTGGGAAACGACTAAGTGTGCTATACGAGGTTTCTGTATATCTTTCTCTTCTACTCTTGCCAAAGCGAAAACTCACCAGTTTACACAATTAGAAAATAAAATCCAATCATTACAAAACCTACAAAAACAACATTTTACTGAGCAACAGGCTACATAGCTGTCCTCTTTAAAAGAAGAATATGATTTACTTTCACACTCAAAGGCAGAAGTTATTTTACATAGGACTAGGCAAAAATATTATTTTGAATCAGAGAGACATAGTCATTTATTGGCCCTTAGGTTGAAAGAATGCGAGTCTAAGGCATATATTAGCGCAATAAAATCATCAGATGATCAGGTCACCACGAACCCTGTAACAATTAATGACATATTTAAAGGTTTTTACACAAATCTGTATAAAGCCGAAACAGATTTTGATGAACCAGTTTGTAAGCAGTATTTAGATAAATTGGAACTGCCTCGGATCTCACAGATGGATAAAGAATCTTTGGAGGCCCCATTAAATTTGGAAGAACTTCACGTCTCTATAAAAAGCCTTCAAAAGGGCAAATCGCCGGGTCTAGATGGTCTCCCCCCTGAAATATATTTAGAAATTTGGGATTTGGTAGGGATACTTATGCTTAACTCATTTAATTTTGCAATTGAACATGGGGTATTTCATAGAGATCAAAAAACATCACTGATTTCATTACTTCTTAAAAAAGGGAAAGATCCTTTAGATTGTTCCAGCTACAGACCGATTTCGCTTATCCCACGTGATGTAAAAATCTATGCTAAAGTTTTTGCTTCTCGTATGGGGAAGGTAATTCAGTCTGATCAAGGAGGACCAAACTGGTTTCATCAAGGGGCGCAATGCATCTGACAATATGCGTCGACTCCTTCATATTCTTGACTATGCGGACTCCCACCCAACCCCTTGTGCGGTCTTTTCACTTGATGCAGAAAAAGCCTTTGACAGGCTAGAGTGGAATTATATGTGGGCAGTTCTGCAATGTTTCGGCTTCGGTGAACACTTCGTTTCTATTAGGGGTGTAAGAAAATATCGATACACATGAGTATCGCGATATTTTGTTTGGCGATACTGTATCGATTCTCAAAAACGGAATATCGATAGTTAAAAAAAAACAACAATTCATACAGGATTCATGGCAGTTGTTTCGTTTAGAGTTCATATCCCGACCGCTAGAGAGCAGTCTTCATCTCTGAACTTAAACAGTGACAGGAAATACTAGCATTAGAGCACGCCACTAATGTTAGCGTTAATATAGTTCGCTGGCAGTAATGGAGGATGAAAGAACTGTTCCAGCTCTCGTTTCGGTGTACAAAGCTGAAGTGTGGCGTCATTGGGCTTTTGTGGTAATGTCTGCGGGCGTCACCTCGGTTTCGCCGCATGCCGCATCCCGTGTTGAAAAGCCTTTGTGCAGGGCGCGACGGGTGGTAGAGTCGCCACGCAGCTGCAGCTTTCTCTCGTAATTCGGGGGCGTTTTGTACAGTTGGGGAGGTGCTCGCGTCACGGTCTCTACGATTCCACGCAGAACATAAATACAAACTGAAAAACCTATGAAATCCAAGTTGAAAGGTTCTGAGAATGTTCAACATATGTATTTATTTTATTGTTTTACATTTGTTTTGTTTTCATTAAGAATCCAGCAAGCAATTTATTTTTCATTAATACTAAGCAGATGTAATTTTTTGTTCAGATCAAAATGTTATGACATTGTATATTACAATTGTAAACTTAAACTGTGAACCTATAAAGCAGGGTCTAAAAATATATATGGTATTTTTTATAAAATAAATTTTATACATACATTTAACTAAAGAATCCTGCAAGCACTTGAATTTTTCCCCCTTGATCTCGTACTGCACAAAAAGTGGTTCAATAATGTTGAATGTTACAGGGACTGATTATTGCAAATGCAGATCCCAGTGTGTTCTGGTTAAACAATTTGTATTTATTTATTGCTAAGGTTTGCATATAGTGGTGTGCTCTTAATGACAGCTTTCCTAAAAATATATCCTATTCCTAAAATAAGAAATATCCCAATATATCGCCTAGCTTACAGTATCGCAACCCCTGTATCGTGATACGTATTGTATCGCCAGATTCTTGACAATACACAGCCCTAGTTTCTATGATTAAGACATTATACCACTCACCTGCAGCATCAGTCATAACTGGTAATATTATTTCCCCCCCATTCCCTTTACAGCGGGGAACGAGGCAGGGGTGTCCACTTTCCCCCTTATTGTTTTGTCTATCTCTTGAACCCTTAGCACAAGCCATCAGGAAATCTGAAGTATCGATTAAGATTCATGACCATAATCATAGTATTTCATTATACGCTGATGATATTATTCTATATTTAGACCACTTTGATGTTTCAGTCTCTAGTGTAATTAAGGAATTTGATCATTTTAGTAGCCTATCAGGATATAAAATAAATTGGAGCAAATCTGCTTTAATGCCAATTAACAATGTTAAGGTTAATTTTTCTATTCCCTCATTTATCCCTATTAAGGAATCTTTCATCTATTTGGGCATTACCATATATAAAAACATTCATAAAATTGCCAGAGACAATTTTAATAACATTTTAGTTATGGTCAAAAATGACATTCAAAGATGGAAGAATCTTAAACTCTCTCTCCAAGGAAGAATCTCCACTGTTAAGATGAATTTGTTACCTCGATTTCACTTTTTTTCTCTATGCTACCACTTTCTCCCCCTCCAGGTTACTTTAAGGAGATCAACTCCATAATTTCTAAGTTTATCTGGAATGATAAATGTCCCAGAATTAAACTTACCACATTACAACATCCTATTAGCGCAGGAGGACTGGCTGTACCAAATTTTGAATTATATTATTGGTCGTTCCAGCTTAAGGCTCTTCATAATTAGGTTGATCCTCAATCTACAGTTTCATGGAGGGTGATTGAAGCTGACAAGGTTAAACCAAATAGACTTCAAGATATTTTATTTACTGGCACAGGAAAAAAAGTGGATAATTATAAATTTGGTCCGGTTGTGGCTAACTCTGTTAAAATCTGGAAAACGGATGAACGTCGGATAGGTGGACCCTTCAAATTCTGTAACAGTACACCTTTATGGCACAATTTTAATTTTGTATGTGGAAATCGTCCATTTGTCCAACCCTCTTGGTCTACTTTGGGTGTAAACACGTGCGGTGATATATATGATAACCAGGGCCTCTGTTCATTTCAGACATTAAGAACCAAATTTTGTCTACCAGCATCTGCATATTTTGTTTTTCTTCAATTACGTTCTGCTCTCAAAGCGTATGGCGTTCCTTGGTCTTCTTCCATTTCCTCTCATCCTATGCGGGACTGGATTGCACCATCTGCTGGTCGGCCATCTGTTTCCTTAATATATAATAAAATTATTGATTGTATTACAAAACCTCTTTCTATTAAATCTATTTGGAATAGGGAATTATCTGACCTTAATTTATCTGTCGACTGGGAGAGAGTGTGGTCTAATCTCAGCCTAACATCTAAAAATCTTATTCACTTCAAAGTCATTCATAGAGCATACATAACTCCTTACAAAAGATTTAAAATGAAACTGCAGTCAAATTTGAACTGCCATATATGTAACACTACATCATCGGGCACTTTCTGCATATGTTTTGGGAATGTCCTGTCGTCATCAGTCTATGGACACATGTAAACCTGGTTTTGTCATCATTACTGCGAATTGATTGGTCTGTTAACCCAAGTTTGTGTCTTCTTAATGATGATTCTGGTCTCTGTATTAGTTCAATGCAAAAGAGAATGTTGTTTGCTGGTTTTACAGCTGTGAAGAAGACAATAATCCAGAACTGGTTTACACCACACATGTGTAGAAAAACATATTGGATCCGTAGCCTCCTGCAAATTGTGTCATGCGAATGTACAATGGCGCGAGTTGGTGGGGCCAGGCCTTCGACCATTGATGCTTGGCAGTGTTTTTTGTTGAATATACATGATTATATAAAGGAGTAACTTTTGTGTTCTTGTTGTCCTTCCCTCTCCCCCTCCCTTTTGATTGGACCTTGAGATGTTGAGTATGTGTCTGTTGTTTTGTTTTGTTGTATTTTGGATATTATGTTGTGTTGTGTGTGAAAAAATAAATAAAAAATTGTTGATAACAAAAATACCATGTCATCTGCTGTCATTTTGTACTAAAATAATACATGACAGGTTATGTCATTTGGTTATGTCATTTCCTTTTCTTGACCAGTGATCTCAGTCCAATTTACAACGTCACAATAGTCACAATATCACTATTTATCTCTCTGATTCCAGTTCAGTTTAGGCTGATGATGTGGAGGTCTTTCCCTCAGAAGGATGAATCACTACAGCATGAAGAACAGAATTTCCAGCCCATTTCCTCCCTTAGATTGTGACGTTATGTTCAGCTCCATAATAGATTGTTGTGTATCATAAATCTCTTCTTTTCCTCCCCATCTGAGATCCATTGCACAATATAGCTTATATATTTTACGGTAGCTCAAATTTGCCCCAATATATAGCCTAGGTATACATTATATCAGCACTATACAGGTAGAATATGCATTGGTAGCTTTGAAACGCTCCTAAAGCTGCTGGTTACAGACAGGCTTCCACTATAACAACATCAAATTAGCTTCATTTCAAATGAGCTTCATGGGGGGGGGGGATAAATAACATTCTTATTTGTTATATTAATTAGATTTATATTATTGAATTCATATTAATTCAATAATTAAATATAATAAAATTAAATAATATTATCACATTATGGTTAAATATGATAAAATACTTGTGGCCCAGTCAATCAACAATGAAACAAACATATGCACATTTAATATATTTACAAATAATGCATTATTTACAAATAATGCATTAATATATTTAATAAATACATTTAATGTATATGAGTTTTAACAATGAAACTGAAATAAAAATATTTAATATTTAATGACATTATTAAAATAAAAAAATGATATAATTAAAAATAAATTCTTCATGTTAAATTGTTATTAAAAATAACAAATAGATATTATTACTAGTACTATTACTAATGCTTAATTTTAGGGACAACTTGAGTCATAAGTTTAAAAAAAGGACATTTAAAATAATCAAGGCTCTCCAGAATGTGCTGATATTAAGTCCAAAGATAACCATGCAATCCTCCGAAACAAGGTCCGGAGATAGCCAAGACTTTATGAAATGCTCTGATACGATGTCCAAAGATAACCAAGGCTAAACAGAATGCTAGGAAATGATGTCCGAAGATAACCGCTGCTTTACAGAAAGCTCCAAAATAAAGTCCAAAGATAACAGAGGCTTGAAGGGGGTTACAACAGCCACAGAGAAATATTTTGTTGTGACAGTATATAGTCTCACATACTGCTCACATAACTTAATAAATGTTTTTGTTATGCTTAGATGTCAAATTATTTTGCTACTTTCTACATTGCCTCTAGAATTCATGTAACTGTCAAGTTGAAAAGACTCATTTCAGGCATTACTCAGATCTATACATCTGTAAGCATTCATACTGCACAAGTTTGTTTGACAGGACACATATCAAACCGCAAAAGACATCAGATCATGTGAAGACATTACAAAAAGCCTTGAGCTGAGTCTGACACTGGCCTCTGACCTCTTTAAAGGGAATCTGAGGGTTGGCTTGCAGACAGATTGGCCCTGGAGGGAAGGGAGTCGTTTTTATGCTTTACTGGAAGGAATCTCTCTCGCTCTCCATCTCAAGCTTGCCTTTGGGCAAGAAACACAACAAGACTGATGGTATAGACGAGACCGGGGAGTGTTTTGTTTCAACATCTGTAACTCTGTGTGACTCAAACTTTGAAATAATATTCCCATATTTGAGGTAAATTGGGACATGTTTTAGCATTGAGCTGACTGGGGGGGAAAGAATGTCCCAATTAACCTGAATTCACTATATTTTGCAAAAGAAAGACTCGTAAGATTTTGCATTGTGATGAGCTCATTTTATCCCACTATTCTCTGTAATGCATTTTTACTGTGATGCACAATACATGTGGTATTACTGTGACACGAAAAACAGTAATAAATTATAATTTAAGCATTTATACAAAATTATAGCATTTGTTGTACTGACTTTAATTTAAAGGGTTAGTTCGCCCAAAAATGAAAGTTCTGTCATTAATTACTCACCCTGATGTCGTTCCAAACCCGTAAGACCTCTGTTCATCTTCAGAACACAAATTAAGATATTTTTGTTTGAATCTGAGAGCTATCTGACCCTCCATTAGACAGCAAGGGTCCTTACACGATCATGGTCCAGAAAAGTATCAAGATGATCGACAAAGTAGTCCATGTGACATCAGTCCATCAACTGTAATTTTACGAAGCCACAAGAATACTTTTTGCACAAAGAAAACAAAAATAACAATTAATAATTGTTAATTAATTTCGTATATCAAATAATTTCATCTCTACTGTTTCTCTTGTGGACGTGCGTTCATGACAGTACATGACGCAAGTGCGTGGTGGCGAACACACGGCGTGATAACGTTGAACAAGGTATGTGTTCAACGTCATCATGCTGGATCTGGATCAACGCTTGCGCCACCACGCGCTTGCGTCATGTACTGTCATGAACGCACGTCCACAAGAGTAACAGTAGAGACGAAAATGTGGAATAAAATCTTTATTTTTGTTTTCTTTGCGCAAAAAGTATTCCCGTGGCTTTGTAAAATTACAGTTGACAGACTGATGTCACATGGACTACTTTGTCGATCATCTTGGTACTTTTCTGGACTTTGATCGTGTAAGGACCCTTGCTGCCTATGGAGGGTCTGAGAGCTCTCAGATTCAAACAAAAATATCTTAATTTGTGTTCCGACGATGAACAGAGGTCTTACGGGTTTGGTACGACATCAGGGTGAGTAATTAATGACCGAATTTTCATTTTTGGGTGAAATAACCCTTTAAAATAAATGTATTTCAATTTTAAAAAAAAGTGCATAATTGTCCTGAAAATAATGTCACAATTGGAAAAAAAGTCTAGTATATTACATTTGATTTTTTTTTCTGCTTTCAGAGTTTATAGTTAAGAAATATACAACTTATTCAATTGTCCTTTATTTTTTTATTAATTTAATTTAATGCCAAAGTTGTTCATTGCTTTAATAGGCTGAAATCGAAAGTTAGAAGTTAGGAATTTCTTATGACACCAGTTTCCTCAATTTCAGGAAGAGTCAAGAAGGAAACAGTAAAAGACACAAACAAAACACCATCATGCACAGATAATTGCACGTCCTAAATTTCTAAAGTTACAAAACAGCTTTATGGTCATGGAGTGAATCCATTTAAGGTCACAGAGACAGGCCATCATCCTGGGAGAAAATAGCCCATCTCCGTTTGCTTACATTCAGTCTTATAATGAATCAAACCACAATTGTTTCTCCATCATGATTTTCTTCATCAGTGACGACAATAACAGTACAACATGCTGGGCTGATAATGTGCCAAACAGGCTAGCTCATGTTAAATAAATCCAATCTATTTTAAAGTTGGTGAAATTAGCATTTTTGTCTATTTAGAGCCATCTGCAGTAGTTTGCATATGAATATTAGCAATAACATCTCCGTAAAACTCCCACATCTTGGCCACAGCGACAAGACACAACACGACAATACTTAAAATTGAGCAGTGTATCGCAGCGCTTCTCATGAAGAACTGAATAGCAGGTATGAATTGAGGGTGTGAACTCATTTTGAGATACCGTAGTCGGCGTTTGTCTCTGCGTGCAGCACACACTGCGTTTGCTCGGAGCCAGTCTTGGCAAACACCATTATCCCAGACACCCTTCAGAGCTAAAGAGAGGCTCTCAAAAGAGCAGGGACTGCTGACGGCAAGACTTTTTACATGCTAGCGCAATTTCTCCACCACATGAACACCAAATGTGATGAAATGAGAGTCAGTCAAACGTAATGGAGATGTCAGATGCGGCGGTTCATCGCTTTGCAAGACACTACATGCAGGGAATATTAACCCTTTGGATCTCCTCATTTCGGAGTCACACTTGTGCTCTTCACGGTCAAAAGTGACCGGACACCTGTAACGTAATTGTCAGGGTTCTGTTGTGTGTGTCATCTGTTCCTGCCTCCTGTGTCCATATTTGGTTTGTTTCCTGTCCTTGTTTCATGTCATTATGAGTTAAGTATATTCCAGCTGTGTTTATATGATTATGAGTTAATTACCCTGTGTATTTAGTTCCTGTCTTTTGAGTTTGATTTCGTCTGGTCTACTCGTTACTTCCCGGTGTATCTTGTCTGTAAGTCTTGCCATGTCCTACCTTGATGTCTTATTAAATACTATTATTTGAGTTTAAGTCCTCGTCTGCGTGTTCCTGTATCCTCCCTCGTGTGTGCACCGTGACAGAAGACCAGACCTAAACCGTAAGTGGCGCCCATTCACTCCGTTTTGTTTTCAGTTTTTTTCTGAAGTCTTTGTTTTGGTTCCTGTGTCTGTCCCGCGGCAAGGAAGTCGCCGCTCGTCATCCCGCCTTAAGCCCGGCTCACACTGTGCGATTTTGGCCACGATTTGCTCGTCTGAGACAAATTTTGAAAATCCTAAAAGATTCCTATAATCCTAGGCTAAAATCTGTAGACTTTGATCGCTGGTTTGACATGTTCACCGACAGCCGATTAATGGCTGTTGCGATCAAATTTCACCTCCGACGAAGTTCTGGCAGTGTCAGAAGATTTGGCGAACAGTCCTGCAGTGTGACAACCCCTACGATGAATGTCAAACTGTCTCCGTTTTTCAAGACAAGCTATGAGCAGAATTAATGCTGGAGAATTATTCTATCTGCCATAAACTCCGGCGCTCCGTCCTCCGCTCACGGAATTCATCTGATACGTTGCTGATACTGGTTGCGCCGCTGTTTTCATGTGGGTGTGTAGAGCTGCATACACTATTCTTCAAATACGCCGGTATTGCCGCCGTTCATATACTTTTCATGATAGCCAACAGTTCGGTCCCACGTGTAATGCAGTTCGCAGTCACTGGACGTGTCCGGACAAGTTTTCTTGCGCGCACCTGTTTTTAACTCGTCTTGACTGTCGTACAGTCTGACATTAATGACAACTGAGATCCCATAGTGTGACATGATCATCATGTTCGTGCAGTCTGACAAGTACAATCCTAAAGGACTTTTAAAAAATCGCACAGTGTGAGCCCGGCTTTAGCCCGCGTCAAGTGGGCGTGGGAGTTCAGCGGGATCGCCACGAGTTCCACTGGCCGCGAGCCCTCATGCCCGCCGATCGCGGGAGATATCCGCCGCCGGCGGTGGATTCATCCCAAGCCCGCCGGCTGGTTCCCGGGTTGCCACTCCCCCAGGCGCGCCGTTCGCGGGAGATCACGCCACCGGAGCGCTGCTGACTCAATGCCCGCCGGCCCGCCTCTGACTCTGTTCAGTGTTTATTTATCCCCGTAGGGAAATTGAGTTTGCAGCATACACTCACACAGACATTTGACAATTTCACGTTAGGCAATAGATATTTGCGGCTCTTAAAGTGACAGCGGACTATATTCCTGCTGCCGACTGTGCTTAATATTAATCAAACAACAAAAGACAAAATCACTCACTACTCTTTACTGAAGGACATTTGTAGCTTTAATAAGTAACATAGGGAGTTTAATTCTTACAGTGAAGACTATGCTGTTTTATTTTACATTAGGTTATTCATTTTCTCTATGGCTGTTAACTGAATACTTTAGACTTAAACTTAAAGCACAGTTTGTTTCATTTGTATCTTTTTTTTTCTATTGTATTCTTTTGCTTTTTTATTACTGACATTGTATTCCTTTCTTTTTTTTTACTGGCAGTTTAATTATTTTCAATCATTTTTAGGACCTTTTTTTAATAATATTAGTTGCTCTAGTATTCTGCTGTGGTATTGAGAATTGTGACATTTCGCTGGTCTCTAAAATGTAGATGTCATAGCAACCTTATTTACAGAAAATATATATTTTATATATATCACTATCTTTAAATAAATATTTCATATAAAGTTTTGGCCATATGGCCCACTAATAATCGTTTTAAATAATCGGGATTACAATATTGACCAAAATAATTGTGATTATGATTTTTGTCATAATCGAGCAGCCCTAGCACAAGTGACTATTTTTTTTACGACCACTTAGCTTGCTCGAATCAAGCCCTCAATTTTTTTGTGTTCACACTCCTAATGCCATAAAAGTCACCAATTTTCGTACCATTCCGATGAAGAATGAGAATTTTCCGGTCAAAAGTGACCGAAGAGCACCAGAGGGTTTTAATGAAGCTTTGTTGTTGTTGTTGGATCTCTCATTCAGAAGTGACAAAATCATGCTACATTTTACTTAGTCTCCAGTATTAATGAACATTTATTCTGCTTCATATTACAGTGTCCAAGTTACATTAATTTACAAGCTATTCCAAGCTATTTAATTATTTACAAGCTATTCCACCACATAAATAAAACTATACAGAGTTACAGCTCTAAAAACCAATAGCCAATAAACACACACCAGTAAAAAATGTTGATTTAATTTTATACTGATGTACCATCTTTATAAACACCATTTAAACAGTGTAATGAAGTATTGTCAGAAAATCTAGACAGGCAAAAATGTACAAATTCGTCAATGCATAGGTCAAATGAACCAGATTACATTTCCAGACCACATGGTTCCAAAATCATAAGGTGTGTTTGACTTGAAGACGCAATGCGCAGACCGATCGGTGCATCAATGTAGCGCAAGAGCTCTCGCAGTACTTTGAGGTCATGCATTGATAGGTCTGTGCAGCACTGCTTCAAGCCCAGCACACCTATAGAAGCAGAGGACATCAACAGGGACCAAATGGGTTGAAGGTACAAATTGCATTTCAATGCAGCTTCAAAGGGCTCTACACAATCCCAGCTGAGGAATAAGGGGCTTATAGCAAAACGATCGCCATTTTCAATCAATCAATATATACATACATGCATACATACATACAGTATCTCAAAAAAGTGAGTACACCCCTCACATTTCAAGGTTCTTTATTATTTGTCACATACACAATCATACAGGGTATAATCAGTAGTGAAATGTAGGTCAGGACAGGTCCACTCAATGGACAGTGCAAAAAAAAAAAAAAAAGAAACATAACACAAGAGAATATATATAAATATAGGTAAGAATAAGATGAAAAAAAATAAGAAAAAAAAATATAATAAAATAAAAATAAATAAAATGAGTAAAATGTGCAATGAAATAAAATGTGCAATACAGTCTACTGTGGATTTAATAAATATGAATATAAACAGGGATGTGCAAGAGGAATGTGCAAACAGGTTGTACCGGGTATGTACACATAGCAGCAATGCGGATGATGGAGAATAATGAATGTTTTTAGTTTATTAAATTGAGTCCTGTAGATGTTATGAGACTGAGTTTAGGAGCCTGATGGCCTGAGGGAAGAAGCTCCTCCTCAGTCTCTCAGCTTTTGCCATCATGCTCCTGAAGCGCTTGCCAGATGGCAGTGTGATGAAAAGACGGTTACCAGGGTGATTTGAGTCCTTGATTATTTTTGCAGCTCTGCTTTTGCAGCGTTTGAGGTAGATGTCCTGCAGAGAGGGGAGGGCAGACCCTGAGATGCACTCAGCTAAGCGCACGACTCTCTGCAGAGCTTTGCAGTCCTGATTTGTGGCGTTACTATACCACACTGAGATGCACTGAGTCAATACACTTTCTATGGCCCCTGAATAGAAAGTTTTCAGGATTGCAACAATTTTACTATATCTTCTCAAGGGACAATACTACTCAAATGAAACTTGGATATATTTTAGAATAGTCAGTGTGCAGCTTATATAGAAGTACAAATTAACTGTCCTCTAAATATAACTCAACATATAACCATTATTGTCCAAACAACTGGCAACAAAAATGAGTACACCCTAAGTGAACATGTCAAAACTGTCAATATTTTGTAGGGGCACCATTGTTATCTAGCACTGCCTTAATCCTCCTGGGAATGGAATTCACCAGAGCTGCACAGGTTGTTGCTGGCATTCTCTTCCACCCCTCCATAATGACATCACGGAGCTTCTGGATGTTAGACACATGGTGCTTCTCCACCTTCCGCTTGAGGATGCCCCACATGTGCTCAATAGGGTCCAGGTCTGGAGACACACTTGGCCACTCCATCACCTTCAGCTTCATCAGCAAGGCAGTTGTTATCTTGGTCAGGGGCGGACTTACCCATTAGGCAAAGGTAGGCGACTGCCTTGGGCCCCCAAAAGCCAAGGGCCCCCTAAAAAGCTTTTCATATACGAGATGCGCATTAATCGCGGACACGCAAACGGTTGCAGTTTACTGTGTTTATTACCACGACAACCGTCTGCGTGTCCGAGTTGAACGTGCTTCTTGTGTATCCTGCTTGTAGCAAATGAAAATATTATGCATCTGAAGCTGACTGCCGCACAAGCGCGAGGTCTCTCTTTCCCAGCTCGCACACATATGTTGCTTCTCTAATTTTACATGCAGGTATAGCCGAAATCACAGCACAGCTATTGTCTTTATCTTATGCTTAAGCCTATTTGATTTTATCAGATGATGGCACGATTATAAATCAGGATTTTTGTGCAGATTAACATCTTGGAAGGGAGAGCTGGTTATGTAGTCTTAATGGGTCGCGTTTCAGTCACTATTTCATATTCATCCCGTTGTCTGACAACAGAAACAGAAAAATATACCAATGAAAACAGTTTTATTGAGAATTTAGCTGCATCAAAATACAGTATGTGGCACAGAGAGGCAAACAAATGTAATAATAAATAATATGTACATTTTGCATGTTCTGAAGTGAGCTGACCTGTCCTGCGAAAATGTAAACAGGTTTGTGTCAGTAAATTGCTCAGTACAAAGAAAGAGAAGTAATAGGAACCTGCTATTTCTATGTTCTTTTTTTTTCCATGTGTCTTGACATGAACAAGTTCTTTGAAAAACATCTATGACCTATGAAAAATGTCTAGTCTCCATGCTCTATGTATGTTAATTATGGTTTCACTAATAATAAACATATATTGCATAAATCATCCATATTTGTCCGTGCCCATGTTGATTAGAGTATTAAAAACTTTAAAAGTATTCATTTAAGGTACATTTAGAACAGATACAAATTTTCATTTTCATTTTACCTGATAAAGTATCATTTATGAGCTGATTTGTTTACAGCCATTTGGAAACCACTATATTTCTGACGTTCCAAAAGCACCTCCTACTGGCAGAGAATGAATGTGCATGTTCAGACCAATGCGAAAATCCACCCACATAAATCCATTTTATATAATATTATAATTTATACTTCTGACTCGTCCCTTTTCTTTAAAAAAAAATGGTTTAACAGTTCAATTGTGAGGTTTATCATTTTATAATTTATTTAGTTTTTTTGTTAAATCTTCTCAACGGTAAATCAATTGCTATTTCGTGGTCTACAACATGAAAGAATAAAAGTGTCTGCTAAATGAATAAATGTAAATTAAAGAATCCCATTATAACATGTACATGAAAATTTTAGAAACCTAAATCATTTTATTTATTTATTGTGCAGCAGCAAGCATCATGACAAAAAAGAAACCTCAAGGTTGATCTAGATAAATGTGTGCAAATGTATAGGGCCCCATTCCTATATTTGCCTGGGGCCCCCAATTCACTAAATCCGCCCCTGATCTTGGTGGTGTGTTTGGGGTCGTTATTATGTTGGAAAACTGCCGTTCGGCACAGTTTCTGAAGGGAGGGCATCATGTTCTGGTTCAGAATGTCACAGTTAGGGCTGTCGCGGTGAAGGAATTTCCCTTGCGGTAATTTTGAGTGGCTCAATAGCGCGGTATACGGTATTACCGCACATATATATACATATACATATATGTATACACATATATACATATATACACATACACATATACACACATACACATATGTGTATGTATACATAAGCATATATACCGCATATACACATGATATAATCTGTGATTAGATTATATATATAATCAATGGAACCGAAACTAAATCACGTTGAAACAGGAAGTGAAGTAAACCGAAGAGAATGACAAAATAACGGTCCACATAACAAAACATAAACTTGACAATAAGATCGTTAGTCTATTGTTAGCATGCATACATACATACATACATACATACATACATACATACATATATAAAAAACAGTTAGTTCTGATCCTCGAATCTGACTGACAAGATACTTTTTCTGTTGATATTTCACCTGCGTGTTTTAGACGAGTCTCAGTCAGTGCAGTTTCATTGTTGTGCAACACGGTGGCGGTAAGAGACTGTCTTTGAGTGGGTCACCGTTCATTCAACTACACGTTCAAAAACGCTGATTCATTTGAGATATGTAATGTTATGATGAAATCATTTTAACTTTGAGCGCCACTTTTAAAGGCTCAGCTGACCAGCAGATGTTAAGACAGATTTCGCTTTCCTTGGACATGACAACCTGTTTTCACAAATATACATGACTCAGCCTGAAGGACAGACTCAGGTAATCGCACGCGCTCAGTCGATCTCTCTCTCTCATTCGCTGTCTGTTTAGGCTTGTTAAGTGCAAATTTACTGAGCCTCTGTACAAATCAGCATAGTGCAAATGTACTGAATATTAGTAATGATAACAATGTGTACCAAGTATAAAACGAGAAGGGAGTAACCTTACGGAAAAAAAAGGAAATATTGCGGTTGCTGCGGTTGTTGCATTCCTCTGCGGTTATGCTCGTCAATAGCGCGGTATTGCGATATTGCGGTTATCGCGACAGCCCTAGTCACAGTACATGTTGGAATCCATGTTTCCCTCAATGAACATCAGCTCCCCAGTACCAGCAGCACTCATGTAGCCCCAGAACATGATGCTACCACCACCATGGTTGACTGTAGGCAACACACAATTTTCTTGGTACTCCTCACCAGGGCGTCGCCACACATGCTGGACACCATCTGAGCAAAACAAGTTTATCTTAGTCTCATCAGACCACAGGACATGGTTCCAGTAATTCATGCTCTTGGACAGGTTGTCTTCAGCAAACTGTTTGCAGGCTTTTTTGGTAAGCCAGCTTCAGAAGAGGCTTCCTTCTGAGATGACGGCCATGCAAGCTGACTTATTGCAGTGTGCGGCATATGGTCTGAGCACTGACAAGCTGACCTTCCGCTTCTGCAACCTCTAAAGCAATGCTGGCCGCACTCATTCGTCTGTTTTTTTTTAAGCCAGCTTCTGCACCTGACACACAGCACGAGGACTCAACTCAACTTGGACTCAATCACACAGAGAAATCGACCCTTGCGAGGCCTGTTCCGAGTGGAACCCATCTTGGAAAACCTCTGTATGACACTGGCCACTATACTGTAACTCAGTTTCAGAGTGTTACCAAGCTTCTTATAGCCTCAGCCATCTTTGTGGAGAGCAACAATTCTAATTCTCAAATCCTCAGGGTTCTTTGCCATGAGGTGCCATGTTGAACATCCAATGGTCAGTATGAGAGAATTGTACTCAAAGCACCAAATTTTAACTGCTCTAATACAAATGTAACCCTTTTCTTAACCCTAGGGGTTAATATAATTATTTATCTAACACAAATCCTGGATCCCCGGCAGTTGAATGGTGAATTAGGCCGGTATTTTCCTTTTAGTGTTTACAAAAAAAATAAAAAATTGTAGATTAATATTTTCTCCTGTACCAATTTTACCCAATCCCTATACTAAAGATCAATTAAACAATTCTTATTTACAATTCACAGGAATTCAGTAACTTTATAAATGAATTAACTTACCAGACTCAATGAAATACCAAAATACAAATGTTAAAGAGAAAAAGAAAAAAAAAAATTACATTAATGTAATAACTCAAAACAGTAAATGAAGAAATCAATAATAACCCTCTTTTTTTTAAAGAAAACAGTAAATGAAGAAATCAATAATAACCCTCTTTTTTTAAAGAAAACAAGTAAACAATTCACCCTGATGATTTGCAAGTTGCTTCTTTTCTTTTAAATAAAAGATATAAACCTCGTTTGTAGTCTCAGAACAGTTCTTGTTCTTTCACACTTATTACTCTCTTAACCAGGGTTGCTGCAGGATTTTTAAGCTCAAATTTAAGACTTTAAGACCTTTTTTAAGACCTGCACAAATAAAATTAATACCATATGAGCGGGGTAGGGCAATGCCTATGGTAATATATTAAACTGTAAAATGACTGTAAAAAGCATGATTTACAGTTCAGATACAAGTTTTCAGGAAAACAAAGTTTTATAAAATGATACACTTCACATTTCAGCCTTTAAACAATTTTTTATTCAAAAATTGAGTCAAAAGTATTAATTATATTAATTTAAACAATTATTATCAAACAATTATTATATTAAGTAACATACAAACATTTTACTGCTTAGATTTTTATAATTAATTATCTTCTTATCGATTCACCAGTTCACATTTACAGTTCTGCGTGTTTCAAGGTAAAAACATGGGTTGATTTTCACATTGGTCTGAACAAAAAACAACCCAATGTTCCTGCAATACTGGAGGCTGCAGTTCTAGGACTGCATAGGACCCTATTTCTTGGGACAGCGCTATCTCCAACAGAGGAGACCTAATTCAAACATCAAACAAACAGATGCAAAGACTAGATCCATGGAAACTATTCATTTGTTATCTTTCCATCTTATTTTTAATGTAAGAGCTAGCGTGAACCGTTTGAGGGGGAGTCAGCAATCTCCATTTAGCCTTTTTAGCTGTGCAAAACAGTTCATTGTGATGCTGGATGTTGTAAATTAGTATTTGTATTTAAATTATTTTACATTTATTAAAGAACTAATAAATCACACTAATTTGTACCGCAATTGTTTTACCATTTACTGCACTTTAAGTGGGTCAGACATCAGACGTGAAGCGCTGCGGCTAATGAACTGAAGTCTCGCACAGACACAAGTCATTCTTTCCAAGAAAACTGAATTTAAAACCAGAATATATATATAGAATATATTGAAATAAATTAGGTTAAATATTTCAAGAGGGTTACCAACGGGTATGTTTAGGGTTAGGAGTTGGTTAGGACAATAATTAAGTGTATACAATTAAACAACTACATAATTCCTTAAAAATAATAATATACAGAATTGAATAGCAAGTGCTATAAAATAGTATGAGCTGCTAATATTTGGTCATTTAGCAGAAGCTTTTATCCAATGCGACTTACAAATGAGGACAATGGAATCAATCAAAATCAACAAAAGAGTAATGATATGCAAGTGCTATAACAAGTCTCAGTTAGCTTAAACGCAGTACACGTAGCAATTTTTTTTAATTATATAATAAATAAAAAAAAACGGATAGAATACAAAAAGATTAGAAAAGCTAGTGTTAGTTGTTTTGTTTTTAAGAAAACAAGCAGTAAATGGATAGAGTGCAAGTCTAAAAGGGACAAGTTTTCTTTTTTTTTTTTTAAAGAATAGAATTCGAATAGAGTGCTAGAGTTAGAGGGTCAAATAAAGATGGAAGAGATGTTTTTATACGTTTCTTGAAGATGTCTAAGGACACAGCTGCTGGGATTGAGTTGGGCAGGTCATTCCACCAGGAAGGAAAATTTAATGTAAAAGTCTGTGAAAGTGATTTTGTGCCTCTTTGGGATGAACAATAAAGCGACATTCATTTGCAGAATGGAAGCTTTTAGAGGCACATAAGTCTGAAGTAATGAATTTTTTTATTTATAATAATATTTATTTATAGCTTTTTGAAGTTTAATCAGCACATTAAGCTGCATCGCGATTCTGGTCTGTACCCAAATTTAAGACCTCTTGAAATCATAATTAAGACAATTTAAGACTTATGACCTTAAATTTGATAAATTAAATTTAAGACTTTTTAAGACTTAAGGACCCGCGGGAACCCTGTTAACCTTAGCTTTGTTCCTGTTTTTAGAATACTATAACTCAATTGAGATATATAATGTCAATTTAGAACCCTATTCTGGTAAAACACTCAGTTTCCTTCAGAACCACGTAATACAATAATGAAAAACAACAATCTCTCTTTCAAGATCAGTTATACACTTGAGAAAACAAGAGAAACTTGAGAAGTCTTTCAGTACTGTATGCACATTAATTACATATCTTACGATCATCTCAAATATATGTCAGTCAAACAGTTCAAATGTACTCGAGTCAGTCAAACAGTTCAAATGTACAATCGATCGTTATCGTTGGGGCCCAGTTCGTTGGTGCACATTAATCAGATGATGAATTCAAAGTAATCGCTCACAGTCAACGAGTCACGAAAATGAATCCACTTACGTTCTTCCACTGCGGTCAAGCCAGCCACGCTTTGAAATGCACGGTCAAGAGGGCCGCACCTTTTTTTGTATGCGCGTCTAGTCGTGCACTTACGGTACGGGTGCGGAGAGCGGTCTAAATGGTTTTAAAGCTGTCATACCGGCGTTTCCTTTAACCTTTTGCTTTTTTTTACTTTTACTTTTGATTTTAATGTTTGTAAATACATTATTTTTGTACATAAACGTTTGTATTGTACATTAATTATCATATTAATGTTAATAAATGTTAATATTAATGTTTTTTATTCATTGTTATTTCTTAATTTTAATGTTTGTGTGTGTGTGTGTGTGTGTAAATATATATATATATATATATATATATATATATATATATATATATATATATATATATATATATATATATATATATATTTTCATTTTCAAACACTCATAAAAAGTGTTACTTTATAGGTTAGCTCAATATTTCAATTTATATTTATTCAGAGTGACCCTGACTATTACTGTATTAATTATCAAGTAATTTTACTGTATAGTACTGGAGAAAACTAAAAGCAAAATCACCCCAAACAACAAAATGCGTCCTAGCACTTGCACTGTGTCCCATTTTCCAACACTCATAAAAAGTGTTCCTTTATAGGTTAGCTCATTCTTCCAATTTATATTTATTCAGAGTGACCCTGACTATTACTGTATTAATTGTCAAGTCATTTTAATGTATATTTTTGTAGAAAATTAAAAGCAAAATCACCCCAAACAACAAAATGCGTCATAGCACTTGCACTGTCCCATTTTCCAACACTAATAAAAAGTGTTCCTTTATAGGTTAGCTCATTCTTCTAATTTATATTTATTCAGAGTGACCCTGACTATTACTGTATTAATTGCCAAGTCATTTTACTGTATAGTTTTGGAGAAAATTAAAAGCAAAATCACCCCAAACAACAAAATGCGTCCTAGCACTTGCACTGTGTCCCATTTTCCAACACTCATACAAAGTGTTCCATTATAGGTTAGCTCACTCTTTCAACTGATATTTATTCAGAGTGACCCTGACTATTACTGTATTAATTGTCAAGTCATTTTACTGTATAGTTTTGGAGAAAACTAAAAGCAAAATCACACCAAACAACAAAATGCGTCATAGCATTCGCACTGTCCCATTTTCCAACACTAATAAAAAGTGTTCCTTTATAGGTTAGCTCATTCTTCTAATTTATATTTATTCAGAGTGACCCTGACTATTACTCTATTAATTATCAAGTAATTTTACTGTATAGTATTGGAGAAAACTAAAAGCAAAGTCACCAAACAACGTCCTAGCACTTGCACTGTCCCATTTTCCAACACTCATAAAAAGTGTTCCTTTATAGGTTAGCTCATTCTTCCAATTTATATTTATTCAGAGTGACACTGACTATTACTGTATTAATTGCCAAGTCATTTTACTGTATAGTTTTGGAGAAAATTAAAAGCAAATTCACCCCAAACAACAAAATGCGTCCTAGCACTTGCACTGTGTCCCATTTTCCAACACTCATACAAAGTGTTTCTTTATAGGTTAGCTCACTCTTTCAACTGATATTTATTCAGAGTGACCCTGACTATTACTGTATTAATTGTCAAGTCATTTTACTGTATAGTTTTGGAGAAAACTAAAAGCAAAGTCACCAAACAACACCAAACAACGTCCTAGCACTTGCACTGTGTCCCATTTTCCAACACTCATAAAAAGTGTTCCTTTATAGGTTAGCTCATTATGCCAATTGATGTACATTCAGAGTGACCCTGACTATTACTGTATTAATTGTCAAGTCATTTTACTGTACAGTTTTGGAGAAAATTAAAAGCAAAATCACCCCAAACAACAAAATGCGTCCTAGCACTTGCACTGTGTCCCATTTTCCAACACTCATAAAAAAGTGTTCCTTTATAGGTTAGCTCATTCTTCCAATTTATATTTCTTCAGAGTGACACTGACTATTACTGTATTAATTGCCAAGTCATTTTACTGTATAGTTTTGGAGAAAATTAAAAGCAAAATCACCCCAAACAACAAAATGCGTCCTAGCACTTGCACTGTGTCCCATTTTCCAACACTCATACAAAGTGTTCCTTTATAGGTTAGCTCACTCTTTCAACTGATATTTATTCAGAGTGACCCTGACTATTACTGTATTAATTGTCAAGTCATTTTACTGTATAGTTTTGGAGAAAACTAAAAGCAAAATCACCCCAAACAACAAAATGCGTCACAGCACTCGCACTGTCCCATTTTCCAACACTAATAAAAAGTGTTCCTTTATAGGTTAGCTCATTCTTCTAATTTATATTTATTCAGAGTGACCCTGACTATTACTCTATTAATTATCAAGTAATTTTACTGTATAGTATTGGAGAAAACTAAAAGCAAAGTCACCAAACAACACCAAACAACGTCCTAGCACTTGCACTGTGTCCCATTTTCCAACACTCATAAAAAGTGTTCCTTTATCGGTTAGCTCATTCTTCCAATTTATATTTATTCAGAGTGACACTGACTATTACTGTATTAATTGCCAAGTCATTTTACTGTATAGTTTTGGAGAAAATTAAAAGCAAAATCACCCCAAACAACAAAATACGTCCTAGCACTTGCACTGTGTCCCATTTTCCAACACTCATACAAAGTGTTCCTTTATAGGTTAGCTCACTCTTTCAACTGATATTTATTCAGAGTGACCCTGACTATTACTGTATTAATTGTCAAGTCATTTTACTGTATAGTTCTGGAGAAAACTAAAAGCAAAATCACCTTAAACAACAAAATGCGTCATAGCACTCGAACTGTCCCATTTTCCAACACTAATAAAAAGTGTTCCTTTATAGGTTAGCTCATTCTTCAAAATCACCCCAAACAACAAAATGCGTCCTAGCACTTGCACTGTGTCCCATTTTCCAACACTCATAAAAAGTGTTCCTTTATAGGTTAGCTCATTCTTCCAATTTTTATTTATTCAGAGTGACCCTGACTATTACTGTATTAATTTTCAAGTCATTTTACTGTATATTTTTGTAGAAAATTAAAAGCAAAATCACCCCAAACAACAAAATGCGTCATAGCACTTGCACTGTGTCCCATTTTCAAACACTCCTAAAACGGGTTCCTTTATAGGTTAGCTCATTCTTTCAATTGATATATATTCAGAGTGACCCTGACTATTACTGTATTAATTGTCAAGTCATTTTACTGTATAGTTTTGGAGAAAATTTAAAGCAAATTTACACCAAACATCAAAATCCATTGTTGCACGCATCATCTCTGCATATACCAACACTCATAAAATAGTATTTGATTTATGGCAAATTCACCCCTAACATCAAAGTCCATTCTTGCACTTACACCATTCCTCATTTTCAAGCACTCAGAAAAATCTTTCCTTTATTGGTTTGTTCTGTCTGTCAATTGATATTTATTCATAATGACCCTGACTGTCTTCATTTTCAAGGCATTTTGCTGTATAGCTTTGATGAAAATGTAAGACGTGATATGCCTGCAAAGCTGTTTTTTTATTTTTTTACTATTGTTTATCTTCATCTTCAGGCTATTGAAAAAAAATTTACTCGGTTACTGTCTTAACCTCGGTCCCTGAGATACGGAACGAGTACTGCGTCTTGATAAAGACGCATATGGGAAAAAGCCTTTTTTCTCCTGAACTGAAGCAGGAGATTTCTTCTCCAGAAGCGTTTCTTCTCCTTCAGCGACGACGACTTCGTCTACACTGACCCAGAAGCCTACTCGCCGTTGACACGCCTCGCAGCTGGACCCAGCGACCTCGATCTGCTCGGCTGATCCGCCTTTCTACGCGCCCCAGCATCGCAGCAGTTCCGGTCCCGTTCTCTGCCGCCATCCGGCGATTATCACGTAAGTCTCTAAAAGAGCAAATCGACGTTATAATGCCGCGCCGTTACTGCGGTTCGTGCAGGTCCCCCCTGCACGCCGATGACGGTCACAGCGAGTGTGTTTCCTGCTTGGGGAAATCCCATGCAGATGCCGCGCTCGCTGGCTCTGATTGTTCTCACTGCGAGAGCATCAGTCTCGCCTCTCTGCGCTCACGGATCGCTTTCTTTTCAGAGAGCGACCCCGCCCCTCGCGCCCTCCCGTTTTCTTCCTCCCAGGGACCTGTGAGGAAAAAACAGCGGGGCAGAGGTTCTCAGCGCCCGGTTGAGAGCGAGCTCACGCCGGCTCAGATCCCGCGTGCCTCGCTTTCGCCACACAGAGAGGTGTCTCCCGTCCTTTTTTCCCAACCTGACCAGTGTCCCTCTGCAAGCGTGAGCGATCTGGTCTAGTTCGGGGGAAGTGACGATGAGCTGGCCGATGACAGCATGTCACTGGTAGCTTCAGATGCTGAGGAGCTGTCAGGCTCAGTGACTGACCCCGCCCCCTCAGGTTTGCCCGCGCCCAGCGCGGCCAAAGCCGGGATGGATGCCGAACTTTTCCGTGTCCTCTCAAAAGCGGTTGAAGAGCTGGGTTTGGAGTGGTCTCCACCAGAGGAGCCCTCTCGCAGCCGTCTGGATGAGTGGTTTCTGCCGGGGCGCCGTCAGGCCCCTCAGCAACGACCATCGCCGTTCTTTTCTGAAGTTCACGACGAGCTCACGAGATCTTGGCGCTCCCCTTACTCTGCCCGCCTCCGTACTTCCGCTTCATCTGCCCTCACTACAATTGACGGCGCTGAAGAAAAGGGATATGAGAGGATGCCTCAACTGGATGAGTCAGTGGCTGCACATCTCTGCCCACCGACTGCCATCGGCTGGAAGGCGAAAGCCAATCACCCGTCCAAGCCATGCAGAACCACTTCAGCGCTCGCTGGACGCTCCTATGCTTCAGCTGGACAGGCGGCTTCGGCGCTCCACTCTATGGCGGTTCTCCAGGTCTATCAGGCCAAGCTCCTCTCTGCCATAGATGAGTCTGAGCCTGATCCTGATCCTGCGACTCTCAGGGAACTGAGAAGTGCAACGGACCTGGCTTTGTGAGCCACCAAGACTACCGCCCAGGCCATAGGAAGGTCTATGGCCAGCCTGGTAGTGATCGAGCACCACCTGTGGCTCACGCTGACGGAGATTAAGGACGCGGACAGGGTCTCCTTCCTTGATGCTCCAATTTCCCCCAGCGGCATCTTTGGACCTGCGGTGGAAGGATTCGCTGAGCGCTTCACAGAGGCACAGAAGGCGTCACAGGCTATGCGACACTTCCTGCCCAAGCGCTCCAGCCCAGCAGCTGCTCAGAGTCGCCCCAGGACTGCGCCCCAGCCTGCTAGGACTCAGCAGCCGTGAGGGCGTTCACGCTCAGCCAGATGCCACCCCCCTCCGAAGCGCCAGGGCCCCCCGACCCAAGATAGCGTTGGACCCTGCGCCTCCGGCGTCCTCCTGATCTGCAGGACAGGAAGAGGAGAGGGTCGAGTCCCGCCACGGCCGGACCGCCCACCAAGAGGCCTCTCATGAGAAACCTCTTTGCACCCCGTTTTCTTCCGGGTGCAGAGGAAATTGTGTTTGTTGCTACAGGGTCCGTACAAGCGCCCATGCAACTGTCCGCTGTGATAGTGGAAAAAATAAAACAAACATTCTCAAAAAAAGAGCAGTTTTCCTCTTCCGTCCCTCACGAGTGCCCTGCCTCCGTGCAGCCGGCCACTCGAGTTTATCCAACCCCTTGCCACGCGGGCCGAGGCCTGGCAGGCCATCCCCGGAGTGTCAGAGTGGGTTATGGGGATAATAAAACGAGGTTATTCACTCCAATTCGCTCCAAGACCCCAGCGTTTCAGCGGCGTGGTCTCCACCTCAGTGCACGGCGAGAACGCTCGCGTTCTACGCTCAGAGGTGATGACGTTGCTGGAAAAAGGAGACATAGAAATGGTTCCTCCAGCTTTGAGCGAGTCAGGCTTTTACAGCCGTTACTTCCTCGTCCCCAAAAAGGATGGCGGCCTCTGGCCCATCCTCGATCTCAGACGCCTGAATCACGCCCTCATGAGACGGCCGTTCAGGATGATCACGCTGAAGCAGATCCTCTCGCAGATTTGCACAGGGGACTGGTTCTGTTCTCTGGACCTGAAAGATGCATACTTTCACATCCAGATATCCCCCCATCACAGACGATTATTGAGATTCGCCTTCGAGGGAGTGGCTTACCAGTACACGGTCCTACCCTTTGGGCTGTCTCTGGCCCCCCGTACTTTTACGAAGTGCATGGACGCGGCTCTTTCCCCTCTGAGACAGATGGGAATCCGCATTCTCAACTACCTCGACGACTGGCTCATTCTGGCCCAGTCAGAGGTGGACCTACTTTCACACAGAACCCTCATCCTCAGCCACTTAGAGCGCCTGGGGCTCAGGGTCAATTTCGCCAAAAGCGCACTGTCTCCCAGCCAACGAGTATCGTTCCTGGGTACAGTTCTGGACTCAGCTCGCATGAGAGCGGTGATAGCGCCAGAACGCGCTCTGGCCATTCAGAAACTCGCAGCCACCTTCAAGAGCGACACCGCTCGCCCACTCAAAGTGTTTCAGAGAATGCTGGGCCTCATGGCCGCAGCATCGCCAGTGTTACAGCTGGGCCTGCTCCGCATGCGCCCCCTTCAACGCTGGTTGAAACCACGGGTTCCACACAACGCATGGCGTCATGGACCCCTGCATATCAGGGTGAATCAGGCCTGTGTAACAGCCCTGACCCCCTGGAAGAACCCACGGTGGATGGAGAAGGGCGTGGCCATGGGGTTGGTCCACACCAGGAAAGTTGTCACGACAGACGCCTCCAACACAGGTTGGGGGGCGCTGTGCGAAGGCAAACCGACCTTCGGCCATTGGTCGAAGGCGGAGAAGGGCTTCCACATCAACTGCTTGGAAATGTTAGCAGTTTGTCGAGCCTGCCAGTTTTTCCTGCCAGACCTAATAGGACGCCATGTGCTGATTCGCTCAGACAACATGTCCGTGGTGTCCTATATAAATCACCAGGGAGGTGTCTCCTCGAAGCGCCTCTTTATTCTGGCAGAGCGCCTTCTGGAATGGGCTCAGCTCAACCTGCGCTCGCTGAGGGCAGCACACCTGCCGGGCAGACTGAACCAAGGAGCGGATATGTTATCTCGGAGCAATGTCCCCTCAGAGGAGTGGATGCTCCATCCGCAGGTGGTTCAGAAGATCAGGAAGATCTTTGGCAAGGCAGAAGTAGACCTTTTCGCCTCCAAAGACAACTCTCACTGCCCAATTTATTATTCGAAGGACAGGGATGCGTTGGCCCACGACTGGCCCAACCTCCTCCTTTATGCATTCCCCCCGATCGCCCTGCTTCCACAGGTCGTCAGGCGTGTCAGGGAACAGGGTCACAAGGTGCTATTGGTGGCCCCCTTGTGGAGGAACCAACCTTGGTTGTCAGAGCTGACTCAGCTACTGACAGCAGCCCCCTGGCTCTTGCCAGGGGATCTTCTCTCTAAGGCGAACGGAACAATATGGCACCCTCGACCCGAGCTGTGGGCTCTCTACATTTGGCCGCTCAACGGGAGCCTACTGACCTCCCAGAGCGAGTGTTAAACACCATTTCTGAGGCTAAAGCCCCGTCTACGAGACGCCTCTACGCCCTTAAGTGGTCTGTTTTCTCCACTTGGTGCCTCAACCGTGGTGAAAACCCCTCTACCTCTGAGTTAGCGGTGGTACTGTCCTTTCTGCAGGAACTGCTAGATAAAGGACGTTCTCACTCTACACTCAAGGTGTTCGTAGCAGCTATAGCGGCCTTTCATGCCCCTATAGCGGGCCAGTCGGTAGGCAGAGACAACTCAGTTGTCCGTTTTCTGAAGGGAGCCAGGAGGTTGAATCCACCTCGGCCCCTTACTGTCCCTACATGGGATCTGCCCACTGTACTGAGGGCCTTGAAAGGCCCTCCCTTTGAGCCGCTACAGTCTACGAACCTCCGGTCACTTTCACTGAAAACTGCTCTGCTACTAGCACTAGCGTCGGTTAAGCGAGTTGGAGACCTGCAGGCGCTCTCTATTAGCCCTGCCTGCCTGGAATTCGGGCCTAACGACTCCAAGGTCGTCCTGAAACCAAGGCATGGGGAGAGGACCGGGAGTTATCCTTGTTATGCCCTGTCAGAGCTCTGAGAATCTACTTTGAGCGTTCCGCCCCCTTTAGGCGTACGGAACAGCTCTTTGTTGGCTTCGGTAACCGCGCCAAAGGGCATCCGGTCACGAAGCAGAGACTCTCTAAGTGGATAGTGGATGCTGTCATGCTGGCATACTCTTCTTTGGGCCTGCAATGCCCCATTGGAGTACGAGCCCATTCGACTAGAGGCATCGCCTCGTCATGGGCGTGGTCTAGCGGTGTGTCCATTACAGAGATTTGTGCGGCGGCTGGCTGGGCCACTCCGTCCACATTTGCTAGGTTTTATAACCTGGACATACCGGCCTTACAGGCCAGAGTCCTCTCTGCTTAGATGAGCTTGTATACATACGCTGTGGGAACAATCCTGTCAGAGATTTCTTAACCGCAATGCGCTCAGGCTCTCTGATTGGCACCCTGCATACTCCGGTTAACGGAGTATACAGGAGTCATATGGAACGATCATCCAGGCCGAGCATGACCTCTATGAGTTTAGCTCGCTTTAGCCTGAAGTATACTACTTACTTCCCTATGGGCATTTATGCTTATGGAGGTATATACAGTCGTTCATCTACCCTAGCATGGCGTGATTAAATTCAGTTCCCATATGCGTCTTTATCAAGACGCAGTACGAGTGGAGTATCGACAGGGAACGTGCTCGGTTACTGTTGTAACCTCGGTTCCCTGAGATACGGAACAAATACTACGTACTTTGCCATGCCAGGTAGCTGCACGACTCAGTCATCGCTTCAGTCGAAGTAACCTAAGGATCCTATGGCGAAACGACTGCTTATATAGCCAGATTCCCCGCCCATTTTGGCGGGATCTGGCGGGAATCGTCGCCATAGGTTCGTGCAGCTCCGCTGCCAACCCATTGGTTCGTTTTTTACCACTGCACGAACCAATAGTCGTGCAGTTTCACTGCGTGATTGAAATAGACTTCAGGAGAAAAAAGGCTTTTTCCCATATGCGTCTTTATCAAGACGCAGTACTCGTTCCGTATCTCAGGGAACCGAGGTTACGACAGTAACCAAGTACGTTTTTTTTCAATAGCCTGAAGATTAAGATAAACAATAGTAAAAAATAAAAAAAAAGCTTTGCAGGCATATCACATCTTACATTTTCATCAAAGCTATACAGTAAAATGCCTTGGAAATGAAGACAGTCAGGGTCATTATGAATAAATATCAATTGACAGAAAGAACAAACCTATAAAAGGAAAGATTTTTCTGAGTGCTTGAAAATGAGGAATGGTGTAAGTGCAAGAATGGACTTTGATGTTAGGGGTGAATTTGCCATAACTCAAATACTATTTTATGAGTGTTGGTATATGCAGAGATGATGCGTGCAACAATGGATTTTGATGTTTGGTGTGAATTTGCTTTTAATTATCTCCAAAACTATACAGTAAAATGACTTGGCAATTAATACAGTAATAGTCAGTGTCACTCTGAATAAATATAAATTGGAAGAATGAGCTAACCTATAAAGGAACACTTTTTATTAGTGTTGGAAAATGGAACACAGTGCAATTGCTAGGACGTTGTTTGGTGTTGTTTGGTGAATTTTCTTTTAGTTTTCTCCAATACTATACAGTAAAATGACTTGATAATTAATACAGTAATAGTCAGGGTCACTCTGAATAAATATATATTGGAAGAATGAGCTAACCTATAAAGGAACACTTTTTATGAGTGTTTGAAAATGGGACACAGTGCAAGTGCTAGGACGCATTTTGTTGTTTGGGGTGAATTTGCTTTTAGTTTTCTCCAAAACTATACAGTAAAATGACTTGACAATTAACACAGTAATAGTCAGGGTCACTCTGAATAAATATAAATTAGAAGAATGAGCTAACCTATAAAGGAACACTTTTTATTAGTGTTGGAAAATGGGACACAGTGCGAGTGCTATGACGCATTTTGTTGTTTGGGGTGATTTTGCTATTAATTTTCTCCAAAACTATACAGTAAAATGACTTGACAATTAATACAGTAATAGTCAGGGTCACTCTGAATAAATATAAATTGGAAGAATGAGCTAACCTATAAAGGAACACTTTTTATTAGTGTTGGAAAATGGGACAGTGCAAGTGCTAGGACGTTGTTTGATGTTGTTTGGTGAATTTGCTTTTAGTTTTCTCCAATACTATAGAGTAAGATTACTTGATAATTAATAGAGTAATAGTCAGGGTCACTCTGAATAAATATAAATTAGAAGAGTGAGCTAACCTATAAAGGAACACTTTTTATGAGTGTTGGAAAATGGGACAGTGCAAGTGCTATGATGCATTTTGTTGTTTGGGGTGATTTTGCTTTTAGTTTTCTCAAATACTATACAGTAAAATTACTTTAATTAATACAGTAATAGTCAGGATCACTCTGAATGTACACCAATTGGCATAATGAGCTAACCTATAAAGGAACACTTTTTATTAGTGTTGGAAAATGGGACAGTGCAAGTGCTAGGACGTTGTTTGGTGTTGTTTGGTGAATTTTCTTTTAGTTTTCTCCAATACTATACAGTAAAATTACTTGATAATTAATACAGTAATAGTCAGGGTCACTCTGAATATATATAAATTGGAAGAATGAGCTAACCTATAAAGGAACACTTTTTATGAGTGTTGGAAAATGGGACCCAGTGCAAGTGCTAGGACGCATTTTGTTGTTTGGGGTGATTTTGCTTTTAGTTTTCTCCAATACTATACAGTAAAATTACTTGATAATTAATACAGTAATAGTCAGGGTCACTCTGAATAAATATAAATTTAAATATTGAGCTAACCTATAAACGAACACGTTTTATGAGTGTTTGAAAATGGGACACAGTGCAAGTGCTAGGACGCATTTTGTTGTTTGGGGTGATTTTGCTTTTAATTTTCTCTAAACCTATACAGTAACATGACTTGATAATTAATACAGTAATAGTCAGGGTCACTCTGAATAAATATCAATTCACAGAATGAGCTAACCTGTAAAGTAACACTTTTTATGAGTGTTTGAAAATGAAAATGATAATATATACACATACATAACATTAAAATTAAGAAATAACAATGAATAAAAAACATTAATATTAACATTTATTAACATTAATATGATAATTAATGTACAATACAAACGTTTATGTACAAAAATAATGTATTTACAAACATTAAAATCAAAAGTAAAAGTAAAAAAAAAGCAAAAGTGTAAAGGAAACGGCGGTATGACAGCTTTAAAAACATTTAGACCGCTCTCCGCACCCGTACCGTAAGTGCACGACTAGACGCGCATACAAAAAAAAAGTGCGGCCCTCTTGACCGTGCATTTCAAAGCGCGGTTGGCTTGACCGCAGTGTTCTTCCGACGATAATGAGGCAATATTGAAATCTCTCACAGCACAACTTCACTGCTTCTAGTCTCGAACAGTCCCTGGAACACAACAAGTCCAGTCCAGTCCAGCGAAGTCCCTTGAAGAAACAGGATGCGTCCAGTCCCAAACAAATTCAGCTCAAGTCCACCACGAACTTCTTCAAGGCAGTCACTTTTCACGAAGGCGAATGTCTCTAGCTGCCATGCCGAATGTCTCTAGCTTTCCGCCCACATGTGGTGACTCAGACGATCGCGAATAAAACAACAGGGAAAAGAAAAATACTTTAAGCAAACAAACCAAAACAAACAAGGGTTGTTCCCTTTCACTTTGGGCCTTATATTATAAAATATACACGATCTCCAAAATGACGACACACCGAATTCACGTGCAGCTTCTGTTCGCCATGTGCGATGCTCCTCCTCCCTTCTTCCTCATGTTATGATGCAACCTCAAGCTCAACAGTCACTGGCTTGCAATAGTACACCTGTATTGAACACGCTTTCTCATTGGATATAAGCAAGCATATAGTTGTTGCATCATATTTTTAAAAATAAAATACATTTTAATACTTTGTATTATTTCTGACACAAAGCATATTAAACAAGGTATATTTTAGGAGTCCCTACACACTCCCCCCACCAAAAATCCAGTATGTCCCCATGCTGGTTACAAAATTACCATGCATCAATTAAATAGTAACCATCTGTTTACAGGGCACAAGTACAGGTTGGTTATAACATTTCACACAAGGCATTAGGATTACACCACCAATCATGTGAACTGTTGTAACCCCCAGAAACATTCAGTGTTTCGGTAGCTGCTACATTAATGCCACAGCGTTGAGATGATACAGACTGTATGTATGGCACACCCAGTTTATCATAGGTAAATCTGGTATTAAGCCTCCTCTCCCTACTTGATCTACGTACTTCAGGAGATACAACCTCTGGCTGAGTTGCATTATCAGTAGGAGCAGTAGTCTGTAAGGTACTCTCATGAGCTTCAGTTGAAACTACATTTACATCAAATTACATTCTCTTGAAAAGGCATCAACTACAAGTGGCGAGTTTTCTGACTCAGTAGCTTTACGGTTCTCTTTTTGCTTTCCTACGCCTCAAAACTCTAGGTGAAGGAGTAGGATTCAGATCTACCTGAGGACTTAACCTCACTTCCTGTCCTAAAGGCAAGAGATGATTGCAGTGCATGACTTTGACTGGTCCATTACCATCAACAGGCTTCAATCGATCCACTGGAATACTAGACAATTGACTCTCCACTACATAGGGCTCCACCTATCTGCAAGCTTTTGCTTTCCCTTGAGGCCAAGGTTTCGAATCAGAACTCTGTCACCCACATTCAAGCTATGATAGCGAACTTTCTGATCATACCTTGCTTTATTACTCTGATTCATCTTCTCAGAGGTAGCTTGAGCTAGCTGATAAGCTGCCTGTAATTCCTGCTTCATTTTGGACACATACTTGGAGTACGACACAGGTGATATATTATCAACAGAGACACCAAAACAAATATCGACAGGCAATCTAGCCTCTCTGCCGAACATCAAAAAATAGGGGGAAAAGCCAGTAGCCTCGTTGGAGGTACAGTTATATGCATGCACCAAATGCGCTATGTGCTGACTCCATTTACATTCAGACTAGGCTCAAGGGTACCCAGCATATTCAACAAGGTCCTAGAGCTGCGCGATTAATCGTTAAAAGATCGCGATCTTGATTCAAATACCCACACAATCTAATTTCTGAATGACAACGATTCGCCCGTGTCTATTAAAACTTTGAAAAAATCATACCGGAACATTCAAATCTGCATTTGCGCTGCTGCTGATCCAGAGAGCAGACAGTTAACATGTTTGGTAAGAAAAACCTTCACAAACAGTCTTTTCAACTACACAGTATTATTTCTGTCTTACAGTCATTCATAGAAATACTGGGATAAAAGTTTATAGTTCGGCTACAAACATTGATGTCTATGGTAGCGATCAAAATAGAGCCACTCATCTTTTGAAAGCAACTGGCGCTTCAAATAACGTTTCTGTCGATTGCATCATTTCGCCACTAGGTGGCGACAAGTGACTGTTAAAAAATGTATTTGTTATTGAATCATTCATTCGAGATTCGTTCAAAAACACTGATTCATCCATTAATGAAACAAGTGAGGTATGAGTGAGTCATTGAATCATTAATACAAACCAATTTTTCATAATTTTAATTCTAAAAGTTGGTGTATTAAATACACTATTTTAAATACATATACCCCAGGTTTCACAGACAAGGCTTAAGCCTAGTCCTAGACAAAAATGTAAATCTGAGCTGTTTCAACTGAAAGAAACTCGCATTGACTGATCTTAAAATATATCAGTGCCTTTGTTTTGTCTCAAGATGCACACCAGTAATGTTTTTTCTAAGCAGGTTTATATAAATTGCTTAAATGTCTTAATTGAACTATGATCTAATCCTGGCATAGTCTAAGCCCCGTCTGTGAAACCTGGCCATACTGTATTATATATTAAAATGTTTAATAATTAATTTAAATTAAACACTTTTAAATAGACTGCAGCAATTAATATTTTGTCACATTATTTTGTGTAGTTCAGAATCGTGGGAGAATCGTGATCTCTATTTGAGAAATAAAATCGTGATTCTCAATTTATCCAGAATCGTGCAGCTCTACAAGGTCCTGTTAAATCTTTCAGGCTGGGGATCACCTTGTGGGTGATAAGGGGAGGTTCTAGATTTCTTCATCCCTAGCATAGTCAGCATATCAGCCACCAACTGGCTCTCAAAATCCCTGCCTTGGTCTGAGTGTATTCGAGTAAGAAGACCGTAATGTATGAAAAACTTTTCCCACAAAGTCTTGGCCACTGTAGAAGCTTTTTGGTCCCTCGTAGGAAAAGCTTGAGCGTAACGCGTGTAATGGTCAGTGACCACCAAAGCATTACACACATTCCAGGAATCGGCTTAGATGGAAAGAAAATCGATACATACAAGGTCCATAGGTCCTGAACTCTGCATGTGAGACAATGGAGCAGCTCTTTGAGGCAACGTCTTCCTTTTAATGCAGCGTTCACATGTCTTACAGTAAGCCTCTACATCACGCTTCATGTGTGGCCAGTAAAATCGGTCACGAACTAGGCCATAGGACTTTTCGAAACCTAAATGTCCAATCTCGTCATGCAATGACTTTAACACTCTGTTGTGGAATTGTTTTGGCAGAACAAGCTGTCGTTTCACCCTGTGATTACTCTGGCGAACTGTTCTGTAAAGCAATCCATTATCTACTGACAACTTTTCCCACTCTCGTTTGAGAATATTCATCTTAGGGTGGCTGCTCTGGATGTTACTGGCATGTTTCTTATCACAAACTGCCCTCCATACTTCTCTGAGGAACGAATCATTTCTCTGGGCTGTTTGAAGCTCACTTGGACTTAGCACGGGTAAGTGATCTGCATCCACGTCAGTAGCATGAGCGTAAGCTTTGGGAACAGCAGACATATGTGCTAGAGCTGCACGATTCTGGATAAATTGAGAATCACGATTTTTTTTCTCAAATAGAGATCACGATTCTCCCACGATTCTGAACTAAACAAAATAATGTGTGACAAAATATTAATTGCTGCAGTCTATTTAAAAGTGTTTAATTTAAGTGAATTATTAAACATTTTAATATATAATACAGTATGGCCAGGTTTCACAGACGGGGCTTAGACTAAGCCAGGATTATATCATAGTTCAATTAAGACATTTAAGCAATTTTTATAAACATGCTTAGAAAAAAACATTACTGGTGTGCATCTTGAGACAAAACAAAGGCACTGATATATTTTAAGATCAGTCAATGCGAGTTTCTTTCAGTTGAAACAGCTCAGATTTACATTTTTGTCTAGGACTAGGCTTATGCCTCGTCTGTGAAACCCGGGGTATATGTATTTAACCCTTTAACGTGTACGATCACACCGGTGTGATCAGTCTTGGCCGGTCCCTGAAGCGTACGATCACACCGGTGTGATTAGAACATTCAGTGCGTCACGTCATCAACTGCTGAATTCAAATCTGCTTTTGCGCGTTGACTGGCGCGGAGCCAGATCATACGCGCTGAGCACTTGTCATTATCACAAATATTCAGTGTTTTCAATCATATAATGCTTATTTTAGGTTTCAGACAGTTAAATACACATAAGTGCTAGCAAAACCATACATTTATAGTTTGTAAAATATGCACTGATATCTATGAAAGCACCAATAATGATCCTTACAAACATAATCTGACGACATGTTTTATTGATATCATATACAGCTTGTGTAAATAACTTTAAAGTTTACTCTGCTCTTCTCCCAGTTTACCAGAGACTTACTTTAACGTGTTTCGGGAGGAGAGGATGAATTTAAGTGTTGTTAATCCCACAGCTCGGATTCAGCGCGAACAAACATGGCGGCGCAAATCACCCGGTATAGATCAACTAACATGGTCATTATAAAAGTTTTTAA
Organism: Aspiorhynchus laticeps; assembly: GCA_023376895.1. Taxonomy (NCBI): domain Eukaryota; kingdom Metazoa; phylum Chordata; class Actinopteri; order Cypriniformes; family Cyprinidae; genus Aspiorhynchus; species Aspiorhynchus laticeps. The sequence goes on from CM041793.1 coordinate 43,195,588, forward strand.
ACTACCAAATACATTTACTTGCACATATTTCAGAATCGGAATATCAGATATTTCATAATATAGTGAGTATGTTTGTGAATATTAATAATAAAAAAAGGAAAAACGAAATAAAAGCGATCCATGTGTCATACAGCGCTATTATGGCTGCGGTGTGTCACATGACAAGCATGACGCGTCGCCATGGAAACAATAATGCTAAACAATCTAAAATAACGGTCGCCTGAAAAAACTCACGCTGGGGGCTCAGATAGAATATTTTAAACTCACGTGTGAAAGGGTTCAAATATAGTGTATTTAATACACCAACTTTTAGAATTAAAATTATGAAAAATTGGTTTGTATTAATGATTCAATGACTCACTCATACCTCACTTGTTTCATTAATGGATGAATTAGTGTTTTTGAACAAATTTCGAATGAATGATTCAATAAATACATTTTTTTAACAGTCAATTGTCGCCACCTAGTGGCGAAATGATGCAATCGACACGTTATTTGAAGCGCCAGTTGCTTTCAAAAGATGAGTGGCTCTATTTTGATCGCTACCATAGACATCAATGTTTGTAGCCGAACTATAAACTTTTATCCCAGTATTTCTATGAATGACTGTAAGACAGAAATAATACTGTGTAGTTGAAAATACTTTTTGTGAAGCTTTTTCTTACCTAAACATGTTAACTGTCTGCTCTCTGGATCAGCAGCAGCGCGAATGCAGATTTGAATGTTCTGGTATGATTTTTTTCAAAGTTTTAATAGACACGAGCGAATCGTTGTCATTCAGAAATTAGATTGTGTGGGTATTTGAATCGAGATTGCGATCTTTTAACGATTAATCGTGCAGCTCTAATATGTGCCCCTGCCTGTTGCACCACACATGGACAAGAGACATTCCCTGTTCTTCTCTCTGCATACAAAGCCACAGCCATATCACCCTGCAGCCCAAGACTGGTTGCCCACTGAAGCTAAGCAGGGTTGAGCCTGGTCAGTACCTGGATGGGAGACCTCCTGGGAAAACTAGGTTGCTGTTGGAAGAGGTGTTAGTGAGGCCAGCAGGGGGTGCTCACCCTGTGGTCTGTGTGGGTCCTAATGCCCCAATATAGTGATGGGGACACTATACTGTAAAAAGCACCGTCTTTCGGATGAGACGTTAAACCAAGGTCCTGACTCTCTGTGGTCACTAAAAATCCCAGGGGTGTAACCCCGGTGTCCTGGCCGAATTCCCTCCACTGGCCCTTGTCTATCATGGCCTCCTAATAATCCCCATCCACTTGATTGGCTCTATGACTCTCCCTCCTCTCCACCTGTAGCTGGTGTGTGGTGAGCGCACTGGCGCCGTTGTCCTGTGGCTGCCGTCGCATCATCCAAGTGGATGCTGCACACTGGTGGGTGTTGAGGATTGACCCCCCACATGATTCTAAAGCGCTTTGGGTGTATGGTAATACACAATAAAGCGCTATATAAATGCATCATTCATTCATTCATTCTCTCTGCAGACAAAGCTTGACAAAGAGCCCATACGCAGTATGTGGATGCCTAGATAACGCATCTGCATCGACAATCCTGCGGCCAGGTCTGTATTTCAAGCTAAAATTGTAGGTGGTCAATGCAGACAACCAACGGTGACCCGTCGCATCAAGTTTCGCTGACTTCATTATATAGGTTAGAGGATTATTGTCAGTTCTAACCTCAAACGGAACAACGTAAAGATAGTCGTGCAGTCTATCCACAACAGCCCACTTCAGAGCTAAAAATTCCAGTTTATGGGCTGGATAGTTTCTCTCTGAAGGGGAAAGGCTGCGACTGATGAAAGCGACTGGGCGTAATCCTTCCTCATGTTCTTGATACAGAACTCCTCCAAGTCCATCCATGCTCGTGTCCACGTGCAAAACATATGGCTTTCGTGCGTCTGCAAAGGCTAGCACGGGAGCTTGAGTCAGACAGTTTTTCAGGGTTTGGAAGGCTATATCACACTGAGCAGTCCATTGGGATCCGAACAGTTAAGAGGACTTGTAGCATGGTTTGGTGTTACTTACAAGTGAATTTTTGTTTCTCTTCTTTGCAGTAGGGGTCGACCGATTATCGGCCTGGCCGATTATCGCCGTCGATATTAAGCATTTTTATGATAATCGGTATCGGCCATTTTCAAAATCGATGTGCCGATAAAATAATTTAATTTTGAAACGCGCTATTTGGCTCTGATGCAGCCTGTCGGAGCTCACCACTCTGTGGGCTAGAGCAGTCTCCGCCCACCGCGCATCTGATTTGTTGGGAGTCACGAATCCGACCAATCAGCGTGGGAGACTAAAGGCACTCTCACACCGAAAGCGCTTTCTAACTGGAGCTGCTTGTTTCAGTGATCACGCATCAGTTGTCTCTCAAAGGCAGCAGCAGACGTTGCTCAAGTTGCAATAAATCACAATCCACTACACTGAAGTTGCAAAACACCTCAATATTATCTATTTATGGTTTCCGCGATGGGGAAACCCCGGACGGAATCGCGGAATCCAGTCATATAAATGGAATTTACTGTATAACGCGGAGTCACGGAATTTGTCAACGTTTGGATGAATTAATCAAAAGTAGGTCAGTACATTTAAATCAACTCGCGCTATGGACTAGTATCTGTAAACATTAAGCCGCAAAAAGACTATTTAAATATTAAATATGAATTCTGCATGTTCTGCGTATCTCTGTATATGTGAATGGCACAGACGCGCGGTTTTTACCACACACACACACACACACAGAGAAGTGCGTGACGCTCGCAGTGTTTTCAGCATCTGCCGTCTCACTAAATGAGGACATAAATACTTGAACAACATCCCCAGAACTGCTCTGAGAGTTACTTCATGAGCATTTGACCGTTTCATTTGAGTAAAACGATCATATCATACATAGGCTACAGAAACTTAAGAGGTCCTCATGGCAACCCGTCAAAATAAAAGCTTGATTTATCTACTAATACTACTACAACAATTATTACAACTTTGTTTAAAAGAATAATCACACAATACGCTATTTCTTCCATGTTTTAATTTTAATAGTAAACCCATTTGTTTGCCAAAAATAGAGTTCAACTCTCATTTGATTAAAAGATAAATTAAATTAATGTTTTATGCCTTCATTTGCACTGCAATATAAATTAAAACTAATGGAATTACTGTCACATAGGCCAAGATTAAGATACTGTCACATAGGCCAAGATTAAGATACCGTCACATAGGCCAAGATTAAGATATAGGCTAATGAACCAAGTGTGCCTATAATAGGCTATTAGTGTTATAGTTTCATTAAAATAGTTGCGGTCTTCTTAACTTCTACAATGGAGCTATGAAGACAATTAAATTATTTACACTTATTATATACTTAATTTTTTTAAGTTAATCAATTGATGTGCATTAGATGATGAATTGAATAGTCACCTCTTGTAGGTTATGATTTAATCATCAGAAAATAATTAATGAAGAATTATGAGAGGTTATGCTATTACACATACATTTCCAACATGTAAATTAGTGAAGCCAAATACTTACATTTCCCCAAGCTGTTTAGCTGTAGTACAGTATTCATAGGCTTAATCATGAAGCATACAGTGGCCTACGGCTGCACAATATATTGCATGCGATAGTCATGTGCATCTCGTCAGTAAAGCCGGTTCTGTGATTAGCAGTAAATCTCCATCACCTGCTTTCAGATGGAGCGGCATTTAATACACAGAGCCGTAGTTCACTGACAAGCTACGCAACATCACGTTCATTATCGAAGGTGATTCATCTGTGATTATGAGCACAAATTGCGTAGCTTGTCAGTGAACTACAGCTCTGTGTATTAACTTCCGCTCCATCTACTGGCTTGGAAAGCATGTGATGGAGATTTAATACTAATCACAGAACCGGCTTTACTGAAGAGATGCACATGACAATCGCATGCAATATATCGTGCAGCCCTACAGTGGCCCCACTTTTAACTCTCTCTTTATATTACCCTTATTGTAGATGGATGCATGGAGGAAGACAAGAGTAAGAAGTGCAACCAACACCAGGGAAGGCAGTTTTTGTCAGAGCCCTTGTTATTCTAAATTTTGACATTAATTGTCATTTTTACACCAGACATACTGTATATCGGTTCAAAATATCGGTTATCGGTCTAGTTGGTCTGTAATAATCGGTATCGGCATCGGCCCTGAAAAACGCATATCGGTCGACCCCTACTTTGCAGTACCTGCAGAAGGAGGATACCCCTGAAGCAATTCATTTAAAGGTCAGCTCAACTTTGAGAAATCCTTCACGAAACGCCGGTAATATCCACAGAACCCTAGAAAAGATCTGAGCTCTGTCACTGTCTGGGGCCTTAGGCCAGGATACAACAGCCTCGATTTTGGAAGGATCAGTGGATATTCCATCCTTTGACACAATATGCCCTACGTAATTCACAGAAGTCCTGCCGAATTGACACTTGTCAAGCGAGATCTTCAGTCCCTCATCCCTCAACCTATCAAGGACTTTCAAAAGGCGCTCTTCATGCTCGTCAATGGTTCGTCCAAAGATGATTAAATCATCCAAGTATACTAGCACTTCCAAAAAGTTCATATCCCCCACAGTGCGATCCATGAGTCTTTGGAAAATGGCGGGTGCTCTGCAGATGCCCTGAGGCATACGCTCAAATTCATAGAACCCCACCGGGCAGATGAACGCAGTCTTCTCCTTGTCGGCATCACTCATGGGTATTTGATAGTACCCACTCCTCAAGTCGAGAACAGTGAACCATCTACTTCCCGAAAGGCTATGGAGGGCATCCTCAATGCGGGGCACAGTATACTGGTCTGGTATAGTCCGTTGGTTGAGGGTCCGATAGTCCACACACATTCTAACCTTCCCAGACTTTTTGCGCACAACGACAATTGGCGAAGCATAGGGGCTGCGGGACTCTGATATAATGCCACTACTCTGTAGTTCTTGTAGGTGCAGTCGCACATCTTCGAAGTCAGCAGGGGCAAGACGGCGAGATCTTTCTCTGAAAGGGCGTGAATCATTCAACCTTATCTCATGAGTGGTGCTTTTTGAACATCCCACATCCAACTCATGTAGAGAAAACACTTCCTTTCTCTGCATCATTTCCTCACACAATCTTTGTTTTGCTTCCTCAGGCATTGGAGAATCTCCAAAATCGAAAGATGCAGGTGTCAAAGTATTTTGCTCTGGTGGCTGTTTAGCGGTAAGTTGTGGCACTAAGGATACTGGAAAAACATGGGCAAGAGGAGTTCCTCGCTTCACCCATACTTCTTTTGTAGACATGTTCCTGACGGTCACTGTGACCCGGCGACTGGATACAACGGATGCTGAATGAAGTTCAGGCCTCACCTCTAGATCATCAGAGCTTGTATCACCAACTGCTGCTCTGTCTACTAACACTAGAGATTCAGTCTTTTGACCAGGAAACTTGAGCAGACCGTTAAGTTGCAGAACTTGATTTGGTGTCAAGACAACAGGATTTTGCTTCACGAACCAAACTGTTCCATGCTTGTCTGGGTCATCCTGTGAAACATCTGTTTGTTGAATAGTCTCATACACCTCTCTGATTACAGGATGTATGGTCAGCACATTCAAGAATTTCTCACCAGCTTGCTCACGACAAGACTCAAGCAGCTTCTTCATTAAGCTAGTGTTGGTCCCGAGCAAAATAGCTATTCCTTCCCGTTTCACAGGGTCAGGGCATACAATGGCAAGCGTGTCAATCACTTGATGCACTCCAGCTACACTTTCCGTAAACTCAAGTCTAAGGGGCAAGTATCCATCATAGGGGTATTTGTGAGAGCTTAGACCCCAAATCTCAAGGTTTTCCACAGGCTGAAGATCCAAATGTTCAGATAAGTGTCATAAAAACTGCGGTATAATAGAGTAACCTGCGAACCGCTGTCAAGAAGAGCTTTAGCATAGATACCTTCTATCTGGACAGGCACTTCGGAGACAGGTCCTACTAACCCCTCAGGCAATTTTGGCTTATCGGCATCAAGCATGAATGAACCACAAGTGGAACGTGTTGTCTCAGGAGCCCCGTGCCGTTCCTTCACTGAGCTCCTGCCCAGTTTCCCTGCAGGCGCTGCATCTTTATCAGCTTTTGATTCACTTTTCTGAGGTCCTCAGGTGCTTTGCACTCCCATTTCTTATCTCCGTCTTCACCGCATTTGTAGCAAAAGATCACAGGCACTAGTGGCTGCGTGGGTTTAGATTTTTGTGAGTTGTCTCGGTTCACACTCTCAGAGTTTTTACTGGGTGTTTTCTGAGGAGCACAATCAGAAGCACAAGGCACAGTAGCCACATTCAACAGTTGACTCACCTGGGTAGATAGCTCTTTAACCTCCTTCTTCAGGTTTTGTAACTCAGAAGGCACAGATGCCTGGGGAGAGACAACAGAGGCAACAGAAGCTTTAACATTTTCCCTTGCAGCTACCCAGTGTTCTTCCTCACGTATTTCCTTCATTAACTGTGAAAAAGATGGAGGACTCTGCAAAGTGTGAGTCATTCTGATTCGCAAAGCAACCATATCATTGGTAAGTGCTCCCTTAATTAGCTGCTCCATTCTGGCTCTATTTATGCCGACTGCATCAATCCCACCCTTCAACAAGGCTCTGTGGAGAAGTTTGTCTAGGCGGTACAAGAAAGCTGAAAGTTTCTCTCCAGTTTCCTGGTAGGTGTGACGAAATCTAGCCATAAGGTCAGGCCCACTCTCAGTAGTTCCATATGCAGTCTCAAGGGCAGCTAAGTACTCATTTGCAGTCGCAGATGGATTACTCACTTTTAAAAACCAGACAATATCAGCAGCAGGACCTCTCAAACTCTCAACGATGCGTTGTTTCTTTGCAGCTTCAGTGCACTGCCATTCACTTATCATTTGAGCGGCCTGCTCCATCCAGATTTCATACTCCTCTTCACCTGGAGGGACAGGTTTCAGCCCTGAAAACAACCTCAGCTTTCTGTAGCCGGGATTATCACTGGAAACTTGGTTGCACCGATCTACTAATTTACCTATGGCATCAACGAGTTCCACACTGACATCAGATTTGGGAGACTGCTTTCCCATAATCAGTGCCTTCACTTCATCCATAGACTTACCCTCCTGCTGTAACAATGCTTGCAGCTTGAGCTGGAAGGTATCAACTTCAGAGGCAGGACCACAAGCTACTAGACTGCCCACTAAGTTGACACTACAGGGTCCAGCTTCATTTCCTATACCTATCTCGGGAGGTATAACATCAGGTTCTAGATCAGCACTGGCCTCCACTAAAATAAACAACCATTTGCCAGTTACGTCACCTCGGCGACCACATATTGTATTGCGGCCAAAAACTTTTACTGCGTTTAACACTTTCAATAGTGTCGTCACTAGTGCCTAAAGGAACGTTGCTCAATACAATGGCACGTGAGAGATTTGCATTCTCTTCTCTGCTCCACTCAACAGTCTTTGTCAGGTCCATAATTTTTAAACTCAAGGCAAGTAACCAGTACTGGGGTGAAATAGACTGTTTTCAAAACAACCGTCACTGCTATACTAAATTATAAAGGAAAAGATAAAGAAAAACGCTGGTAAACAGGAGAAAAGAAAAAACGATCCCAGCGGTGCCTCCAAAAATGTAACCCTTTTCTTAACCCTAGGGGTTAATATAATTTTTTCTCTAACACAAATCCTGGATCCCCGGCAGTTGAATGGTGAATTAGGCCGGTATTTTCCTTCTAGTGTTTACAAAAAAAATAAATTGTAGATGAATATTTTCTCCTGTACCAATTTTACCCAATACCTATATTAAACATTAATGTAATAACTCCCTTTTTTTTCTTAAAGAAAACAGTAAATGAAGAAATCAATAATAACCCTCTTTTTTTAAAGAAAACAAGTAAACAATTCACCCTGATGATTTGCAAGTTGCTTCTTTTCTTTTAAATATAAGATATAAACCTAGTTTGTAGTCTCAGAACAGTTCTTGTTCTTTCACACTTATTACACTCTCTTTCTTAACCTTAGCTTTGTTCCTGTTTTTAGAATACTATAACTCAATTGAGATATATAATGTCAATTTAGAACCCTATTCTGGTAAAACACTCGCGTTTCCTTCAGAACCACGTAATACAATAATGAAAAACAACAATATCTCTTTCAAGATCAAGTGTTATACACTTGAGAAAACTTGGTTCACACCATGCACTGTCTTTCAGTACTGTATGCACATTAATTACATATCTTACGATTATCTCAAATATATGTCAGTCAAACAGTTGAGTCAGTCAAACAGTTCAAATGTACAATCGATCGTTATCGTTGGGGCCCAGTTCGTTGGTGCACATTAATCAGATGATGAATTCAAAGTAATCGCTCACAGTCAACGAGTCACGAAAATGAATCCACTTACGTTCTTCCGACGATAATGAGGCAATATTGAAATCACTCACAGCACAACTTCACTGCTTCTAGTCTCGAACAGTCCCTGGAACACAACGAGTCCAGTCCAGAGAAGTCCCTTGAAGAACCAGGATGCGTCCAGTCCCGAACAAATTCAGCTCAAGTCCACCACGAACTTCTTCAAGGCAGTCACTTTTCACGAAGGCGCTAGCTGCGAGGCCGAATGTCTCTAGCTTTCCGCCCACATGTGGTGACTCAGACGATCGCGAATAAAACAACAAGGAAAAGAAAAATACTTTAAGCAAACAAACCAAAATAAACAAGGGTTGTTCCCTTTCACTTTGGGCCTTATATTATAAAATATACACCGTCTCCAAAATGACGACTCTGATTTTTTTACACACACCGAATTCACGTGCAGCTTCTGTTCGCCATGTGCGATGCTCCTCCTCCCTTTTTCCTCTTCTTCTTCTTCTTCTTCTTAAAATTTATTGGCGGTTGACAAACAACAAAATGGTGTATTTCCGCCACCAACTGGTATGGAGTGTGGATCAAAATGACTTACTACCTTGTGTACTATTTAATCTTGTGTGTCCAAATCTCATCCTTGATATTACTATTTAATCTCTCCTGTTTTTCCCTGCACTTCTCATCTCTCCCACTTTCCTTTGAATTCTGTAAAACCATCGACCTTTTTTCTCCTTATCCCATTGTTTTTGCCACCTTTCCTTCAGTCTTTTCTTAATAATACTCTTGATTTCACTCTTACTTAGATTAACAATTACGTTAATGTCGTTGTTCTTTACTGCTGCTTTTGCTTCTTTATCTGCAGTTTAATTTCCTTGGATACCAATATGTGCAGGCACCCATAAAAATACCACTGTAATACCCATCATTTGAATTCTGTATAACGTTTGCATTATTTCCATTAAAATGTCTGGTCTACTTTCCGAGTTACTATATAGTAAACTAGCCAATGATGCACATGAATCTGAACAAATAACTGATTTGACTTATATCTTCTGTCCACTGTATTGCTAATAATATTGCAATCATTTCCCCTGTATAAACAGATAACTCATCACTGGTCCTTTTCCTTACCGATAAGTGAAATTCTGGAACAGTAAACGCTACTCCTATCTTATTGCCTAAACTCTTTGATGCATCTGTGTAGATCTGAACATTTGCTGCAGTACTCATTAATATATTTCTGCACATTATGTAAATTATACTCATTACCCTTGTTTTTCTGTTCTAACAATGTAAAATCTACTATAGCATCTAAAAATAACCAAGGTTTTATTACTGGTAGCGGGACAGTTGGACTAACATTGAACTGATTAACTTTAAGTTCTGTTGCTTTCTGTATCACTGTCCATCCAAAACTTTTAATTTTCTTCCTCTCTTTTTCCCAACAGGGCTTTAAAGTATCTAGTGTTGGATGCTCTTGACTATGGCCTTGTAAATTAACCCAATAATTCACTGACAACTGTACCCTTCTCATTTCTAATGACATTTCCTCCATTTCAACCTGTAGTGCTGTAATTGGTGTAGTTTTTATAGCTCCTGTACATAATCTCAAAACCTGATGCTGTATATTATCTAACTTCCTAAGAGATGTTTCTGCTGCTGATCCATACACCATGCATCCATAATCTAACACGGATCTAACCAATCCACTATACATGGCCTTTAATGCCATCCTATCTGCCCCCATTCACTACCAACTAAACACCTCATTTCCCTTCTTCCTCATTACGTGACTCACGTTATGATGCAACCTCAAGCTCAACAGTCACTGGCTTGCAATAGTACACCTGTATTGAACATGTTTTCTCATTGGATATAAGCAAGCATATAGTTGTTGCATCATATTTTGAAAAATAAAAATAAAATAAAATACATTTTAATACTTTGTATTATTTCTGACACAAAGCATATTAAACACAAGGTATATTTTAGGAGTCCCTGCACAAGATACACAAATTTGTATGGTCCGTTCAAGCAATAACATGAACATGATGAATAGGACATGGCTTTGCATGGTTAAACGACGTATAGCTGTTATCACTTAGGGTGTACGCACTTTTGTTGCCAGCTTTTTTTTAATAATGGCTGTATGTTGAGTTATTTTCAGAGGACAGTACATCTTTACTGCTAAACAAGTTGCACTTTGACGACTCTAAAATATATCCAAGTTTCATTTCTATAGTATTGTCCCTTGAGAATATATGCTAAAATGGTTGCCGAAATGTGAGGGGTGTTCTCACTTTTGTGATATATATATATATATATATATATAAACTTTAACCACAAATACTCATCTTGCACCAGCTTCCTCGGCTGGGATCATGTAAAGCCCTTTGAAGCTGCACTGAAACTTCAATTTGGACCTTCAACCCATTGTTCTAGGGTGACCATATGGGCCATTTTTACAGGATGCGTCCTGGCCAGGATTTCTATATTGCCTAAAATATCCAGGTTTTGGCTGTTTGCACTGTGCAGGTAGATCATTGTGTGACATTCATGAGAGCTTTAGAGAGCAGAGCAGACAGCTCCTTATGCTTTCTAATCGCTCTTGCGCCTACCTGCAAGGCTGCTATTCATAGACTATAGCTCTGTTTTCAACACCATAGTCCCCATCAAGCTGACTTCTAAACTCACAGGCCTCGTGAGAACTCTTCACTCTGCGACTGGATTCAAGATATCCTCACCGGCAGACCTCAAGTGGTGAAGGTAGGCCAGTTCACCTCAAACTCCATCACCCTGAACGTAGGAGCCCCACAGGGTTGTGTCCTGAGTCCCCTGCTCTACTCTCTCTACACACACTCTCTCTAGCGATTATCGTCAATTTAATTTCATAGATATTATTTATACTAAACTTAGCTAGACAATGACATCTTTGAATTCAATAATGAAATGCCTTTTACTGAAAATTGAGTGTTTAATCTTAGTATTATACATTACTGACACTCTGTCCTCCAACTTGATACTGTTAAGTGCTTTGACACAATCTGTATTGTTAAAAGCGCTATATAAATAAAGGTGACTTGACTTGACTTGACATGACTGCGTGTCCTCTCACAGATCCACATCTATTATCAAATTTGCTGATGATACTGTGGTTCTGGGCCTCATTTCCAACAATGATGAGACCGCTTACTTGGATGAGGTGGAGAGACTTACATCATGGTGCCAGGACAACTGTCTCTCTCTGAATGTGAGCAAAACTAAAGAGCTGATTGTGGACTTCAGAAAGAGACACCTGCTGCCCTACACTCCTCTTATGATCAGTGGGACCCCTGTGGAGAGAGTAAGCAGCTGCAAGTACCTTGGTGTAAACATCTCCGAGGACCTGACTTGGACTACACACATTCAAACACAGGTTAAGAAAGCCAGGCAAAGGCTGTACCATCTGCGACAGCTGAGGAAATTCAGGGTCTCTCCAACAATCCTGAAAACTTTCTATTCAGGGACCATAGAAAGTGTATTGACTCAGTGCATCTCAGTGTGGTATGGAAACAGCTCCAGTCAAGACTGCAAGGCCTTGCAGAGAGTTGTGCGCTTAGCTGAGCGCATCTCGGGGTCTGCTCTCCCCTCTCTGCAGGACATCTACCTCAAACGCTGCAGAAGCAGAGCTGTCAAAATCACCAAAGACTCAAATCACCCTGGAAACTGTCTATTCACTCTGCTGCCATCTGGTAAGCGCTTCCGCAGCCTGATGGCAAAAACTGAGAGACTTAGGAGGAGTTTCTTCCCCCAGGCCATCAGACTCCTTAACATCATCTGACTTACTTTATAATCACTAACAATCAGTTAGATATTCACACTCATTATTCTCTACCTCATACTGACAGTGTCATTTGCACACAACACTTTCTGTGTCTTGATATCTTATTATCTTATTTTTATATTTATTTTTTTTGTGATTGCTGCTACATGTCAACCATGTTCAACCTGTTTGCACATTCCTCTCTCGTACAGTCATGCTTATCTTAATATTTAATTCTACAGCATACTGTCATACACATTCTTTTATACTTTATATTTTGTTCTTTATATCTTATTTTTATTCATTTTATTTTATGCATGCTTCTCTTGTGTTGTATTCTACAATATTTGCACTGTCCATGGAGCGGACCTGACTCACATTTCACTGCTGGTTATACAATCTCTGTATAGTCGTGTATGTGACAAATAAAAACTTGAAACTTGACCTTGGTGTCTTTTTTGATCGGTACGCAGCGACGCTTCAAGTCAAACGAATGAACAAACACGTGCGCATATTTGAATCACTTTGATCGTTCTCTGTAGATCTCACCTTCTCACGTGCAGCGCCACGATTGGTCGATTATGTACCATACACCTGCATGTTATTGGTCAAACTACTTTGGATGATTTAGGCAATATTAAAATCCTGGCCAGGAAGTGTCCCGTATGAACGGCACATATGGCCACCCTACGTTGGTCCCTGTTGAAGTCCACTATATGAAGAAAAACCGTGGTATGTTTTCCTCAAAACTTTAAAAACATAAGATTCGCACACGAAAAATAGGCCAAAGTGCTCATATAAAATGTATTATCCAGAGGCCACAAATAAAGTGCAAAGGTGCAAAATGTTTTTTTTGGCTAAATATTTATTTCTTAACCCATTCCAGCATCTATGGCTATATTCATGGCGAGAACCAGTTAATCCATACACAAGTCTGGGGGGGACAATTTAGAATATTCAATTCACCTAACCTGCATGTCTTTGGGCTGTGGGAGGAAAGAGTACCCAGCGTAAACCCACACTGACACAGGGAGAACATGCAAACTTCACACAGAAATGCCTCCTGTTCCTGCTGGGGCTCGAACTGGGGACCTTCTTGCTGTGAGACAACAGTGCTAACCACGGAGCCACTGTGCCGCCCCCAGAATGCGATGAAAGACCGCCTCTGCCGATAATCAACGACTACTTCTACATTATTTCCTCTTTAGGTCCACCCACTGATTTACAAATATAATAGGAGGAGAGGAAATACTAGAGAGATGCCAACAGAGCATTACTCCATCAACAAAACCATAGAGATACCTCTAACTATTACAAGACTTTGTGTAGTGTAAGTTGAGAAAATACACAGTCGTTGAACTGCCTTCCTTGTGATCTTAACACCATATCTACATCGGATGGAAGCATTGTTGCATCACCTTGCAAATCGATTTCTCTTTCATTGCAGAAGAAGCGTGAGTGCATGGAGTACGTCAGAAATAGGATGAGACATCAGTTTACTGTCGGGAATTTGTCATGTCAATCCATGCCACATCAAGTGTAGACAGAATCACTGATTGTAATAGGTTCTGTTGTGTTTAGTTGCATCACGCCACTTGTGTCACTCAAATTCCGGAGTAGACACAGGGTAATATTAGGAAAGAGTTCCAGATCGCATCAGTGAAACCCTGTTTGATTGCTTTACTTTACTGCAGATTTGCTTTTAAACAAGGCAGTTTGATGCAGGCTTTCAGAGAGTAAAAATGACGCAGAGTCTAGGGCCCTATTTTAACTATCTAAGCGCAGGTCTAAAGCACAAGGCGCAGGTGCACTTAGAGCGTGTCCGAATCCACTTGTACTATAGTTTAACGATGGGAAAAACGGTCTGCACGCCCGGCTTATGGTCTAAAAGGGTTGTCTCTATTCTCTTTTTTGTGATCAACATTTTTTTTTTTCTTTTAACACACAACATCACAACATAACATCCACTCAAAACAAACAAAACAGTATTTTGGATATTATGTTGTGTTGTGTGTGAAAATATAAAAAATAAAAAATTGTTGATAACAAAAAAAACAAAAAAAAAACCAACAACAGACACATACTCAACACCCCAAAAGTCCAGTCAAAAGGAAGAGAGAGAGGGAGGGAAAAAGAAAAAACAAAACAAGTCATTCCTTTATATAGTCATGTACGTTAAAGAAAAAAAAAAGAAAAAACATCGCGACTGCAGCGTTACAAACAGATAGACGACCAGAAGATGGTGCAATCCAGTCCCGCATATTAAGTATGCCTCTTGTATTAGGGCACAGAAAATAGATCCACGGTGCAAATATTCCAACACACAGGCTCATTTAACGGCAGAATCCAAACCATTCACATTCAGTGACAAAATATTTAGAGCATGCATTGAATATTCATAAACCCAAAATTGTATTCAGTAAATGAAGAAAAGCAAAAGCTCTCCCATTCTGCAAATAAGATGTAATCACTGGTGTGCATTCTAGATATCAAACCACCTATATGAAAAATCCTTTTAGAAATAAGGTAAAGTAAATAAAAGTATGAATATCTGTTGTAAAAAATAAAAGCAACACAGACAGAGATAACCAACATCTATAGACAAAAAACAACTCAGACCGCACGTTACCGAGAACAACAAAAAATTGTGATGATCCGTGACCGATCCACTTCAGCACAAAACGAGCCTCTCAAAAGGCTCACATAACCAAAAAAATATTTTAATTAAACCTACTCTCCATCAGTCCCCTCCAGAAAAAAAGGAAAGAAAAAGGGGGGGTTAGTTTTACCAGCAAAGAGACAGTTGTATCGAAAATATATGAACACTTTTCCAGGAGGAGAGAGGAAAGAAGAAAGGAAAAAAGAGATCTAGCAAGCATCCATATCCCTCCCGCCACCATCTTCTTCTGGGCAGCCGGCATCTCCTCTATCCCGGCCATCAAGCCCCTCCCGCCGGGCCGAAGAGAAGGCGGCCGCCGCCTTCCCGCTGTCTTGTGGAGTTGCAGCAAATGCCCTCTTCTGTGACAGGGAGCTGACAAAATCCTCCGCCTTCCGAAGAGGATTGAAACTCCTCTGCTCACCCCCGTGCCATAGCTTAATTACTGCCGGATAAGCGAGGAAGGGCTGGAGACCAAGCGCCGTCATCAACCTCAAAACCGGAACCAAGCTTTTTCTCTTGACGGCTGTGGCTGGACTAAAGTCAGGAAAAAACAGTAGCGTGACATTGTCCTGCGTGCATTTCACCGGATAAGCCTGCCGAGCACCTTTCAGAATCTCCGATCTGTCATGCCATCTTAGTACACGGAAGATGAGTGTATGCGGCCGATCGGATCCCCTCCCTCTGTCAAACACGTGATGCGCCCGGTCAATCTCGATGTTACGACCTTTCAGGGAAGGAATCCACTTGGAAAGATTAACTCTGAGGAAACCAGCCACGTCGGAGCCCTCCACCCCTTCTGGTAACCCCACCAGTCGTACGTTATTCCTTCTGCTTCTGTCCTCAATATCCGTCATCTTCTCGGTGAGTCGCTCCATCTGATTTCTTAAGTCCGTGACTGTCCTCCTATCCTCACGTGCAGCCGCTTGAACGGAATCAACCCGGTCACGTGTCTGCTTCGCCGTGGTATCTATCGCCTCAAGCTCCTCTCTTATCTCTTTAACAGACTTGTTGGTTGCTTGTATGTCCGCTCGCAGTTCACGCAATGCTGGAATCAGCACAGAGTCCACCGCATCTCTTACTGCCAAAGTCACAACCGAATTCAAAGTGCTTTGCTGTTCTTTAAGTGGTAGCTTAACACCATTAGCAATAGCATCGTCGAGATCCTCTCTGGAGATGGTGGAATCTTTGAATTTTTTCTTTATTGGCGATTGCCCAATCTCTCTTTTCCGATCGCCTTTGACTGTTGAAGTATTCATGATGGGTCTGATGCAAAGTGGTTCGAAATTTACTGACAGGATAATAAAATATCTGACAAAGTCAGCAGAGCGAAAGACTACGCGTGCATCGAAGTCGAAGGGTCACGTGATCTCCAGGGTTGTCCCTATTCTCTTAATGAGTAATGGGTGTGTTTTGGGCATAACCTGCAATAAACCAATCTGAGTCTCATCTCCTATTCCCTTTAAGAGCCAGTTGTGTTTGCGCCATGGCTTCACTATTTACACGGTGGAATTTGCAAGCACAAAGACTGAACATGTCTCCAGAGAGGAAACAGCAGCATTTTTATATTTATGTAGCCTACACAATAATAATCTTTTACATTGTAATCCTTTCATTTTTAATATTTGGCATGTTTGTGTGCTGCTGCGTGTCCCTGTGTGTGTAATAAGCAGAGTGTACGTGCGTTGTGGACCCACCTATAGGCAGTGTTGGGGGAAAGTTACTTTTAAAAGTAATGCATTACAATATTGCGTTACTCCCTAAAAAAGTAACTAATTACGTTACGTAGCTACTTTTTATGGAAAGTAATGCGTTATGTTAATTTTGCGTTACTTTTTAAATATGAGCAGGGCTTGATTGTTTTTAATACAAGAAGTTCTAATTATAGCAAATGTAAAAGCCCTTTCACACCAAAAAGTGTAATGAATAAACCTCAGACTGAAGGAAAAGTAAATTCACGTCTGTAAAGTAGAACGCAGGAGAAGAAGGTTCGACACTCTTCGGCAATAAAAAAAAACATTGAAGCACAATTGTTAGTTTATCTAAAGTCATTTTTGCTTATTAGTATGGTTGAACTGGATCATCAAAGGTCAGCAGCAAAGACATTGGTTAATAAAATGGGATTAGATACATTTGTGTTTTTTAACATATTTAATTATTGCAGGTTTGCGTCATATTCTGAGTTTGCATTTCACTGTTTTAATTCATTTTGATGAGTACTAAATCTGTTTTTTTGCGAGTGGGATGAATTAATGCACATTCACATTTAGTATAGGACTACAGTAACAACATGTTCACACAGCGCACTGTCAGTCAATAAATGGGAAAAAATTAACTGGCGTTACTTTTTTGAAAAGTGCATCATGCAAAGAATCTGAGCAAAGGATCATGGGAGCCCGAAGTGTCCATCAGTTGTACCCTTCGAAATCCTTCATTCCGAAGGACTCTTTAAAAGTGGCTAGTTTTGAGCACTTCGGTTTGGAACGAACCTTCAATATGCCGGCCATGATTGTTTTCACTCCGAAGTGCCCTTCGGAGGGTGATATATCCCGTTTGGAATGCACCGATTGTGTACTGCAAGCACAATTTCATCTGCGTCTATATCGGAGTACAATTTTGCAGTCTAACAAGGTTGTCACCCTTCTTCCTGTCTTCGTAAATGTTGGTCAGTGATATTCAAAATCAGAAATAGGAGAGAGAAGACAGGAAATGAGAGCAGAGGGAAATCAGCACATTGCACAAGTTTCAGGGAGCACTTTGGTGTTTGTGTGCGTGTATGTTTTCCTGGGGTTTTTCGAGTCTTTGGTCAAGGGTAATGTCAAACGTTCCTGTTTGTCACTGTTGACTCCCTATCATGGACAGCAAAGGCCATGTAAGCAGCGATTTCAACATGCTGAAATGCTGAGGCAGGTTTGATAAGGTGCCAAAACCCACAGAGTGGAAAAAAACTCACTGTTCTTCACAGATCTAAGAGCCAGAAAGGACAAAACAAATGCAGAACAAATCTGCAGCAAAAATAAACTCAAGACGAACCTCACAATTACCTTAATGCATGACCAGATGAACCACACGACAGACAAGAAACACCACGCCGCAAATATGAAAATCAAAGCAGCGTTATAATTAGATTTCTGTGCACGGCACAAAATTGCTGTATTTGAAAATCTGCCTTGTGTTCTCAAGTTCTGCAAATCCCATCTTGTTTTTCTTTTTTCCTAATTCAGCAGCCGAACGCTGCCTCCACATTTCTTCATTAACTCGGGTTCCTTCATTTAAAAATCACTCCCTCTTGCTTTTGAATTGAAATTACTTCCATTTGAGGGAGCCGTTTTCATTATAACTACTGACTGTCTCAATTGAGTATGCTTTTTGATAGCCGTAATCCTTTTAAAAAAGTATAATGGTCATATATTAATGGTCAGAAAGTCTCAAAGGAACACAAATAAACCCGCAATACAAATCAAGTCTTTCAATTGACATATTTCTCATTTATAAACCTTCCCGTTTGACTGGCTATTTCGTGACCTAAGGGGACAGAGATAAGAAAAACATCAGATTTTTTTCTCTGTTATCTTTTCATTGTTTTTTTGCTTTCTGTCAGTCTATCAGAATTGAAACCGCTTATGCTTAATCTTCAAAGATGAAAGTGTGTTATGAAATTAAAAAACGTGTATAGCCTTTAGATGTCTGTAGCCTCTTCATCTCATCTACTCTCTTCCAGGCTTGCTGTCTCACTGTGGTTCTTCTCTTCTCCATCACTGGCCTGTATCTGTGTGTGGTGGCCGTAGCCGGTCCCGAGTTCATCTGACAGGGCAGCTGCAGCAGGCCCCTCATCCTCGGGCCCCAATTAGGCCGTGCCATCCAGGCAGGTCTCCCCATGATGGCGTCTCCCCCTCAGGATTGAAGCGGAGCTGGCAGTCTCTGATGCTGATGAGGGGGAACAGTAGCTGAAGGGGAGGGCAGTTAGAGCTGAGCCTCTGAGGCCTTGCCAGTAATTTTTTTTTTTTTTTTTTGGAGAATAAATGCCACTCTTGTTTTGTTTTTCGCAAGCCAGTGCCATAACAGCTCACATGCAGCTTCTGGCAAAGTGAACTGGTCATATCAAACTGCGGGTTTAATAAGTCATTTTTCTATCATTTGTTTCCCTCCTTTCCCTGCCCCCTTCTCTTCACTTTCTTCCTAGTTTTGATAGACATTGAAAACAGGCAAAAAGTTACTCAAGACAAATCTAGACATGTGGCCAGAGTGTAATTACCTATCAAATGACTCAGAAAACCAAAAAAATCGAATTGATTAGTTTTATTTATATTAATATTAAACATTGAATTGCATTTTATTAAAGCAATCCACCACTTGAGGCCATGTATTATAGCAATTTGCCTAAAATTCTTGATTTAGCACATAAACAGTTAATTTTTAATGATTAATTGCATCAGGAACATTTGACCATACTTTTTTTTTGTTTTGTTTTTTTAAAAAAATCGTTCCATGTAAGCATCACATTCAACAACAGCAGAGTCATTCTTCTGCATCATCGAGAGCAGTCTGAAGTCTGAAGAACCACATCAAGTGTTGATGGCCTTTTCACATTTTCCAGTCATTACGGATTTTGAGAAACAAGGACACAGCATATATGCCAAGTAATTAGCATTCCTGAGAGACGTACATACCATAACCTTCAAAACAGGATGACATGACTCACAAACTCACAAATTGTGACATGGCTCACAAACCGCCACATATTGTGTTTAGAGAAAACACTTAACTATATCCACTTACAAGTACAAAGCAGACAATGACTCAATAAAAGTTTTTTTTTCTCTAAAAAAAATATATGGATAATCATATATTCTTCTTGGCATGATTTACAGAAGATGCCCACTAAAATGTCGTTCAGTGTAACAATAGTTAATTTACCAAAAATCATATCATGCATATTGAGAACCAGAATCATTAGACTATTTAAAGATCACAGTGTGGCCTCCAAAACTAATTAATTGTAATCTATACCAATCTTTGCCATTATCCTTCAAAACACTAGGTGTTTGCCCATTTGTCAGCAATAAGTTTTTAATCTTTCAAAATATAATAAAATTTAGAATAGATCACTTATTCTTTTATGTATTTAATAAGTACAAGTCAGACTAATTATGTTGTTTCTTTTTTACATAAATATATCTCTTATTCTGAATAATGATGGTACATTATTTCTCCCATATTCTGACATTTTGTTTTCTATTTTCAAAAATGTTATTTGAAACATTAAAGTATAGACATTTTAATTGCATTTATTGTTTTCTATGTTTGCCACAAAAAAACAAACAAAAAAAAAAAACACTTTAATTTGCTGCAGACAACAAAATTGGACATCTTTTGCCAAGTAATACCTCAAAATCAGAATTGATAGTTAGAAAAAAGTTAGAAATGTGAAATAAAAAATATAAAAAATTTTTTATTGTTTTTACCCCATGGCGGAAACTGACTTTCATAGTTTTATCATCTCAGTGTCCACAAACTATCACACAGAAAACTGTACACTTATAAATCCTATAGAAAATGCATAGAAACTAGGACAGAAAATAAGTACTATTTCTCATAATCAGTAAACACATTTCTTTTAATGGAGATCTATTTGGTTCCAATCAGATTTGAGTTTACTATACCTTTCCTACATGCGTCCCCTCAGGACTAGTAAAACAAATCACAATTTAAACCAGCCCAAGGTCCTTATAAAGAAAACTGTTACGAAACGCATTAATTTGCGTTTAATTGGGGCAGCCGTGGCCTAATGGTTAGAGAGTTGGACTTGTAACCCAAAGGTTGCAGGTTCGATTCCCAGGTCCGGCAGGGATTGTCGGTGGGGGGAATGAATAACAAGTGCTCTCTCCACCTTCAATACCATGACTGAGGTGAGACCCTTGAGCAAGGCACCGATCCTCCAACTGCTCCCCGGGTGCTGCAATATGGCTGCCCACTGCTCCGGGTGTGTGTTCACTGCTGTGAGTGTGCACTTGGATGGGTTAAATGCAGAGGACAAATTCCGAGTATGGGTCACCATACTTGGCCACACACCACTTCCCTTTCCCCTTAAACAGTTTTAATGAAAATCTAATACTGAAAGGCTTATGTGAAAGTCAAGGATGGAAGATAGCGAATATCACTTCAGTATAAATAAAAACAAGTCAACTTGATGGAATATTGATAGAAAGCCTTTCATTTATTCTAGGCTTCTAAGGCAACTGACTTTTTTTCTGCTGCATTATCCATCATTCTGTACTTAACTGTCCTCATATTGTATTTTTTTCTCTGAGCAGATAAACTCATCACAATATGGACACCTTCATCTTCCTGTCAGGTTAACTGCACATCCAAACAGCTTTATGGCGGTTTGACAATGTCAGGTCATGAAATGTAAATGCTTTAAGAAATAATAAACTTTGGAGGTCTTCTTCTATTTCAAGGATATGTTAGAATATCTAAATTAAAGAGTATAATATGCTGCATGGAACCTAGACATTTAAAGGTAACTCAAGAGGTTTGTTCTTATATTATGCATGTACAGTCACAGAAGGAACATCAAGCTAGAACATACTGTACACAACTTTGATGTCTCTACAGCTAAACAGTTACACACAAACAATGAAAGGGTTAGCTGGTATATAAAAAATTATAGTAATAATAATACATTTCTGGCATCATTTACTCACTCGTGTCTTTGAAATATGGATGACTTCTTTCCGTGGAGCAGATGTTTACAGTTGCTTTTCTCCACACAACACAGGTGGACGCGAACAGGTCCAAAAAAAAACAAAAGTACCATAAAACCGACTCCGTGCGCTACATTCCAAGTCATATGGTACCACAACGTATGGAAACAATGAAATTTATCTAGCTATTCAGCAAAAACCTTGAAGGCCTCATTTAAATCTGGCGCATTGGCAATGCCAAACTGTTTCGTTTGCTGCAAGCAGATGTAATGTGGGGTTTGGGTTTTGTTTGTGTTTCTCGTTCATGTTTCCATGTCTTTTATTTTGGAGTTTAGTCATGGTCCCTGTTTGTGTCTTGCTTCCATTGACCTCATGTATTCATGCTATTGGTTCTCTTGTTCATTGTGTCATGTTCTGATTGGTAGTCTTAGTCATGTGTCCTGTCTCTCATTGGTTGGTTCTTGTCATGTGCCCTGTATTGTTTGCTATAAGTAGCCATCAAGTTGCCATTGTCTCTCGTCGTGTATTGATGTTGTAGCCCGCTATCAGTGAGTCTAGTCTGTTCATGCTAAGTCAAGTCTCGGTTTATGTTGTATTTTGGATCAGGTCTGTAAATAAACTGCACTTGACAAAAAGGAAGAGACGCAAATGTAATGGGCTATAATAAAAAATATAATATAAATAATAAAAGCTGTGTGTATATATGGCTATATATGTACAGTATATATATATTATTTTGGATTCACAATTTCTTTTTTTACATTCTTATATTTTCATTTTTACTGTGTAAAATTTGTCACTTCAGTTAATGTTACTATTTATGTTGCATTTCTATGAAGGCATATGCAATTCATTATTTGAATTAATCTCTATAATTAAAAAAAGAAAATAAATAAAGAAACCTAGCCATGCATTTCAATTTTGTCTTTCTCACTACAATAAATTGTTCGCTATCTCTTTGAGACTAAGCCGGTTCACGTGATCCCAAAATCTGTGTATGTGTTTTATTCTCTTCTCTGACTCCCCGGCTTATTAGTTTCTTTGAGGTCTATTTAAATCATGCAGCATGGCTTAACATGAGACCATTAACCTCCTTTTAAATTGAACCTCTTTCCAAATGACCTGGGTCATCGCCAAGAGCTTTAGATGAATAGATTGGAACTTGTCAATACTTGAGCAGGGGCGGTACTAGGGGGAGGGGGGAGGGGGAGGGGGAGGGGGGGGGGGGGCAGTGCCCCCCTGTCAACAAGCTTGGCCTCCCCTTTGGCCCCCCTAAATTTGGAATCGTATCACAGCAAACAATTTTGGGTGAAATGCGCAGTTTGTCCTGTAAACTATATATATATATATATATATATATATATATATATATATATATATATATATATATAGGGATGCACGATATGAAAAATTTGAACCGATACCGATAATTAAGTCCTTCTCATGGCCGATTCCGATACCGATAAATTCATATTTTTATATTATAATTATATTATATTTATAATTATATATATAATTATTATATTTATAATTATATTATAATTTTCAAATAATCTGCAGTTTGTGCACCCAGGAGAATACAAAATCTAAGATGCACAGATGAAACTAATATTTTAGTAGCTCTGGCCTAACTATAATAGCAATCATCAGTCCTGATCTCTTAAAATATTTTAATTTTTTTGTGTAAGGCACCACGATACTTAGTAACAGAAATGGTTTAACAGAACTATGGCTTATCTGCTTTGCAAAGAGCTTGATTGACAGGTGATCTAACCAATCAGAACGCAGAGATTATGCGCCGCCGCTGCTATCCGCCATCTTGCCCGACAGCTATGGCCTGTCTCCATGGAAATCCATGTTAAAACGGGGTAAAAAAAAGATCGACTGAATTAAAACTTTTTCAATAACTCAATATAAAAATGTGCTGAGGGTTAAGCTGTGCTGTTGATGGCTGCCACGGTAACGGTAACCTACTCCATCCCTAAACCTACCCCTTACAGTAATGCAGATGCATTAAATATTGTTGTTCAGCATGAGAAAAAGGACGAAATATTGATGTGCACATGCGCAGTAAGCCCCGGTAGGAAAATCTGATGGGTAGGATAAAATATCAGGACACCGGCGCTGTACACATGGCTTGCAGCGCTAAAGTTAAATGCTGAGTGTGAAATAATAAGATAATATGTTAAAATGTGTGCTCTTATCATTCTGTGGACAAAATCCCATGAACTTCGCCCCGATCGAGAGCTTTATATGCACATGTGCGCTCATCTGTTTACAATGCATCTATAACCTCAGATCTCTTCATGTCATCTTCCACTCATTAAACTATGACAGATACTTTACTGCAAAAAGACCATCACTGCGACACTGTAAAGTGATGAAACTACGGCGCTATGTGCTTTTTAAAACCATTTTCATAGGTTTCACGTTATATTGTCGGCTTGGAAAATATGTAAATACGCATATGGCCCAGTAGCCGCAGCTGTATCCCTTCTAGCCTCAACCACAAATCAGACAGAAGAGCACATTAACTTCTGTGGATTTAAACTTGAAAAATGGTGTGTTCCGCGGTTGAAATAAAACACTTTCTGATGTTTATTCATGTTCATTTTCGTGCTTTAGGTAAATATGAAAAGACGATCGGTTCACGTGTTTGAACTGAGGCAATACGGTGATCTGTCACGACACATTAAAGAGCCACAAAACTGTATTTATTGTTTGAATTTCTTTAAAAATGACACAGTTTAAAAGCTGAGGGTCCTGAGACCTTGTTTCATACCAGAAGTAACCTGCTCTGTCTTCTCTGTCAGTGTGTTGTCAGTTTCCTCTTTGCTCTGCGATGTATTTTTCACTGCGTGAGAACATGTGTAACGTTAGTGTGAGAGCGGCATTGTATGTCGGGCATAGCAACAGTAACTAAGGGTGGCGGGTTTTGCGAACGGTCAACTCATTAACAACAAATTTATATTCAAGTATTTCATGCATAAAGAAATGAATCTATTCAACATTTTTAGTGCATGAGGATGAGGAAGTTATATAGGGACTTTAAGCAACAGCTGCGAATGCAGGCAAAACAGCTGTTCTCCCGTAGTAGACGGTTACAGTAGAACGCCACGAAGTAGCAGTTGAAGTCGCGAACGCACAATATGACGTTGGAATACCATTGCCGTTCCAACAGTAGAGGCTGCTTAAAGTCCCTTATACAGCTTCGCCGCGATGACGACCTTTCAAGTGAGATATAAGATTTGTTGTGTTAAAACATGATGCCTTTTTTCCTCCTCTCAGAATCCTTGCTGAACATACGTTGCAAATAGCAATGGCATTGTCCTCCTCTGCCACCGAGAAAAACTTCCAGACAGGCGAAGACATGTTCACAAATGATGACGTAATGAGCGCGACACAAGCACTTGCACTCGGAAAGCGGATGAATCTCAGATAAATCAGACTGACTGATTGATTGATTTACCAGCAAGCTACTTTATCGGATCTAGTTATCGGATTTCATTTTATTTTTCGGAGCAATAAAAATGATGTCATTTTCACCCATATCGGTCGATAATTTATCTGTCCGATAAATATTGTGCATCCCTAATATATATATATATATATAGAAAAACATCACCAGCTGCTAAATTCAAATCTGCGTTCGCTAGCTGGCACAGAGACGCACACATTTTTAAAGCACTGTGCATTATAACCAATCACATACGATTCTGCTGAGCTTATGAATGCAATGACCAATCAGATGAGTCATCGCCGAAGCGCCGCTATTTCATCACCGCGCGCGCTGGCTGACTGAATTCTCTGACTAACGTTAATTCTCTCATCAGAGACAACAAAGTGAAGATGTACAAATGTAAGTAAGACATTAATTTCACAGTGTAAACAGCTTTAGAGATTATTATGGCAGTTTTTGAGACTGCTTGAACTGGCTGGACTGAAGTGAAAATGTTCTTTGATAATGTAAACGTTCTTTGCTCTCTTTTTCTACAATGAAAGTGATAGGCTAAATAACATTACATTACATTTACATTTTACATTTAGCAGACGCTTTTATCCAAAGCGACTTACATTGCATTCAAGTTACAGTTTTACATTTTATCAGCTTGCTTTCCCTGGGAATCGAACCCATGATCATGGCGTTGCTAGCGCCATGCTCTACCATTTGAGCTACAGGAAAGCAAAATAACTTACAGTGTTTTTATTAAATTCACATTAAATACAAAGTCAGTCGTATTAAAAGTATGTTATGGCATGACACCCATATCTGGTACTTAAGAAGAAAAGACGGCTTTTATGCGTAGTTAATAGATTACAGTATTAGGCTACTTTGCCTATCGCCCATTATAGACCAAATAACATAATCTATAAAGGTGCAAAATGCATTTACATATTTGAGATTTTATATATTTATATATTTGAGAATCGAGATATTTCATGATATGTTTTAGGGATATATCGAATAAAAATAAATAAATAAATATAAAACCCCTGCTGAAAACAAAAACAATAATGTCATTTTGTAGTAATGGTTTTACTTGTTATAATCGGACTTGTATTGGTTTTAATGGAAACTGTAATGGACCCTGTTGGTCTCTACTGGTAATTGGTCACCTTCTATTGGTGGCTTGTTAAAACCAATAAATCCTAATGGAATATGTCCCAAAAGACACTACAGAAAACCATTTTTTTAATGGTTAAAAGTTGATGGTTTGTAATGTTTGTAATGGTATTTGTAGTGGAACCCATTAAAATTTTCAGTGATGTTTTTTTTTTTTTTTTACAGTGGTATTGTGGCTGCTGTGTGTCACATGACAAGCATGAGAGATCCCCACCCCCCCTCACTAGTGCCCCCTCAAAAATAATGAGTGCATGATGCCCCTGACACTACAATACAAAATTATTTGTCAAATAAATGAAACATGATGAAATATTTAATTTAGTTGAAATTGTTATAGATTACTTTTAGAGATCGCAGTGATACATGGCATGGTGAAAAATGACTGAATGAATAATACTTAAGGTTAAGATGAATTTTAAAATTGTGCCCCCTAAACGCACAAGTGGCCCCTGCCTCACACGCCACAGTATGGCTCAGCCTCGCTAAGGATGAGCTGTCAGGAGACGGTATATCAAATTAACTACGCCCCACTTGCAATCACGGTCTATAAATACAGGTGCGAAGCAGCCGGCACGTTCTCTTTTTTGCCTTCTTCACTTCTTCCAAAACCCTCATTTCTGCCAAAATTTCTGCCCCGTTCCTTTGTTTCCAGGCCCTTGGTGCTAGAACCCTTCCATCCACCTCACAATTCAGCAGAATCAGCAAGACTGCATCTGATCTGTCCAGTCAGGGCACTGAGAAGATACATCTCTTGCACACAGCAGATAAGGCATAGCGATCAGCTATTTGTCTGTTATGGAGACTCTGTGCAAGGCCAGGCGGTGTCCAAACAAAGGCTGGCAAAATGGGTGGTCAGGCTGATAGAGCTAGCCTATCACAGCGCAGGGATGACTGCTCCACAGGGAGTGGTGGCCCACTCTAAAAGAGGAGTGTCTGCCTTCTGGGCATTGTTTAGAGGGGCTTCTCTGGAGGAGGTGTGTGCAGCAGCTGGTCGGTCATCATCTATGACATTTGCAAAATTCTATCGTCTGGATGTTGCTACGACAGTCACATTGACTGTCCTGCAAACAGCAGAACAAGCATGATCTGCCTTATGTAGACAATATCAAGGTGCTGGAAACCCTTTGACTTAACTGTGTAAATGACTGGAAAACTAATAAATGTTCTGTTAGCATGAATTGGTTTCCTTGAGTTATTGCCCCGCTTGGGTCTTCTCCCCTCCTGACCTTATCTGGTACACAGTTGACCCGTACTGTGGCGTGTTGACTGAGATGAAATAGAACGATGGGTTACGTAGGTAACCTAGTTCTGTGAATGAAGTCAACACGCCACATGGCGTGGTCACTCGGGGAGCATTTGTCACTAGTCGGCAAAAGAGAACGTGCCGGCTGCTTCGCACCTGTATTTATAGACCGTGATTGCAAGCGGGGCGTGGTTAATTTGATATACCGTCTCCTGACAGCTCATCCTTAGCGAGGCTGAGCCATACTGTGGCGTGTTGACTTCATTCACAGAACTAGGTTACCTACGTAACCCATCGTTTTGTGACATAGGCCTACATTTAGTGAACGGCAAAACTGAGTTAAATTACATAACTGTCAAATGTACCGAGTTTGGTGAGCAGGTACGAAATTCCACGAAAAGGGCAGATGCTTTACGGCAGCAACAAATGCAAGTGTACAGCTATCCACTTACAAAAGTGATATATTTACAACAGTGAATTGCACTTCTGTAGTGGGCTTAAAGTAGCATAAATCCACAAAACTACATACATTTGCTTTAAGGATTTTATTTGTAAAAAAATATGAGGCAGTGCACATTATTTAATTTGTTTAAAAATATATTAAATAGTTTCATGATTGTATACTACATCATATCCTATAGTGAATAAAAACACCAAAAAAGTGTTAAACACCAAAAAGTTTATCATGCATTATTATTATTGCATATTTATGGCAGATCAGGGGACACAAATGATCAAAGCAAGAATGTTTTGAAGGCATTTTTTTATATCATTGCATATGCCAAACAACAACACGTTGTTACGGAAACTGCCAGACACAAAGGTAAGTGTAGAAGAGGTTGAGTATTACAGGATTAGGTGAGACAACAGTGGTGAGAGTCTTTGCGTGAGGTAAGTGGCTTTCTAGATGAATAGTGGATAGTGCGCTGGGATTCTGATTGTGTCTCTGTCCTTTGGCAGGTTCGTGGCGGATAGGAATCCTGGAGAGCCTGCGAGTCTCTAGAGTCCACAGATGAACAGAGGTATCTGGTGATGAGAGGGAAGACAGAGGGTGAGTATCATCAGGTAAGTAACACAGGTTAGTATACTCAGCTAGCAGTCCGCTGTAGAGCGTGAAGGTCCGAGTAGTATCCACAAGTCTCAATGTCATGGCAGCTTAGTGACTTTAAGATCAGACAGTGGTGCAGGATGAGGAGTGAGCTTATATCCAGGTCCTAATGACTGTGGTGATGAGGAGCAGGTGTGCATGATCATTAATCAGGTGCAGGTGAAGGTGATCAGTGATGGAGGAATACGGGCCATTCTGTGACAGTACCTCCCCCTCCCGGACGGCGCGTCCCGCGACGTAATAACAAAACCTGGGAGGGGGGGTGGGCGCCCTGGATGTCAGTGGAAGACATGGACACAGGGAAGGCATCCAGGGCGGAACCGGAGATTCAGGAAACCATGGCGGGACAGGAGGTTCAGGAGGCCATGGCGGATCCGGGGCTTCGGGAGGCCATGGCGGATTTGGAGGCTCGGGAGACCATGGCGGATCTGGAGGCTCGGGAGACCATGGCGGATCTGGAGGCTCGGGAGACCATGGCGGATCTGGAGGCTTGGGAGACCATGGCCTATTTCTTTTGTGCGGCCATGGTGGGTCATGGATCTCCGTGGCCTTGGCTCTGGGCCCGGCCACCCAGGCAGAGGATATATAGCCCCCCCCCAAAATTTTCATGGGGAAGCTCCCCTCTGGTGGGCATACTGGAGGAGCGGGTACCAGGGGACGCTCTTGCAGCGCGGATTCAAGACGGCTGGGAGGAACCAGCGGGACTTCAGGAAGGCTGGGCGGAACCAGCGGGACTTCAGGACGGCTGGGCGGAACCAGCGGGACTTCAGGACGGCTGGGCGGAACCAGCGGGAATTCAGGACGGCTCTTGCGTGGAGCAGCCACTGGAGGGCACTGGCGTGGAGCAGCCACTGGAGGGCACTGGCGTGGAGCAGCCACGGGAGGGCACTGGCGTGGAACAGCCACTAGAGGGCGCTGGCGAGGAGCGAGCTCTGGAAAGCTGGACGAAACCAGCAGGGGCTCAGGAGAGCTGGACGGAACCAGCAGGGGCTCAGGAGAGCTGGACGGAACCAGCAGGGGCTCAGGAGAGCTCTTAGCCGTGGCAGGCGGCATCATCGCTGCGAGTGGCGGAACCATCATCGCCATCTCAGGCGGCGGAACTATCATCGCCGTGACCGGCGGAATTATCATCGTCGCTTCCGGAGGCGGAACCATCATCGTCGCGGACGGGAGCATCATCGTCACCACGAGTGGCGGAACCATCATCGCCATCTCAGGCGGCGGCACTATCATTGCCGTGACCGGCGGAATTATCGTCGTCGCTTCGGGCGGCGGAACCATCATCGTTGCTTCGGGCAGAACGCCGACTCGGGATCTGAGACTCTCCAGACACTTGAAGACAGTCTCCTGCCAGGTGAGGCTGGAAGTGTCTGGGAGCTTCAAGGGGTGATGGGCTGTGATCCCGAGCCGGAACAAGATCTTGAGGGCTCGATCCTCTAGCTTGCTGGAGAGGGCGAATGGCACTAATTCCCTCACAAAGTCCAGCGGGTCGTGGATTGCATAAGCCCTATTAATAAATACAGCCGCCTCCTCCATCTCGGTGTGGTCCGCTTACGTCTTCGGTTTTATGGTCTGATCTTCTGTTACGGAAACTGCCAGACACAAAGGTAAGTGTAGAAGAGGTTGAGTTTATTACAGGATTAGGTGAGACAACAGTGGTGAGAGTCTTTGCGTGAGGTAAGTGGCTTTCTAGATGAATAGTGGATAGTGTGCTGGGATTCTGATTGTGTCTCTGTCCTTTGGCAGGTTCGTGGCGGATAGGAATCCTGGAGAGCCTGCGAGTCTCTAGAGTCCACAGATGAACAGGTATCTGGTGATGAGAGGGAAGACAGAGGGTGAGTATCATCAGGTAAGTAACACAGGTTAGTATACTCAGCTAGCAGTCCGCTGTAGAGCGTGAAGGTCTGAGTAGTATCCACAAGTCTCAATGTCATGGCAGCTTAGTGACTTTAAGATCAGACAGTGGTGCAGGATGAGGAGTGAGCTTATATTCAGGTCCTAATGACTGTGGTGATGAGGAGCAGGTGTGCATGATCATTAATCAGGTGCAGGTGAAGGTGATCAGTGATGGAGGAATACGGGCCATTCTGTGACACACGTATTTCAATTGATATTTCAAACACTTGCTTCAGTTCTTCTGATGAGCGAATGAGGAACAGTAAATCATAAGGGACTGTCAGCCCATATGCTTCAAAACCACTTGATTGGCTCTATGACTCTCTCTCCTCTCCACCTGTAGCTGGTGTGTGGTGAGCGCACTGGCGCCGTTGTGCTGTGGCTGCCGTCGCATTATCCAAGTGGATGCTGCACACTGGTGGTGGTTGAAGAGAGCCCCCCCCCCCTCATATGATTGTAAAGCGCTTTGGGTGTACAACAATACACAATAAAGCGCTATATAAATGCATCATTCATTCATTCATTCATTCATTCAAAACTATAAACACTCTGAAGTTACACTTCAAGCTTGCTTCACTGTGATGAAGTTGAACAAAAAGAGAAGAAGAGAGACAGAAGACCAACAGATGGACTTTCTTCAATCTAAGAATTGCAACTGAGACACTTGAGAAATGTTGTAAATAAACATTAAAATGTCACAAACAAAAATAAATAGCCAAGACAGAAGCAGCAGAGACGCATACAATATTAAATATGACTTCCCAAGATCACCTAAAATTAACTAACAGACATGCAAGTTTGATATTAATGGCCGTTTAAAAGCCAGTTAATCAATCAATCATTTGAGCATTAGAATGAGATGCATTCAGACTACATTATCAACCCCACTGTGGATCTTTGAAGAGATGGTTGCTGTCCGAGGTGCTGAAAGAGTTTAAATACAGAAATACAGTAAAAACAGTAATATTGTGAAGTTCTATTGCAATTTTATTTATTCATTTTTTTTGTAGTATTATTTTTTTGTAGTCATTTTCAGCAGTCATCTCTCCAGTCTTCAGTATCACACTGCATCTTCCATTATTCTAAAAATGTTAGATGTGTGTGTTTGTACCATGTTATGATGACAACCCCTTAACAGGAAATCAAATAAATTAAAAAGAATATCTAGGGGGGAAATGTCTCTAACATGATTTAACTGAATTATGCAAATGCTCATAATTATTCCTATGAAACTGGTCCGATCTCCATAATTGTTGCAGGCCTCCTGACACCTTATAAACGCTGTGTGTTTAGGCCTTACCAAACACAAGGCTAATTATGCAGTGACTAAAACCAGTGCTATTACAGACATGAGGCCATGACTCAGCCCTGATCCTGACCTCTGACTGAAACAGAGGACGGCCCGCTGGCTAAATGTACATATGCACCGCTGCGCTGTGAAAAACAGCCTCTCTGCCAGAAAACCAACTTCAAACACTCCACTAAAGGTTTATTGATCTTTGCGGATTGCAGCCTCTTAGGAACACAAAGGAACTTTTAAAGTTAATCACAGAGGTTTAATAAAGAAGAAAAGCAAGAGACACTTTGAGTTAATTATCAAATAAAAGTCAAGTGTGAAATGCATAAATGCAATGAAAAAAGCTGCCTAGGTAATTAAAAAAGCTGTGCATACTATTGCATAGCATAGACAATTAATTTTCACCCACCATGATAAGATACATTAATTTAACTTTAAATAAGTAAGATACACAGGCAAATGTGTGTCAAATATGAGGCTTTTATATTTGACAAAGCATAAACACAGATCAGCATTTCCTGGAAGTTCAAGAACAAAATTGTAACAAAGAATAGAATATAATAGAATAGAATAGAATAGAATCTTCACTGAGAGTTTGATTTACAGGCGATCTGACCAATCATAAAGCAGAATCTACCATTTCGTCTGACAAACAAACCAGACAGGAGAGTAGATTAACGTTGGTGGACTTGAACTTGAAAAATGGTGTGGTTGACATCTTTCTGCGGTTGAAACAAGATACCTTCTGATGTTCATTCATGTTTATTTTATGGTATAACTAGTAAAGAGGAAGAGATGAACAGTTTACATGTTGCTTGAACTGAGGCACTACAGCGATCTGTCACAACACAATAAAGAGCCACAAAACTATATTTATAAAAAAAATATATATACAGGTGCATCTCAATAAATTAGAATGTCGTGGAAAAGTTCATTTATTTCAGTAATTCAACTCAAATTGTGAAACTCATGTATTCAATAAATTCAATGCACACAGACTTAAGTAGTTTAAGTCTTTGGTTCTTTTAATTGTGATGATTTAGACCCACATTTAACAAAAAACCACCAATTCACTATCTCAACAAATTAGAATACTTTATAAGACCAATAAAAAAAAACATATTTAGTGAATTGTTGGCCTTCTGGAAAGTATGTTCATTAACTGTATATGTACTCAATACTTGGTAGGGGCTCCTTTTGCTTTAATTACTGCCTCAATTCGGCGTGGCATGGATGTGATCAGTTTGTGGCACTGCTGAGGTGGTATGGAAGCCCAGGTTGCTTTGATAGTGGCCTTCAGGTCATCTGCATTGTTGGGTCTGGTGTCTCTCATCTTCCTCTTGACAATACCCCATAGATTCTCTATGGGGTTCAGGTCAGGCGAGTTTGCTGGCCAATCAAGCACAGTAACATCATGGTCATTGAACCAGCTTTTGGTAACTTTGGCAGTGTGGGCAGTTGCCAAGTCCTGCTGGAAAATTAAATCAGCATCTCCATAAAGCTTGTCAGCAGAAGGAAGCATGAAGTGCTCTAAAATTTCCTGGTAGATGGCTGCGTTGCCTGTGAACTTCAGAAAACACAGTGGACCAACACCAGCAGATGACATGGCAGCCCAAATCATCACTGACTGTGGAAACTTCACACTGGACTTCAAGCAACATGGAATATGTGCCTCTCCACTCTTCCTCCAGACTCTGGGACCTTGTTTCCGAATGAAATGCAAAATTTACTTTCATCTGAAAAGAAGACTTTGGACCACTGAGTTATTTTTCTCCACAGCCCAGGTAAGACGCTTCTGACGTTGTCTCTGGTTCAGAAGTGGCTTGGTAGCCCTTTTCCTGAAGACGTCTGAGCGTGGTGACTCTTGATGCACTGACTCCAGCTTCAGTTCACTCCTTGTGAAGCTCTCACAAGTGTTTGAATCAGCTTTGCTTGACTGTGTTCTCAAGCTTGCGGTCATCCCTGTTGCTTGTGCACCTTTTCCTACCCAAATTCTTCCTTCCAGTCAACTTTGCATTTAATAGGTTTTGATACAGCACTCTGTAAACAGCCACACCTTTCAGTAATGACCCTCTGTGACTTACCCTCTTTGTGGAGGGCGTCAATGTTCGTCTTCTGGATAATTTCCAAGTCAGCAGTCTTCTCCATTATTGTGGTTTCAAAGAACAAGAGATACCCGGAATTTATAATGTAGGGATGGTCATTAATTGAAACTCAAATGTAAATATTCTAATATTTTGAGATACTGATTTTTGACTTTCATGAGCTGTAAGCTCTAATCATCAAAATTAAAACAAAAAAAAACTTTTGAAATGTTTTACTTTACATGCAATGAATCTAAAATATATGAAAGTTTCACTTTTTGAAATAACTTACAAGAAAAAAATGAACTTTTTCACGACATTCTAATTCACTGAGATGCACCTGTATACATTGAAAAATGAGACTTTGTTTCATACCAGAAGTAACCTGCTTTGTCTGGTCTGTCGGCATATTGTGGTGTCCCCTTTGCTCTGTGATGTATTTTTTACTGCATGAGAGCGCCATGGCTTGCTGGACGTAGCAACAGTAACTAAGGAGGGTGGGTCTTTGCAAAGGGTCAATTGTTTCCTGATTGTCACGAATCCTGTCCATGCAATTCCGTTCACTCACCACCAGAGGTCACTCGTTCACCACATTGACTCTTACACCACATTACTGTTGCCATTCACCATCGAACTGCATTTCCCATAATCCACTGCACTGACACAGCTGTTCGCACTGATCACGCTCACACCTGAGAACTCTCACACAATCACTATCACCCAATCACACACGCTTTATAAGCCTTGGACTTCCTCTTGCTCTCTGCCGAGTATTGTATTGCGTTTATCACTCTCATAGCGATAGCTACCTTACGGAGCCCTCTCAATAATTATAGTCTTGCCTTGTTTGTTTTCCCGTGTTTGACTTCTGCCCGTGTTTCCTGGATTTACCCTTAGCCTAGCCCTTTGGACTCTGTTTGCACCTCATTTGGATTATTGCTGTTTACCTGGATTATCTCTCTTTGCCTTGCCCCTTTTGGATATTGTTCGCCGATCGTCGACCCACGCTTGCCCTAAGGATTACTCTGTGTCTTGCCCCTGCCATACCTGTTTGCTGTTTATTGACCCTGCCTGTATTATGACCATGTTTTGGAATGAAGCCTTGCATATGGATCCGCACGTCTCATGTCTCGTCGACCCCGTTACTGTTACGGGTCTGAAGAGACGTGAGACAGGTGGATCCATTCGCAAGGCTTTATTAATAAACATGGTCAATACAGGCAGGGTCGATCAATGGCAAACAGGTATGGCATGGGCAAGACACAAGAATAATCCAAGGCAAGCGTGGGTCGGAGATCGGCGTACAGTATCCAGAGGGCAAGGCGGAGAGAATAAACTAAGAACACGGGCAGGAATCAGGAACCAGGAAATCAACCACGGGAAACTGGGAAACTAGGAAACTGGGAAACTGGGAAACTGGGAAACTGGGAAACTGGGCAAACGCTTCGTATGCAGACTGGCTAACAATACTCGGCAGCGTGTGAATGAATGTCCATGGTATTTATAGTGCTTGTATGTGCGTGTGATTGGGTGATGGTGATTGCGTGATTGTTTGCAGGTGCGTGTGGGATAAATGGTGAACAGCTGTGTGGGTGCAGTGGATGCTGGGAAATGTAGTCCTTAGTGTGATCTGTGACGGTGTGAAAGTCCATGTGGTGGGTGAGTGACCTCTAGTGGTGAGTGTCTGAAAGTTCGTGGCCTGGATTCGTGACATAGCCCCCCCCCAATGAGCGGCTTCCAGACGCTCCTATAATCCAGGGTGGAGCGGACGGAGCTGGTGCCCACCGGGGCGGAGTGGACGGAGCTGGGGCCCGCCAGGGTGGAGCGGACGGAGCTGGTGCCCACCGGGGCGGAGTGGACGGAGCTGGGGCCCGCCAGGGTGGAGCAGGCAGAACTGGAGCCCCCCAGGGCGGAGCAGACGGACCTGGAGTCCACCGGGGCAGAGTGGACGGGACTGGAGCCCCCCAGGGCGGAGCAGGCCGGACCGGAGCCCCCCAGGGTGGAGCAGACGGGACCAGGACCCACCAGGGCGGAGCGGACGGGACTGGAGCCCACCAGACCGGAGTAGGGCCGTAGCCTGGGCAGGAAACCATGTCTTGATCGGAGATCTGGGGGAAAACAGAGACAGACAACACAGAGGGAGCAGAGACAGACCACACAGGGAGAGTAGAGACAGACAACATAGAGAGAGCCATCCTGGTCTCAGGAGCCATGACAGAGCAGGTCTGGGAGTCACAGGCAGCCTCCATAGCTGTGTCAGGACAGGGCGAGAGTTCACAGGCGGCCTCCATGGCCGGGGCAGGACAGGGCGAGAGTTCATAGACGGCCTCCATGGCCGGGGCAGGACAGGGCGAGAGTTCATAGACGGCCTCCTTAGCCGTGACAGGACAGGGCGAGAGTTCATAGACGGCCTCCTTAGCCGTGACAGGACAGGGCGAGAGTTCATAGACGGCCTCCTTGGCCGGGACAGGACAGGGCGAGAGTTCATAGACGGCCTCCATAGCCGTGACAGGATAGGATGAGAGCTCAGAGACGGCCTCCTTAGCCGTGACATGACAGGGTGAGAGTTCATAGACGGCTTCCTTAGCCGTGACAGGACAGGGTGAGAGCTCACTGACGGCCTTTATAGCCGTGACATACTGGGGTGAGAGTTTACAGGAGGATACCACCGACACCTCTGGAGGTTCTGCAGCTACTGCCGCCACCTCTGGAGGTTCTACGGTGGTAACCTGACCAGGTGAGAGTACGTTGCTGGGCGCTGCTACCTCAGGCAGTCCAATGGCGGTGTGCGCAGCCCAAACGCAACATAGAGCGATCCCTATCATGGGAAGCGCTTCCGACAGGGAAATCAGTTCAGGAATAGGAGAGTTGGAGTGAGTGGATTTGGGGAGACCAGCAGTGCGTACAGATATCAGCTGTGCATCCCTCACGTTGGATATCAACCGGGGAACTTGAAGGACTGGCCTTGAATCTCTGGGTGGGATAGGTTCTGGCTGAGGAGCTGAGACGTGAAGCGGCTCTGGCTGAGGAGCTGAGACGTGAAGCGGCTCTGGCTGAGGAGCTGAGACGTGAAGCGGCTCTGGCTGAGGAGCTGAGACGTGAAGAGGCTCTGGCTGAGGAGCTGAGACGTGAAGAGGCTCTGGCTGAGGAGCTGAGACGTGAAGAGACTCTGGCTGAGGAGCTGAGACGTGAAGAGGCTCTGGCTGAGGAGCTGAGACGTGAAGAGGCTCTGGCTGAGGAGCTGAGACGTGAAGAGGCTCTGGCTGATCAGCTGTGACGTGGACTGACTCTGGCTGGTCAGCTGCGACGTGGACTGACTCTGGCTGGTCAGATGCGACGTGGCGTGACTCTGGCTGGTCAGATGCGACATGGCGTGACTCTGGCTGGTCAGATGCGACGTGCTGTGACTCTGGCAGATCAGCTGAGACGTGCGGTGACTCTGGCAGATCAGCTGAGACGTGCGGTGACTCTGGCTGGAGAGCTGAGGCGTGGCGTGACTCTGGCTGGAGAGCTGAGGCGTGGCGTGACTCTGGCTGGAGAGCTGAGGCGTGGCGTGACTCTGGCTGGAGAGCTGAGGCGTGGCGTGACTCTGGCTGGAGAGCTGAGGCGTGGCGTGACTCTGGCTGGATCCATTCGCAAGGCTTTATTAATAAACATGGTCAATACAGGCAGGGTCGATCAATGGCAAACAGGTATGGCATGGGCAAGACACAAGAATAATCCAAGGCAAGCGTGGGTCGGAGATCGGCGTACAGTATCCAGAGGGCAAGGCGGAGAGAATAAACTAAGAACACGGGCAGGAATCAGGAACCAGGAAATCAACCACGGGAAACTGGGAAACTAGGAAACTGGGAAACTGGGAAACTGGGAAACTGGGAAACTGGGCAAACGCTTCGTATGCAGACTGGCTAACAATACTCGGCAGCGTGTGAATGAATGTCCATGGTATTTATAGTGCTTGTATGTGCGTGTGATTGGGTGATGGTGATTGCGTGATTGTTTGCAGGTGCGTGTGGGATAAATGGTGAACAGCTGTGTGGGTGCAGTGGATGCTGGGAAATGTAGTCCTTAGTGTGATCTGTGACGGTGTGAAAGTCCATGTGGTGGGTGAGTGACCTCTAGTGGTGAGTGTCTGAAAGTTCGTGGCCTGGATTCGTGACAGTTACACTGATAAATACTTAACTGATTTTAAAAGTAATCAGGAAAGAACCCAGATCATCATATTCACTCAAAGTCAGCATAAAAAAGCATTTACAACAACAAAATATAGAACATAGAAATATAGAACATGGAAATAAGTTGGGCAGGACTTGATTGGATGAATGTAAATGTAGTGGATTATGATTTCATGTGGACTTGAACTGCAGGATGTTCAAGTCCACGAGTAAAACGAGCCTGTGTTTATGGTGATACGTGAACATGCAGTAAAACATACTATAGATTCCCCATGTGATCATCACCAACAACACTTAAGTGAACCTGATCAATATGATCTTCATAGAGTGTGCAGTATATGTTTAATATGTGTGTTCAGCTCCAAACTAAAGAAAGAACACATTTCTGAATGATTCAATGGATGAAGATGAATTCTTAGGATGCAGATATCATCACAACAAAGATTGTACTAATAATACAATTATTTAGAATATATAATGTGTATAAAATCATGATATTATGATGACTCTATGAATATATCCTTCATTGGTTGGTCTTAGTCACTTAGTTTCTTATATTTAAATACGACTCCATTTACCATTTAAGTTCCATTTTATGTATATACTGTATAATAATAATAATTAAAAAAAATCTCTCTCCAGTAAAGAAAATAACATAAAAAAATCATTAAAATAAAATAATGGTTTCATTACACTTTTATACAATTAAAATTAATTATGTAAAATTACATAAAATTTAAAATAATAAATATTATATATATATTGGTCACTTAGTATCTTATATTAAAGTACCACTCAATTTACCATTTAAGTTACATTAATGTAAATAATAATAATAATAATAAATCTACAGTAAAACCCCTCTCTCTACATATAATTAATAAAAATAACAATAAAAATAAATTATTAAAATAAAATAATGTTTTTAATTACAGTTTTATACATATACAATTAAAAATAATAAAACTAAATATGATTAAAACAATACAATTATATTAAAATGAGTTGAATAATTAAATAAAATAAAGATTATTACAAATTTATTAAAATGAATTTTAAACAAAATGTAGCTAAACAGCCAACATATTATATTATGTATAAAAATGTATATATATATATATATATATATATACATATATATATATATATATATATATATATACATACACACACACTATAATATAACTAATAAACTAATAACTAATAAATTAAAGTAAGTGAAAGTAAATGATCAATAAATAATGCATAAATTGTTACAAATCATGACACCTGGCCTTACTGGACCAGCAGAAAAAAAAGTCTTAGTGTTGATCCATGTTAAATTAGACACAATGAGCTAATGGGAAACCAGATGCTGAGATTAAAGTTCCTTTATTAGGATGAAGGACAACATCCTCATAATGAACTTATCACAAGTGCCTTTTATCTATTTCATGTTCATTTTGTGTGGTAGATGTGGTATTCATATTTCTCTCTGTCTTTCCCACTCACATATCACTGTCTTTCTCTCTCCGGCTCCTGTGATAAGAGTAAAGCTCTGTCTTAATGTGTTAGCACATGACACATGCCCCCATTACCCATAAGTCTGTGAGCAGACAGAAGTGGGTTCACCCTCAGTGCAGCCTGCTGCAAAATGCATGTAGGAGCATATATAGTGTGTCTGAGGCAGCTGTGAGAGCAGTGTTTCCCCAGCATGTCTCCCCTGAGGACTGCAGAGAGAAGGGTGGACCTCTCATCTATCCGTTATTGGTACATTAACGCTCCTAGTGTGGCACTTTATGACCTCACAGAGGTTCAGAAGCCTTTTCCAGAAAGTTCCAGTAGAAACTGAGTCTTCCCTGTGGAGCGGCGTGCTCTTCTGTGGGCCGCGAGGGTTTTTCTTAAGTCTGCTCATTGTGTTTTTCTGGCTGAGCACAAGCTCTCCACAGCAGCGTCTGTGCAGTTTTAGTCTTCAAGATCAGATGATGCGGCCAAATCTCTCTAAAACAGAGAGAAAAATATGAAAACCATCAAAGCTGGATCATACAAACAAAATCAAATGGCAATTGAAGCTAGGCGGCCTGTGTCAAAGAGTGCACCCTCAAGACTATACACCAATACTATAATAATATTGGCCTATAATATAACATCCTAAAATGGGGTCTGTGGTCCACTGGGGGTCTGTCTCATATAGGGAGGGGTCCTATTTATTATAGACTTCAATCACTTTTTCAGGGGCCTAGATTTCATAAGTATATTTTACATTAATTTTCTCTGTAAGCATT
Source organism: Aspiorhynchus laticeps (assembly GCA_023376895.1). Lineage (NCBI taxonomy): Eukaryota > Metazoa > Chordata > Actinopteri > Cypriniformes > Cyprinidae > Aspiorhynchus > Aspiorhynchus laticeps. Next base: position 43,235,808 of record CM041793.1, read on the forward strand.
ATAAAAAATCATCAGTAAAAAAAGATCTTAGTGTTAAATATTTTATTAGCTAAAAAAAGGTATTTGAAAATCTGAAATAAAAAGCTAGGAAGACTGTACACTTGATGATGCAAAATTATATACCTATATATACCTATATGAAGAGGATATATATATATATCCTCTTCATATATACACACACACACACACAAACACAACCACACACACACACACAATCACAATTAATAAAATTAATTAAAGAATTAACAAAGATTGTTTTATTAAAATTATTTTTAATTTAGCTAAAACTTTAATCTAGCTAAAAAAATAAAATTAATTTTAAAATACTAAAATGTAAAACATTTAAAATTATTATTATTTAACTAACTAGCTAAAATGTGCTTTAATCAAAATGTAGCCAAAACAGCCAAAAAAGGTTAGAAGTAAAATATAAAAATGTAAATATTAAACATTTTAATAAATAAAATTAAATAGAAACATTAAACCTGTTTAAAACAATTTAGGCTAATATCAAATAAGATGTAAATAAATGTTTCAAACAAAAGCTGAAAGCCAAAAAAACGTATTAAAATATTATAAACTACTTAAAATATTAAAAAGTATTTTAAAATATTAACAATTAAATTAAATAAAATTAAATAACAACACAAGTTTAAAACATTTTATTCAAGTTAATTGTATTGTATATAAATAAATAAATAAATTCAAATGTAGCAAAAACAGTCAACAACAAAATTTAATTAATTAAATGAATTATTAAATAAAAAAATCATTATTAAATTAATTAAAAAATATTAAATAATATTAAATAAATAATAATAATAATAAACAGGAACACTAACAAGTTTAAAACATTTGAAGTTAATTGCAAATCAGATGTAGCTGAAACAGACTGAGACATGGCTTGTAGAGAAGCACATGCCATAGAGTAACACCCTCAGAGTTCAGAGTAGGCCTGTCTTGAAAGATTTATGATGCTAAAAATCAATTTCTTGCTGGAGAAAATGTCTTGGGTTTTAAGCATCCGAGTACACTATCATAAAGAGCCTAGGTATTTTCCTGTGTGACTTTTGTTTGCTCATTTCTTGTGTATGTATGACCAGGATGTAATCTGGAAAAACCAATTTATGCAGCCGTTTCTCTGGTCTATCTTCTGTTATATGGAGATAAACGCCATCATTTCATCATTTCTCTGGCATGTTATATTGGTGGCGATGCAAACAAAACAGTTCTCGATTCAAAAAAGTTTTTTATCAAAAAAGAAAAACAACAACAACAACAAAAATATTGATAAAACATTGATTTGCTGAAACTCAGATGCTCCGAAGTACCTTACTTTTAGACAAAAGGAATAAATAGACCTGCAGCTTTTCTGTTCATTCTGTTCACAGATGCATCCACTGATCAATTTCAGATGCATCCACATTTGCAAAGACTAATGCATGGATTAGTGTATCCCAAATCATCGTATGCTGAAAATACATATGAAGGTATATGGCAGAGTGTTGTGGCAGAGGCTGGCACTCAACGCAATAATCAGCCATAGAGAGCAGCCGTTCTAATAGGATTACTCTATGAGATCTCTAACTCTCTCTCTCTCTCTCTCTCTCTCTCTCTCTCTCTCTCTCTCTCTCTCTCTCATGTCTTTATCCTCTCATGCCGTGGAAGCTGTTGTTTGACAGTCGCTAGAGGAAAGCATGTCTGCTCTCTCGAGGCAGGGATTTAACAACAGACGCACTTAATAGAACTCTTGCTTTCCTCATCACTGTCAGGCGACTTCAGTTAGTTTACACATTAAACCTCTCATTTGTGTTCAAATGTCTCGTAATATTATAATAATACTAGAGAGCAACTAGAGAGCATTTCCAGGGAAGGAGTGAGTGTTTGTGTTCCCTGATCATCAGATTACACTAGAAATTCCTGCTAAAGAGTAGCATTATTTATTGTAAGGGTGTTTACATAGATCTGTTTCAAAACCCAGCACGGCAAGTTTCCAAATGACATTATAATAGATTTTTAAGCGTTTTAATGCTAATAGTTTATTTTAATTGCAGTTCTTTTATTTTTTTATGAATTTAAGAGTTAAAATAATCAATAATAATAAATAAATAAATAAACTAAAGACTATTTAAATTTAGTACATTTAATTAAAATGAATACATTTAAATAGCAACAAAAAAGCAGTTTAAAGCATATTTTATTGCAAAACATTAATTAAAAGGAATTTCATCAAGATGTAGCAGAAAAAAAAACAAATATCTGGCTTATATATATATGATATAGGACACAAAGCATATACCAAGTTTTTCAAATTGTTTCTGGAGAAAATAGGTTGGGTTAAGCAAATGTATTTATTTATTTATTTAAATTAATTGCCTTTCTTTTATTTTTTTTGTATTAATTGAACAGTTCAAATAATAGTTTTAATAGTTTTAAGTTTTAATATTGTAAAATAATTTTAAACATTTTGTTGTGTTAACTTAACAGTTGAAATAATATACTATATATAATATATATAACGTTAAGCTCACCTTAACCAATCTGAGAAGAGCATCAGTGGCTTTTCATGGCTTCAGGCCTATTCAGGACTATTGTAATCTGAAAAGAAAAGAGAAACATTAAAACTGAAAATGTAGATAAAAAAAGCAAAAACAAAAACAAAAAGACACAAACAAACACAAGTTTACCAATGGTTTACAAAGCTTATAGTAAGTCAGTATTAAACATTCATTTATTTAAAGCTATAGCACATAAAAAATATATAATTTTATCTCCTCCTTAAAAAAATAATTGGTGATAATAATGATTCGTTAAAGCAATATTACAGCTATTTATTAATCTTTTTACAATTTTACTTATAATTTAAGTTCTTCAGCAAAACGTAAGCCAAGAACAGCTTTAAATGAACAGGTTTGTTTTGGTTTTATCCAGTTTAAGGGCTAGTTTAGATGAGATTAGATTGTGACGGGTTGTTTACCTTGTAGAACGAAGGCCTGTAAATACAGCTACCGCCATCCTCATCAGCTCTGAGGTCAGCTGGGGTCATTTAGAGGTCATGTGGGGGTGGGCTGTTTAGTGGACTATAGAGACGGTCATGTGACCAGAAGGGGGAAGAAAGAGCAAAAACAGCAAGCAGAAATCCCCAAAAAAGAACCAAGGTCAAAAAGCCACCGCTTACATTATTAAATCTTAAAATATGACATTATGTGGAATTACGTTTCCATGTGCAACAGTACCGTATCTATAGAGCCTAGCAAAGTTGCCGTTAATAAAAGAGTATGATTAAAGATATATTAGTGGAAAATTAACTTGTACGTGGAAGTCGCTTTCATATGCTTTCCCACAGAAGAGTCTCATGTGTTTTCAAGTAGAAATAATTAGATAAGTAAGTAAGTTTATAATTGCAAATTTATTTCAAGCTGCTGGGTACGGTATATTACAAATACATGTAATTGTGCCGGCTGCAATTAAATTTAATTCTACACTCTAAAAAGTGCTGGGTTATTTCTGTAAACACATTGTTGGGTTAATTGCGCTGGGTCATAATTCTGGGTTGTTTGAGGTACTGTAAACACACAGTTGGGTTGTTCATGCTGGGTCAAATGGACTGCAAGGGGTTCTTTCACCACTGAACACCTGGGTTGGGTTATTTTGACCCAACCGGTTTGTTTATTTTTCCTCTTCATCTAATTTTCTGGATTCTTCACTCGTCTCGTCGTCAGACGGTCAAGCAACTCGCAGCAAGCAGGATTATAAGGTAAATTAATATGATGTTATGATTATTTACCTTATTTTTAATAAGCTGTGGTAAGAGCACACTGATTTCACGGTTAATGTGATACTTGATCTGTCGCTGTGCGGGTTAACGTTAGTTATTTTGTGAATGATTAAGTAGCCACATTTTTTGACTTGCGAAAAATTTTGTTGCATTTTTGTCTACAATTTTGTCTACATTTTTTTTTGTTGACAAAAAAGGCAACAATCGCTTTATCGTTAAATAAAATATATGTGTGTGTTTGTGTGTGTGTGCATGTGTGCGTGCAAAGTTTTATTTATATTTAGCCTCATGGAAAAGGTATGAACCATCGTTAGGTCAGAAATACAGGGGTAAGTTCAGTTAACTTACTGTCTGTGTAACGTTTCTGTATGGCTTTGTAATGTTTTGTCAGAATTAGATCATTTCGTAAAAAACTTTTTCTTTTAAGGTCATTTTTTTTCAAGTAAATACCTGCGACGTGCCGAATCCAACAATAACTTCCATTTTCATGCTCTTTTTCCTCAGGTAACGTTAGCTGCATTACCTACCCTTAACGTTAAACAACGATATTACTGGTATGTATTATTCTTAAATGGTATGTAATATTATTCTTAAATATTGTTACTTAAATGTAATGTTGTCTTAGCTACAGTATGTAAAGTTAGACTTAATCTCTCATGGTGTATGAGGTCCTTTTACTCTTCCTCTATTTTAGCGAATGCTTGTGTTGCTTTAATCAGGACACAAGAGGTTTATCCAGGTTAACAGTAAGTTAGAGAGGCCATGTAAAGTGTTCTTTATATGTTACTGTTAGAAATAATCATTTGTATTTGAGATTGATGAATAATAGGCAGATCACTGGATTTCCAGGCTGGCATACTATATGGTTTTGCTAGCTTTTAACCCAGTTTTTCATCCATATTTTACAGAATCTGCTTTGCCTCCCCAAAACAAATCGAGAAATGGTGGATTCGCAGCAATGGGTCTACAAGCATCCCAGAAATCTTGAAGGAGTTCTCCAGGCTTCTAGAAAAAACTTGGCATGGTAAGAAATAATTTTGATTTTATGGTTTAGTTTACAGAAATTTGAAATTGTTAAATTGTTAGTGGGGTTGTGCAGATAGACGATATAGTGTATTGACGATAGTCAGAGATATCGCTGAGAGCTGATGTCTTTGTCGATAGTCAAGGCGATATTACAGGAGCTCTTTAAATTACACATCTTTAAAATTTGAGCACATTGTTTTCTGTGAGTGTACACAGCAGCAGCACCTCTGCCAGAACATCACTAACATCTACATATTCCTAATAAATTACATTATGTTTGTCTCAGGAAGTCATTAATGTAGGCTGACTAAGTAACACTTCAGCCATGCCATTGTCACATGGTCTGCCTGTGTCATTTGTTTCTGGACTATTTAAAGGAATGAAGACATTTTCACAGGAAAAGTGTTTAAATGTGTCATTTTGATTGTGAGATCAGTTTCACAGTTTGCACTGTATTATTCTTATGGTTTAGATGCTAAAAGGGAGAGTGCTTTCAAAGTCCTGCCCACTCTGCTTCCCCAATCAATATTCAAGAATGGAGGAAAGGTCATCAGACCCACAACCACCGAATCCTGGAAGTCATTCATTTGACGTACAACCTGTAAGTTTGTTTTACTTTTTCTACTCTATACACAGTACTGTGCAAAAGTTTTAGGCCATTAGTATTTTAACCAGTTAAAAAATGGTTTTAAGTCAGTTATTTCTATATTTTGCTGTAGTCTGTCAGTAGGAAATATCAGTTTACATTTCCAAACATTCATTTTGCCATTAATTGTAATAATCCAGTGCAGGGGCAGACTGGGACAAAATGTCAGGCTGGGAAATCTCACACTCATCCAGGCCATCCTATACACCCACAAGAAATTCTGAAACATGGACAACCCTATTAGCCTATTTGTATGACCATCACATAAAAAGGTCTTAAGGTCTCTGCACATTGAGTCCGAAATTTTCACATGTGTTATTTCGTATTCGCAATCCTAAAAGTTCGTAACGCACAGAGACCTTGCACACTGAGTCCGATGCTTAGGCCTATTAATTAATCTGTTGCGGAAAAAAATCGCAAAACAGTAGCCTACTAAATGGAGTCTTCAAGCATTGAGGATGATTTTGTTGTTCTCTTGCTTCTTAAAAAAAGAAAAAGAAAGGAAATATTGGGTCCATCCAATCCTAAAATAGAGAGAGGATGGAGAGTTCCTCTCCTTATTAAGGAGCAGCGGGATTATCACAGGCGATTCAAAGTTTACTTCAGGATGTTAGTGGCTCAGTTTGATGCTTTGGTAGTGATACTAGAGCCACATATTCAAAAGAAGACCACCAATTTCTGTGAACTCATTGTGCAAGGATCTATATACAGTGTTTTGTGTCATGCGAGACGAAGTGGATGAATTTGACAATCGCCATTCTGGATTTTGGCATTCGCTTCTACGGTGGCTCTGAACTGTCAAAACACCTCTCAAAATGCTTGCCACAGATGCGAAAAACGCCAAAAAATCTAACCCGATCCGAGTTTTTTTATGACGGACGAAAATTTCGGAGGCAGTGTGCAAACGTGATTGACATAATGTGAGGTCGTATTTATTTTTCAACGTGCGAAAATTTCGGACGAAAAATTCGGACTCAGTGTGCAATGGCCTTAAGTCTTTGGTCGGGGCCCTGGCCTTTTCCTTTTCTTCTTTTTCTCCAATATCTCTGTCACTCCGTTTTTTTTTGTACCTGTCACTTCTTTACCAGCAGGTCTACTGTTATTAACGGAACTGTGTTCACCTTGTTGCAAAACAACCACCTCATTGCAATTTGTTTGCACATAATGTTGTTATTTCTCTTAAAATGACTTAAATACCCAATATTTAACAAACCTATAATTCATACAAATATATTAAAAAAAATTCTAAAGTGCCTAAATGTCAAAATTAGTACATTGAAAATCCTAATACTGAACACACTATTGTATTTTTGGGCTGACTGATATTTTTGTGTTGCTGTTTCCTCTAGCTCCCTCCCTTTCTATACAAGAAATCCATGTGAATATCTGCCTGCTAAATTTATTAATGTAACTTTCCAATCGATAATGATGTCCTTTAGCACAGTATTCTGACTGATGATAATAATGGGGTGCTACTGCCAGCCTAACAGGAGCTAGCAGTTTAATACTCAACTAGGTTAATAAAGACAAAACTACAGTAGCATATTACAGATGAAACTGACCTGCACCTGAAGCCCTGAACAGGTTAGTAATTTCGCTACATTTAACTTTCTTCTGGCCGTTTCCTCTCCTTCCTCGAGTCCCGCGCATCGACTCAAAACCGTTTGACGGAGGCACGGAACAGACGTGAAGCGGCGCGCTGCCAGTCAAGACTAAACGATTTATGATTTATTATCGATTTATTAGGGAATGCCACAATCGGAAATGATCACTTTGGCACATTGGGAAGGCAAAATAATAATAATAATAATAATAATAAAAAAAAAATAATAATAATAAATAAAAAAAACAGGGCAGCAGGCCAAATCAGCCGCCAGGCCACCGGGAAACGTCCCGGTGCTCCCAATGGCCAGTCCGTGCCTGATCCAGTGAATGTCTGACAACAGCCAGTGCTCCACACAGAGATCTGATTCCCCTTCAGGAACTCGAGCTGCGTCGAAAACGCTCTGGGAACGCCTTTCAGCGATATCAAGCTCTGAATCATATGTGTAATCAGTCCAATTGATGGCGAGACGTCAGGTGCGGGTGACGTCATGACCAGGAAGCTTAAAAGCACGTGAGGTGCAGCCGGCTTCAGCTTTTGTCATTCAGCAAAGCTCTCTGTGTGTGTCAGTCACGATCTATGTTCTGTGAGTCTTATTTAATGTTGTTTGTCAAGTTACAAGTCCAGCAACAAATAAAGCTCCGTGTGTCTAAAGCCGAGGCAAAGACAAAACATAAGGGCGAAAGAAAGCAGTTCACGTTATAGATTGTGTGTCTCCCTGCTCATGCTCATTACAAGTGGGGATACACACAGTTTGTAAGTGGTCTGCTTGGGAGCGAAGCACGCAGAGTCGGCTCTCGAGGGGGTCGACTGCATGCATTGTGAGCAGCTTCCACTGCGTATGCTTCGCTCCCCGAAGCTCTCTTTGAGCAGATGGATCAGGGGGCAGGAATGAAGACGGGCGAGTCCCTATCTTCTTCCTTTCCCATCAGATCCAGCGCCCGCTCTCTGGGATCGGAAGCCCGCCCCGCGGTTTCTTCCCCTCGGAGAGAGGGCGATGCTCCGCCTGTCTTCCTCCGAGGAGGTGGACATGCGTCGATGAGCTTTCGTAAAGCAGTTGCACAAGCATATTGTTTGCATAAGCATATTGTGAACGAATATCATTATGGGCAACATGTCAGCGGAACGCAGCTCGTGCAGTCAACTCTCTCTCGAGAAAAAAAAGGGCTGATTGTGCTTTCCCCGCTGCAATACGTTGCTCTCCCGCCGGGCACGCTTTGTCTGTGCCTGTGATCTCGCGGTTCTGGTCCCGCTGCTGCTGAGGCACGGCGGCGATTGAGATCGCGGGGATCGCACATGGATCTGGCGGACGGGTTGGAGACGGGCTCGCCCTATCTCCACCTGCATTCCCCAGATCTAGCGCTCTCTCTCGGAGTACGGAAGCCCGCGCTGCGGTTCTTCCCCCTTTGTGTGAGCGCGCAGCTGCAGCTATCTTTCTCCGAGGAGATTGATATTGTATTTCATCAGAGTGGCTCGCGTGTTGCCGAGGCAACGCGTGCATTACGGTCATTCTCAGTTCATTATATTAAATCTTTTCACATCAGACCGTGTTTACTTGTCTGGTTGTTTGGCTGCATTTAATTTGAGGAATTAAATGAGGTATTTCATCTGACTATGAGAAGTAGATATTATATTTTATCTACAATTTTTTATATATGTATATTAGTATACAGGAGCATCTTGTAGTGAGAGCACTATGTTTACCTCTCTTCCTCCAAGGAGGTTGAGGTGGTCAGCATGGGCTGCTGGGTAGCAGCCCCAATCATGTTCCAGCTCCTCATTTGGGAAACGTCACTTCTCGTACTCCCTAGAATTTTGGAGTCAGAGTGGCGCCCCCGGGCCGAAGGCTTCTAGCAGAAGGCGGATCTGCGGACCGTCATTCTCACTGGATAGTCTTCGGCTAGAAAGTCCTGATGCCTATGGCCCAGGGCTTTTGAGGGCCGGCCCCCTCTGGGGAAGAGCGGTGTACACCGCATCACACGGTGCCCGTCTCTCCTCAGTGCCCTCAGGAGATCGGTCTGCCAACCCTGCCAGTGTTCCAGGGCGCGGCGGTCTCCAGCGAGCACTTCTCTCAGTCTCTCCCGCCCGGAAATGTAGCGGAACTGAGAGGCTCGCCACCCCTTCGGGGGTCTCTAGAGCAGCTAGAGCGGCCGTCCCCTGCCGGTCCTCCGCTTCAGGGCACCGAGCTAGCAGCTCTAAGCACACCAGAGGCCAGTCTTGAGAGACTGGTTCCCTTAGTAGGCTATTTGGCAGCGTGGAAACTACTGCCAAATGTGTCTCAATGGGTCCTACCTGAGTAGACTCTGGTTCTATCAGTCTAGTCTTCCTAGGAGATGACGCGGGTCTGAGGACCGTCATTTTCATAGAAGGCTTCAGAGGCAGTCCTGATGCCCATGGCCCAGGACTTATGAGGGCAGGCCCCTCTGGGGAAGAGCGGGGTACACCGCATTACACGGTGCCCGTCTCTCCTCAGTGCCCTCAGGAGATCGGTCTACCAACCCTGCCAGTGTTCCAGGGCGCAGCGGTCTCCAGCGAGCTGTAGGACCTGTGTGGAGGAAAGAACACACACACACACACTAAGTGCAACCACAAAATTCCTCAGGCTTAAAGAAACTTTCTCTCTATCTGCAAGTCATAAAATATGACAGAGGAAGAGCACCTCACCCAACTGGCTGGCCAATTTCCTGCCATGCCTTTGGGTTATCATCTAAAAGAAACCTCTCAAAATAGGAGAGCTTTGAGGTAAACATCTGGCAATGGTCAAAACGACAAACTTTACGATATCTCTTGATCCTTAAAGCAGTAACTCAATGATGGTATCAAGAACAAAGACTGTTCTATGGAAGATCCCGAGTGTTGAGGATTTACAGATACAGCCCCAAAGTGATTTTATGACCTCCCATCCTCCCAGGACATTGCAAGGATATGTGCCTTTCATTTCTTTGCTAAAAAGACTCAAAGACTTTTATAAAGTGTTCCAAAAGGACAATTGATAGTAGTCACTACTGCTATTCAAGCTATGTTATCAAAAGCAATATATACAATATATTTTACAAAATATATCAATGTGTATTTTATGTCATTTATAAGCTGACTGTGTCATTGTAATCAATGGTATGTTTTTATAATCTTTTGAGGTATAACTTTCTCCTGTAAAGTGAGGACTACACTTATAATATCGTATATGCAGGATGTGTTATTTCTAATCTTTAAATAGAACCCTTCTAAGTTAGTTTAGCATGAAAGCTATTAATGTATGTCGAATACCTTATGTTTGGTTTCATATTAACGGTCAGGACAAATGCAAGAATTTGGTGTGCATGGGAAGTTAATATTGAGTATAATAATGTGTGATTAGAACATGTTAAAAGATATTTTCTTCATGTGACTAAATAACTAAGCAGACAAATTAGCTGCGTGGAAAATGAGCCGTGTAGGTGGAGCTCCATCCAGAGGGACAATCTGGTTGGTGGAAGCCTCTGGGGGTTGAACGGAAGGCCTCTGATGTCAGTCCCTTTTAAAAAGCGGATCCCCGCTCTCCAACGGGCTCTCTCTGTTCTGCTCGGAAATCGCGCGCTTCTTTGAAACTCGGAGCCTTTAACACCTGGCCGAGTTTTGAAGACTAAACCAACACTTCGTCAAAACTCTGAAGAAACTCTTGAAAGTCTGAAGCTACGCGAAAGGAACTTCAACATCTAAAGCCATAAGAAATCGAAACCGACTTCCTTGAAGCATTAAGCAACGCAGAGCAACCAAACCAGCAACAACAGAAGGGCATCCCCAAGAGTGACGTCACACAGCGACACGCGGGGTTTCCCAACATCTGGGAAACGCGGGGTTTCCTCGATCAGTGACCATTTCAACTTAAAAGCAAGGTATCGAACAACCTTTATTCTGCTGAACTGGTCGTATCTATCTCTAAGGTAAAATTAAGATAGTTCTCCATTTGATGATCGAGACGGGTAAAATCGTGTGGAAGTAGAACAGTGCTAGATTGTAATCATTCTCAATTAAATTCATTGCCGGTGTGTATGTATGTATTTTGTTTTATGTTATTTAGCTTAGTTCATGTATTGTATTAAGATATAAATAAACTCTTGTTTGATTTATAGAGAAGTGTTCTGTATTCTGTGTGTAATATTCAAATCAAATCCTGCTCAGATCAAGTTACCTATATGCTCATAACTGTCATACAGTTATTTAAATAATTCTGTATTATATTGTAGCCACAAGAATAAACAGAATTTATCAGATATACTGATAACTCGCTGGACGAGTGTTAAATAAGGACGTTTTGATTAATATCAATTGATCATATCAAATCGTAAGATCCCCTAAAGCTAAAATAAAGCTTAAACAAAACAGCTAAATTAAACAATGTAAGTGATTAATTCGCTACATATAATGGTGGAGGATGCAAGCGAGCAAATATGATTTGAATATTCATAATCAGAAAAACATATTTTTGTATTTTGCCTATTTTTAACCGGAAGAAATAGTGTAGATAAAAAATAGACAGAGTTTGTTTGTGTTTGTGGTACTGTATGCATGACGATGCGTTTTGAATGAATTAAAGTGCAACTTTAATTGTTTGAGAAATTAACTGCAGTATATGAATTGTCTTGTAAGACAAAAAGTCGCTCTAGAAGCGCAAAAGAGACAAATGAGCGAATTTCCTCATTTCTCTCTTCCATAAGGCCTTAAATAGCGTGATCCGTTTTGTGCGTGTTCCACTTCCGGATATGCTATTTAATCTCCCGGCGAGAGTATCAGATTAGCTACCTGTGTATTTCTCTGCCAATCTTTGAGTCACTGAAAAGAGTGAAATCGGACGCGGCGCTCAGGAAGAGTGGCCCAAACGCGTTCTGGGGAGAATATAGTTATTGATCTTGATCAAGAATGAATTGTGTGATGAAAAATCCACTGTGTTTTGTCTGTGAAGTTAGACAGAATTAATGTACTAAGGCTCGCCGTGGCCAAAAAAGTGTTTATAATTAATCTATGGATTAATGTATATCTCTCTGAACGAGTTGAGATTGTTGAGATCTGTGCATCGGAAATGACAGGTTCCCTGACGTCACCACAGTGACGCGTAACTCAGGAAGTGCGCAGGCCATTTTGAGCTGTTGTAAACAACAGCCTAGCTTGGCTAACTGAAGCAATGAGTAGCTTGCAAAGCTAGTAGCATTGAAGGCTAGCATTTTATAACTGTGGGTTTGAATGCGTGTGTGTTTGCAGTGTGTTTTTGAAGTGCTGATACGTTAACTCTTCACAGCTGAACTTTAACTCACACTAAACTGTTCACATCAGTTCCTTCTCTCTTTTGAATTCACTCATTCTCTCTTATAACTTATAATGTGAAAGGACTTTAACAATACAAATTTAAATAAACCTTTAATGTGCAAAGCAGCTGATTTTGAGGAAATGAGACCAGCGATGTCACAGGTGGTTTTAAAGTAGTTGCGTTTAGGTTGTTTTGTTTCGTTTCATATTCAGCAGATATTAGTTTCATAACTATTGGGGTTTATTATAAATTAACGCTGGGTCTTAGCCTCATTGCTTTGATAGGAAGATAATTAATTTAATTATGATTGCGCTCTCATGATTTTAAGAATCTCATTGGATGAATTGCTATGAAATATTTGAAATTGATAATTTAATTCCATAACTAATCCCAGATGTGAAATTAAATTAATTTCATTAAAATAATTTCATTTCCCGATTCCACATAGACTGATTGAGATAATTATGTGTGCTCTGATAATTTAACAATAACATTAAGATCTTAATTATTAACTATCAAAGTGTTTGATCGTCTGGCCCGGGAATATTTTTAATTTTGCTTTATAATTGAGACCATACGGATTAATTTGTTCTAATGATTTGAATAACACAAGGAATTAGTAATTGGTCAGGCTTAGGGATACGAAATTAGGGATGTGGAATTTGTCATTTAATTTCATAATTAATTACGAATTTGAAAGTTCTAATTTAATTTAATAATTAATTACAGTTCCTGTTTCCCTATGTCAACACTATTGGCTGATCAATGAAATGTAATCGCCTGTAATGTTAATGAAAAATATCATTAAGATTTTAATCCATGACTGCCAATAAGGCTCTGAAATTTTAATTTCATCTGCAACTCATTAGAGCTTGTATTACCCTGTTTCAATACTTAAGGATTATTATAATCACAGGTGTCTTCTAATATTAATGACAAACATCGTTAAGTTAGATCTTTAACTATAAATCATTGCTCTGAAATTTTAATTCCAGCATTGGCTAATAAGGATCCTACCTCAAGGATACCCTATTGATTAATTTAATCCTAATCAAGCCTATCAAATTTAAATGATAACATCATAAAATTGGAATTAGGAACTACCATTTCTAATTTGAAATTCTAATTTCAGTTGCAACTGAGTTTTGGTTCAAACCTGTTTGGTCTCTCTCCGTCTGTAATTAAATTAACTTTTATAGGTTTCACTTTTCTTAGGCCTGATAGGAGATAGGGCTCCCCCTAGTGCTTGGTTAGTGAAGTGAAATTGCCTCCAGTGTGAGTTACAGCAAGTGGAGTCACCCGTTCTGACTGTACCTGGTGCAGGCTGAAGGGGAACCTGAATATTTCCGTCCTAGTGTTGCAAAGTGACGGCCCGCAGCAGGCTAGCAATCGGGTATCGGAGGAGGAGTCAACGGCTGACTGGGCGAAGGTGCGGATATACCATTCCGGCCAATCTATTGACGAAGTACGCCGAACTTCGGGTTCGCACTGACGGATAGACACCGGGACTTAGCCCCGCCCCTCTTCAGGCCAGCAGTCGTTTGACATAACTCACCCGAGTCCCAGCCCGGTTGTGCCAAAAGCCACAGCTGTCTGAGAGGCTCACAGCAATACGGTGGGGGCGGAGTGTTCGGCAAAACCCTTACAGGAGCTCACCTGGTGCGCTCGGGCGGTGGGCCTTGCTGCTGAACACCACTGGAGCGATTTACATTCATCACAAAGCCTAGAGTATAATAACTTTCTAATTAGGAAAACCCTTCTAAGTAAGCAAACCTCCAAAAAGAAAAAAATTAAGGTTTCCTTAACACTTAGGCCAGTGTGTTTATCCTACTAAAATTAGCAAAGCAAAACCCCTAGGTGCATCAACTCAAAAGCGCCTCCGCGCTACCACCTTTGTTACTAATCCTAAATCCTACTCTCATCTTTCTCTCTTTTCTTCCTGCTGCTATCTTCTAATTTGACTACTGCTGCTGTTGCTGAGATTTTTGCCTGTGTGAAGATCACAAGTGGAGAACTTTAGCAATCGAAACAGGTATTTGTGGAACTTGAGAACATGTCAAAATTGTTTTCCATTTACCTTCCTCTTCTGTGAAATCCTCCCCGCCAGGTTAAAGCAGGTCCACAGAAGAAAGGCGCCGGAAAACTTCAAGCACGCGAACACTCTAATTAGCTTGTGGTGTCAATTTTGGCCATTAACGGGACCAGTGCTGTCATTGTTATTGTTTTCCTCCACACCGGAGAAAACCAATTGCAATCACAGACTTACAAAAATTGTCATTTACAAATCCTCTGATTAGAAGCAATCTTCTTCTTCTCTTTACCTGTTCTCTAGCTGTGCTACCTGTGTGTGTGTGCTCAATTTTCCCCCCACAGAGGCTACAAATTAGAAGCACGCCCCCAGAGGATCACAGTCACAGAGAACCACACCCACCTGTTTTACACAGTCAACACTAGTACACATTCTATATTGCACATCTACACCCCTTGTTTGTTGATTTGTTCTGTTTTTGTTTGTTTGTTTTGTTTGTTTTGTTTTTCTTTTCAAGGTCTGTGTCAGTCGTGGTTCGAGATCTCACCACGCCCAAACATGTCTCACACAACAGGACATGTCGGTCACTGGGAGGATTTGGAAACATGGCTAAGCATTGCAACAAACAGCCTCCTCCCTAAGGCTGCTGAAACACTAAAACATCAGACACAAGACCAGCTGGATGACAACATAACAAGCCTCATGACACAAGACCCAAGTCACAGCTACAATCACAAAGAATTAGCCAAGATCACCGGCTCCTTAAGCCACACACTCATCGCCACCCTCAAGTTGAGCGACAAGCACGCTGCACAACGCCAGCAGGAGCTGACACGCGCACAACGACGCATAGAGCAGCTGGAACTTGAAGCTCAGGAACGACGGGAAGGGTCGGATGAGGCGGAACAAGGCACTGAGGAGGAGATCAACCAGCTAAAAGAAACCCTAGCAGCTACTAGCCAAGAATTGGAACAGGTCAAGGCAGACTATGATGACCGGTCCAAAAAGCTACAGTATGCTGAACAGCTTCTGGAGAAAGCAAAGGCCGACTTCAGAGATAAAAACGGCAGAATCAAAGCCCTTGAAGCTCACCTGGATGAGTCACGAAACGAGGTTAGTCGTCTAACACGACAGCTTGACTACGTCAAAGAGGAATCTGACAGTCTCCAAGAGGAACTCAAGCATGCTTACGAACTGCGCCGTGAGCCATCAAGGACACGACGCGCATCGACCTCACCCCTGCCGAGCAGGACTGGTTCACCTGTTCCTGGACTGACACGTGAGAAAAAGATGGAGGGGGTGGTGTTGAAACATTCACCAACTCACTCTGGAGAACATTACCTCACTTTACCTCAGCCAAAAGAATCTGCTGCAGCCAGTCACAGATCATCGCACGGCTTGGACCTAAAAGACCTCGACAAGCTCGCCAGGAACATTGGCAAATTCACCCCGAGCGTGCCAAATAGCCCAAATGTCCAAGCGTATCTCCAAGATATCGATTTCCATCTGGAAATGCGACCTAACGTTACGGACAAAGATAGACTATATTTACTTCGAACGACATCCAGTTCTGAAGTTCGCAGCTTCCTGGACAGGCAGCCTGCTCACACAAAAAACGATTACCAACTGCTCCGAGAAGCCCTCATTAAAGAGTTC
The DNA here is from genome assembly GCA_023376895.1 of Aspiorhynchus laticeps. Lineage (NCBI taxonomy): Eukaryota > Metazoa > Chordata > Actinopteri > Cypriniformes > Cyprinidae > Aspiorhynchus > Aspiorhynchus laticeps. The sequence goes on from CM041793.1 coordinate 43,251,830, forward strand.
TCCGACCCTGAGTCCGAACAAGGCCTCGTGGCTGCCCTGGAGACGAGACAAGGACGTCACGAACCTCCTCAAGCCTACTACAGCCGACTCAGACAGGCATACTTTGGAACTCGCAACGAACCTGACATGGAGGATGAACTGAACTTTAAAACTCTCTTCCTACGAAACCTTCATCCCGGCGTAAGCCACCATCTTGGCGTTCTTGCATGTCCACGGACAATGAATGCTCAGCAGTTGCGAGACTTGGCGCAGAAAGCCTACGGCAAACAAAAGATGGCCTCAGAAAAGAATGCCAGAACCCCAGCCGTTCTTGACTTCAACACTCAAAGTCAAGGGCTGGCGCTAGAGGGCGCTCAACGCCAAAACAATGTCAAGTCACCACCCAGGGAGTGGAATGCACCCTCGTCCAACAAAGAACGAGACTCCCATGCTGATACCCGATCTAAACAGAGGTACGAACGCTGGGATGGACCACGTGGACGCCAACGCTCACCTGGACGCCACTGGGAAAAGACATGGGACCAGTCAAGGCCCCACGAAAGTCATTGGGAGAGATCGTGGAACCAGCCAAGCTCATTTGGAAACTCAAGAGGAAAAAGCTCATGGGAATCCAACGGAAACTCCAAGGGAAGACGACAAACTCACCCTGGAGCAACCAGCCCAAGGAATCGACGAAAGAATTCGCAAAGATTCCAAGCTGACCGAGCTCAAACTGAACCCACACAGGAACAAGAGACACCACCGTGTTACGACTCACAAGAACTGATGAAAATGATGATGAAAGAATTCTTCCAACGGAAGGAGGAAGATCGGAAATGGGAAAAGAAAGAGAAACCAGATTCAGCCTGACTAGCGGCCGGACGAGATGGCAGCGACCAGTTGACACAACCAGCCAAGGAGAACAGCACTCCTTCACCTCACTCTCAGAGAACCGTAATCACACTAACTTCAGATGGACACGAAACCCCACCTGAAAACCCAGCAACAGAGTTAGACACTAACTCAACACCTAATGCTCCAAATTACAGCAGCGTCCAACAAACACCTGCTGACGAAACCCCTCAAGTTCCTGAAAGTGCTGTCTTGGTCATCTGCCACTCCTCCGAAGAACGCCCCATCAGCCCTGATATCCTAACTGTTTCCTCCCAAACTCCAGTCCCTCAACTCCTAGGCGATCTCATTGAGAAAGGTATAGCCAGAAAATTCTACCTCTCCATCATCATCGAACGACACATCAGAGTCGAAGCCCTCCTCGATACGGGAGCCGACATTACTCTAATGTCTACCGAACTCCTGGAGGAAATCCAAGAAAGATCAAAGAGGACTAACAGAACCCTCAAACTCCAAAGGTGTGAACTAAACCTTCAAGCATACTCCCACACGGGCCTACAACTAAAACATGTGGCCCCAATTCACCTAACGGTGGGATCGATGGACCTCGTCCATCCCGTATACGTTTCACCACTTAAAACGTATCCACTCCTCATTGGGAAAGATCTGCTTAATCGCTTCGAACCTCTAATAGACTTCAAGCACCTAAAGATGTGGACACAAGTCCGTGAACCTCTGCCTTGCCAGGCGTTAGACTCCAACGAGTCGCAGTGTCAAGTCACCAACACCGTCCCTAAGTCACTGATCAATGATGCAGTAGCAAAGCCAGGATCTGGAACAAGCACAAACAGCAAGGACAAGGACCCTCTCCTCTGCTCACTGCAGGAGTCTGAATCAAACGCAGGCCCCTTTAGAATCATGACTGCAATAGATGTCCAAGGCACATCAGTGTCCGACACGGCACTAGCCCTGTGGGCAGAGAACTCAGCCATCAGCCTGAAGCTATTCAAAACATTGAAGCAAAGACATCAGTGTCTACCACATGTCGCTAAGCACAGCCGCTTCCCTCTCAGTCCCTGGTCGACAACCATGGCCACCTCCAAGATCATCTGCGCTCTGGACATACGATGGAACAACAGACAGCTAACTCACTACTTCCTCGTTGTCTCAGACCTGCCGCATGACATCTACATTGGAGCGGATATCCTGGTCCGGCTCAATGCTTGCATTGATACCGTAAACGACATCATATGGGCTCCCCTGTCACACCAACTGACAACGTCAGTCAACCTCAAGAATCTCCAATCCGGTCAAACCATGCCAGACGCATGTGCTATGATCACGGAGCAAGAAGCCACAATACCTGCCTACAGCAAGAGCGTCAGCGTCCGCCTCAACATGCGACCTGGCCAAATGCTCAACAGTAAGCTAGGTTTCTTCCAACCTTCCAGGACCTGCCTAAAACTCGGACTGACTCTGGAAGCCACACCTCTCATTGAAGTGTCATCTCGTGCTGTGTATGTGTTGTTCAACAACTGTACGGCCCAAGACATCCACGTTCCCAAAGCCAATCACCTGGGATGGCTCATCAGCCAGGCGTTCCACGACTTTGAACTGATGGTACCTGTCATAGGCCCTATACCCACACAGCTAATGTCAGACGACTACGACGACACCGTAACGTTTACAAAACCCCATGAAGTGATTGCCATCACATCCATTCTGCCGGTGTCCAGAGAAAGCGTCTGCCGGTCAGAACTAACAGATGACACTCATCTCGCTGTCTATGCTGTCTCAACACAGCCTGCGACAGAATCACCTACACAGGTGACCATCGGGGCCCAAAGCCCCTCAAATGACCTCACTGCAGAAGAACCCTACGCCGGGTTCAACGCACAAGTTCAACAGATCCTGAGTGAGGCAGATGCCCTCCACAATGATGCGGATCGCCAAGGACTCAAAGAGGTTCTGCACAAATACAAGGACTCCTTCGCAAAGGATTCCCTGGATTGTGGACTGACAAACATCCACACTGTGCGCATCCCGACAAACCCAAATGCGCCACCCACATTTGTGCGACAGTACAAGATTCCAATAGCGTCATACGAGCCAGTGCAAGAGATTGTTGACTCCATGCTGGAAAAGGGGGTCATCCGGCCCTGTAACAGCACATACTCTGCCCCGATATGGCCAGTCCTAAAACCAAACGGCAAATGGCGGCCCACCATCGACTATCGCAAGTTGAATCAGCAAGTTCCATTGTCACGATGGCCTATGACCCAGTTGGATCAAGAAATTCCAAAAATCAAAGGCTCGACGATCCTTTCCACACTGGACGTCGCCTCCGGGTTCTGGACAATCCCCGTCCATCCCGATGACCAACACAAGCTGGCATTCACCTTTGGCAATCGACAGTACACCTTCACACGGTGTCCCTTCGGCTATGCCAACTCACCAGCAGAATTCAACATCTTCCTGAACAAAGCATGCCCTGACGCCAGAGCCAGAGGCAACCTTGTCTATGTAGATGACGTTTTGATGAAAAGCTCAAGTGTGGAAGACCACCTCAAAGAGATCAATCACGTCCTAAACCAGCTGACAACGGCAGGAGCCAAGATCGCCCTTCACAAAGGACAGTGGTGCAAAACCAAGGTGAACTATGTCGGATTGCTTGTCGGAAGAAATGGCATCGAGCCACAGTCTAACCGCACCCAAGCAATCCAAAGCATAAAGCCGCCGACTAACATCTCTGAGCTGCGAAGCTTTCTGGGAGTGTGCAATTATTCACGTCAGTTCATCGAAAACTACGCTGACATCGCACGACCACTAACTTCCCTCCTGAAAAAGGATGAACCCTTCGTTTGGACGGAAACACAGGACACAGCAATGGGCCAGCTCAAACAGCGCCTGTGCTCTGCTCCGTGCCTTGCCTACCCAGACCCAGGAAAAGAATTCTATCTGGACGCTGGATTCTCCAGTCATTGCCTCAGCGCAGGCCTATACCAGCTCCATGACAAAGACAAACGAGTGGTCGCTTATGCCAGCAAAACGCTGCTTCCCCCAGAATGCAAGTACTCAAACTGCGAAAAGGCATTGCTTTGCACTGTGTGGGCTATACAGCGTTTCTCTAATTACATCGGTGCACAGAAAGTCATCATCGAGACTTGTCATCAGCCGGTCACCTTCCTAAACAGTCAGCGTATCAGAGATGGCGTGGTGACCAACGCACGCATAGCTACCTGGCTAATGACACTCCAAGGACGAGACGTCGAGGCAAGATATGCCCAAAACTACAAATCCTCACTTGGAAACGGGCTAGCGGCCTGTCAAAACTGTTCAACGGACACGCTGCATACTCCAGCGGAACCTAAAGAACCGCCACAACCTCAACTGACGAATCACAGGTATTTCGAGGAGAATGTATGTGAAGGAATGCCCACAGCATATGTCGACGGCTGCTCCTACAACCACAAGGGCAATTTACAAGCTGGAGCGGGAGTGGTCTGGCTCAACAACGACCCCTGCCCACCGCAACAATTCAACTTAGGCCCTCGCTCATCGCAATATGCTGAAATAGCAGCCATTCTCATCACACTTCAAATGGCGGCATCCCACAACATCAAAGAACTCCTCATCTGTACCGATTCGAACTACGCCCGTCTAAGCTTCACATGCCATTTAGCTGGATGGAAACAGAATGGATTCAAGACAGCTAACAACAAGCCTGTCAAACACCAGGAACTCTTCCAAGCAGGCGATGCCATTGTCACTGAACATGACATTATCGTTTATTGGAAAAAGGTTCGAGGTCATTCACGTCAACCAGGACAAGACAAAGACTTCAATGACCAAACCGATGCCCTCGCCAAAGCAGGTGCATTACACGGAGAGTCCTGGACATTTCAAGCCCTCCCTCCCAACCCTTCAGTAGCGGCCATAACCCGCCGCCAACACGCCACTGGCGTACAAAACCCCACCTCCTCCCACATTGCCATTTCACCTCAGTTCGCTGCTAACGATCTCCTCACACTTCAAAATGCGGATCAAACACTGCGAACTATGGCAGCTCACATTTCCGACCCCTTAATTCATCCTATTTCCACCTCCGACCTAGCTGCTTCCTCTGAGCTCCGCACGCTCCACTCAATCAAGCACATGCTGCATCTAAGAGACGGTGTGCTCGCGTATGTCCCTGAGCCCCTAACTACGCCAAAGCTCGTAGTCCCTCACGGCCAAAGGGGGATGATGCTGACACACGCCCACGATGCACCATGCGCAGGACACCACGGCGCCAAGGCCACCTATGAAACACTCAAGCAAGTAGCATACTGGCCTGGCATGCAGCAAGACGTGGCGGAATACGTAAAAGGATGCCTGGTGTGTTGCCAGTTTCAACCGGCAAACCCAAACCACCGAGCCCCACTGCAAAGGAAAGGAATGACTTTCCCCTGGTCGGACCTCCAAATAGACTGGGTAGGACCCCTGCCACGTTCAACGCGAGGTAACAAATACTTCCTCACCGTGGTCTGCGAATTCACGAAGTGGATAGAGTGCCTCCCAGCTCCCAATGATACAGCAGAAACAACAGCCTGCCTGTTAATGAACCACATCTTTTCAAGATTTGGACTGCCTTTAAGGGTCAACTCTGACCGCGGAACCCACTTCACCGCCGACATCATGCAGGAAGTGTGGAAACTCCTCGGTGTACAGGCCAAGCTCCATATAAGCCATCACCCAATTTCCTCGGGTCAAGTTGAACGGGCCAATAAAACAGTGGTCAGCATGTTGAAGAAGTATGTGTCCACCAATCAAAAGGATTGGGATATTAAACTTCCGCTGGTACTGATGGCTGCTCGAGCCACCCCTCACCAGTCTACCGGCGTACCCCCATTCACATTGATGACAGGGAGAAACATGACGCTACCGCTACACCTGCTGTACCAACCTGGTGACCTGAACCTCGTCACCGCCTATACCACTCACCAATACCTGGAAGAGTTGCATCAGCACCTGAGAACGACTTTCGCCTTCGCTCAACAGCAACTACAACGAAGCGCGGAAGGTCGTAAAGCCTACTATGACCAAAAGGCCTCTCATCATGAGTTCAATGTCGGAGACAAAGTGTGGTACTACAGCTTCGCCCGACCAAGGCAGAACGCTCCCCATCGCCTGTCAAAGAAGTTCCTACCTCACTGGACAGGACCCCACGCGATTGTAGACAAGCTCTCACCTGTCGCCTACCGAATCAAAATCGGACAAGGGCGCAGCGAGCCAGTCCTTCGATGGGTCCATCGAAACCAGATAAAGAGGCACCAGAGCTCCAGCCGACCGGAAAAGGGGGAAGATCAAACCCACTGACACAGACCGACAATCATATGCTCTACACCACACTAACATAATTTCTGTTGTTAGGAAAACATATAGCGACCTTGTTGAAACACAACACTTACACTCTCTCCTCAGCTGCACTGCTAGAGCCAGCCTCTAGTAGAGAGGAGATACTCCACACATGTGACACTCGTTTGCTGCCTAACCTCATTCGGTGTCCTTGTGCCGCCGTTTCTCGTTTTGTTGTTTCCTTTCACCTGTGTCTCCCTTTGTTTTTTTTTGTTTTTTGTTTTTGTTTTTTCTTCTTCCTCTTTCACTATAATTCCCTCTCCCCTCTAGTCCCCTCATCAGGGAACTTCCTTTACCAATTATTTAAATCCAGGTCCCAAAATTAAGATTGACTCCCTTCAATAAAGTCGTTGTAACTCGTTGTGAGAACCGTTATCAACCGATCGAGGCAACCCGCCAAATCATGACCGACATGCTATGTGAAGTAAGTTCCTCGATTGATAACTTAGCCATGAATAGGATTGCACACTACTTGGACCTTGTCCAAAATATCCTAACTTCGGCCACCGTGGGCCCTGCTAGTCCTATCCAAACCCATCTCGCCTTTTCCCTGGGCATCGCTATTCCCTTGTACGTAGACCCGGAAGCAGGCGACTTGGCCTTTCTCCTCAGTTTGCCCATTAGCGACTCGAATAACATTTACCGGCTCAAAGACGTTGTGAATGTGGGATTTTGGCAAGGGAACACCTATGTCAAAATCCACACTCCTGAAGTCGTTGCGTATCACGATAGCAACGAACAGTTGTACTTGGTCCCAAACCTGAGGATGTGTACGCGCACGAAGGACATTCACTTCCTTTGCCCGAGTAAACCTTTCGTACGCGATAATACTGAGGGCATCTGCGGCCTAGAGTCCATTAGACATGACATTAGCTGCCCCGCCGAAGCGACACCACGTTCTCAAGTTGAGGTAACGCAAGCCGAAATCATCGGAAACCGATGGCTGGTCAACACCCCAGCACGAACAGCTACCCTCACATACGATCAACACGACATAGCCACACGCATTACCTTGCCCAACCAAACTTTATGGATCACTGTCCCTAAGGGCTCGATCCTCCATATTGACGAGTTAGCATGGTATCACCTTACTGACGACGAATATCAGGCTGAAATCGAAATCTCGCCCTTCTTCAAACAGCACTCCTTCGTCCTTGATCCAGAATTGGAAGAAAGGATCAAGGAGGAAGGAACGCAACTTATTGACTTGACTCCTGTTGATACAGCTTTAGAAGCTATCGCTCGCCTTCCGCCCGCTGGCGCGCCTATTATTCGGTCTTGGTCTGCCGCTGACACAGCGCTTTGCATCTCTACTATTGTAGGGTACGTTGTGACATTGACACTGGCCTTCCTCCTACACAAGCGAGTGAACGCCGTTCAAGAGTCTTTCAACAAATGCACGTCAGGCGTCCCACGTATTTTCCGACGTGATAAAACCGACCAAGAACCTGAACCTGAGAACTCAACCAACCTGCTTGAGATCACGCCTGTACCGCCTCGTCGAACCCCTGACAATTAAACCAATCGGAATGACTCAATTGCCAGTAATCCTAAAGAATGCACCCCTACATCTTCTCAAGTTCCTAACCTGTTCTTTCCCAAATTACCCAACACCAGGACTCAGTCAGTGATGGAGATGTTGTTTGTGTCTTGTGTGTGTGCCTGTTCTCCCTGCTTCTTGTTCCAGTGCCCGCCGACGTTCGCAATGGGAACCTCACCGAGCAAAAGGGGGATGTGTAGGACCTGTGTGGAGGAAAGAACACACACACACACACTAAGTGCAACCACAAAATTCCTCAGGCTTAAAGAAACTTTCTCTCTATCTGCAAGTCATAAAATATGACAGAGGAAGAGCACCTCACCCAACTGGCTGGCCAATTTCCTGCCATGCCTTTGGGTTATCATCTAAAAGAAACCTCTCAAAATAGGAGAGCTTTGAGGTAAACATCTGGCAATGGTCAAAACGACAAACTTTACGATATCTCTTGATCCTTAAAGCAGTAACTCAATGATGGTATCAAGAACAAAGACTGTTCTATGGAAGATCCCGAGTGTTGAGGATTTACAGATACAGCCCCAAAGTGATTTTATGACCTCCCATCCTCCCAGGACATTGCAAGGATATGTGCCTTTCATTTCTTTGCTAAAAAGACTCAAAGACTTTTATAAAGTGTTCCAAAAGGACAATTGATAGTAGTCACTACTGCTATTCAAGCTATGTTATCAAAAGCAATATATACAATATATTTTACAAAATATATCAATGTGTATTTTATGTCATTTATAAGCTGACTGTGTCATTGTAATCAATGGTATGTTTTTATAATCTTTTGAGGTATAACTTTCTCCTGTAAAGTGAGGACTACACTTATAATATCGTATATGCAGGATGTGTTATTTCTAATCTTTAAATAGAACCCTTCTAAGTTAGTTTAGCATGAAAGCTATTAATGTATGTCGAATACCTTATGTTTGGTTTCATATTAACGGTCAGGACAAATGCAAGAATTTGGTGTGCATGGGAAGTTAATATTGAGTATAATAATGTGTGATTAGAACATGTTAAAAGATATTTTCTTCATGTGACTAAATAACTAAGCAGACAAATTAGCTGCGTGGAAAATGAGCCGTGTAGGTGGAGCTCCATCCAGAGGGACAATCTGGTTGGTGGAAGCCTCTGGGGGTTGAACGGAAGGCCTCTGACGTCAGTCCCTTTTAAAAAGCGGATCCCCGCTCTCCAACGGGCTCTCTCTGTTCTGCTCGGAAATCGCGCGCTTCTTTGAAACTCGGAGCCTTTAACACCTGGCCGAGTTTTGAAGACTAAACCAACACTTCGTCAAAACTCTGAAGAAACTCTTGAAAGTCTGAAGCTACGCGAAAGGAACTTCAACATCTAAAGCCATAAGAAATCGAAACCGACTTCCTTGAAGCATTAAGCAACGCAGAGCAACCAAACCAGCAACAACAGAAGGGCATCCCCAAGAGTGACGTCACACAGCGACACGCGGGGTTTCCCAACATCTGGGAAACGCGGGGTTTCCTCGATCAGTGACCATTTCAACTTAAAAGCAAGGTATCGAACAACCTTTATTCTGCTGAACTGGTCGTATCTATCTCTAAGGTAAAATTAAGATAGTTCTCCATTTGATGATCGAGACGGGTAAAATCGTGTGGAAGTAGAACAGTGCTAGATTGTAATCATTCTCAATTAAATTCATTGCCGGTGTGTATGTGTGTATGTATGTATTTTGTTTTATGTTATTTAGCTTAGTTCATGTATTGTATTAAGATATAAATAAACTCTTGTTTGATTTATAGAGAAGTGTTCTGTATTCTGTGTGTAATATTCAAATCAAATCCTGCTCAGATCAAGTTACCTATATGCTCATAACTGTCATACAGTTATTTAAATAATTCTGTATTATATTGTAGCCACAAGAATAAACAGAATTTATCAGATATACTGACAACTCGCTGGACGAGTGTTAAATAAGGACGTTTTGATTAATATCAATTGATCATATCAAATCGTAAGATCCCCTAAAGCTAAAATAAAGCTTAAACAAAACAGCTAAATTAAACAATGTAAGTGATTAATTCGCTACAGAGCACTTCTCTCAGTCTCTCCCGCCCAGAAACGTAGCGGAACTGAGAGGCTCGCCACCCCTTCGGGGGTCTCTAGAGCAGCTAGAGCGGCCATCCCCTGCCGGTCCTCCGCTTCAGGGCACCGAGCTAGCAGCTCTAAGCACACCAGAGGCCAGTCTTGAGAGACTGGTTCCCTTAGTAGGCTATTTGGCAGCGTGGAAACTACTGCCAAATGTGTCTCGATGGGTCCTGCACACTGTAGAATGAGGCTTCGGTTCGGTGCTCCGCCGCCGCCTTTCAACTGGGTTATTCCCACATTAGTGGGTCCCGAGCAGGCTCTGGTAATGGAACAAGAAGTGAAGGCTCTCTTGAGGAAGGAGACCATCGAGGTGGTCCCTCCTCTTGACAGAGAGTCCGGGTTCTACAGCCGGTACTTCATCGTTCCCAAGGAGGATGGAGGGTTGCATCCTATTTTAGATCTGTGTCAACTGAACCGCTCAGTCATGTGACTGAAGTTCAGGATGCTCTCTTCGAGCAGGTCATGTCTCAGACCAGGTCCGAGGACTGGTTTGTCACGATCGATCTAAAAAATGCATACTTCCCATCTCCATCCTTCCCCATAACAGGAAGTTCCTGAGGTTTGCTTTGGGGGCAAAGCGTACCAATATAGGGTTCTTCCCTTCGGCCTTGCAATCTCACCCCGCACTTTTACGAAGTATGTGGATGCTGCGCTGGCTCCTCTGTGACTCCAAGGCATCCGCATACTCAACCACATCGACATTTGTTTGATATTAGCTCATTCAGAGCAGATGGCGGTTCGGCATCGAGATGTCATTCTCGCTCACAAAGAGCTGGGGTTAAGACTTAACGCCAGAAAAGTGTGCTTTCTCCAGTACAGAGAACCACTTATCTGGGCGTGGTGTGGGATTCGACCACGATGCAGGCACGTATGTCCCCTGCTCTGATCGAGTCGATCCTCACAGCAGTCAGGAGAGTGAGAGAAGGCCAGTCACTCACTGTCAAGCAGTTCCAGAGACTGCTGGGTCTGATGGCAGCTGCGTCCAACGTGATATCTTTTGGCCTGCTGTACATGAGACCCCTACAGTGGTGGCTCAAGACCAAGGGGTTCTCCCCGAGGGGAAACCTGCTTCGCATGATCAAGGTCACGCGGCGATGCCTACGTGCCTTAGACATGTGGAGGAAACCTTGGTTCTTGTCTCAGGGCCTGGTGCTGGGAGCTCCTTGTCGCCGCGTAACGCTAGCGACAGACGCGTCCTTCACCGGTTGGGGAGCGGTCATGAGTGGCCACCCTGCCCGCGGTCTGTGGAGTGGTCGCCATCTCACGTGGCACATCAACTGCCGGGAGATGCTGGCCGTGTTTCGATCACTCAAACACTTTCTTCCAGACCTAAGAGATCGCCATGTGTTGGGGAGCACCGACAACACAGCTGTGGTTTTTTACATAAACCACCAGGGAGGTCCACGTTCGCGCCTCTTTTACAAGCTGGTGCACCGGATCCTTGTGTGGTCTCAGGACAAGCTTCTCTCGCTGAGAGCAGTTCATATTCCTGGGCATCTCAATATGGGAGCAGACATCCTGTCGAGGCAGGGGCCGAGGCCCGGGAAAAGGATGCTTCACCCCGAGTTGGTGAAGCAGATATGGAGAGTTTTGGCCAGGCTCAGGTGGATTTGTTTGCGACTCATCAGACATCGCACTGTCCCCTCTGGTTCTCTCTGACTCATCCAGCTCCACTGGGGCTGGATGCTATGGTACAGACTTGGCCGAGGCTTCGTCTGTACGATTTTTCCCCGATTGCTCTGCTCCCGGGAGTTCTAGAGAGAGTGCGCCGGGACGGGGTCCGTCTGTTGCTAGTAGCCCCGTTCTGGCCGGGCCGAGTGTGGTTCTCGGACCTGATTTCTCTCCTCGACGGCTCTCCTTGGGAGATTCCTGTCAGGAGAGATCTCCTCTCACAGGCGGAGGGCATGGTCCTTCACCCCCGCCCAGAGTTGTGGAAGCTGTGGGTGTGGCCCCTGAGGGGGCACAACTCGTAGTCTCTGGTCTCTCAACCGAGGTTGTTGAGACCATCCTCCAATCTAGAGCTCCCTCAACGAGGAAACTGTACGCCCTGAAGTGGAGACTCTTCACTTCATGGTGCGGAGACCGCCAGCTTGACCCAGTTAACTGCCTGATTGGTACAGTGCTGGAGTTCTTGCAGGATTTTTTCTCCGCCGGGTTAACCCACTCCACCCTGAAGGTTTACGTGGCGGCTATAGCGGCCTACCACGCCCCTCTTGGTGGTCAGTCAGTGGGCAAGGACCCCCTGGTTACACGTTTCCTCCACGGTGTGATGAGGCTGAGGCCTCCGGCCAGAGAAGCTTATGCTATGTGGTGGATCAGGATGCTATTCTATAGCCTCGAGTCCTCTGATCTCCCCTCACCATTGGGGGTCAAGGCTCACTCAACGAGAAGTGTGGCGGCCTCTAAGGCCTTTCTGGGAGGTGTGCCTATGCAGGACATCTGCAACGCTGCGGGATGGTCTACGCCCCTCACCTTCGTCATGTTCTATGACCTAGATTTGCGAGCCACTCTAGGCTCCTCTGTTCTCTTGCCATAGCTGTGCTCTTCCACACTTGGCAGGGATTTGCAAGTCTGGCGGCGTGGACATCTCGTTCCCAGAGCGTTTTCGACGCAGCTCGAGTTCCTGAAGGGGAACGTCCAGGTTACGTATGTAACCATGGTTCCCCGAGGGAACGAGACGCTGCGTCGCAGGGCCATACTTCCGGCATCCCTACTAGAGCTATGCTTCATTCCTGGAAGCTGAAGCCGGCTGCACCTCACGTGCTTTTAAGCTTCCTGGTCATGACGTCACCCGCACCTGACGTCTCGCCATCAATTGGACTGATTACACATATGATTCAGAGCTTGATATCGCTGAAAGGCGTTCCCAGAGCGTTTTCGACGCAGCGTCTCGTTCCCTCGGGGAACCATGGTTACATACGTAACCTGGACGTTTTCTGGCTTTGCAGCGAGGTTTCTTGAAGCATTTTGGAGATGTTGCCACAGTTCTTCTGGATTTTGTCTGTCTCAGTATGTTCTGTTTCTTCATGTCATTCCAGACAAACTGGATGATGATCAGATCAGATCTCTTTGTGGAGCAAACAAAAATCTCACTGGATTATTACAATTAATGGCAAAATTAATGTTTGGAAATGTAAACTGATATTTCCTACAGACACATTAGTGCAAAAGATCGAAATAACTGACTTAAAACATTTTTTTTTTTTTTTTTTTGCTGGCTAAAATACAGTACTAGTGGCCTAAAACTTTTGCACAGTACTGTATATATATTGGGGGCTTTAAATACCCCATAATTTATACCATGTTGGTTGGATGAAATTTAGGTAGACAGCCAAGAAGTGCCAGTAAGCAGAAAGAAACCTAAATCAGTAACACAATAAATATTTTGTTTGAGCAACCTTTACCAGACCCAGTTCACAGGAAAACCCTGATGGTTTGGCTGATTTCCATAAAATACCCTTAAACAATATTTTCAACTTAAGTCAACTTAAATGTTACAACTTGTAAAAATGTAAGTTATGTTGCAAGACTAAGTGTCGTGTAATTAACAGGTGGGGACCAACATGGTGATGCATTCCTGCACATTTTGTGTATGGCGGCGTGTACTCCGTGCCAAAATCAAGCATCTGAACGACTGACCGACCGACCGAACGTCTATCCGAATGTCGAGCGGGCGACCCACGTGACGACCTGACGTGACGTCAGCGTGTTGAAATTAGCTAGTTTTTAAACAGGTGAGGAGCCAAGCTGTTATTTAAAGATAAACAACACTCAAACATTTTTCCTGAATCCAGTGTTTGTATGTGAGTTTTACCTTCAAAGAGCAATTATTCCTATATAGTTTTTTAAACTGTTTTTTATTGTTGGTGTTATTGTTGTTATCTGCTAAATGCATAAATGTAAATGTAAATTGTGTTCCCGGTCCACACAAAACACTCCAAACTAATAAATTATTGATTTTTGTTATTGCCTATATGGCGTATTGCTATACCAGTCTCTTTATCATTTTTCCATAGAAATCTACAGAATACAGAGTTTAGAAGAAAATTTCAGATGTCACAGAGTCTTTTGCATCTCTACTCTTCATATATAGATAGATAGATAGATAGATAGATAGATAGATAGATAGATAGATAGATAGATGGTGTGTGTGTGTGTGTGTGTGTGTGTGTGTGCGGTGAAGAATGGTCAATAACAAAATATAATGTTCTACATTAATGCAAGTGATATTTACAGACATGTTTGGTACAATTTGAATTGTCTCTGTGCGTCTGGTACAATGGTCTCAATCTTACAAGTAAACTAAAAGGAAATACAGGTCCTAAGAGTTTAGAGATATTTTGCTCACTGTAGAGGGTGTGCCATTTCCCAGTGCCTTTCATACAAATTACCATTTGTCTCCAAATGGTGTTAACACATTTTGGAGGATGTTTGTCTTGGTCTGGAGTATTTAAGAAAATTATGCATGAGGAATGAGCCCATGGTATAAAGTGTGTTCACACACTTCATACTATGTATTTTTCTAAAGTCAAGTATGCATCTTACTCTTAGATTCATCTTTGAGATTTTTATGTCTTGTACTGATTTTTTTTTTTTTTGTGCTGTATTGTCAAGTATGGTGACCCATACTCGAAATTGGTGCTCTGCATTTAACCCATGTGTGCTGCACACGCACTGCAGTGAGTAGTGAACACACACACTGTGAACACGCACCCGGAGCAGTGGGCAGCCATTGCTCCAACGCCCAGGGAGCAATTGGGGGTTCGGTGCCTTGCTCAAGGGCACCTCAGTCATGGTATTGAAGGTGGAGAGAGTGCTGTTCAATCCCTGCCGGACCTGAGATTCGATTACAAGTCTGACACTCTAACCATTAGGCCACGACTTCCCCCAAAGATTTGATATCTTTGAATTAGCTATGTAATTGGCATCATACATATTTACCTGACTGATAATAAATTGTTACATTTGATTTTATTCTGATTTAGATTCAGATTATAATATAATCTATCAAAGCAGGTGATATCTATTTAGGCCTACACATGTATGTGTATAGCCTACAGCATATGGAGAACTGTCAATCCTATCACTCAAATGTTAACACTTTATGATAAGTGGAACACATCTTTAGAAAATTAAATGACAATTATAAATTAATGAAAACAGGCCTATGCGTGACAAAATCTAACTGTCCCCTTTAAATATAATACATTTAAAATTTGTCAAAATCGATCGTAATAAATACGAATGTATGTCATTACTTAAATCTATAACGTGGTGTAAAGCAGGGCTTGACGCTTATCTTTTTCCCAAGGAGCACATGTGCTCCTAAATTGAAATATTTAGGAGCGCATTAAAAAAATTTAGGAGCACAGTGCAAATTTTTACAATTGTGTGTTTTAGCTTAATAAGGGGATATAACGAGACATTTACAAGAACAATTATTTAATTTATCAGAATGCAGAAAGTACAAAGGTTTTTAAATAATTTTGGTTCAGACTCTATTTAATAGGCTAATTATGTAATTATTTATAGTCCTATTAAACTGTATTTACATTAGGTATGTGACGGTATCAAATTTTCACAATAGTCTTTTGTCATGGTAGGCTATATGTTTTTTTTTTTTTTTTTTATCACAATATATAATTTCTAAGTGAAAAGAAAATGTGTCCTCCTAACTGGTTAAGTAACTTAATTAAATATCTTTTACTAAAAATAAAGACTTTATTTTAAAAAAAAAACACAAAAATATAAAGTAAACAAGTGTTTCAAGATTAGAGTGCAATAGATTAAGTTCAAATGAACGAAAGAACAGTAGGTAACACTTTACCTATTTTAAGGTCCCATTAGTCAACATTAAACAATAACTAACAATGTGCAATAGCTAATTGTTGCAGTAGTTAATATTCTTTGTTAATGTTGATTAATAAAAATACAACTATTTATTGTTAGTTAAAGTTAACTCCATTTAAAAATATTAGCAGACACAACTTTTGATTTTATAATGTATTATTAAAAGTTAAAATTAACATGAACTAAGTAACTAAGTAAATAAATGCACTGTTATTTAATGTTAAATAATGTAGTTAACTAATGTTAATGGAGCCTGTTAAGTGTTACTGAGCAATAATAATGAATTAATCAATATATAGCCATGTTTTAGGTTAGATTAAAAGAGAAAAAAAATAGCTTATTAAGTTTTTAAGTATTAATTATTTGGTGCTATGGTGAAGACTCAAGTGAATATAAATATGTAAATGCCTGTGAAATATTATTTGCACAGTTAGGAAAGTAGCGCAGCTGTTTTGTTTACAGGTGCATCTCAATAAATTAGAATGTCGTGGAAAAGTTCATTTATTTCAGTAATTCAACTCAAATTGTGAAACTCGTGTATTAATTCAATGCACACAGACTGAAGTAGTTTAAGTCTTTGGTTCTTTTAATTGTGATGATTTAGGCTCACATTTAACAAAAACCCACCAATTCACTATCTCAACAAATTAGAATACTTCATAAGACCAATAAAAAAAACATATTTAGTGAATTGTTGGCCTTCTGGAAAGTATGATAATTTACTGTATATGTACTCAATACTTGGTAGGGGCTCCTTTTGCTTTAATTACTGCCTCAATTCGGCGTGGCATGGAGGTGATCAGTTTGTGGCACTGCTGAGGTGGTATGGAAGCCCAGGTTTCTTTGACAGTGGCCTTCAGCTCATCTGCATTGTTGGGTCTGGTGTCTCTCATCTTCCTCTTGACAATACCCCATAGATTCTCTATGGGGTTCAGGTCAGGCGAGTTTGCTGGCCAATCAAGCACAGTAACACCATGGTCATTGAACCAGCTTTTGGTACCTTTGGCAGTGTGGGCAGGTGCCAAGTCCTGCTGGAAAATGAAATCAGCATCTCCATAAAGCTTGTCAGCAGAAGGAAGCATGTGCTCTAACATTTCCTGGTAGAGGGCTGCTTTGACTGTGGACTTCAGAAAACACTGGACCAACAGATGACATGGCAGCCCAAATCATCACAGACTGGAAACTTAACACTGGACTTCCAAGCAAAATGGATTCTGTGCCTCTCCACTCTTCCTCCAGACTCTGGGACCTTGATTTCCAAACAAAATGCAAAATTTACTTTCATCTGAAAAGAGGACTTTGGACCACTGAGCAACAGTCCAGTTTTTCTTATTTTTCTCCACAGCCCATAAGATGCTTCTAACGTTGTCTCTGGTTCAGAAGTGGCTTGGTAGCCCTTTTCTTGAAGATGTCTGAGCGTGGTGACTCTTGATGCACTGACTCCAGCTTCAGTCCACTCCTTGTGAAGCTCTCACAAGTGTTTGAATCAGCTTTGCTTGACTGTATTCTCAAGCTTGCGGTCATCCCTGTTGCTTGTGCACCTTTTCCTACACAAATTCTTCCTTCCAGTCAACTTTGCATTTAATATACTTTGATACAGCACTCTGTAAACAGCCACACCTTTCAGTAATGACCTTCTGTGACTTACCCTCTTTGTGGAGGGCGTCAATGTTCGTCTTCTGCATCATTGCCAAGTCAGCAGTCTTCCCCATTATTGTGGTTTCAAAGAACAAGAGATACCCAGAATTTATACTGTATGGATGGTCATTTATTGAAACTCAAATGTAAATATTCTAATATTTTGAGATACTGATTTTTCACTTTCATGAGCTGTAAGCTCTAATCATCAAAATTAAAACAAAAAAAAACTTTTGAAATGTTTTACTTTACATGTAATGAATCTAAAATATATGAAAGTTTCACTTTTTGAAATAAGTTACAAGAAAAAATGAACTTTTTCACGACATTCTAATTTATTGAGATGCACCTGTACAGGGTTACCGGAGTAACGGTTGCGTTTCTGCTTCAGTCGGCGCCCTCTAGCAGGGCTCTGAACCGGTTCAAGGAATGAAAACGAAAACCGGAAACGAACAAAATGTTGACAGGAACCGAACCAGAACCAGAAACGAAATCACATTTTATAGTTCCGAACAGAATCAAAAAATGTAAATGGCCATTAACCGGTTAATAACGTTATTTTATCGTTCCATTTAATATTTGAAATTTGCTGTCAACCAATCACAAATTCAAGTAGCAGGTTAAGCCCTATATTGCAAATGTGATGCTGACGTGTCCAACGCGTGAAATGCCCGCCCGCGCTCAGCTGTGAACTCTCATAAGTCGCAATGGCAATGCACCAGCGTTATGAGTTTATCCGAGGATAGTGTAAGATGGATTCAACAGATCACACGCACCTGCAGCGCTTCTGTGAATGGAGAAAACAGAATAAAACTATAGGCTTACATAAAAAGGAATATGTATAGGCTATATGCATTAAATATATTTCACTTAAATCATTAACAGATTAACAAAACGAAAGAAAAGAAAAAAAAAAGAGCTGAGTTTCGGTTTATTGTGACACGATCCAAAGTTCAAGGAAAGGAAAACGACAGCAGAAAGTCGTTTTCTTTACTTTGCAAAAGCTTGACAGTTTTGAATGTCTTGCTTCTATACCATGGCTATTGCGCCAGCGCTTGATGCACACACAGACAACATATTTTTGCGATATTGCAGCCTGTTCATGATCAAAATTCACTATCAAAATACAGTTAAAACCTGTTAACATGCACCAGGACGCCGGCGCACTGAAAGCTCTTTGTTTGCACACGTCATTGTTTTCAAACAGATAAAGTAAACAGGACAAAATGAATCTTGACAAACTATATATCATTTTGAAGGTCTAAGCCTCAAGCATCGACGACAGATCGCTGTTTTTCGATAGAAAGCTTATAAAGGAATGTATTTGCTAAATTTGTGTAAGCAGTACACATCAAAACATGTATAAAAAAACGCAGTACATACCAGATTCATCCTGATAACGACTCTCAAACGTATCCACTGCTGTAAATCCCGGTTTCGTTTCAGAGATAAGGGTCCACTGAACAACATTCCATCGAGCACTTTTAGTCCAAAGAAACAACAACGTTGTAATTTGGATCGTTATTCAACTGAATGACTATCGTCCAGTTGCCCTCACATCAACAGTCATGAAGGTTTTTGAGAGACTTTTAAAGAAACACATATGCTCCTCCATCCCTGCTACCTTGGACCCTCTTCAGTTTGCCTATCGCCCAAATAGGTCTACTGACGATGCCATCTCTCAGGTACTGCACTCCTCCCTCACTCATATTGACAGCAAAAATGGCAACTATGTCAGACTTCTATTCATTGACTATAGCTCAGCTTTCAATACTATAGTCCCCTCCAAGCTAGCTGTCAAACTCTCAGACCTCGGCCTAAACACTACACTCTGTGACTGGATCCAAGACTTCCTCACCGGCAGACCACAAGTGGTGAAAATGGGCCAGTTCACCTCCAACTCCATCACCCTGAACGTAGGAGCCCCGCAGGGCTGCGTTCTGAGTCACCTGCTCTACTCTCTCTACACACACGACTGTGTGTCCTCTCACAGCTCCACTTCTATTGTTAAATTTGCTGATAATACTGTGGTTCTGAGCCTCATTTCCAACAATGATGAGACCGCATACTTGGGTGAGGTAGAGAGACTAACATCATGGTGCCAGGACAACTGTCTCTCTCTGAACGTGAGCAAAACTAAAGAGCTGATTGTAGACTTCAGGAAGAGACAGCAGCGGCCCTACACTCCTCTCATGATCAGCGGGACCCCTGTGGAGAGGGTGAGCAGCTTCAAGTACCTCGGTGTAAACATCTCCGAAGACCTGACTTGGACTGCACACATTCAAACACAGGTCAAGAAAGCCAGGCAAAGACTATACCATCTGCGA
Organism: Aspiorhynchus laticeps; assembly: GCA_023376895.1. NCBI lineage: Eukaryota > Metazoa > Chordata > Actinopteri > Cypriniformes > Cyprinidae > Aspiorhynchus > Aspiorhynchus laticeps. The sequence goes on from CM041793.1 coordinate 43,271,537, forward strand.
CAGCTGAGGAAATTCAGGGTCTCACCAGCAATCCTGAAAACTTTCTATTCAGGGGCCATAGAAAGTGTATTGACTCAGTGCATCTCAGTGTGGTACAGTAACGCCACAAAACAGGACTGCAAAGCTCTGCAGAGAGTCGTGCGCTTAGCTGAGCGCATCTCTGGGTCTGCCCTCCCCTCTCTGCAGGACATCCACCTCAAACGCTGCAAAAGCAGAGCTGCAAAAATAATCAAGGACTCAAATCACCCCGGTAACCGTCTTTTCATCTCACTGCCATCTGGCAAGCGCTTCAGAAGCGTGATGGCAAAAACTGAGAGACTGAGGAGGAGCTTCTATCCACAGGCCATCAGGCTCCTGAACTCAGTCTCATAACATCTACAGGACTCATTTAATTAACTGTAACACCCATCCTTCTCCATCTTCCGCATTGCTGCTATGTGTACATACCTGGTACAACCTGTTTGCACATTCCTTGCACATCCCATTCCTCTTGCACATCCCTGGTTATATTAATATTTATTAAATCCACAGTAGACTGTATTGCACATTTTAGTTCATTGCACATTTCACTCATTTTATTTTATTGTTTTTACTTATTTTTACTTATTATTATTTTTTTTATCTTATTCCTACCTATATTTAAATATATGCTCCTGTGTTATGTATCATCTTTTATTTTTATTTTCTTGCACTGTCCATTGAGCGGACCTGTCCTGACCTACATTTCACTACTGATTATACCCTGTATGATTGTGTATGTGACAAATAAACAAGAACCTTGAACCTTTGTTTACGTCTCATCTCTTCAGGGAGAGTTATTGTTTGTGTCCGTTATGGAACAAATTACGCTCAAAAACAGCGTCTTGGTGGTAAAAAAAAACAGCATGATTTTGTAGCAGGCAATGTCCCAAACAGAATAAGACCATCCCAAAAAAAAAAAGTCAAAGATACACGGAAGATTGTTTATTTGAATTCTGGCGCTCCCTCGCGACGGCGCGTGATGCACGCTGTGACGCACCTGTCATCTGATGATGGCGTAACTTAGCGATCTTTTTAGCACAAATAAACCTTTCTTTTTTTTTCTTCTTCAACAGTTTTCATATATGTTTGCGTGTTTTGTGGGGAATTGCCTGTATCTGTATGATTAACATCTGTATGGCTGATAATCAGCATGTAATTACTGACTGTTCACAGATATCAGTGTGAATGCAGTCTATATAAAAGGCCATTATAATGTGATTATTGACTATATTGGGCAGCCATCAGTATGATTAGCATCTGTATGAATGATCGTCAGCATGTGATTACTAATGTATGAGCAGGAGCATCTGTATGTCAGGAAATCAGTATGTACTTAAGTTATTTTTTTTTATTATTATTGTTTTTTTTTCATCACTCAAAAATTATTATTATTGTATTTTTCTAGTGCTCAAATAAATCACTTATACGATGTCTAAGATTCTGTCTACTGTTTTATAATTGAAAAACTGCAGTGGCATGTATAATGACTAAATAGTTTGTAGTAGAACCCTTCAATATTTTATTTTACAATTTACTGACCTGAGAAACAAGCTATTCATTTGTGAAGATACATCCTGTATGTGTTGACATTTCGCTTATTTTTTCATTTAATTTTTTATTAGTTTAGCCTATATATTGTATTGTAATTCATTAATAATGAGGAAATTACATTTTTTAATTTTAATTATTTTACTTGTTTTACAAACAAGGAAGCATTTTGTATTACGATAGTAATAACGAACTGAGCTTCAGATATTTCCTTTGACAACTTTCTTACATTTTATCTTATATTATACCATTTCTGACAAAAAAAAATAAGAAATGTACTTATGTACAATAGAAATTGATATGTACTTATCTATGATTGTTAATTTATTTAACCCTTTAATTTTAGTTAACCCTTATTTAACCCTTTGACAAAAATAATACAAACAATAATAAAAACAGGCCAAAATTGTTTTAGGTGTACAATATCTATATCTACTCTATGTATTGCCTGTGATATCCATTTATAATCTTTAAATAACAGCTTTGCTCCTCACCTAGTTAAAAATTAGCTAATTTCAACATGCTGACTGTCACGCTCTCGGAGGGGAGAGCCAGGAGCAAGGAGCGAGGAGACCAGGAGATAATCCAACGGGGTTTTTATTGGAAACACAAGGAAGACATTCATTCACCGACACAGGACACTGGAGACACTGGGCTTTTAAACAAGGAAATCAAACTAGGAGAACTGAAACAGGTGGGGAGCAATCAAATACACAGCTGGGGACTAATGGAGACAAACGAGGACAGGAACAGGAAGACCAAATAAGGGCACGAGAGGAGGGGAAACACGTGACATGGGGAACACAGGTCTGACAGTACTCCCCCCTCCCGAACGGTGCGTCCCGCACCGAACACCATCCAACGGGGAGGGGGGGTGGGCGCTCTGGAGGCCTTAAGGGACATAGAGACAGGACAGGACAGGAGGCCTCCAGGGCGGCGCCCATTCTGGGAGCCATGGCGGAGCGGGGAGGTCGGGAGGCCATGGCGGATCCGGGGACTCGGGAGGCCATGGCGGGTCCGAGGACTCCGGAGGCCATGGCGGGTCCGGGGACTCGGGAGGCCATGGCGGGTACGGGGACTCGGGAGGCAATGGCGGAGCAGGCAGCTCGGGAGGCCATGGTGGGTCCGGGGACTCGGGAGGCCATGGCGGAGCAGGCAGCTCGGGAGGCCATGGCGGAGCAGGCAGCTCGGGAGGCCATGGCGGAGGAGGGAGCTCGGGAGGCCATGGCGGGTCAGGGAGCTCGGGAGGCCATGGCGGAGGAGGGAGCTCGGGAGGCCATGGCGGGTCAGGGAGCTCGGGAGGCCATGGCGGAGAAGGGAGCTCGGGAGGCCATGGCGGGTCAGGGAGCTCGGGAGGCCATGGCGGAGGAGGGAGCTCGGGAGGCCATGGCGGAGGAGGGAGCTCGGGAGGCCAAGGCGGGTCAGGGAGCTCGGGAGGCCATGGCGGAGGAGGGAGCTCGGGAGGCCATGGCGGAGGAGGGAGCTCCGTGGCCTTGGTCCTAGGCCCGACCACACAGCCTAGGGGTATATGGCCCCCCCCCCAAAATTCTCTTGGGGAGGTTCCCCTCTAGGGACCATTCTGGCGGAGTAGGCACTAGGGGGCGCACTGGAGGCGCGGGCACTAGGGGGCGCACTGGAGGCGCGGGCACTCGGGGGTGCTCTGGAGGCGCGGGCACTAGGGGGCGCTCTGGAGGAGCGGGCACTAGGGGGCGCTCTGGAGGAGCGGGCACTAGGGGGCGCTCTGGAGGAGCGGGCACTTGAGGGCGCTCGGCAGGCGCGGGCACTTGAGGGCGCTCGGCAGGCGCGGGCACTTGAGGGCGCTCGGCAGGCGCGGGCACTTGAGGGCGCTCGGCAGGCGCGGCCACTTGAGGGCGCTCGGCAGGCGCGGGCACTTGAGGGCGCTCGGCAGGCGCGGGCACTTGAGGGCGCTCGCGAGGAGCGGGCTCTGGGGTGCGCTGGCGAGGAGCGGGCTCTGGGGTGCGCTGGCGAGGAGCGGGCTCTGGGGTGCGCTGGCGAGGAGCGGGCTCTGGGGTGCGCACTGGAGGGCACTTGCGAGGAGCAGCCACTGGAGGGCACTGGCGTGGAGCAGCCACTGGAGGGCACTGGCGTGGAGCAGCCACTGGAGGGCACTGGCGTGGAGCCGCCACTGGAGGGCACATGCGTGGAGCAGCCACTGGAGTGCACTGGCGTGGAGCAGCCACTGGAGGGCACTGGCGTGGAGCAGCCACTGGAGGGCACTGGTGTGGAGCAGCCACTGGAGGGCACTGGTGTGGAGCAGCCACTGGAGGGCACTTGCGTGGAGCAGCCACTGGAGGGCACTGGCGTGGAGCAGCCACTGGACGGCACTTGCAAGGAGCCGCCTCTTGGGGCGCTCTTGAGAGCTGGACGAAACCAGCAGGGGCTCTGGAGAGCTGGACGGACCCAGCAGGGGCTCTGGAGAGCTGGACGGAACCAGCAGGGGCTCTGGAGAGCTGGACGGAACCAGCAGGGGCTCAGGAGAGCTGGACGGAACCAGCAGAGGCTCTGGAGAGCTGGACGGAACTAGCTGGGGCTCTGGAGAGCTGGACGGAACCAGCAGGGGCTCTGGAGAGCTCAGGCACTTAATGTACATTGAGCCTGCCATACTCTCCAATGGCAGGCTAGTTCTGGCTCGGGCCCGGACGCTTCCCAGACACCGGTAAATCCCTTCCCTCCAGGTAAGTCCAGTGGTGTCTGGGAGGTCTACGGGGCGGTGGTAACAGGCCCCGAGCCGGAACATGTGGAGGAGGGCCGAGTCCTCCACCTCCGTCCCCGCAGCGAGCCCACAAAATTCCCCAGCGTACTCCATGAAGGGGAGGTCCTTCCCGATGAGGGCAAAGAGGCGGGCGGCGAACTCCATTGCCAAGGAGTGGGAGAAAAAACAGAAAACAAAAAACTTTTCAAAAACGTAAAACAAAACCGAGGGAGGAGTAACGCCGCTTACTTTGTTTAGGTCGGTGAATCTGTCACGCTCTCGGAGGGGAGAGCCAGGAGCAAGGAGCGAGGAGACCAGGAGATAATCCAACGGGGTTTTTATTGGAAACACAAGGAAGACATTCATTCACCGACACAGGACACTGGAGACACTGGGCTTTTAAACTGAAGAACTGAAGAACTGAACTGAAGGAGAACTGAAACAGGTGGGGAGCAATCAAATACACAGCTGGGGACTAATGGAGACAAACGAGGACAGGAACAGGAAGACCAAATAAGGGCACGAGAGGAGGGGAAACACGTGACATGGGGAACACAGGTCTGACACTGACGTCACGTCAGGTCGTCACGTTGGTCGCCCGCTCGACGTTCGGATAGACGATCGGTTTGACATTCGGTCGGTCGGTCGGTCGGTCGGTCGTTCGGATGCTTGATTTTGGCACGGAGTACGCAACATTTTTGTGCCTTGGTGACGAGACAACGACATCCCACACCTTCGCCATTGTTTCGGGCCATGCCATTGAAACAGACTTGTTGCTTGAGGCTGTTTAACTTTTTCAAGTCCTTTTTTGTGCTTAATGTTAGCTACACTAATATCTTCCTTCCTGGGAATTTCTCCAGCATGCAGTATATCATATTGATGACATGAGTCTTCATGTGTGAAGTATTTGAGGGCAACAGTTTTTTCTGTCCACTTGTAACGTTTTAATTTTTTGTCATGTATTGTCTGTTGTAGGTCTCTTTGTTTGGCTTCGTTTTAATGGCACAATGTTTGGACTGATTCTCATGTGGCAATAATCAATTTGATAGTGTTATGATGCTGCAATGTTGACAAAGAATAGGAATCTACAGTACCTAGTTTACAAAGTTTTGTGTTTTAAAGAAACTGATCTACAAAAACCGTTGTTTTATTTGTATCTGTAGGGGTTGGGTGTAATGTGTAACAGTAGCACCCATTCAAAAAAAATAAAAAATAAATGTGAAAACTCATTAAATTGATTTTTACAGTTGCATTTTTTTATGTTGTGTAATTGTATTACAGAAAAATAATATTTTTACATTCCTTTGTGATTCTTATTTATTATTATTGGTAATATTGGTAAATATAAAGGTAGCAAGGCAATGAGACAACAAATAACCCAATGTTTAGGTAATGATTAACCCAGCAACACAGTTAACCTGACCCACTGGTTGGGTCAAATAAACAACCCAGCATTCTGGGTCAAATGGTTAAACCCAGCACTTGGGTCAAAACAACCCAGCGTGTTTTCCTTCCCATAGTTACCCAGCGGCTGGGTTATTTTTTTAACCCAGCATTTTTAGAGTGTACTGTCAAAATAGTTACATGCATCAGATTTTTTTTTTTTTAAATACTAGAACTTCAGAGGGGACAAATATACTTTTTGGTTTATTTTCACTTTTATGTGATCTTAAAGGATTTTATTTTTTCATTTTATTTTCTCATCATAAGATACTGTACGCTACACTTTTGATGATAATACACAGCAGATGTTAGTTTAGATTATGAAGTTTTACCAAAGTAAACAAGGACAAAATGTGCTCTCAAACACAATGATATTTTTTCTTTCAAAAAGTTTATTTTATAATCAACTGAGATGAGAATTAAAGGGCTTACACAAGCTTAAAAAGATTATAGCTCTTAACAGAAATGTATTAAACTGCCACCACCAGTACCACAATAATTTCATTACTATCACTTTTTACTATTTTATAAAACTATTAAAAGCCTAATCAAATTTCTGCATACATTTGATTAGGCTTTTAATAGTTTTATAAAATAGTACTAGTTAAACTTTAGTCAACAGTATTCGGTTTAGAAATGACCAGTAGCACTTTGCTGTGCACTTAAAATGCATTACAACAAGTTTTCAAGGATACACAATGTGCCAAAAACTGCTGTCTTGCACAAGCAATGCTTCGGTTTAGTCTTTTCTTGTTTTTGAAATGCTCTGTCGCTATTTTTAACCCATCTGCGCTATAGAACATACTAATGGAAAGCCAACATTAGCGCCGTACAAAGGCTTATATGGGCTATAATGCATTAGAATTGCACAGTAAAGTGTGCAGGAGTAACTTCTAGATGTCATTAACTGAAGGAATCTCTCATATATCAACTGAAATTATGAAATTGCATTGGGAATTTTAGTTTTTTTTTGCCAAAAACTGTCAATTCAGACACTCTTCAGAAGGTCTAAAAGTAGATCGCTCACTAGAAGAAAACACCTATTACCACAGAGCTCATTAAATGGTTTAAACGCTCAACACAAAAAACAGACAAAACTACACAGGCTTTTCTCATCGCAACTGAAACTGCACATAATTTTTTTATTTATTTTTTTCACAACATGCTCCTATAAGCCCTTTAACGCTGAAGAACTTTCCATTTAGAAAAGAGGAAGGAAGGAAAACAACATTTGCACTGAGATTTTCTTTTACTTTTTTTCTCTCTAGTTAAAAATAAAATTTACAAGGGGCACATTGAAGCTGATCACCCATCAAAAAAAAGTATCTACAAAAACTGACCTGCTAAATCTAAACATCGTACTCCTCATATAACTCCGCCCCTAACCGCTAGTGCCTGCCTCCCTCCGAAATGAGTAGGTCTATTTGAATTCAGATTGGTTCTCTGATTTAAACGACATAATCCAGTGATCCGTAATGTTCCGTTTGTGGGGGGTCATCCATGTTACAACAGAATCAGTTCCACAGAAACGTAATTTTACCCATCAGCTATTTTTGTCATTTTGGTTGATTTTATTTGCAAAAAAGGAAATAGAGTCCATAAAAAATCCATTACTTGGGAGGGCACATGAAGGACTGTAGCAGGTCAGAACCGGGAATATGGCTGCTCTCTGTACACTCCTTTGCTTGTCCTTGCTGGTGGCGCCTTGTTGCGGTTGTTTGTCCATTCCTCCGGGCCTGAAGAGGGAGACAAAGAGTGAAGGTCAGAAAGGTCATTAGTCATTCAGGCTTTGCTAGAATGCTATAATTAGTGCATTCTGTAGTGAAACATAGTCATTAAATGCTGAACAACATTTGTAAGACCTTCACGCAAATGCATGTTTCATAGGCTAACAGTGACGTGTTTGAATTCATGCTCTAATATATTTTAGTCAATGAAATAGGTTTGTGTGATGGTTTTGTATATTGCATGGTCGATACAATGTGATAAATTGACAATTTACAGTAATTTTAATGAAACTTGACATTAAAAAAGCTTTACAGAATAACCAAGATTTTGAAATGAGGTGAAAATATTACAATTGACACATTTTGATGGCGTGCCGAAAACCTGTCGAGAATATGCCCAGTTCATATTTCATCCCAAAAAGTATTCCGAATCATGAAAAAAATAAGTATATTTTAAAATAAATAAGACTATTTTGCATTGTGATGCATTTGCAGTGTAAAAAATACATTCATTTTAAATTGTAAATTATTAAATCACTGCAATGCTTGCCTTTAATTTACTTGTATGCTGACATTAATTTAAAAAGCATGTATTACAATAAAAAAAATCTATATTATAGTAATGCATATTGTAATCCACTATCAGACAATAATAAAAAAAACTCATATCTGAATTAAATCTGGATATACTGCAATGGAATGGAAATATATTAATAAAATATAATAATTTCACAATGCAAAAATCGAATAATTGAATTTAAAAAAATAAATCTTGTTTTCAGAATTATTGAGATTTTCGCATTAAGTAGACTTGCATTATAGCCTTACATTTTGTGTTATTACATTGTTGTCTTAACTAACTTTGAAAACTCTGAAATTCTGAAATAATCAGCATTTATTTTTATTTTTTGCTGTAATGCAACTTTGAGTGTGTTTCTGTGAGATTCACTTGTCCGCCAGTAAAGTGTAATTTCTTTGTGAGTGTGTGTTAAATAGGTTCTTTGCTCTTCCTCCCAAGAGGACTCTGACAGTGATTCGTTGTCGAACATGCAGCAATCCAAAGCACCTTCAAATGTGATTTTTACACAACAACATCAATCTTTAAAATAACAAAGCCCAAGAGTCACGACACCATCCACTATCTTCCTTTCTGAGCTCATGGCACCTCTGATAATTTAGCCTAACTAACACTGACAATCAGAGAGAAACGTCCCCAAACCATATCCTGCCTTTGTCCTTCACCTCAGAAAGAACAAAACAACTTTAATTGCAGCAGAGGATCAAATAGCCACTTGAAAGGGGTTTAGTGGAGTGCCCTCCGAGCGAGAGGTTACCGCTGCCATTAGCGTAACTGCAGAGCTCATTCACGAGCGTCCGTGTCGATGAACGAGAGCGCTATCGATACCAGCTTTTGTGTGATCTTGCTCTTTTTCAGCTCTTCTTAGGGACAGGAAGGCACAAAGGCCGTTGCTCTAAAGTCACTAGTTTTTTTCAGGCTGGGAGACGTAGCCAATAATCTTTAATTAGAGAGCTGTCAATCTCAGGTTAGCCTGCGCTAGCTTCAAGAAAAGGGTTCATGCGCACGGTCCTTGCATTTAGAAAGAACAAGGATGTGCATCAGCCGGATAATAGGGAGATCTCCTTTGAACTGTCAAACTGTCTATGCGTTGTACCACCTAGAAAAGTATTAAGTTGAGTGTTATGGATTGCTTATGTGTGTGTGTGTGTAGAGCTGTGTGTTTCAAATGTGGTGGTCTTCAAAAAAAAGGTCTTCAAGTAGGGTGACCATATTTTTGTTTTCCAAAAAGAGGACAGTAGGGGGCGAGGTTTGTGGGCGGGGACATGGCCCTGCCTAAAAGTAAAAGTAAAAGTATTTTTTTTTTTTTTTGCTTATTTTATAATAAATAAAAAGAAAACAAGTAGATACAATAGAAAAAGAATAGGGAATGCTAGTGTTAGAGGGTCATTTTTAAATAAAAATATAACAAGTCAATAGAACAGAAAAAGAAAAGATAATGCTAGTGTTAGAAGGTCATTATTTATAATAAATAAAAATAAAATAAGTAGAAAGAATAGAGAATGCTACTGTTAGAGGCTCTTTTTTCTTTATAAATAAAACAAGTAGTTAGAATAGAAATAGAATAGAGAATGCAAATGTTAGAGGGTCAAGATTTTTAATTTAAAAAAGCAGATAAAATTAGAATTAGCATTAGAATAGAGAGTGCTAGAGTTAGAGGGTCAAATGAAGATGAAAGAGATGTGTTTTCAGACATTTCTTGAAAATATTAAGGATTCAGCTGCTTGGATTGAGTTGGGCAGGTCATTCCATCAGGAGGGAACAGTTAACGTAAAAGTCCATGAAAGTTAACTTTCATTTTAAATTTAAAAATTTTATCATAGGTAGAATACAAACAGAATACAACAGATCCTGAGCTCATTGACAAATATCTGATCTTGTAAGATGTGCTCCCTTTACACAGAGTGCGTGCGATCGTGAAATCGAAAGTGAAAGTAAACTAAAAAATATTTAAAGTGAAAGTAATTATTTTTTTTTTAAATACACCGCATACAGATAGCGGCTCACTGATGCGCCAACATTATATACAATATTAGAATGTTTAAAGGAGTGGACACGAAAATCGCGGGAGCTAAACACATGCGAGGGAGCAGGCAGCAATGGTCAGAAATTCAGTGGGAGCGGGATTAAGAAAACAGCCGAATCCTGGACATTTTGGGCGATTAAGAAATCCCTGCCGGACGCATTATTGTAGATCCAAAAAGAGGACATGTCCGGGGAAAAGAGGACGTATGGTCACCCTATCTTAAAGTCACTTTTAAGATGCAATTACACAACCATTCTCAAAAATCTGCTGAAGCTGGTTGCCTTAAATTTTTAAGTTTGCTCAACTTTTTTTTTTATAGTGTACTGTATTGTCTAATTTAAAGTGCTGTCATGTCCAAACAAGCCATCTAACATTGTTACATCTCATTTCTTTGTGCTTTATTATATTTATTGTGTTTGATAACACAAGCACCGCTATTGCTAATTCTTATACCGAGAAAAGTTTACTTTTGAACCTGGTGTAAGATAAATAATAAAAGACTTACATCACATGTCTATATATATTATGGGACAATTTCTTTGTTAAGGTAGAAATGCCGCTGCTGACTTTTTTTTTTTTTACTCTTTTACTATTTTTTTTTTAATCGTAGTTTTGAAAATATAATAATTAATATATTAAGAATTAAGAATAAAACATAAAATAAAGTTTATACATATAGGCATTTGGAAAGCAGAAAAAAATAGACAAGGTATAAGTTTCCAAGGTTTTAACATTCAAAAATTTCTAAGACATAAAACTGACCTGAAGAAACCTATAAACTGAAAGTTTTAAAACTATATGCTAAACAAAACTAGGTTTTGATTCTGTTACAAATATCTCTTATAAATAATACAATTGTAAACATGCACACAAATGCTTCAATCTGAGAAACTGCCCACAAATGCATCTGTACATACACACTAAAAGCACACACGCATTAATATTCTAGCTGCTGAGAAATACAATGGCACATCTTATCTTTTTTGCTGGGACAATGAGCTTACAAAAGCTACATCAGCAGTTTCAGAGAATTGCAATTCCTCTTCAGATATCTCTGCCATATTTATGCTATTCTGTACCTACAGTGTCCGTAGCCGCAAACTTGTTTGCCTTTCACAGAGTGTGTGTCCGACAGCATTTTGATTATTTTGCTGCATCCGAACCCGTCTCCCTTCAACATTCATTGTAAATGCCTGTTCATGTAAATACAATACACTGCAACCAAAAGCCTTGCAATGCCAGCAGTATTTATAACAAGAGCTGTACAGCAGGAGCTCTGCGTTCTTTGGGCAAAAGACAGACTCAAAATCATACACTAACTGGAAGTATAATGAAACAGAGCATACTGATTCACTGCACTAGAAGGATGAAAATCTGGCTGTCAATCTACTGCAATAATTTCTACATGGTTATAAAACTGTATTGACAGAAAAAAGAAAAAAAAAACTCTTACCGTAAGCATCATATGATTCTCCGCTGATACCATGGCTGTATTCATAATAATCATCTGAACTGTGAAAACAGAAATTTAGAAAGGTCTTAAAGTATATATGTAAAGTACAGGGTATATATGATTTCTCATATACAGAAATGTAATTAAAAATCACAGAAATTAGACATATATTCAGACCAATCCTATATGAAAATATATGCATGCAATTTAAATGCTATTCATTGTAAATTTATATATAAGTAATGTTGTGTGATTGAAAAAAAAAGAAAGTTGACACTGTATGTGTTTATATGTGCATTTATATACAGACAGAGGAAACGAAAGTGAGAAAAAGGTGATGAGAGTTCAAGGCATGTGTCTGCTTATTTGACATTGTCTGCTCCCTACTTAAATTGACAAAGCACCATCTCAGCAGCCACATGAAGCAGAGTAACCCATCGGAGAAGCTATTTTTCGAGCAGATTTGCGGTGCGCCTTCCTTTCATTCCTGCGTCTCAGAAGTTTTGCTCCTGGGTCTCTGTTCCCTTTCTGCCTCCAAATTGAGTTTTTTTCCCCATAGGCCCTCAGCTGAGTTGTCCAGTGTCAATCACAACTGACGGCTAACCATATCCATGCTCCCATAATTCCACTGGCCTCAGTAAGGATGGCGCCATGAGAAATAGAAGCCTTGCTGGAAAACAAAAAGATGCTCTTCAGTTCTCTCAGCTTCCACCATTCAGGATTCTTCCGATTTTTACCTTTTGTTTCTATTCTATTCTATTCTATTCTATTAATGTGGCAGCCGGCCATTGCGTAATCTGTCCCACTACAGTTCCATAATGAACAAAAATAGTTTTACACTTGTTTAAACAATATAAAAGGTCTCTAACTTTGTTTGTGCTGTTGCCTTGGCGAAGCATCTGTCAATCAAACTAAAATTTAAATAGTGATATGGTGCAGTGCACTTATCAAAATGCAAAAGGTTGGCATTTAATTAATTTAAAATCATTAATGATTTAAGACGATTTACTCTGTTGTGCTGCAAAGTTTCAAAGCGAAGCACAGCACTGTGTTCTCGTGAGCAGCTCATTATGTTTTTCGGTCGTGTCACAGAGAATGCAGCAAACTCAATCTCAGCGTGTGTTGTGAGTTTAACATGCATTTGCAATGCAACAAGCGCCAGCTTTATTTTGCATAATTCCTCCCCTCTCTCCAATAATGTCATCATAACTCATTAGGCACGTTCGACTTGAATGATCACCGTATGACATCAAAGTACGCGCCTAGTCTCTTCAATCAGTCACAATACTATAACTCCTCTTCATTCCAAACATAATACTATAACTCCTCCCCTCATTCTAATACCACAACTCCTAAAACTACAACTCCCCCTTCATTCTAATCATTCTATCATAATTCCTCCTCCCATTCATACTATAATAACTCCTCCTCCATTTAATCATACTATCATAACTCCTCCCCTCAGTCCTGTCCTGTTATCATAACTCCTGCCAATTCAAATCATATCATCAAAACAAGCGACGCAATATCGCGTTCAGAATCGAAGGCGATTCATCTGTGATTCTGAATGCGATATTGCGTCGCTTGTCAGTGATCTACGGCTCTGTGTATTAAATGCCGCTCCATTTGAAAACAGGTGATGGAGATTAACCGCTAATCAAGGAACCGGCTTTACTGACGAGATGCGCATGCATATCGCATGAGATATATCGCCCAGCCCTACATTTAACCCAATTGTTGGTTGAAAACAACCCAGCATGTGTTCTGTCCAATATTTCCCCAGCAATTTTTAGAGTGTACTATCACAACTCCTCCTCTCATTCCAATCATGACTCATTCCCTCATTCACAACAAACACTCACACATACATCAATCCAGCGTAAGTGGCTGAGAGAAGAGTGTTGTTATGCAGAGAGGAAATCCCATGTCAAAGCTCATGCAGAGGTTCCTATCGGCAGCCTGCTGTTACTGCTAGTTTCACGCTTAAAATGTGTCTGCACACCAGGGAGAAGAAGATAGGATGAGAAAGAGAGAGAGGGTTGTGCTGGGATTGCAGTGTAAAGACCAACAACTACGGTCACTATTCCCACACACGAGCTCAGGAAGCTCCTGAAAGCCGGGAGAAGGCTTTCTATCATATGTGTGATGAAATTCCCAATTTCCACTGCGCATGAAGGTGAAATTGAAGAGACCTAAAGCTTTTGTGTTCAGTAATGCATCAATCAACTTGACAACCTGCTGCCAGATGCATCTCTCTCCGCGTGTTTCACACCATAAAGAACCTCTTCTCCTCAATCTGAACACCAGCTTGTGTTCAAACCTAGTTAGACACCTTTAATTTCTTCCCTGACACATCGTCAATATTCCTTCTTCCCTTAATTCAGCTCTCTCCCTCTCCTCCAGTGCTGAGTTTGTTCTGTTCTACTCAATTACCCTGTTACTCGCTCCAGTCGAGGTAGAGCGTTAGCAGAAATTATGATGCATTTAAGTCACACACAGTCCAATTCCCTCCAATTAGCAACACACACGTGTAAACACTGCAACATGCTGTCGAATGAAATACAATCACCCAGAGGAACATTTCACTCCTCAGAGGAGACTTAATGGAGTTATCAGGTATGCCATGTTTAATATTAACTTCAAACATCAGAAATGCTTTGGAGAAATAAAAAGACTCAAATGAGACAAGTGTTAACATGCATTACAAAAGTACAGGGGTGTAAAATAAATGTGGAGAGTAGATCTCTGGCTTTTTGATTACAGGTATCTTGGAAAATCTGAGCACAGTGTGAGACATTGTTGAGATCTGACATCTGACCCTAGCGGAGATGGAGATATACACTCAATGGCTACTTTATTAGGTAAACCCGTTCATCAGCTCATTACCACCAAATATCTGATCAGCCAATAACATGGCAGCAATTCAATGCATTTAGGTATGTAGATTTGGTTCAAACCAAGCATCAGAATGGAGAAGAAACGTGATTTTAATGACATTAAATGTGGCACAGTGGTGGGTGATAGACGGGCTGGCCTGGCCTGAGTATTTCAGAAACTTCTGATATACTGGGATTTACACACAAAACATCCCTACAGAAAATGGTTGGAAAAAGAGAAAACATACAGTAAATGGCAGTTCTATGGTCGTAATAGCCTTGTTGATGCCAGAGGTCAGAGGATAATAGCCAGACTGCTTCCAGCTGATAGAAAGGCAACAACTCAGACACTTGTTACAACCAACGTATCTAGAAGAGCATCTCTGAATGCACAACAGTAGCTACGTTTCCATCCAAAGATTCAAATTTAACTTGTGCGCAAAACTGGAATATTGCATAAAACATTTGCGAAACATTTCCATCCAACGAGTCAAAGAGAACAAAATCATCACTTCCTGATAAACTGGCACTAAATATCACTAAGAAAAGTAGGAGAAGGAACTTAATATAATAATGAATTACTTACGCATCAGAGCAGATAAAACACAATAAATGCTCAGTCATTGCTTTCAGAGGCGGATGCTGCTGTTTGGGAACGCAGAGACAATTATACAGACATACTTTAATGACAGACTTTGCTCAGGCATTTCAGAACAACCAAAACAACATTTCAGATGCTGTGCAACGAGATTGGTCCGCTGGTTAGTCAAGTTATCCCGTCCCATTGTGCAAAGTCACATGACTTTTTTGATGCGCATTGTGAAATTTATTCGGTAAATGTGTTTCCTTTGTAGTTTATGCACAGTTTTTTTTTATCGGATAAAAAAAAACATCCTACTCAGTTGTGTGCACAAGTTTTTCTGCATATTTTTAGAATTTATGCGCATATCAGCATTTGCATACAACATTTTCTATATGCGATATTCCAAAATGTGCATAAAAATAGGTGGATGGAAACATAGATAATGTTGAACATTGAAGCAGAAGTCACAAAGGCTCACCTAAATTAGACAATATAAGATTGGAAAAAGGTTGCCTAGTCTGATGAGTCTCGATTTCTGCTGCGACATTCAGACGGTTGGGTCAGAATTTGGCATGAACAACATGAAAGCATGGATCCATCCTGCCTTGTATTAACGGTATAGTCCGCTTGTGGTGTAATGCTCAGCCTACCTGAGTATTGTTGCTGACCATGTCCCTCCCTTTATGACCACATGTATCCATCTTGTGATTGATACTTCCAGCAGGATAACACACCATGTCACAAAGCTCAAATAATCTGGTTTCTTGAACATGATAATGATTTCACTATACTCAAATGGCCTCCAGAATCACTAGATCTCAATCCAGTAGAGAACTTCTGGGATGTGGTGGAATGGGAGATTCGCATCATGGATGAGCTGCCAACAAATCTGCAGCAATTGCGTGACGCTATCATGTCAATATGACCAAAATCTCTGAGGAATGGTTCCAGCTCCTCGTTGAATCTATATCAAGAAGAATTAAGGCAGTTCTGAATGTAAAAGGTCCAACCTTGTACTAGCAAGGTGTGTTAAGAGTTTTAACCAATTTCTTGTGAAATAAGATACATTATGTACTTCTCTCTCACACACATAGCCATGCTTAGCCAGCTAAACCCGACACAGTGTAGTGTACTAACACTCACTATGTATCTGATGTTCTCCAAGCAGATTATATAACAGATTGGCTTGTTTAAACATCAGGCGTCAGGTTTGCACTATGCCACACAGAAACACTTCAGTCTCTCAGTGATCGCTTATATCTGAGAATCGCTGTTGAGTAACTCTGTCACACAGATCTGAAAACCATGACGTACCAGACAGGTGTTTGCTGGAGTTTTACTACAGGTACACATAAAATTACAACACTACTCTGCAGGAAAATCTACTCTGATTTGGTGGCTCAGCTGGTGGGGTCGACAGTACAAATGCTTCGATTTTGCATTTTTTTCACATTTTCACTACAAATGAATTCTCAACTTAAAAATTGGAGTGAAAAATGTGTCATGGAATATGCTTTATTATTATTATTTAATTAATTTAGCTTTTCTAACTGCAGCAATGGAGCTGACATGAACAAAACATGATGATTATTTTCTTAAACATGATCTGAAAATGATTCAAGGTTCAAGGTTCAAGGTTCAAGTTTATTTGTCACATACACAATCATACAGGGTATAATCAGTAGTGAAATGGAGGTCAGGACAGGTCCGCTCAATGGACAGTGCAAAAAAATAAAAGATGATACATAACACAGGAGCATATATTTAAATATAGGTAGGAATAAGATTAAAAAAAGATAAGTAAAAAAAAACAATAAAATAAGGAGTAAAATGTGCAATGAACTAGAATGTGCAAAGCAGTCTACTGTGGATTTAATAAATATTAATATAAACAGGGATGTGCAAGAGGAATGTGCAAACCGGTTGTACTGGGTATGTACACATAGCAGCAATGCGGAAGATGGAGAATGATGGGTGTTACAGTTAATTAACTGAGTCCTGAAGATGTTATGAGACTGAGTTTAGGAGCCTGATGACCTGAGGGTAGAAGCTCCTCCTCAGTCTCTCAGTTTTTGCCATCACACTTCTGAAGCGCTTGCCCGATGGCAGTGTGATGAATAGACGGTTTCCGGGGTGATTTGAGTCCTTTATTATTTTTACAGCTCTGCTTCTGGCAGAATGGAAGCAAGAACATTTGACCATCTGTACAAAGAGTAACATGATCAATGGCACTAACTTCTTAATTTTTAGTGAGCAAGAAATAGAGCAGAATTGTAAACACTGTATTGTAATTTTACATAAAAAAATCTTTGGTTTTAAATAAATAAATAATATTTTTTTAAATATTTAAAACAAATGTATAAGTCTATTTCCATGCAAAATAAAAAAGAAATTAAAATAATTTTAAATTATGTAATAACATCACACGATAAGCACATCCCAAATGTTTGATGAAGTGAGTGTTTCTTGAGTACAGGCCCTCGTTGACTTGGCATTCATAAGAGGGCCTTGCTCTCTCTCTCTTCTCTCTCTCTCTCGTGTGGTTAAACAGATGGTGGGGTTAAATCTGAATGATGTACTACATGTCCCAGGTGATCTCTGTGTTTCCTCCTTCTCTCGTCTTGTTTTCACAGCTGGTAAATCAGCAGTGGGGCGTCTGTGAAGAGTCTCGCTGGTCTAATCTACTGTGAGAGGCTTATCACTAATCACTAATTACTGCCTCATTCTCTCGCGCTCGCTCACTCGCGCTCAAAGACAAAGAGTTTAGAAGAGGTTTAGAGGGCAAAAAGGTGAATAAACATCACACAACGCTAATTTTGTTTTCCATACATGGGTCACAAAGTTTCCTTAAAGGAACAGGCCAAAATTGAAATAGGACGCTACTTTAAGCGAACACGCATGTAGAGCATACATGTTTTACAATGGTTAACCATTAAGGTTGTTCATTCAATACGAGACTGAAATAAAATATATTTTTACAGGCTAAAAATGGACCCAGCGGAAAACCACAAGCCTTTGTCCTCTATTGAGCATTCTGCAAAAATTCAAAGCTGAATTTCCAGGGCATTCAATGTATATTTATTATGTCTAGCATGATTTGTACACACCATATGCCATGTGCAAATAATTATGTGTCCCATTTTTATGGTCCCCTTATATGAAAGGCAAAATGCAATTTTCTAGACCCAAATATAAGCATAACATCCTGTTGGTCATAAATTACTGTATGTCGCTGTCTATTCAAGCAAGCTGCGGGTCAAGTAATGGTCTGCAAATGCTTGTGACTTTGCAACAGACAAGGAAGAGATTTCACTGTGTTCTTTTCAAAGATGTAAATTAATTTAATTTTAGGTTGTGACAGTCTTCTTGTCTCGCTAACAGAACTGAACAGAACCAAAGGTCCACAGACACAGAAAACGGAGATGAGAACGGAGACACCAAACCTCTAAAATAGAGCCGAAACAAGTTAAAAATATCAGCGCGTCTGTCTGAGGAAGCTCAGAGAAAGTGGGACAGAGGACAAAACTGGCGAGTAAAAGAAGAGAAAGGAAGACAGGTGTAGAGGAGAGAGAAAGCCGCTGAAGTCTGATGCTTTGAACGGAGAAGTGATCAATCATGATAATTGCGGCCTGCAGAGATGTGAGCTGAACTCTGTAATGTTCATCTTCATCAGGTGTGGAACGGCTTATTTCTGTATTTACAGGATCAAAAGCTTGCGCTGATTGGGACGGCACCTGTTTCCTTTTGACGCTGATTTGTTCCTCTATTTCTACCTGTGTGTTGCTAGACTACTTTGTCGGATTATTATGCTTTGCAGCCATTCTGCCAACTCTCTTTTGCTCTTCTGCCTGTACTCTGTGTTTTTGTCTAGGACTGTTTTTTGTCTAGTCCTATCGAGTCCTGTCGTGTGTCTGATGTATCTCAGCACAGCCTCCCAGTTGTCGGCTGCCTGTGGTCCATTTGCCTTCGGGCACAGCCCTCTGGACTGTACTGCCTTCTGTGGAAGTTGCTGCTCGCTACTCCGGCCGGGACGGCACATCCCCTCGCTCAAGTCAGCTACTGGGTTCCAGTTTTGTTTTTGTTTTAATCCCAGTTCTGTGAATGCCTTTTCTGGCTAGCGAACACAGACTGCCTGAGTTCGTATATCGAAGAATTATATTGAAGAATAAATATTCTATGTTTTGACTTGCCTTCTGCCTCTGGATCCTTTTGTGCTGACAGAATAATCCGACCAAGACATGGACCCGGTGAAGGAGACTCCCATTTACTTTGCGGTAAGAGTGCAGGGCGTGATGCTGGGCCGACATGAGGTGGAGCTCGTTGCCGTCAAGCACGCCGTGGAGATCCTGTCCGCCCAGGTTATGGAGCTAACCGGTCAGTTACAGAGTCTGCGTTCCACCCTATCCTCTCCGCAGCCTCGTTATCTCCCTGAACCACGCATCAATAATCCACCTTGTTACTCTGGACAGCCTACTGAATGCCGAGCTTTTTTGACACAGTGTGAGGTGATTTTTTCCCTCCAACCCACGACTTATGCCGAGGACCGCTCCAAGGTAGCTTTTGTACTTTCGCTCCTTACTGGGCGGGCCCGCGACTGGGGAGCGGCTGTGTGGAGGTCTGAGGCCGGCTGCTGTGAACTGTTTTCAACCTTTAAAGAGGAGATGGTAAAGATCTTTGACCGCTCCGTTTATGGACATGAGGCTTCTCGGCAGCTGGTGACACTTCGCCAGGGGAGGCGATCAGCCACAGATTACGCCATAGAATTCCGCACCTTAGCTGCCACCTGCGAATGGAACGAGCAGGCTCTCTCTGCGCGTTTTCTGGAGGGTCTCTCAGGGGATATCAAGGAGGAGATTCTCTCTTGTGATCCGCCCACCGGTTTGGACCAATTGGTCGAACTGGCCATTCGCCTCGACAAGCGTTTTGAGTCGCGCCGTCACGCACGCTACTCCACGCCCGAGCCAAGGACAGTTCCCCCTATTGTCTCACCCCCGCAGTGGTTTCGCCTGTTCCTGATCCCATGGAACTGGGGGGTCTTCGCATCTCCACTGCTGAGCGTCAGCGTCGCATCACAGGGGAGCTCTGCATGTATTGTGGCACACAGGGACATTTCGCCACAAGGTGTCCAGTAAAAGAGAGGGCTCGCCAGTAGACCGGGGAGTACTGGCGAGTGTGACTACCTTTTCCCCATCTCACAAGGCTCGTACCTCCCTCACTGCCCTCCTGCGCTGGGGTGGCTCTACCTTTTCCTGTGCAGCTCTGGTTGACTCGGGGGCCGAAGGGAACTTTATAGATGAGAGGTGGGCACTTGATCACGGCATACCTGTTCAGGAGTTAAACGACCCTATAACTATCTATGCCCTGGATGGTTGCATCCTTTCCAGGATTCTTCGTGCCACAGCTCCAGTGAGCCTCACCATTTCCGGCAACCACCAAGAGACTATTTCCTTTTTTATTTTTAGTTCCTCCCTCTCGCCCATCATTTTGGGGCATCCCTGGTTAACTCAACATAACCCTCAGTTTAACTGGGTAGATGGGACTATTTTGTCTTGGGGATTGTCTTGTCACGTTAAGTGTCTTATCTCGGCTATGCCTGTTGTGTCTTCTGTTCCTGTCTTTCAGGAGGAGCCCGGTGATTTGTCAGGTGTTCTGGAGGAGTACCACGATCTGCGAGCGGTGTTCAGTCGGTCACGGGCCGCTTCTCTTCCTCCCCATCGACCGTATGACTGCAGCATTGACCTGGTCCCGGGTAGCACGCCCCCTCGTGGTAGACTTTATTCCTTGTCTGCTCCCGAACGTGAAGCGCTCGAGAGATACCTTGCCGACTCGCTGGCCGCCGGTACCATTGTTCCTTCCACCTCTCCCGCCGGGGCGGGGTTCTTTTTTGTGAAAAAGAAGGATGGCTCTTTGCGTCCCTGCATTGATTATCGTGGGATTAACGAGATGACTATTAAGAACCGGTACTCGCTACCTCTCATGTCATCTGCCTTCGAAATCCTGCAGGGAGCAAAGATTTTCACGAAATTGGATCTGCGCAATGCGTATTACTTAGTGTGCATCAAGGAGGGAGATGAGTGGAAGACTGGGTTCAACACTCCCTTAGGTCACTTTGAATACCGGGTACTTCCGTTCGGGCTCGTCAACGCTCCAGCTGTTTTTCAAGCATTGATTAACGATGTCTTGAGGGACATGCTCAATATTTTTGTTTTTGTTTACCTGGACGATATTCTTATTTTTTCTAATTCTCTCCAGGAACACACCCTGCACGTGCGCCGGGTGCTACAACGCCTGTTAGAGAATCGTCATTTTGTTAAGGCAGAGAAATGCGTCTTTCACGCCAGTTCGGTTTCGTTTTTGGGTTTGGTCGTGTCCGCCGAAGGCATCGGTATGGATCCAGCCAAGGTGCGCACTGTTATGGATTGGCCTGTTCCCGACTCTCGTACAGCTCTCCAAAGATTTTTAGGGTTTGCTAATTTTTATTGTCGTTTTATCCATAATTTCAGTCAGGTGGCCGCCCCTCTTATGGCCCTCACGTCGACCAAGTCTCTTTACGCATGGTCCAACGCAGCCCAAGAGGCATTCGATCGCCTTAAAGGATTATTTTCTTCCGCACCTATCCTGATAACCCCTGACACGTCAGGACAGTTTATTGTCGAGGTAGACGCGTCAAGCATTGGAGTGGGAGCTGTGCTTTCACAGCGCTCATCACAAGATGACCGAGTTCACCCGTGCGCCTTTTTCTCCCATCGCCTCTCACCGGCTGAACGCAACTATGATGTGGGTAACCGTGAACTCTTGGCCATTCGATTGGCTTTGGGCGAGTGGCGTCATTGGCTGGAGGGGGCAGCCCAGCCATTCATTGTTTGGACTGATCACCGAAATTTGACGTACATTCGTTCGGCTAAGAGGCTTAATGCCAGACAGGCACGATAAGCTTTATTCTTTGAGCGGTTCGATTTTACTATCTCTTACAGACCCGGCTCAAAGAATACTAAGCCTGATGCGCTCTCTCGGCAGTTCGATTCGTCTGAAGACGACTCTGTTACAGAGACTATTTTGCCCGAGGGTCTTGTAATGGGGAGCTTGGTCTGGGGGATCCTGCTGGAAAATTGTTTGTCCCTAGGTCCGTTCGTCCCGCGGTTCTCCGCTGGAGTCATGCGTCAAAGCTCGTTGCACACCCTGGTATTAGGGGTACTCTGGCCACCGTCCGCCAGCGGTTCTGGTGGCCGGCCTTGGCCCATGATGTTCGCCATTTCTTTATCTCTTGCCCTGTCTGCGCCCAGTCCAAGTCTAGTAATTCCCCTCCCGCTGGGTTGCTTCGCCTTCTCCCTATTCCATCTCGTCCTTGATCGCACATCGTTTTAGATTTCATTACGGGTTTGCCTCCCTCCGCAGGTAATTCGGTAGTGCTTACGGTTGTTGATCGCTTCTCTAAAACGGCCCATTTTATCCCTCTTCCTAAGCTCCCTGCGGCTAAGGAGACGGCCCTAGCCATTTTCGATCACATTTTTAGGGTTCACGGGCTACCCACTGACATTGTCTCGGATAGAGGTCCTCAATTTGTCTCTCAGTTCTGGAGGGAATTCTGTCGACAGATCGGAGCTACGGTTAGTCTGTCGTCAGGATTCCACCCACAGACTAATGGACAAGCCGAACGCGTTAATCAGATCCTCGGTCGTTTGCTCCGTACTCTGGCTGCACACAACCCCTCATCCTGGTGTGAGCAGCTGGGTTGGGCCGAATACGCCTATAATTCGCTACCGTCGTCATCCACCGGGATATCTCCGTTTCACTGTTGTCTTGGTTACCAGCCGCCTTTATTTTCCGCGCAAGAATCGGAGAGCTCTGTCCCCTCTGTCCAAGCCCTTATTAAGCGCTGCCAGCTTAACTGGAAGAGGGTACGGAAGACATTATGTAAATCTAGAGAACGCATCTGTCGGGCCGCCAATCGCCACCGTTCTAAAGCCCCTAGATATATTTGTGGCCAGAGAGTGTGGTTGTCCACTCGTAACCTACCCCTTCGATCTCCGTCACGTAAGTTAGCGCCCAAATTTATTGGCCCTTTCTCTATAATCAAGGTCCTTAGTCCGATGGCGGTGCGGCTTAGACTACCCAGTTATTTACAGCGGGTCCACCCAGTCTTCCACGTCTTGTGTATCAAACCCGTTATTCGCCCGTCCTTCACACCTACCTGTGTGTTGCTAGACTACTTTGTCGGATTATTATGCTTTTGCTCTCTTTTACTCTCTTTTGCTCTTCTGCCTGTACTCTGTGTTTTTGTCTAGGACTGTTTTTTGTCTAGTCCTATCGAGTCCTTTCGTGTGTCTGACGTATCTCAGCACAGCCTCCCAGTTGTCGGCTGCCTGTGGTCCATTTGCCTTCGGGCGCAGCCCTCCGGACTGTACTGCCTTCTGTGGAAGTTGCTGCTCGCTACTCCGGTCGGGACGGCACATCCCCTCGCTCAAGTCAAGTCAGCTACTGGGTTCCAGTTTTGTTTTTGTTTTAATCCCAGTTCTGTGAATGCCTTTTCTGGCTAGCGAACACAGACTGCCTGAGTTCGTATATCGAAGAATTACAGGTGCTGGTCATATAATTAGAATATCATCAAAAAGTTGATTTATTTCACTAATTCCATTCAAAAAGTGAAACTTGTATAATGTATACATTCATTCCACACAGACTGATATATTTCAAGTGTTTATTTCTTTTAATTTTGATGATTAAAACTGACAACTAATGAAAACCCCAAATTCAGTATCTCAGAAAATTAGAATATTACTTAAGACCAATACAAAGAAAGGATTTTTAGAAATCTTGGCCAACTGAAAAGTATGAACATGAAAAGTATGAGCATGTACAGCACTCAATACTTAGTTGGGGCTCCTTTTGCCTGAATTACTGCAGCAATGCGGCGTGGCATGGAGTCGATCAGTCTGTGGCACTGCTCAGGTGTTATGAGAGCCCAGGTTGCTCTGATAGTGGCCTTCAGCTCTTCTGCATTGTTGGGTCTGGCATATCGCATCTTCCTCTTCACAATACCCCATAGATTTTCTATGGGGTTAAGGTCAGGCGAGTTTGCTGGCCAATTAAGAACAGGGATACCATGGTCCTTAAACCAGGTACTGGTAGCTTTGGCACTGTGTGCAGGTGCCAAGTCCTGTTGGAAAATGAATTCTGCATCTCCATAAAGTTGGTCAGCAGCAGGAAGCATGAAGTGCTATAAAACTTCCTGGTATACGGCTGTGTTGACCTTGGACCTCAGAAAACACAGTGGACCAACACCAGCAGATGACATGGCACCCCAAACCATCACTGACTGTGGAAACTTTACACTGGACCTCAGGCAACGTGGATTCTGTGCCACTCCTCTCTTCCTCCAGACTCTGGGACCCTGATTTCCAAAGGAAATGCAAAATTTACTTTCATCAGAGAACATAACTTTGGACCACTCAGCAGCAGTCCAGTACTTTTTGTCTTTAGCCCAGGCGAGACGCTTCTGACGCTGTCTGTTGTTCAAGAGTGTCTTGACACAAGGAATGTGACAGCTGAAACCCATGTCTTGCATACGTCTGTGCGTAGTGGTTCTTGAAGCACTGACTCCAGCTGCAGTCCACTCTTTGTGAATCTCCCCCACATTTTTGAATGGGTTTTGTTTCACAATCCTCTCCAGGGTGCTGTTATCCCTATTGCTTGTACACTTTTTTCTACCACATCTTTTCCTTCCCTTCGCCTCTCTATTAATGTGCTTGGACACAGAGCTCTGTGAACAGCCAGCCTCTTTTTCAATGACCTTTTGTGTCTTGCCCTCCTTGTGCAAGGTGTCAATGGTCGTCTTTTGGACAACTGTCAAGTCAGCAGTCTTCCCCATGATTGTGTAGCCTACAGAACTAGACTGAGAGACCATTTAAAGGCCTTTGCAGGTGTTTTGAGTTAATTAGCTGATTAGAGTGTGGCACCAGGTGTCTTCAATATTGAACCTTTTCACAATATTCTAATTTTCTGAGATACTGAATTTGGGGTTTTCATTAGTTGTCACTTATAATCATCAAAATTAAAAGAAATAAACACTTGAAATATATCAGTCTGTTTGGAATGAATGTATACATTATACAAGTTTCACTTTTTGAATGGAATTAGTGAAATAAATCAACTTTTTGATGATATTCTAATTATATGACCAGCACCTGTATATTGAAGAATAAATATTCTATGTTTTGACTTGCCTTCTGCCTCTGGATCCTTTTATGCTGACAAAAAGAACCGGAAAAACAAAGCAACAGAGCCAAGATCTAGATTTCTAGATTGAGTTAAAGGAGCCTGTTCAGAAATGTTCAAAAACATTCATCAAAAATTTTAAGTCATGCTGTGTCTAATGCGGTGTGTCTTAAAATTCAGCTGAAAGTTCATTGGTTGCTGTTGTAGATCCACAATCCACAGATCCACAATAATGCTCAAATCCTACCAGATCCAAACCAAAACCACGAACACACAAAGATCCAACATTAGAATCCTACCAGATCCAAACCAAAACCATAAAGAATCCTACCAGATCCAAACCAGAACCATAATGACCCGCACAGATCCACAATAATGCTCAAATCCTACCAGATCCAAACTTAAAGCATCAAGAACTTACACAGATCCATAATAAAGCTAGAACCCTACCAGATCCAAACCAGAACCATAAAGAATCATACCGGATCAAAACTAAAACCATAAAGAATCCTACCAGATCCAAACCAGAACCATAGTAATGATAGAACTCTACCAGATTCAAACCAGAACCATAATGACCCACACAGATCCACAATAATGCTCAAATCCTACCAGATAAAAACCAGAGCCATAATTCCTGAATCTTACAAGATCCAAACCAAAATCATAAAGAACCCACACAGATCCAAAATACTGTTAGAACCCTACCAGATCCAAACCAGAACCATAATGACCTGCACAGATACACAATAATGCTCAAATCCTACCAGATCCAAACTTAAACCATCAAGAACTTACAAAGACCCACAATAATGCTAGAACCCTACCAGATCCAAACCAGAACCATAAAAGCACCCACACGGATCCACAATAATGCTCAAATCCTACCAGATCCAAAACCACAAACATACAGAGATTCAACATTAGCATCCTACCAGATCCAAACCAGACCATAAAGAACCATAATAATGCTAGAACTCTACCAGATCCAAAGCAGAATCATAATGACCAGCACAGATTCACAATAATGCTCAAATCCCACCAGATCCAAACCAAAACCATAAAGAACCCACAAAGATCCATAACAATGCTAGAACCCTACCACATCCAAACCAGAACCCTGACAGATATACATACATGTTCACATTAATTCATTCCATCATGTTATCAACAGACAAATACAGTATCAGAAAAGCACAGTCATTTATAATATATTTAGACTTTAGAAGATAAATGATTCCTTGAACATCTGACTTTTTGGATGAAACATTTTTTTTTTTTTTTGTTTATTATTATTTGTGCAAATACAAACTAGAAGCTTGCAATTTCACCTTTAAAAACACACTGTGAAAGAACAATTTTTCAATATAGTGCAACTTAAACAAATTCAAAATTCACTTAAATGTATACTTAAGAGTCACTATAAAGAGCTGAAAATAAAAACTGCATTATCACTGATAAACAAAACTTTTCAAGTTCTCAAACTTACAAAAAGGTAAATAAAAACACTTTTATTGGCCAGAAGGCACAATTATAGGCCTGTGCTAATAATCCTAAAGTGGTCCAATACTTGCCTAGCTGCTATTACTACAGAAAGAATTAAATAAAAGAAGTTTGCAAACATCAATTATTCACTTCAGTTTATTTGTACAGCACATACTGTTCCAAAGCAGCTTACAAAGAACAGTGGCTTTACAAAGCCCTCAGAGATCAAGCCAAAGGCGACAGTGGCGAGGAAAAACTCCCAATCAATCAATCTCCTAAGAGGGAATTTCTAATCAGTCACCGCTATAATTGCTCTTTTCCCCTCTAAATCTAAACTCTCAGAGTCGAGTCTCCTGAAGCAGTGCTAACCTTTGAAAAGCAGCAGTCTCAGAACTCACCGCACTGACATTTTCCAAAACAAACTGCTCTGTGGAGGCCTATAGCCGCTCTGACATTCTCTGTGTGTGTGTGTGGGGGGGGGGCATATGGTGCTCTATAGCACTCTGAAGAATGTGGCGAGCAGATTAAATGCTGTCAGACACACTCCCGCACCCCTGAGCACTTCCACAGGGAGAGCGACCACACACACCTAGAGTATCTGGACCGCAACACGAGAAGGTTACATACTTGGAAGAATCACACAGCGAAGGCTTTTTTATGAAAAGTCATAACTTTTGACCTCTGACCCTTTCAAAGCTCTTGTGAGATAAACCTGTCACCTCGGTGAACATTTCACATCTGCACTCTCCCCTTCCATTCACACAGGTAACACGGATTATATCTAGCATCCAAATGCCATGATAACCGACATATCTGACAAATTTCATGTTATGAAACTTTTAAAAAAACTTTAAAAAAATAGTTTTTTTGTTTGTTTGTTTATGCATTTATACGCTGCAGACTTTTCATCTATGGGACTAAATGATGAACATTTACCCCCTCTGGGGTCGACAAACGCGGATACGCGTTTTGTGGCATCATCTCCTGATAACGCAGAAAATAACTTAAATTACACTTTTAGTTTTGATCGTACAGATAAGAGCAATACATCAATCGAATCTGTAAAGGGTCTACTTTTATTTGTATACACTCATAATAACAAAAAAAACTTTGTGATTTTATAAAATAAAGAAAACAAACAGGGTGCGCTCTCTGTCTTCTCCGTCTCCGCGAACTGCCTTTAGAAACACGTCATTAAAATGAACTGTAACTCAGCAAATACTCAACACACAGACATGGGAGTTATATCTATAGAAAGCTTGACGTGTCTACTTTTAAATGAAGTAAGTCATATCGAAAACAAATATTCTGTGATAAAGTAATCCGTATGAAACCAACACGATGTTCAGTCTTTCCCGTCTAACTCATTATCTCTAATGCAATCCCGCCCCCTCGCGGCTCGCGCCGTTCATATGTAAATATTCACGTGAGACGCGTGCACATGTAAACGCCCAATACAAACAAAGAGTGAGGAGATCGTTCATCGCGGCTGCTGTTCGTTTCTGGAAGAAGACGAGTTGAGTAAAGGCAGGATTTCCCTCAAAAGAAGAACAAGATTTCATCCAGTAGTGGAGATCAATCTGATGAGTAAGTAATGTTTCTTTTTTGCTAGTGTGACAAACTTGAACACATTTACTAGTTGGGTTGTTCCCAAACTACAACATGATGAATGCTACGCATCTAAGAATGTTCAGACCATGTCTATTATTAATACTCTGTTCACAAATAGATTTTAATAGCGTGCTAAACAATAATAAATAGTCTCTCAGATATATAATATCCATTTTTATAGTACAAAGTACATCCTCTTATAGTTCTGTTAAATGGTGAACCTTTACTCAATGAGATGTTATGGCTATACCTATTACATGATGTGATTTTACTCAAAATAGAACTATTAATGGCATTTTTGAATATGGTTGTTTACAATGTGCTAATGAATTTTGTAAGTTTGTAATCTTGTATATCAAGGGGTGAGAACCAGAAGGGCGTAAGTGACATTTTTGGTGAAATGGAGATATATACATCAAATGAAAGCTCTTAATGAGCTCATTCTACTGGCAAAAGTACTGTCATCCATGAGTGTACAAATTTGTATTGTAAACAATTGAAATCAGTACACAAAATCAGATCAAACTATGGTAACATTTTTGTTTTGGCTCTCCTGTAAAGTTGGTGAAGTGTCACTTACACCCTTCTGGTTCTCACCCCTCGATATGTTGTATGGTGTTTTTTTTTTTTAATTTAGATGCAATGGTATACATTTTTTGTAATGTATATCTATTTATGTTTTTGTTGATCCTGTAAAATCTCAATTAGTGTTACTGTTCATTTAACGTGTAGAATTATATTTGTGTTTTTTATTACTTGTAACAGGTTTTTGAACATATTATTTCTATATTGGCTGTGTGGCTGAAAGAATAATATGATATTCTTTTATTTTTATACAATTTATTTTTTCACATTAAGTCCAAAATTTTAATAAAACTGTGTGTGTGAATATAGATAGCTAATTAAACTATATAAAGCTTAAGTAATACAATGAACATTTTCAATGAAAAACTAAAACAAACAAACGAGAATTAGAAACTAAAGTTAAGTTTAAGGTGACAAATTAAATTTCAATTAAATTAAAACTAAATAGGAATATAAAATCTAACTAACTCAAAATATGAATATATGTATATGTATGTGTATAATGGTGTAGGGCTTATAAAAAAAAGCCATTTTCGTTCAGAAATTGCTAGTAAATTTCACAAATAATTACAAAGAATTGGCAAGAAACACATTGGGATGGAATGGAAAAATAAGAGTATATAGTATATAAAGAGTATATACTGAAATAGCATTTTCTTATACATACTCCAATCATCTTTTTTATTTACAAGTAAAAAAAATAATTAAAAAAATTACATGTTGCTTCTAGCATAGCACCTCACTTGATTTCAAATGTAATTTATGTCTATAGCTCAAATAGTATTGGATGAGGTACGTATTGAAATTAAATACCGAAGGTTAAGCGTTTATTCAAATGACTACTTCTAAACACCAGCAATAATAGTAATGTTGCGTCAACCAGCAACATCAATGATGGAGTAAGTCAATAATTCCTGTTCACAAAGTTGAAGGACATACATCTGCTTGCATTACAATACAGGGATCTAGACTCATTCTTCCCACTGGTCACTCTTTAGTGACTAACTTTCTCAGTTGGTCGCACCAGCACATAATTTGGTTGCATTTTTTTTTTTTTTTTTGCTACAACATTAATCAATGCATGCTGATGAACTTTTATCATAGTTTATAGTTATATGGTAACGAAAGTGTTCAACATTCGACCCTTTTTCATCCGTATTATTTGTGATTTATATTTTTCATGCACTTTCACTTTCAAATTCTTGATCTTGGTGTTTTACAAGAAAATATAATTTTCTGTTTTGCTTATATCTATACACCTTTCACTTTTTAAGACTAAAACAAAAGATGGATTCATTGTTATTCTTAATTAAAAAGCACAACAACAATAAAACAGTAGGCTACAATGAAAAACTAGCTTACATAACCTTTATTAACAAAAGCGAATAAGATGAGGTATGGCATAGGACACATCACATGCAGTATTATATAGGCTACCGACTAATAAATTACAGAATGTTTAGCAAACACTGAAGAATCAAATAAATAAATAATAAAAAAAAATTAAGGAAAGCCTCCATACCGTAACGTGAGGTAAACAGCAAAGATAACAAGCTTTTCAAAACAAAAACAAAAAGAAAAGTAAAACTAAACTGGCTGTCGCTGACAGGACTTGCATGTTTTTTTTCCCCACAAGAATACCAACATGTTCACCACGTTTAAGAAGCGGTCTTTCATTTTAGTTTGAAAATCAAATCCTCCGAAAGCGCCCCTCTTCACGTGATCAGTGTAATCTGACTCCAGCTACAATGCGCCACGGCTCTGCAGCGCGCGCTGTATGAAGCAGACACTTTAGAGCAGCGCAGACCATGCACTCGCACAAGTGCGACCACGTCAAATTTTTACTCTCACATTCTCAATTGTTTTTACATTTGGTCGCAGTCTAGAGCCCTGCAATATGAAAACCTACAGCTGAAACTGAAACTAAACAATATGGTGTTGACATAATTTGTTACAAGTGACTAGCATTGCATTCCAGCTATTCATGCATCCTTACAGATTCAAACCCATGACCTTGGTGTTGCTAGCATCATGCTCATTGCATAACATCATGGTGAATTTAATCTAAAAAGCAGAAATGAGACTCATCCCATGCTTCCTACTGGAAGTAGTAGTTATTTGACACTTTTTTGATGCAAATTATCAAAATGTCTCCATAAGTACATGGAATATGACTCATGAAAGCACGTGGACCACTGAAAGTCATTGTCAAGTTAGACTAAAAGATGCAGGACCATTATTCTGCCTCCAGTACATTATTATAGATCATTATATATAGATTATATAAAATTCATAGCATTCATGCATTCACTGGGACTTATTGTAAATGAGTAGGTTCCAAATACTGATCTGAGACAAGGCCTGCTGTGTCTTTAATATAGTTTTATTTAAGAAGACGCAGGGTAAACCACCTCTGGATCACCACATATTCTATGATTAAAAGAAAAGCTGGTTTACATATCCCTGGATTACATATTACAGGATCAAAGAGGCTTCAGGACGAGGCATGAGGAAATCTACCAGAGCTCAGTTACACACAGACAATGTTTTATGAATCAAAGAACATAGAAACCTGCTGTATAATGAAGTATATGTAGGCTCCCCAGAAGACTCCTCATTAAATAATAAAAGTGAATCAGTTTAAGTGTCGTTTGAGCTCCTAAAACAGTGTTTGACTTCAGGAAGAAGCTGTTGACTGACATGGAAACAGAACAGAACTAGTCAGAGTGTGATGAAGCCCACCTGATGATTACTGTGACATCTTATCACTATCAGAAATCCAGCATCATGTTCATCAAGAGTCAAGAGCCAGTTCTCATTTTCTGCTCAAATTCATTTTTTTGTGGAGGAAATTGACCTTTAAAATGTGACCCATCAAAAATAGTGGTCTAAACAAAAGACAGATTCAATTCTCAATATGCTGAGTTTAAATCATAATAAACCATAGAAAAACATCTTATTTTGAATTAGAACTTGCAGTAATATTTAAATCCTCATAATGTTAGTATTTAAAAAAAAAAGATCTATCTATATAACTATCAGTAAAAAAAAAAAAAGTATAATATATTTTAATGCAATTTAATTGGCTTTCAATAAACCTACTTGATGCAAAATGCATATTTATAAATTGAAATAAAAATTTATATCCAGAATATAACTATTTGAAAATCCTACTTCAACATTGTCTAGCCCAGTATGGTAATATATGCAGCAATAAATGTGAAAACAAAAAAATAAACAATGAAGTATTTATATCAAAACAGATCACTTTATAGATTTATATATCAAAACAAAATTGTTAGTTGTCCAATTTGAGACACAAATTATGTTCTATTCTACGGCATTCTAATAATCTGTTTTAGAAAACAAGAGCATATGTCTTATGCAGTGGTGGTCAGTAACGAAGTAAAAATTCTTCGTTACTGTACTTAAGTAAATTTTTCAAGTATTTGTACTTTACTGGAGTAGTTTTATTTTGAGTAACTTTTACTTTTACTTCACTACATTCCAAAGCATAAGATCGTACTTTTTACTTCACTACATTTCATAAAACATATCGTTACTCCTTATAATATATCACGTGCTCCGAGACGCAGAAGCGGTGTCTGATTCATGAACAAACTGATTATTTTCAGTGAACCTGTTAAATCGGTTCGCAAATCGCAACAAACGATTCATTCACGAATTGGAATGAACCGATTGCAGCTGTTCTCGAGTCGAAAACTCACTGATTCAAATTAACCGTTTAGAGCGAGTCTCCAGTGAACTGAACTCACAAGTAAAGAACCGGGAGATCTTGTGAGCGCATGTGCGCAACTAATGCTGCGAAAAGTAAGTTACTAATGTCGAATTTTAGGATTAATTATTGTAACTGAAAATCATATTTAGGTCAAAACTGTCAGTTGTTTGTGAACTAAATCTGCTGTAACGGGTGATCTATTTAAGCCCACTGAAATGCTTGAATGCAGACAGATCAATGTCAGTGTCTCTGTTTTAGGTCAAAAAACGAAACATTAAAATAACACAGATTAAATAAAATAACTCATGCACGTTCATATTCCTGGCTGCTGTAACGTTAGCAGTTTTATTAAAATGCTATGCATTTAGCCCTATGTGATGTATGTTTTTATATTGTTTATCAACAGTATACATTTTATATTGTTTAGATAATCTAGCCGAGTAGACAGATATGAATGTTTATTCATAACCATACTGAAAATAAGTAAATATTGTTAGCTGATGCTAACTGTCTAGCTAACAAGCTTGCTGGTGCTAAGTTGAGAAAAATTTTAGATATAAAGTCCACATATTTTTATTCAACCACCTAGATAGATTACATCTGAGGTAAAAAAAAAAAAGGATGTGATGTTCAGAACATAACTACGGTAATTATCAAAGTGGGAAGTGATGCCCTCTGGGGGCATTTGGCCAGGGGTGTTTGTACACCACAGACAAGGTTTGAGAAGAAAAAAATCATTATGAAAATATAATTATATTTCCTTAAAATGTTCTTCCTAACTTCAGGCCTAATTCTCATGTCATATATAACTGACGTTCTACAAAACAAGTTTTAAAAACACTTTTTTCTTACTGTTGAAAATTAGATGGTCAAATCTGTTTTCTCTCAGGTACATCACAGTGTAAGCTTCACAGTGAACATTACTACAGCAGTCTCATCAACGTAGTCCATATCAACAACAAAATATATATCTTGACTCCATATAGTGGTTATTTTGGGAAAATCCCAGGTATTTTTAGCAGTAGGATTATAAAAATATGTGCTAATATAAAATTAAATAAAGTAGTCTATATAAAATTTCAAAATAAATCTATCTATCAGTACATTTTTACTTAAGTACATAAAAAATCGAGTACTTTTGTACTTTCACTCGAGTAAAATTTAAAAAGCAGTACTTTTACTTTTACTGGAGTAATATTTTATTATACGTATCTGTGCTTTTACTCAAGTACTTGATCTGTGTACTTTGTCCACCACTGGTCTTATGTCAACGCCCATTAATTATGAGTCAAACTGTCCTTCACAAGACTGAGGTGTTTATAAGGTCTTCACTGGTACACAGTGTCAACTGACCCTGACATACAACACTAAATGTCTCCTTGCAAAGGAAAAAGCCAGATAAAGGAGTGATTAATTAGCGAGACGGACACTTCTCTCTTTTGGACTTTCAGAGCTGCCCCCTACATTAGCCTGAACGATTTCCAATGCAGCAAAGCTCCAAGTCTTGCTCTGTGAAGACTAACACAAACTCTTTGGCTCGATTCAGAGAGGTGAGCACTGACCTACATTGTGAATAAACTCTCTTGTACAGATATAACTTCACATGCACTCTGAGAGATGCCCTTTACATGGACAGAAGACTCAGATGGCTCAGCCTCCACAAAACACACACACACTTACTTCGGTGCCTGATTGTTGTAGTTGTTATCATATGAGTCATATCCCTGGTCATCGTAGGCTGTTCCATATCCATCATCATATTCCTATGGGAAATAAAACATATACTGTAAAGGCATACAAATAACTATTTTATACAATATAAAGGTTTTTAAAATAACACAAAGTTTTATGAACCCATTTTTTTAAAACATTTCGACTGTCAAAGATTCAATGCTTGTTTTATTCCTGACTTAATCAAAAAAATAATTGAATCAGCTGAATTAATGATTCAAAGGTTCACTTATAAATACAATTCAATGTTCCTGAATGAATCAGTGTTTTTAACAAATCAGTTGATTGAAAGATTCAAAGACTCACTCATGAAGAGTCAGTGTTTTGAACTAATCATTTGACTTAATTATTCAAAGACTTACTCATAAAGACAGCCACTTTTTAGTTACTGGATGAATCAGGACAAATCAGTTGAGTGAAAGATTCAGTGACTTACTCAAAAAGAGAAACACTTGTTTTGTTCATGAAGGAATTGCTGTTTTAAATCAGTTGATTGAAAGATTCAAAGACTCGTGAAGACAGCAACTTGTTTAGTTACTGGATGAATCAATATTCTGGACAAATTGATTGTATGAAAGATTGAATGACTCACTCAAAAAGAGAATCACTTGTTTTGCTCATGAATGAACTACTGTTTTGAATAAATCATTTGACTAAATGATTTATAGGCTCACTCATAAAGATGGTCACTTAGTTACTGGAGGAATCAGTATTTTGAATGAATCAGTGACTCTCTCAAAAAGAGAATCAATTGTTTTGTTCATGAATGAACTACTGTTTTGAGCAAATCCGTTAATTGAAGGATTCAATGACTCACTCATGAAGATAGTCACTTATTTAGTTACTGGAGGAATCAGTGTTTTGGATGATTTTTATGTTTTTTTTTAAAGATTCAAAGACTCACTCATAAAGATAGTCACTTGTTTTGTTCATGAATGAATCAGTGTTTTGAACAAATCAGGTGACTTCAAAAACTTGCTTAAAAAAGGGATACTCCACCCCAAAATGAAAATGTTGTCGTTTTTCACTTACCCCCATGTCGTTCCGAATCCGTAAAAGCTTCGTTAGTCTTCAGAACACAATTTAAGATATTTTGGATGAATACCGGGAGGCTTGTGACTGCCCCATTGACTGCCAAGTAAATTACACTGTCAAGGTCCATAAAAGTATGAAAAGCATCGCCAGAATACTCCATCTGCCATCAGTGGTTCAATCATAATGTTATGAAGCGACGAGAATACTTTTTGTACGGAAATAAAACAAAAATAACGACTTTATTCAACAATTAGGCACCGTAACGTCTCCTCTGTGTCAGTGTAGCGCCATTTTGGAGATTATCCCCTGGACACAAAATGCATACACTCTTCTGTATTAGCCGGGCCACAAGGGTGCGCTGTTTGCGTTCAAATCAGAGCGTAAATCGACGAAGAAGACGCATCCCTGTGTCAAGGCTGATACAGAAGACTGGGACACAGAGGAGACATTACTGTGCCTAATTTTTGAATAAAGTCGTTATTTTTGTTTTATTTCCGTACAAAAAGTATTCTCGTCGCTTCATAACATTATGATTGAACCACTGATGGCAGATGAAGTATTCTGGCGATGCTTTTCATACTTTTATGGACCTTGACAGTGCAATTTATTTGGCAGTCAATGGGACAGTCACAAGCCTCCCGGTTTTCATCCAGAATATCTTAAATTGTGTTCTGAAGACTAATGAAGCTTTTATGGGTTCGGAACGACATGGGGGTAAGTGAAAAACGACAAAATTTTCATTTTGGGGTGGAGTATCCCTTTAAAGACAGTAGAATAAATAGTTTCATAATCGTTTTCAATAATGGATTCAGTGTTTTGAACAAATCAGCTGACTGAATGATTTAAAGTCTCACTCATAAAGAAAGTCCCTTGATACGTTACTGGATGAATCAGTGTTTTGAAGAAATCAGTTGATTGAATGATTCAATTACTCACTCAGAAAGACAGTCACTTGTGCTCCTGGCGCAACAATGCCGTTGGTATAGAGGTCTGCTACCCGACCCGAGCCCGACGGGTCCCGAAATACTTTCGGGTTTCGGGTCGGGTTTGGGTTAATGTTTAATGAATAGCTTCGGGCTCGGGTTTGTAGCTAAACTAAAACTATATGCAGGCTTCGTTGCTTTCATAGACGCACACACACACACACGTTATTGCACACAGATATCAGAGCGATCACGCAGCGAACACACAGCACGGTAACTTTTATTAGTAAAATAGCTTCGATAGGCTACTGACTCGCAACGTTATATTTCTCTGCAATGAGGGGGTAAAATCGCTGTTTTTGAAGTAACTAAGCCTCATTGCTTGTAGAGAGAGACGTGCAGATGTAGGTTCACGCATGCAATATCCCTCTCTC
The DNA here is from genome assembly GCA_023376895.1 of Aspiorhynchus laticeps. Taxonomy (NCBI): domain Eukaryota; kingdom Metazoa; phylum Chordata; class Actinopteri; order Cypriniformes; family Cyprinidae; genus Aspiorhynchus; species Aspiorhynchus laticeps. The sequence continues at coordinate 43,308,262 of CM041793.1, forward strand.
TCTGTCTCTCTCTTGCTAATTCAAATAAATTATATAATTAATTAATTCAAATAAATGCGATCTTACCGCACTACATCTCTGTGTCTGATTTAAAGCAGGCCGAATGCTAACGAGCCTTAACTGACGAAAATGACCATAATTTGCACGGTGGAAGAATTATCGTCTTGTCATATACAACCCCAAATCAGAAAAAGTTGGGACAGTATGGAAAACGCAAATAAAAAAAGAAAGTAGTGATTTCTAAATTTAATTTGACTTGTATTTCATTGCAGACAATATGAACACAAAATATTTCATGTTTTGTCTGGTCAACTTCATGTCATTTGTAAATATACATCCTTTCCTGTCATTCAGACCTGCAACACATTCCAAAAAAAGTTGGGACAGGAGCAATTTAGGGCTAGTAATGAGGTAAATTGGTTAAATAATGATGTGATTTGAAACAGGTGATGTCAACAGGTGATTGTAATTATGATTTGGTACAAAAGCAGCATCCAAGAAAGGTCTAGTCCTTTAGGAGCAAAGATGGGCCGAGGATCGCCAGTTTGCCAACAAATACGTGAGAAAATTATTGAAATGTTTAAAAACAATGTTCCTCAAAGAAAGATAGGAAGAGATTTGGATATTTCACCTTCAACAGTGCATAACATAATTAAAAGATTCAAGGAATCTGGAGGAATTTCAGTGCGTAAAGGACAAGGGCGCAAGCCTAAGCTGAACAACCGTGATCTCCGATCCCTCAGGCGGCACTGCATCAAGAATCGTCATTCATCTATAAGCGATATCACCACATGGGCTCAGGACTACTTTGGCAAACCTTTGTCAAGTACCACAATACGTAGTTACATCCACAAATGCCAGTTAAAACTGTACTGTGCCAAAGGGAAGCCCTATGTTAACAGTGTCCAGAAGCGCCATCGACTTCTCTGGGCTCGGAGGCATCTGGGATGGACTATCACACAGTGGAAACTTGTACTGTGGTCAGATGAATCAGTATTTCAGGTATTTTTTGGGAGGAATGGACGCCGTGTGCTCCGGACCAAAGAAGAAAAGGATCATCCAGACTGTTACCAGCAACAAGTCCAAAAGCCAGGGTCTGTCATGGTATGGGGTTGTGTCAGTGCCCTTGGCAAAGGTAACTTGCACTTCTGTGATGGCACCATTAATGCTGAAAAGTACATAGAGATTTTGGAGCACAATATGCTGCCTTCAAGAAGACATCTTTTCCAGGGACGTCCATGCATATTTCAACAAGACATTACAAAGTCCTGGCTGCGGAGGAAGAGGGTACGGGTACTTGACTGGCCTGCCTGCAGTCCCGACCTGTCTCCAATAGAGAATGTGTGGCGCATTTTGAAGCGCAAAATGCGACAACGAAGACCCCGTACTGTTGCCCATCTTAAGACTTGTTTGCAGGAAGAATGGGACAAAATTACACCTGAAACACTTCATCACTTGGTGTCTTCAGTCCCTAAACGTCTTTTAAGTGTTGTGAAAAGGAATGGCAACATTACAAAGTGGTAAATGCTTTACTGTCCCAACTTTTTTTGGAATGTGTTGCAGGTCTGAATGACAGGAAAGGATGTATATTTACAAATGACATGAAGTTGACCAGACAAAACATGAAATATTTTGTGTTCATATTGTCTGCAATGAAATACAAGTCAAAGTAAATTTAGAAATCACTACTTTCTTTTTTTATTTGCGTTTTCCATACTGTCCCAACTTTTTCTGATTTGGGGTTGTACAACAACCATTCAAAAACTCGGCAGAATTTATGTAACCGCTGCACATGATGTTCATAAACTTTCATAACTGGTAGGCTAAGTGTTTTTTATTTTGCCTTGTGAACTGACCGAGCCTCGATGAATCTGTTTCTTTACATGTATTTGTTTACTGACCGTTGCATGCAATCGTGAAATACAGCATCTTTTTTTTTATTGGCTATTCGTTGTGAGAAAAAAAAAAAAAAAAAAAAAAGACTTCGGGTCCGGGCTCTAAATTTAACTGTGGGTCGGGTCGGGTCAGACGATCTCGGGTACGGACCGGGTTTGGGCTTCAGTTTAAAGCCCGTGCAGACTTCTACGTTGGTAGAAAGATATATCTTTATTTTCATTGCACAGAGAGAATGAGATGAGATGTTATATAAAATATCATTCTTTCTGTTCAATGAAAATAAACATTTTGACTTCATAGCTGTCTAGTTTCAGTTCAGAAAATTGGTCTGGGGAGAGAGCTTTGTACTATAAACTTTATAGAGTATGTCTACATAATACATTAAATTATTATTTCAAAAGAGCAGGAGTCTGGAGTGATGGACAGTCTCCACATGACATACTGCATTTCATCAAGGTCAAGAGATCTGCTCTAATGATGAAGCATTTCGAGTCATCCTGAATCCACACACACTCCCTCACACACTCCCAAACTCTGCTTAGAGGTTAATCTACTCGGCTGAACCCCGGCCGACATTAATACTCCATATATCTTGAGCAGAAATAGCAGAGCGCCGTGCATGAAAACTTAAAAGCAGCTCTTCACTTAAATGAAAGGTTGTGAAAGTGCTTCATTAAGTCGAAGACTGATCTGATTTTGACACTGTAATTAACATCGCATAATAACCCTTTAAGAGTGGATAATGAAACTTCATGGGGGTTAATATCTAATGTAGCTATTATTGTGACATATCACAGATTGCTTTATGACATGCTTGGCTTTGTGGCCTGTCGCCTCGTAAAGCCCAGAGATATGTTTATGAAGACTCACGTATAAAATGTCAGCAGAGGTCAGAAAATCAAGCTGGAACGTTTTAGAAATGGATTTTTATGTAGGCCAACATGGATTTTGCATTGCTTTTTTCACATCTTCTGTGCTGATTGTTGAGGAAAACTTGCAGAATGTATTTACATATTGTAAAATGTGCTCAACAGAGCTGATCATTAGTGTTTAATTTAAGCTTATTGGCAAGGTCATGTAAATGCCTTAAACAGTGTTGCTTTATCAGATCGAGGTAATAAACAATTAGAAATCAACATGAAATTAAACTTGACTCTATTTACTGTCTTAATACACTACTGTTCTTAAGTTTGGGGTCGTTTTACATGTTTTTGAAATAAGTCTCTTTCAAGGCTGCATTTATTTGATTAAAAATACAGTAAAAACAGTAATATTGTGAAATATTATTACCATTTAAAATAACGGTTTTCTATTTGAGTATATTTTGAAATGTAATTTATTCCTGTGATGCAAAGCTTAATTTTCTGCATCATTTTCCAGTCTTCAGTGTCACATGATCCTTCTGAAATCATTCTAATATGCTGATTTGCTGCTCAAGAAACATTTCTTATTATTATAAATGTTGAAAACAGTTGTGCTGCTTAATATTTTTTTGTGAAAAGCATGATATATTTTTTTTCAGGATTCTTTGATGAATACAAAGTTCAAAAGAACAGAATATTTTTTTTTATTTTTTTAGACAGCAACTTGTCTTTTGAAAATCATATTTCCAATGTTACAAAAACAGCATTCTTCCATCTTAGAAACATTGCCAAGCTACAGAACATGTTACCTGTTTCTGATGCAGAAAAGCTAGTTCATGCATTCATGACCTCTAGACTGGACTATTGTAATGCACTGTTAGGTGGTTGTCCTGCATCTTCAACAAACAAGCTACAGCAAAATGCAGTGGCTAGAGTCCCTACCAGGTCAAGAAAATATGATCATATTACCCAAATTTTTACAGTCTCTGCACTGGCTACCTATTAAGTTCCGTATCAGTTACAAAATATTATTACTTACCTATAAGGCCCTAAATGGTTTAGCTCCTGCGTACCTAACTAGTATTCTATCTCGCTACAATCCATCACGCTCCCTAAGGTCACAAAACTCTGGACTCTTGGTAGTACCTAGGATAGCAAAGTCCACTAAAGGAGGTAGAGATTTTTTCATATTTAGCTCCCAAACTCTGGAATAGCCTTCCTGATAACGTTCGGGGTTCAGACACACTCTCTCTTTTTAAATCTAGATTAACTAGCCAAGCATTCATATAATGCATTCATATAATGCATCTCATAATCTTGTACTGCAGTTATATCTGATCAAACGCACATTATTATTCTTTAGCTTTGGTTGAACAAATAATTTTTGCTTGGATGGAACAACAGCTACGCTAATTATGTCTCTATTTGCTTCTCTGTTTCTGCCATGGGATAACTAGGAATTACACAAGCTTCAGTCTGGATCCAACCCTTAAATGATCCGAGATGACCAAACACCTGAGAAGAGATGATGCCAACCCCTCAGAGGACCTCAGAGAATGCCAACCCTCAGACAACATACAGAATTACCAAATTTTGCCATAAGTTAAATATATTAAGTTTCTACAACATATAAATATATTGTAGAAACTTAATTTCCTGTAAAGCTACTTTGCAACGATTGTATCGTAAAAAGCGTTATACAAATAAACTTGAATTGAATTGAATTTATTTTGAGCATTATGTTTCATTCCAAAATGTCACATTACACAGTACAAATGTTGACTTCAAGCAAAACTCAACACACCTACACTGTTAAATGATCTTAAATATTCTCACAGAAGTCAAACATCAAAGCCTAGTTCTTTGCTGTTCTCCTACTAATTTAGGATAAACATCCTCCACTAAAAGGCTCCGACCCCTCGTGACTGCTCCAACATATCCAGCTCAGTTCCAAATCCATCTGCCCTCAATTCACATCCGTAAAATCCTCCTCAACTATGAAAACAAAGATGGAAAACCCTCTCATCACACACCCCGCAGTCTTAGAGCAGTATTACTGTCCGATCAGAGGCACGCCGCTGCCAAAGCACTCTATTCACTGTTTCATCTTTAATCCACAAGCAAAGTGACATTTCAACTGAGTTCTATAATGAAGTTTACTTGAAAAAAAAATTGAGAAACAGAAAAAGAGAGAAGTCTTGCTGCTGATGCGTTAATGTTGGTAAATAAAAAAATTTATTTAGGCACACACTTTCTAATCTAATGCAGTGTATAATGCATTTTCATACAACTTTTGTACAGTTTAGCTAAATGTACATTAAAAGTTGTGTATGTGTATGCATTTCCTGGGAATTAAACCCATGACCCTGTCGTTGCGAGCACTATGCAACATCACCATGTAACACCATGCAACATTGCACACTCTCTAATTCTTTTGTTTTGTGCCATAAAATGAAAACCAAAATGTTTTGGTTTTGGCAATTCGGGAGCTAATTCACATGAATTTATAATGCACTTACACTTTAGTGATGGTTATGTTTAGGGCTGGACATTCATGTTTTTTATTTTTTATAAATCTAAATTTTCACATTGTACAAAAGATACATTTTTCCATAAGATCAGGAAAATTCATGAAATCGCAATTCGATGAATCCTACTCCAAAGTACTTCTGGAAATAATTATATCCATATTTCTGCAAAGATACTAGATTTTGATTGCAGTAAAATGTTTTGAAGAAAAACTTTTTATATAAAAAAAACATTTAAAAATAAATCGACATGGAGGCGCTGGCATGATCACTGGCATTTTTTACCTGATAACAGTAGAAACAACTTAAAATATACCATAATTTTTGCTCATGCAGAAAAGAGTAAGACATCATTCGAGACTTAAAGGAACACTCCACTTTTTTTGGAAATAGGCTCATTTTCCAACTCCCCAAGAGTTAAACAGTTGAGTTTTACCGTTTTTGAATCCATTCAGCCGATCTCAGGGTCTCTGGCGGTAGCACTTTTAGCTTAGCTTAGCATAGTTCATTGAATCGGATTAGACCATTAGCATCTCGCTCAAAAATGACCAAAGAGTTTCGATGTTTTTCCTATTTAAAACTTGACTCTTCTGTAGTTACATCATATACTAAGACCGACGGAAAATGAAAAGTTGTGATTTTCTAGGCTGATATGGCTTGGAACTATACTCTCATTCTGGCGTAATAATCAAAGAACTTTGCTGCCATACCATGAGAGCAGCAGGCACAGTGATATGACGCAGCGCCTGAAAGTAGTCCCCAGCTCAGTAGCCTATGATATAGCTGGGGACTACTTTCAGGTGCTGCGTCATATCACTGCGCCTGCTGCACTCATGGTACGGCAGCAAAATTCCTTGATTATTACGCCGGAATGAGAGTATAGTTCCAAGCCATATCGGTGTGTGTGTGTGCGAGTGCGAGAGTGTGTGTGCGTGTGCGAGAGTGTGTGTGTGTGTGTGACGCGATCACTTCAACTGTTTCATTATACCAGCAGAATCAACTTTAGACACTTATTGTCTTATTAATAATCACTGTATAAGGGTCTGCTTTTATTTGTGAAAACAAAACGGATTTTATATATATAACATGTAATAATATGTAGTATTTTCACATCTAGATGGATTTTTATTTTACTTGCACTACTGTCTGTTCAAAATAAATGAAAAGAAACCGAGCATAGTAGATTTTTTTTTTTCATGTTGTACCAAAATCGTATCGAACCGTGACCCCCGAACCGAGGTACGTACCGAACCGTGACATCTGTGTACCGTGCCACCCCTTATATATATATATATATAGAGAGAGAGAGAGAGAGAGAGAGAGAGAGAGAGAGAGAGAGAGGTAACTAAATAAATATAAACAATCAAATATAATAAAATACAATAAAAATATAAATAAATAAATATAAACTTGAGAGTAGTCAACTAATGGCTTAAATGAATGACTACTGACAACTATTTGACTAGAAAATTAAGAAAATTAAAATTAAGAAACAAATATTTAAGGTACATTGTCTGATAACAATTCATAATATCTGAATTCTAAATAATAAAAAAATAGTAATAATGCTAATATATAGGTGTGTGTGTGTGTGTGTGTGTGTGTGTGGCAATTTTCTTAAGAAAATGTGAGTGGTGCTTGCTGCTGAAAGACTGTGGTTGCTAGGCAGTTGCTAAGGTGTTCTGAGTAATTTCTAGGCACTTTCTATGGTGTTCTGGGTTGAGGATGTGAAGGTGCAGGTTCAAATTCATCCCGTGTAATGTTCTGATCTCACCACCCTTCATCTTCCACCAATAATTTATTGTCTATCAATAAAAAATGGCCTCAGCTCACAAAATCAAATTAGGCCAAAAATGAAACTGAAATGAATTTGAAGAAAAGATACAAGAACTGATCCCCCCGGAAAACCTGAAGCTCCACAATGCTTCAAATGGGATTTCAGTGCCTCTCCAGTATAGGTCACCTCAGATCTGGAGTCTCAACCGCTGCGCTGTGCTGGTTACAGCTCAAATATTTGATGAGAAGCCAAACAGTTGAATTACCTTCCATATCAAAAAGGAAATAAGTTGAAATCAAAGCAAAATGAAGGCTTGCAGCATTTGAACCTTTAAATAAAAACACTCAACGGTGAGCGACTCATCTTCCTTCCAAGCTGAAACAGGACCAGACTCACTCGGCTATTTATAACCGGAGATATTTCCATTGTGCCATCTCGGCTGACGGTGATCTCTATCTGCAGCACTATGAATATATCATAAGGTAAAAACCTCTCGTATTCTGAAGAGCCCAACTCCGTTACCTTGGCAGATTAGTTATGAACGGCTTTATGCACTGATCAAATAAATTAGTCTGGTTGAAAGTGAAAACAAAACCAGGTCGTGTGTGAGAGAGAAAATGAGACTTTCTTGAAGAAGGAAAACTCGTTTCCAGGCTGCTGCTGTAAAGCAGTTGAAAGCCGCTGACAGCCGCTGTGCCATTTTGATCAGCTCAGGTTTGATCAAGTCTGTCAGCTTTTGCACAAGACGCTGAAATTAGACGTGTACACATCACACGCCAAGCGGGGAGAAAATGAAATCTCTGTTCGCACGGCACGTCAAATCTTTTCAAATTTGGTTGTACTTACAACGTCTGGGCTTTGTATGAAAGAGAAAACAGATCTCTGCTGTTGCAGTCGCTCCGGGATGAGAGACTGCTGGTGGTTTGTTTGGTAAACTTCTCGCTAAGCTGAAGCTGTCGTTAGTGAGAGACGAGCATCTCGGTTACAGATGGATCAAACTCATTTAAACATGCTGCATGTGAAGCGGAGACTCTTTCAGGTTTGGGGTTCATTAGACAAGGAGAAAACTCTCCACAATGTCATGCACAGTGAAGAACAGAGGAGTTCTCTTTTGATACCCTTTAAACAAGCATAAAAGGAACATGAAAGCTCGCTATCAAGTTCACTATCAGTTCACGCAGTAAGCTCATTATTAATTCTAGGAAAATTACTAAGGAAAAAAAAAGTTGTAAAACCTCATAATAAAAGTGAAAACAAATGATTTATTAATTATATCTGATTGCTAATTTATGTGTTAATCCACTGACCAACACTACTGATCAAAAGTTGGAAATAAATTAATACTTTTATTCAGAACAGATGCATTAAATAGATCAAAAGTGACAGTATATTTATAATGTAACAAAAAAAAAATACAGTTTAATTGAAATTTCTATTCATCAGAGATTCCTGAAAAAAATGCATCACCGTTTCCACAAAAATATTAGCAAAACTTTATTTTTTATTGATAATAAGAAAGTTACTTGATCATCAGATCAGCATTAGGGTTGGGTACCGTTCACATTTGAACCGGTACCGGTACCGGTATCGGTACCTGAAATTCGGTACCAGTACCCAACGGTACCTTTTTTCGGTACTTTACTCTCTGTGTAATAACAAAAACATTTATTTCAGTGAAAAAATAAGTCCAAAACTCTCAATTTCAACATTTTGAACAATAGGTCCCTACAATTATTATTATTTTTTTCTTCCAGAAATTCTTATTTTATTTTTTTCTGATAATCAAATGAAGGCATGAAACATTTATTTATTTTTAATCAAATTAAAATTAAACCCTTTTATTTTTTTGGCAAACAAACAGAGGTTTACTGTTAAAATTAATCAATGGTAGAAAAATTGTGTGAATATTCCTTTAAAAAAGTTTTTATAATAATTGTATTTTTTCTACAATTAAGTGGTTAATGCAGTTGTAATAATTATTTTTATCATTTAATTGTTTTATTTAAATTTGTCAGTAAATGGAATATATAAAGACGTACATTATACTGTACAAAAGTAATACAAGAGTAATATATTTCTCTTTACATTTTGCACTTTTATTTTGACAGGTTGCCGTGAAGTTTCTGTGTGTATACAGTATGATATGATGCTGGTTTTCTCAAATGAAACGGTAAAATTCTCATGAAGTGACTCTCACAGCCTGTAAGTGTTCATGTAGTGAGATGCAGAGGCCGAAAATCACCGTGAGTTCACGTGTGCTTCAGTATTTGTGTAGTTAACAAAACCGCGTCTCCGCCATTCAAACATACCGAGGCTAATGGAACATGCAGGATTCATATTTAAACCGTCTTTTTGCGTTTTAATATTCAGCATACACTAGTTCATATCGCGATTCGAATTAAGCGACAGACCTTCTTTTATTCATCCAAAAATTGACGCATTCCGCGCTATAGAGTAAATTCCGTTTTTATGAATGGACTCTCATCCTCTCCGCGTTTTCGCGGAAACCATTTGACCCTAGAAATGCAAGCACACTTCAGAACATTTCGGTCTGCCCTGTGTGTTGTGTTTTAAAGAGTTGCAGGGGTGACACCATGTCACAGGGTCGGTCTCTCTCTCTCTCTCTCTCTCTCTCTCTCTCTCTCTCTCTCTCTCTCTCTCTCGTATGCGCCCAAATGCGTTCTCAGGTACCGAAATTTGGTACCGAATGATTTAATGTGAATCGATACTCAGTAGTACCGACGCAATTCGGTATGTACCCTTAAAAGTACCGAGTTCGGTACCCAACCCTAATCAGCATATTAGAATGATTTTTGAATTATCTATAAAAAAAAACAGCTTTGCCATTAAAGGAATAAATTAAATTTTTAAATTTTAAATGTTATATAAATATTTTTTTAATTTAAATTTTTAGGAATATTCAAGATATATTCTCTAAAAACAATTATTAATATCTACATTCAAAATAATATGAATATTAAATAATAATAATAATTTAAAATATCTCAATTATTAAATATTTAATAAAATATCTTTATATTTAAATTTATATTTAATTTTAAATTTTAAATTAAATTTTTCAGCTTTGCCATTACAAAAATAAATTACATTTTAAAATATATTATAATAATATCTAAATATATTTCACAATATTACTGCTTTAGCTTTATAAAGCAGAAGAGACTTTTCAAAAAATCTTTCTGACCCCAAACTTTTGACTGGTAGTGTATAATATAATGAGCAGCGATAAAATCACTTTTTCTGTGTTCTAAAACAGCAACTTGATTGTTTAAATGATTTTTGGGATATTTCTATTCAGAATATTATTATTTACATTTAACTATCGACTATTAATTTATCAAATGTATCAAATTAATTTATCAAATGTACATGTTAAATTATTCAAGAACCGCTTCATTAATATTCATGAGTTGCTATGTGACATCAAAACCACCACATCTGTCCACCCAAACAGTTTCCCCACAACTTTTTTTTTTTTTTTTTAAATAAAGTTCAGCTCCTGAGTTGCTTCAGATCATTTCCCCCCATTGTTACATCAGCAGAAGAGGTTTCAAAGGTTTCTGTAACAGCAGCGGGCGATCTGTTTTCAATCTCACCTGCGCTCTAATTCTGAGTATGCGATTGACATTGCGGTCTCTGCGGTGAGTCTATCAGAGTGCTGCTGGCCGGAGCTCAGGTAAGCAGTGTGCTGGAGAGAGCTCTATTAGAGCCCAGTAATGCCATGTAATCACATTACATTTGCCTCCTCCAGCCCAGTGCCAGAAACTCAAGGCCACATTAGAGACACAGAGAGACCCAGACAAACTCAATCATGTTTAGCCTCTCTCTTGCACACACACACACACACAGAGAGAGAGAGAGAGAGAGAGAGAGAGATGCCTTTACTTACAGATGCTCAATGAGTATACAGACTTGTTTTCTTTATACAAAAGATATTTGCAATGACTACAGACTAACCCTAAATGATGCATTTCACAGTATACTGTATGTATTTAAAATATATATTGTAATTCAGCAATAAATGCAAATAAAAATAACAAATATAGTAATAACAAAAATAAAAAACAAACTAACAAATATAGTAATAACAAAAATAAAACAAAACAATAATATATTTTTTAAAGGTGCCATAGAATGGAAAAACTGTCTTTACCTTGGCATAGTTGAATAATAAGAGTTCTGTACATGGAAATGACATACAGTGAGCCCCAAACACCATTGTTTCCTCCTCCTTATGTAAATCTTGTGAATAAAAAAGACCACTGAAAAATAGGCGAATCAGAACATAACACTGACTGTGACATAACAGTCGGGATCACTAATAGATACGCCCTCAACATTTGCATATACCCGCCCATGTTCTAGACCAGCCGCCAGCTGAACCATCAGAAGTTCTGCAGGTATTGTGAAGAAACAAGCAAGGACAACAGCGAAAATTGCAGATCATGGAAATAAATGTTATGTTCCAGGCTGTGCAGGGGATGTGAAGTGCAGGGATGGGTTGGTGTCTGTATTCAGAAAGGCACGGAAAAGAAATAACTCGTTCTAATAAAATAACGCGAGCCACTAAAGGGACATGGTTAGCTTCTTGCTAGCGGTAGCCTGTTACAGAACATAAGATTTCACTTACCACATAAACAGAGTAAGGAGAGATGACTGAGGATGATGGCGAATCATTTACAGATCCTGAGCACCACTGACAAGCATCTGATCTTGTAAAATGTGTGGTAAGTACTGCCGCTCCATAGTATAAACAGAGTACGTGCGATCGCGAATCTCAAAGTGAAAGTGAAACTAAAAAGCGATCGTGCATTTGAAAGCAGTTTCAGTGCCCCACATATTAATAGCGGCTCCCTGAATCCCACATTTTATTTACAGTATAATTACCCAACGATATAACTGCGCGAGAAAGTATTGACATATATATTTTCCCTGTGTTTCCTTCCTGTGAGCTAGCAGAGCTCAACATTGAGCCGCACTGTGAAACAGCCAATCAGAGCAGAGCTCAACATTATTATTCATGACCATTCCAAATAAGCCAATAACAGACCGTTTCATTCTGGGGAGAAATCCTAGGGTTGTAAATGCACATGTAAAACTGTTTCTGGAGAATTTTTGCACTTACCTAAGCCACATAACGTCTATGTAGATATCAGAGAACAATTTAAAATATTATATCAATGCATTCTATGACACCTTTAATGTTTTGCAAAACAAAAAGACATCTCACTATATATTGTTAATTAATAACAGACAGACAGACAGATTATAAATAATAATAACAAAAACAATATATTTAATCGATGCAGAACATATACATATTACCTGTCTCTGTATGTATGTATGTATTAGGGGTGTCCCCGACTAAGGATTTTCATAGTCAAATCGGAATTTTCGAATCTTGTCGATATGCGACTGATAGTCGAATCATATGTTTGGGGGCATGGTCAAAATATATTACAAAGAGTCAAGTTAGACACAGTCATAATTACTGATGTTAACAAACAGGGAAAATGTGTAATGGACGACTCGCAGATACAAACAGGGTAAATAATGTTTTATGTTTTGATTAAAAGATAGTTAATATTAAACGTCAGCCAAACCCTAAGAATTCAATTTTTTTTTTACAATAGTGCTCTCATTATAACATTATGTATATGACAGTTATTAATGTTCTGCATTTCTGTGTTGAGCTGTGCGCGCTGAAGATGACCAGTAGAATGAAGCATTTGATAGCAGGTTTTTTTTTTTTGTTATCAACATTTTGTATTTTTTTTTCACACATAACATAACATAACATCCAAAATATAACAAAACAAAACAACAGACATATACTCAATAGCTCAAAGTCAAGTCAAAAGGGAGGGAGAGAGGGAAGGACCATAAAAACACAAAACAAGTCACTCCTTTATACAATCACGTATATCAAAAAGAAAACACTGCCAAGTATCAATGGTCGAAGGCTTGGCCCCACCGACTCACGCCGTTGTACATTCACACGTCACTATTTGCAGGAGGCTACGGATCCAATATATTTTTCTACACATGTGTGGTGTAAACCAGTTCTGTATTATTGTCTTCTTCGCAGCTGTAAAACCAGCAAACAACATTCTCTTTTGCATTGAACTAATACAGAGACCAGAATCATCATTAAGAAGACACAAACTTGGGTTAACAGACCAATCAATTCGCAGTAATGATGACAAAACCAGGTTTACATGTGTCCATAGACTGATGACGACAGGACATTCCCAAAACATATGCAGAAAAGTGCCTGATGATGCAGTGTTACATATATGGCAGTTCAAATTTGACTGTAGTTTCATTTTAAATCTTTTGTAAGGAGTTATGTATGTTCTATGAATGACTTTGAAGTGAATAAGACGATGAGCCAGATTTTTAGATGTTAAGATGAGATTAGACCACACTCTCTCCCAGTCGACAGATAAATTAAGGTCAGATAATTCCCTATTCCAAATAGATTTAATAGAAAGAGGTTTTGTAATGCAATCAATAATTTTAGTATATATTAAGGAAACAGATGGCCGACAAGCAGATGGTGCAATCCAATCCCGCATAGGATGAGAGGAAATGGAAGACCAAGGAATGCCATACGCTTTGAGAGCAGAACACAACTGAAGAAAGACAAAATATGCGGAAGCTGGTAGACAAAATTTGGCCCTCAATGTCTGAAATGAACAGAGGCCCTGGTCATCATATATATCACCGCACGTGTTTACACCCAAAGAGGACCAAGAGGGTTGGACAAATGGACGATTTCCGCATACAAAATTAAAATTGTGCCATAAAGGTGTACTGTTACAAAATTTGAAGGGTCCTCCTATCCGACGTTCAACCGTTTTCCAGATTTTAATAGAGTTGGCCACAACCGGACCAAATTTATAATTATCCCCTTTTTTTCCTGTGCCAGTAAATAGAATATCTTGAAGTCTATTTGGTTTAACCTTGTCAGCTTCAATCACTCTCCATGAAACTGTAGATTGAGGATCAACCCAATTATGAAGAGCTTTAAGCTGGAACGACCAATAATATAATTCAAAATTTGGTACAGCCAGTCCTCCTGCGCTATTAGGATGTTGTAATGTGGTAAGTTTAATTCTGGGACATTTATCATTCCAGATAAACTTAGAAATTATGGAGTTGATCTCCTTAAAGCAACCTGGAGGGGGAGAAAGTGGTATCATAGAGAAAAAAAAATTAATCGATTTAACAAATTCATCTTAACAGTGGAGATTCTTCCTTGGAGAGAGAGACTTTAAGATTCTTCCATCTTTGAATGTCATTTTTGACCTTAACTAAAATGTTAATAAAATTGTCTCTGGCAATCTTATGAATGTTTTTATATATGGTAACGCCCAAATAGATGAAAGATTCCTTAATAGGGATAAATGAGGGAATAGAAAAATGAACTTTAGCATTGTTAATTGGCATTAAAGCAGATTTGCTCCAATTTATTTTATATCCTGATAGGCTACTAAAATTATCAAATTCCTTAATTATACTAGAGACTGAAACATCAAAGTGGTCTAAATATAGAATAATATCATCAGCGTATAATGAAATACTATGACTATGATTATGAATCTTAATCGATACTTCAGATTTCCTGATGGCTTGCGCTAAGGGTTCAAGAGATAGACAAAACAATAAGGGGGAAAGCGGACACCCCTGCCTCGTTCCCCGCTGTAATGGGAATGAGGGGGAAATAATATTACCAGTTATGACTGATGCTGCAGGTGAGTGGTATAATGTCTTGATCATAGAAACGAAGTGTTCACCGAAGCCGAAACATTGCAGAACTGCCCACATATAATTCCACTCTAGCCTGTCAAAGGCTTTTTCTGGATCAAGTGAAAAGACCGCACAAGGTGTTGGGTGGGAGTCCGCAAAGTCAAGAATATGAAGGAGTCAACGCATATTGTCAGACGCATTGCACCCCTCGATGAAACCAGTTTGGTCCTCCTTGATCAGACTGTGAATTACCTTCTCCATACGAGAAGCAAAAACTTTAGCATAGATTTTTAGATCACATGTGTTACGGGGTTGACGAGACGTGAGACAGGCGGATCCATTCGCAAGGCTTTATTATAATACATGGTCAATACAGGCAGGGTCGGTCAGTAGCAAACAGGTATGGCATGGGCAAGACACAAGAATAATCCAAGGCAAGCGTGGGTCGGAGATCGGCAAACTTAATCCAGAGGGCAAGGCAGAGAGAATAAACTAGACAACACGGGCAGGAATCAAACACGGGAAGACAGACTAAGGGTACTAGGTAAACGCTTTGTATGTAGACTGGCTAACAATACTCGGCAGTGTGTGAGAGGAAGTCCATGGTTTATATAGTGTGTGTGTATGTGTGTGATTGGGTGCTGGTGATTGTGAGATGGAAAACAGGTGTGTGCTTGATCATGGTGAACAGCTGTGTGGGTGCAGTGGATGATGGGAAATGTAGTCCTTAGTGTGATCTGTGACTGACTGGGTGGTGTGAAAGTCCATGTGAAGGGTGCGTGACTGGAAGTTCATGGCTTGGAATCGTGACATAGCCCCCCCCCCAAGGAGCGGCTTCCAGAAGCTCCTAAAAGATCCAGGGTGGAGCGGGCGGAGCAGGAGCCCACCAGGGCGGAGCAGACGGACCTGGGGCCCACCGGGGCGGAGCGGACGGACTTGGAGCCCAACGGGGTGGAGCGGACGGACCTGGAGCCCACCGGGGCGGAGCGGACGGACCTGGAGCCCACCGGGGCGGAGTAGATGGGACTGGAGCCCTCCAGGGCGGAGCGGACGGAGCTGGAGCCCGCCAGGGCAGATCAGAGGGGACCAGAGCCCCCCAGGGCGGAGCAGACGGAACCGGAGCCCCCCAGGGCGGAGCAGATGGACCCGGAACCCACCAGGGCGGAACAGACGGGACCAGGACCCACCGCAGGGAAGCAAACTGGGCAGGTAGCCCTGACAGCACCTGGAAGTAGAGGAGAACAAGGACAAACAACACAGGGAGAGCAGAGACAGACAACACTGGGAGAACAGAGATAGACAAGACAGGGAGAGCCTTCCTAGTCTCAGGAGCCGTGGCAGAGCAGATCTGGGAATCACAGGCGGCCTCCATAGCCGTGCCAGGGCAGGACAGGAAATCCCAGACGGCCTCCGTAGCCATGACTGGGCCGGACAGGGAATCACCGACGGCCTCCTTAGCCATGTCAGGACAGGGCGAAAGTTCATAGACGGCCTCCGTGGCCGGGACAGGACAGGGCGAGAGTTCGTAGATGGCCTCCGTGGCCAGGACAGGACAGGGCGAGAGTTCATAGACGGCCTCCGTGGCCGGGACAGGACAGGGCGAGAGTTCATAGACGGCCTCCTTAGCCGTGACAGGACAGGATGAGAGCTCACAGACGGCCTTTATAGCCGTGACATGACAGGGTGAGAGTTCATGGATGGATACCACCGACACCTCTGGAGGTTCTGCAGCTAACGCCGCCACCTCTGGAGGTTCTACGGTGATACCAGGACCGGGTGAGAGTCTATTGCTGGGCGCCACCACCTTACCAGGGGCTGAGACGAGCACCACCGCTTGGGGAGGTTCTGCGGCCGATGCCTTCCCCTGGGGCAGTACCGTGGTGGTGTACGTGGCCCAAATGCAACATAGTGCTATCCCCACCCTGGGGAGCGCTTCAGACAGGGTAATCAGTTCATAGACAGGAGGGTCAGAGTGAGTGGATTTGGGGATGCCAGCGGCGCGTACAGACACCAGTGGGACATCCCTCACACTAGACATCAGACTGGGGTACTGAAAGACTGACCATGATGAACTGGGTGCAACAGACAGGGCATGACGAGATTCTGGCAGATCAACTGAGACGTGCTGTGACTCTGGCGGAGCAGCTGAGACGTGCTGTGACTCTGGCGGAGCAGCTGAGACGTGCTGTGACTCTGGCGGAGCAGCTGAGACGTGCTGTGACTCTGGCGGAGCAGCTGAGACGTGGCGTGACTCTGGCGGAGCAGCTGTGACGTGGCGTGACTCTGGCGGAGCAGCTGTGACGTGGCGTGACTCTGGCGGTCAGCTGTGACGTGGCGTGACTCTGGCTGGTCAGCGGTGACGTGGCGTGACTCTGGCTGGTCAGCGGTGACGTGGCGTGACTCTGGCTGGTCAGCGGTGACGTGGCGTGACTCGTGACGATCAACGGTGGCTTGGCTTGACTTGTGACGATCAACTATGGCTTGGCTTGACTTGTGACGATCAACTGTGGCTTGGCGTGACTCACGGAGATCACTGGTGGTTTGGCCTGACTCGTGATGATCAACTGTGGCTTGGCTTGACTCATGACGATCAACTGTGGCTTGGCTTGACTCACGGAGATCACTGGTGGCTTGGCTTGACTTGTGATGATCAACTGTAGCTTGGCTTGACTCACGGAGATCACTGGTGGCTTGGTTTGACTCGTGATGATCAACTGTGGCTTGGCTTGACTCATGACGATCAACTGTGGCTTGGCTTGACTCACGGAGATCACTGGTGGCTTGGCTTGACTTGTGATGATCAACTGTAGCTTGGCTTGACTCACGGAGATCACTGGTGGCTTGGTTTGACTTGTGATGATCAACTGTGCTTTGGTTTGACCTTTTAACATCGGCTGTGACCTGACTTGGCTTCTTAACCTCAGTTGGGACTTGACTGGGCTCTTTAACAGTAGCGATGATCTGACTTGTCTCTTTAACAGCAGCGGTGACTTGACTTGACTCTTTAACAGCAGCGGTGACTTGACTTGACTCTTTAACAGCAGCGGTGACTTGACTTGACTCTTTAACAGCAGCGGTGACTTGACTTGACTCTTTAACAGCAGCGGTGACTTGACTTGACTCTTTAACAGCAGCGGTGACTTGACTTGACTCTTTAACAGCAGCGGTGACTTGACTTGACTCTTTAACAGCAGCGGTGACTTGACTTGACTCTTTAACAGCAGCGGTGACTTGACTTGACTCTTTAACAGCAGCGGTGACTTGACTTGACTCTTTAACATCAGCTGGGAACTGACCTGGCTTGTGATTGGCCGCAATGCCGCTACGGGGTGTTGTTGTTGCCGCCATTTTGTGAGCGTGATCTAGCGTGGCTGTGTCCACACAATTGGGTGCGGTGTCTCGTTCCTCCGCGACCCCCACAGTGAACGAAGAGCCAACACATAGCAAAGCATAGTCCAGAAACTGACTGAGAGATGAACGGGGACCCTCACGGATTAGCTGTGACTTCAGCGGCTGATTAATGCCCTCACAAAAGAAGTCTATGAGTACACAGTCCGGCAGATCAGAGAAATGGGCGAGGTCTAAATATTCTTGTATATAATCCTCGAGTGGTCGAGAGCCCTGCTCGAGGTGTAACAACATCCTTGCAATGTCCATACCTGGCCAATATCCACATGAAAAGCCGCTGGATCCTTTTGTGGCCGAGTATTCTGTTACGGGGTTGACGAGACGTGAGACAGGCGGATCCATTCGCAAGGCTTTATTATAATACATGGTCAATACAGGCAGGGTCGGTCAGTAGCAAACAGGTATGGCATGGGCAAGACACAAGAATAATCCAAGGCAAGCGTGGGTCGGAGATCGGCAAACTTAATCCAGAGGGCAAGGCAGAGAGAATAAACTAGACAACACGGGCAGGAATCAAACACGGGAAGACAGACTAAGGGTACTAGGTAAACGCTTTGTATGTAGACTGGCTAACAATACTCGGCAGTGTGTGAGAGGAAGTCCATGGTTTATATAGTGTGTGTGTATGTGTGTGATTGGGTGCTGGTGATTGTGAGATGGAAAACAGGTGTGTGCTTGATCATGGTGAACAGCTGTGTGGGTGCAGTGGATGATGGGAAATGTAGTCCTTAGTGTGATCTGTGACTGACTGGGTGGTGTGAAAGTCCATGTGAAGGGTGCGTGACTGGAAGTTCATGGCTTGGAATCGTGACAACATGGGATAAGCAAAATCGGTCTGTAGCTGGAACAATTTAATGGATCTTTCCCTTTTTTAAGAAGTAATGAAATCAGTGATGTTTTTTGATCTCTGTGAAATACCCCATGTTCAATTGCAAAATTAAATGAGTAAAGCATAAGTATCCCTACCAAATCCCAAATTTCTAAATATAATTCAGGGGGGAGACCATCTAGACACGGCGATTTGCCCTTTTGAAGGCTTTTTAAAGAGACGTGGAGTTCCTCCAAACTTAATGGGGCCTCCAAAGATTCTTTATCCATCTGTGAGATCCGAGGCAGTTCCAATTTATCTAGATACTGCTTACAAATTGGTTCATCAAAATCTGTTTCGGCTTTATACAGATTTGTGTAAAAACCTTTAAATATGTCATTAATTGCCACAGGGTTCGTGGTGACCTGATCATCCGATGATTTTATTGCGCTAATATATGCCTTAGATTCGCATTCTTTCAACCTAAGGGCCAATAAATGACTAGGTCTCTCTGATTCAAAATAATATTTTTGTCTAGTCCTATGTAAAATAAATTCCGCCTTTGAGTGTGAAAGTAAATCATATTCTTCTTTTAAAGAGGACAGCTGTGTAGCCTGTTGCTCAGTAAAATGTTGTTTTTGTAGGTTTTGTAATGATTGGATTTTATTTTCTAATTGTATAAACTGGTGAGTTTTCGCTTTGGCGAGAGCAGAAGAGAAAGATATACAGAAACCTCGTATAGCACACTTAGTCGTTTCCCACAGTATATGAGGATCCACATCAGAGGGCATATTAATTTCAAGAAATTCCTTAATATATTCTTTTAGAGAAGTAATGAAAGTCTGATTACTTAATAATGATATGTTAAATCGCCATCTAGGGGACTTGGCTTTAACATTGGAAAGAGGAACACTGCACAGCAGAATGATCAGATAATAAAATTGGTAATATAGAGATGGCGGAATTAGACGAAATTAAAGATGGGCTGAGAAATATGTAGTCTATCCTTGAGAAAGTCTTGTGTCTATTAGAAAAAAAAGTGAAGTCCTTAGCTTTAGTATTCTGAATTCTCCAAAGATCGATTAAGTTGAGCTCAGTGATAAATTTATTCAATAATTTAGAGGATGGATTGGCTGTTGTATCAGATTGAGATTGATCTAAAGCAGGATTTATGACAGCATTAAAATCACCACCCACCACTAGAGGGCAATCAATCTCCTCAAGTAGAGTTTTGGAAATCTGTGTAAGGAATGTACTGTCTGTCTCATTCGGACCATAAATAGAGACCAATGCTAACCTATTATTATATATTTTGTATCAGATAAAACAAATCTACCCTTCTCATCACTACCAAGGTGTTCAATCGTTAAATTTAACTTCCTGTTAACAAGGATAAGCACCCCCTTAGCTTTATTTTGAGCGCTAGAAAAAGCTGCTAATTTATAATACTTATTCTGGAAACGTGCCACGTCAGATTGTTTTAAATGTGTCTCTTGAATTAGGGCACAGGAAATAGATTTACAGTGTAAATATTCTAACACACGGGTTCGTTTAACAGCAGAATTTAAACCATTCACATTCAGTGATAAAATATTTAGAGTATGAATTGAATATTCATAATCCCAAGATTGTACTCAATAAATTAAAAAAAGCAGAAGCACTTCCATTCTATAAATAACACGTAAACGCTGATGTGCATTTTAGATACCAAACCTCCTAGATGAAAAATCCCTTTAGAAATAAGGTAAAATACATAAAAGTATAAATGTCTGCTGTAAAAAAAAAAAAAACAACATAAAAATATGAACAACCCACAACCATAAACAAAGAACAACTCAGACCGCACATTACCAAGAACATAGGTCTGACTGAGCAACAAAAAACAGTGATAGTTCGTGACGATCCACTCCAACGCAAGACATGTCTCCCGAAAGGCTCACGCAGCCAAAAAACTATTTTTTATTAATTAAACCTACTCTCCATTTAGTCCCCTCCAAAAAAGAAAAAAAGGGGGAGTGTCAGTCTTACCAGCAAAGAGATCGTTGTACCGGATAAATAAGGACAATATCCCAGTAGGAGAGAAGAAAACGCAAAAAATATGTTTAGCAAGCTTCCATGTTCATCCTGCTATCAACCCCTTCTGGGCAGCTAGGACCAAGACCATCCCGTCCGTCACGCCCCTCCCGTCGAACTGGAGAAACAGCGGCCGCTGCTCCCCCGTCGTCCCCCCGCAGAGCCGCGGCATACGACTTCTGCTGAGACATGGAGCTGATAAAATCCTCCGCTTTCTGAGGGGAATCGTAGCTTCTCTGTTCCCGTTTGTGCCGTAGCTTAATTACCGCCGGATAGATGAGGAAGGGCTGGAGACCAAGCGCTGTCATCTTCTTCAAAACTGGACCAAATGCCTTTCTCCTGATCGCTGTAGCTGGACTAAAGTCGGGAAAAATAGCAGTGTGACATTGCTCTGTGAACATTTCACCGGGTAAGCCTGCCGAGCACCTTTTAGGATATCTGATCTGTCATGCCATCTCAGTACACGGAAGATGAGAGTGCGCGGCCGATCGGAGCTCCTCCCTCCGTCATACACGTGATGCGCCCGATCAATCTCAATGTCACGGCCCCTCAAGGAAGGCATCCACTTGGAAAGACTAGTTCTGAGGAAACCAGCTGCGTCGTTACCCTCCATCCCCTCTGGGAGCCCCACCAGTCTTACATTGTTCCTCCTACACCTGTCCTCCATATCTGTCATCTTCTCGGTGAGTCGCTCAAGCTGATCCTTTTATCTTCACGCGCCGCTGCCTGAACAGAATCAACGCGGTCACGTGTCTGCTTCGCCGTGGTAACTACGGCCCCCTTTGTCTGCCTTAGCACTCATGATGGGTTCAATGCAGAGTGGTTTAAATTTTACTGACAGGATCGTAAAATATGTGGCAAAGTGAGTGGAGCGAAAGACTAAGCCTGCATCGCCGTCGAGGGGTCACGACGTCATCCCCGATAGCAGGTTTTTAATCAATGGGATTTAACTCATCATTTATCTCATATAGAATATGCTTAGTTATTTATACAACGTAACGTTATATTATGACTTATAGGCTATCTGCACAAAATTCCCTGAATGCATAAGTGAACGTGTCTGAGCGGCTCTGAATGAACTCCTTTTGTGGACGTGTTCTTCACGCAACAATGTGCAGAAACACGGCAGCTAAACTCTAAAACTTCGTTTTATTATAATAGTGTTCTCGTTATAATGTTATGTATATGACAGTCCCAGTCATAGTTATTAATATGCTGCATTCATTGTTGTTTGTCCTGTTCGCACTGTGCGCTGAAGAGATTTCACCCTATACTACAATGAAGCGCTTTACTGCAGCGTAACTCAAATGCATCTTATACGAGATAAATAATATATACTCGATATACACATAAACCAGCTGAAATGTTTTGAAATCGGTAAATTGTACCCTACCTGATCGAAAAAATCCAGTCTTTCACATGCCTGTGTCAATTTGAGTCTTGTTAAAGATTTAAATCCTCGCCCCAAGATCCTCTGTCTGTCACAGATTATGGAAAGTGAAACTTAAATCTATAGGGGTGGTTGGATTTATTTACGCACGTTAAAATATTTATTTGAAGCTTCTTTCTTTTCAGATTCTTATTTACAGCATTATTTTAATAGGATGTATATGAACTTATTGGGAGAAAACTGGTAGTTTTATGTGAAATCAAAGATTTCAGCACCCCCATATAGCCAAAATGGCATGATCATAACACCCTCGAATATTCGACTGTGAGATTGGGAGTCGAATCAGGTTCCTCCTATCGAAGCATCAAATCGTCGACTATTCGGGGTCACCCATAATATGTATATTTATATGTATATGTACAGTATGTATATACATGTGTGTGTGTTTATATATATATATATATATATATATATATATATACATACACACACACACACACACACACACATGTATATACATATATATATATATATACAGTGGGTACGGAAAGTATTCAGACCCCCTTAAATTTTTCACTCTTTGTTATATTGCAGCCATTTGCTAAAATCATTTAAGTTCATTTTTTTTCCTCATTAATGTACACACAGCACCCCATATTGACAGAAAAACACAGAATTGTTGACATTTTTGCAGATTTATTAAAAAAGAAAAATATCACATGGTCCCAAGTATTCAGACCCTATGCTCAGTATTTAGTAGAAGCACCCTTTTGATCTAATACAGCCATGAGTCTTTTTGGGAAAGATGCAACAAGTTTCTCACACCTGGATTTGGGGATCCTCTGCCATTCCTCCTTGCAGATCCTCTCCAGTTCTGTCAGGTTGGATGGTAAACGTTGGTGGACAGCCATTTTTAGGTCTCTCCAGAGATGCTCAATTGGGTTTAAGTCAGGGCTCTGGCTGGGCCATTCAAGAACAGTCACGGAGTTGTTGTGAAGCCACTCCTTCGTTATTTTAGCTGTGTGCTTAGGGTCATTGTCTTGTTGGAAGGTAAACCTTCGGCGCAGTCTGAGGTCCTGAGCACTCTGGAGAAGGTTTCCGTCCAGTATACCCCTGTACTTGGCCGCATTCATCTTTCCCTCGATTGCAAAAAGTCGTCCTGTCCCTGCAGCTGAAAAACACCCCCATAGCATGATGCTGCCACCACCATGCTTCACTGTTGGGACTGTATTGGACAGGTGATGAGCAGTGCCTGGTTTTCTCCACACATACCGCTTAGAATTAAGGCCAAAAAGTTCTATCTTGGTCTCATCAGACCAGAGAATCCTTCAGGTGTTTTTTAACAAACTCCATGCGGGCTTTCATGTGTCTTGCACTGAGGAGAGGCTTCCGTCGGGCCACTCTGCCATAAAGCCCCGACTGGTGGAGGGCTGCAGTGATGGTTGACTTTCTACAACTTTCTCCCATTTCCCGAATGCATCTCTGGAGCTCAACCACAGTGATCTTTGGGTTCTTCTTTACCTCTCTCACCAAGGCTCTTCTCCCCCGATAGCTCAGTTTGGCCGGACGGCCAGCTCTAGGAAGGGTTCTGGTCGTCCCAAACGTCTTCCATTTAAGGATTATGGATGCCACTGTGCTCTTAGGAACCTTAAGTGCAGCAGAAATTTTTTTGTAACCTTGGCCAGATCTGTGCCTTGCCACAATTCTGTCTCTGAGCTCTTCAGGCAGTTCCTTTGACCTCATGATTCTCATTTGCTCTGACATGCACTGTGAGCTGTAAGGTCTTATATAGACAGGTGTGTGGCTTTCCTATTCAAGTCCAATCAGTATAATCAAACACAGCTGGACTCAAATGAAGGTGTAGAACCATCTCAAGGATGATCAGAAGAAATGGACAGCACCCGAGTTAAATATATGAGTGTCACAGCAAAGGGTCTGAATACTTAGGACCATGTGATATTTCAGTTTTTCTTTTTTAATAAATCTGCAAAAATGTCAACAATTCTGTGTTTTTCTGTCAATATGGGGTGCTGTGTGTACATTAATGAGGAAAAAAATGAACTTAAATGATCTTAGCAAATGGCTGCAATATAACAAAGAGTGAAAAATTTAAGGGGGTCTGAATACTTTCCGTACCCACTGTATATATATATTGTGACGAGTCAGCTGCCTCCCCCTAATTATCAGCACTCCCCGTCCCTTAATCGCCGCCCTTCACCAGGCTCCCGACTGGAGTGGGTGTGTGAGAGGAGGGGCGCTTAAACAGCCAGGGCTGGCGGCGTGTGATGAGGCACACCTGAAGGGAATGGAGCCTCATCACCGCCGCTGTTATAGGCCGGCTGCGCCTCTCCTCGGGAGACCGGTCTCTTCCCCCGTGCATGCACGCTGGTGTCCTCGTGGGTCCAGGAAGGGAGCGTCGAGTGGGAGGACCGCACCCCCCCGAGAGACGGCTGACGGGCCAGGATGCCGGGCCGTAGCCCTGGAAGCGCCGCGGGCCCACAGGAGGATGAAGCCGCTCAAGAGAAGCCGCCGCCTCGCGCCCCGGACCCAGGGAGGGAAGCGCGTGCGGCCACCGGACTCCGCCCCTTACCTGGACCCTTCCTTCTTGAACACTGCCTCTCCTTCACATTCCGCGCTACACGACGAGGACACCAGATCCCCCTGTTTATTTTGGACACTTTAATCCCCTTTGGACACTTTTAGTTTATTATTTCTGTTGAATAAAAGCCTCTCCGAGGCCTGACGCCACACCCACTGTGTCTGTCGTTTGCTCCTCCCGTCACACTGGTGGATGATGCGGGCATGGCGGAGCTTCGACAGCACAGTTGGGCAACATCGAGGACGTCCTCCCCTCTCGCTCGCAAAAGTTCGTGGAAATCCGCACTGGGACGGAGTAACGACGGAGACGGCCTCCCAGCCACCAAAGGGGTAAGTGACGTTCTGTTTATTGTCATTTACCCTGTGGTTGGTTGAGGCTGTCGACTAATACCCGGTTTCTCTGTCCCGGTTCCGGCGCGGTGCGAGAGGGAGAGTTGCCCGGAGAGGAATCCCTGCCCCGCCCACTCCGACCGCTGGAGCCTGGTTGAGGAAGGTAGCACTCCTGTGTGGGCGGCGGCCGGATGACGGGGATGTCGCTTGGGGGGGGGGAATGTGACGAGTCAGCTGCCTCCCCCTAATTATCAGCACTCCCCGTCCCTTAATCGCCGCCCTTCACCAGGCTCCCGACTGGAGTGGGTGTGTGAGAGGAGGGGCGCTTAAACAGCCAGGGCTGGCGGCGTGTGATGAGGCACACCTGAAGGGAATGGAGCCTCATCACCGCCGCTGTTATAGGCCGGCTGCGCCTCTCCTCGGGAGACCGGTCTCTTCCCCCCGTGCATGCACGCTGGTGTCCTCGTGGGTCCAGGAAGGGAGCGTCGAGTGGGAGGACCGCACCCCCCCGAGAGACGGCTGACGGGCCAGGATGCCGGGCCGTAGCCCTGGAAGCGCCGCGGGCCCACAGGAGGATGAAGCCGCCGCCTCGCGCCCCGGACCCAGGGAGGGAAGCGCGTGCGGCCACCGGACTCCGCCCCTTACCTGGACCCTTCCTTCTTGAACACTGCCTCTCCTTCACATTCCGCGCTACACGACGAGGACACCAGATCCCCCTGTTTATTTTGGACACTTTAATCCCCTTTGGACACTTTTAGTTTATTATTTCTGTTGAATAAAAGCCTCTCCGAGGCCTGACGCCACACCCACTGTGTCTGTCGTTTGCTCCTCCCGTCACAATATATATATTAGGGGTGGCACGGTTCACGGAAAAAAACCGAACCGAACGGTTCTCCACACACGGTTCGGCACGCGCTAGGACCGCGGTTCAACTTAAATCTGACAACGCATGTGTAATATGGTTTGTTATAAATAACATGTAAAACAAACAGGGTTCGGCTAATGTATGTTTCTTTTAATGGATGCGCATTCTGGCTTCCCAGTACATTACAATAACAGCGATGAAAAGAAAAAAAAGGTGGACAAACCATTCACTCTTGTTCAATGCGAGTGCCGTATGCTGGATTAGATGCCATTTATTCCGTCATCACCCGGGTGCTGATAGCGCTCGCGCACAGGTGAGACCTGAACAGCACACGTTGATATCTGTGTTTAAACTAAACTCATGTAAGCTTTGCCAGTTTAAACATTTAAGAGCCAGAGGACGCGAGCTCGCGCGCGCAATGAGAAGATTTGTGCGTGCGCGCATTAGATGCGCGCAAACCCGCGCAAATATTAAGCTCTCTCTGAAGTATTGTTTGAATGGACAAATTCACACAAAAAGTATGCCAAAATGCCCGTCTTGGTAAGTATCCTATACCAGACATAGCTGGCTGAACGTACAGTATCAGTGCATTCTCTTAAAGTGACAGCACTTTCTTAATATTAATCAAACAGCAACAACAAAGAAATCACTCACTGCTCTTGATTGAATCGCTTTTGTAACTTTAATAAAGATTAATATTTAATTTATACAGTCAAATATGCAATGCTGTTTTACATTTGATTACTTTATTCAATTTCTGTACCTAAAAACTAATGCTATAGACCTACCTAAAAAAAAAAACTGAAAATCACTGTTTATTTTATTTGAATCTTTACTCTATTGTATTTTTTTGTGTGCTGTTGCTTGTAGTTAGACATATTATTCTTATTTTCTATTTTTATTTGACAGTATAGTTTTTCCCTAAACATACCGAAACCGTGACTCTAAAACCGTGATACAAACCGAACCGTGAAAAAGTTGAACCGTGCCACCCCTAATATATATATATATATATATATATATATATAGAGATATAGATATATACACTGACCAAAATTATAAACGCAACACTTTTGTTTTTGCCCCCATTTTTCATGAGCTGAACTCAAAGATCTGAGACTTTTTCTATGTACACAAAAGGCCTATTTCTCTCAAATATTGTTCACAAATCTGTCTAAATCTGTGTTAGTGAGCACTTCTCCTTTGCCGAGATAATCCATCCACCTCACAGGTGTGGCATATCAAGATGCTGATTAGACAGTATGATTATTGCACAGGTGTGCCTAAGGCTGGCCACAATAAAAAAAACACTCTAAAATGTGCAGTTTTATCACACAGCACAATGCCACAGATGTCGCAAGTTTTGAGGGAGCGTGCAATTGGCATGCTGACTGCAGGAATGTCCACCAGAGCTGTTGCCCGTGAATTGAATGTTCATTTCTCTACCATAAGCCGTCTCCAAAGGCGTTTCAGAGAATTTGGCAGTACATCCAACCGGCCTCACAACCGCAGACCACGTGTAACCACACCAGCCCAGGACCTCCACATCCAGCATCTTCACCTCCAAGATCGTCTGAGACCAGCCACCCGGACAGCTGCTGCAACAATCGGTTTGCATAACCAAATGAATCCCGGTTTTCACTGTACAGGGCAGATGGCAGACAGCGTGTATGGCGTCGTGTGGGTGAGCGGTTTGCTGAAGTCAACGTTATGGATCGAGTGGCCCATGGTGGCAGTGGGGTTATGATATGGGCAGGCATATGTTATGGACAACGAACACAGGTGCATTTTATTGATGGCATTTTGAATGCACAGTGATACCGTGACGAAATCCTGAGGCACATTGTTGTGCCATTCATCCACGACCATCACCTCATGTTGCAGCATGATAATGCACGGCCCCATGTTGCAAGGATCTGTACACAATTCCTGGAAGCTGAAAACATCCCAGTTCTTGCATGGCCAGCATACTCACCGGACATGTCACCCATTGAGCATGTTTGGGATGCTCTGGATCAGCGTATACGACAGCGTGTTCCAGTTCCTGCCAATATCCAGCAACTTTGCACAGCCATTGAAGAGGAGTGGACCAACATTCCACAGGCCACAATCAACAACCTGATCAACTCTATGCGAAGGAGATGTGTTGCACTGCGTGAGGCAAATGGTGGTCACACCAGATACTGACTGGTTTTCGGACCCCACCAGACCCCCCCCCAATACAGTAAAACTGCACATTTTAGAGTGGCCTATTATTGTGGCCAACCTAAGGCACACCTGTGCAATAATCATGCTATCTAATCAGCATCTTGATATGCCACACCTGTGAGGTGGATGGATTATCTCGGCAAAGGAGAAGTGCTCACTAACACAGATTTAGACAGATTTGTGAACAATATTTGAGAGAAATAGGCCTTTTGTGTACATAGAAAAAGTCTTAGATCTTTGAGTTCAGCTCATGAAAAATGGGGGCAATTATAATTTTGGTCATTAAGATGAAGATTATTTTTTATTTGTCACATACACAATTACATAGAGAGTATGTAATACCAGTAGTGAAATGTATTCTCTGCATTTAACCCATCCTAAGTGAACACACACCCGGAGCAGTGGGCAGCCATGTTACAGCGCCCGGGGAGCAGTTGGGGGTTCGGTGCCTTGCTCAAGGACACCTCAGTCGTGGTATTGAAGGAGGATACTCCCCCCACCAACAATCCCTGCCGGACCTGAGATTCGAACCCACAACCTTCCGCTTACAAGTTCGACTCGCTATCCATTAGGCCACGACTGCCCCCGACTTGGTCAGCGTAGATAGATAGATAGATAGACAGACAGACAGACAGACAGACAGACAGACAGACAGATAGATAGAGATTTATCTATTACTAGTATTATTATTATTTAATTAACATGAATACTTAATAACACATACATTAAATACAGTAATAAAAGTAACAATTAATAAATAAAAAAATTAAATGAAAAGTAATAGTAGAGACATCAGGGTGAACACTTTTGACTTGGTCCAGTAAGCAAATATGCAGAACAGCCTAGCAATGACCTAGCAACCACCCAGAACACCCTAGCAACCATTCAGAACAAAAGTTGACATGCTTCTACTGTCACACAACGTCCTACAGAAACATGTTGAGAACAGCCATGTGTTCCTGGATAGACAAAAGTCAGGCGTTGCTCTGATAACTCAACGTCTTGGGTGAGGGAAATATTTGATCTCTCACTATCGTCAGAGCTTCGCATCAGTGTTTGAGGGTCTCCAAAACACACACGTTACATCACACATAATGAGAACATCGACACGCTTAAGAGACACACACTGATACTACAGTCTGAATGAGAGACAGAAGCTCCCCAGGTGAGTGTTCTGGTAGAAAAGACACAATCGGCTGAGAGCCAGGTTGTTAAAAGTTAAGACCTGCCCTTAGACGCCACGAGAGGTCTCACACACACACACACACACACAAATACTTTAACAAGTTATCTAAATGGGGTTGTGCTACAGACTTCAACTGCTTTAAAAGAGGCTAATAACAACTGGTGATTTGAGTGTTTTTTGCAACACAAACACACATTACTTGAAGAACATTTGAAACACACACATATACGCATGGCTTGTCTGACTAACTCCATCCCACTTGCTCATATCTGCTCCAGTCGCTGGGTTTTCTGGAACATTTCTTAGTTTCACAGCTCAGAATAATAGCTTCAGGACTGCCAATATGCTCCGAGCGGCTTGACTCTCTCAGAATACTGAACACCTAACAAATACGAACATGCAATTTACAGCACAACAACACTATGAAGGGATATTCTTTTTGCCTTCTTGCCATTTTTATCCATAGAATTTATAGAAAGAAGACAGGAAATCTTTGGGAGAAGGGAACAGGATGGATCAGGGAAGCAGAAAGAGCTGGATTTCAATGTACAACACTTACATGAGCGACAAAGCAAAAGAACAAAAATGAATAAAAAAAAAGGGTTACAATGTTATACACAAAAGGGTACACTTTAAATTAATTGTCTCTTTATTTTGACACATCATCTCAAAATTATGACACATTATTCATCCTAAAACCACCTGGCTTTTCAAAATTAAATATGCATATACATTAACAGATATGTATTAAATAAAAGAAAACCATATGCATAAATATATACTGTATCTTTAAAAAAATAACCCTTACCTCTTCTGTATGCCCTGTATATATTATATATATATATATATATATATATATATATATATATATATATATATATATATATATATAATATAATAATCATATAATTATACTACACTTAGAATCTATAATTATAATATTATAAAATATAATAAAATAGAACATTAAACATAAAATATTATTATTATTATATTTTTCTATGGATAAATATATAAATTTGCCATGTAAGCAATATCACAATCAGTATTTTTTTCTTCAACTTTTTTCCATGTTTTTTTTTCTCATTTTATAATCAAAACTTAAAAACAAATTACATTGACCCTTCATAATATTACAAATATTATGACTCCTTGATATTATAAAATATATGTAAATGATATTGTAGAATTTTATAATTTATATATATATATATGAAAGTTTTTTGTTGTTTTTTTCCAATGATTTTATTATCATAATTAAATCATAATTTAATTCTCTAAAGCCAAAAGAAACCAATTACATGAACCCCCTACTGTGTGAATTCGTTGAGCTAAATTTTTTGCACCTAAACAAACACACACACACATACATACATACATACATACATACATATACATATACATATATATATATATATATATATATATATATATATATATATATGTGTGTGTGTGTGTGTGTGTGTGTGTGTGTGTGTGTTTGTTTATGTGCGATAAATTTAGCTCAACGAATTCATATTCGTCGAATAAATATATATATAAACCTACATTAGACTATGAAAAATAGCATTTTTGTAGTAACAACAGCACTAATGAACTCAAAGATTGATGAGCACACTTCACTCATACCGGCTCACTTTTAAGACTATAGATAAAACCCAAACTACACATGTGGTTTAGAGCGGCTCGTGAAGTAGACAGATGCCCAAGACTTCAGGAACATCCTGCACTGCTGGACTAATAAACTTGTGCTGGTCACACAGAACCAAACAACATCACACTCATGTCGACTGCAATTAACGTGTGGCTTCTGCCATGGAGATCAATCTGAGAGAGGATGGAAGTCATAAACACTGAGCTATCATGGGGCTCTGGACAAATTTTCATAAGCAGAACTGATTTATGGGTAATGGGGTAGTCAGACTGAAACTAGGAGGCGGAAGTGTGCACCACATTATCCGTTTAATGGAATGTCATGCTCTGTCTCTTGCTTGTTATATGATAAGAAATGTTTCTCTCATTAGATATAATACTTCTGCAAGTTTCAGAGGCAGGGACTTCGGTTAGTGCACATGCTCCAGTCACATCAAATTGTGCAATATGTCGATGCAAATGCACAAATGAATGCGAGCTGTTTGTGCATCTCAGAAGTATCAACAAATGCAATACGGCACTTGTATAATTTCAAATCAAACGTTTTCGGTATTCATTCGCACATTCAATTACAGATACAAAACCACCTGTGTGTTTATCTGTGGACTGAGCTCACAAAATACATACTGCATACGTATATTTGTATAATTTAATGTGTGCATTTCAGGTAGGACCAGCAGATGGTGCAATCCAGTCCCGCATAGGATGAGAGGAAATAGAAGATGCCCATGGAACGCCATACGCTTTGAGAGCATAACGTAATTGAAGAAAGACAAAATATGCGGATGCTGGTAGAAAAAATTTGGTTCTTAATGTCTGAAATGAACAGAGGCCCTGGTTATCATATATATCACCGCACGTGTTTACACCTAAAGAAGACAAAGATTGTTTGACAAATGGACGATTTCCGCATACAAAATTAAAATTGTGCCATAAAGGAGTACTGTTACAAAATTTGAAGGGTCCACCTATCCGACGTTCAACCGTTTTCCAGATTTTAATAGAGTTAGCCACAACCGGACCAAATTTATAATTATCCCCTTTTTTTCCTGTGCCAGTAAATAAAATATCTTGAAATCTATTTGGTTTAACCTTGTCAGCTTCAATCACCCTCCATGAAACTGTACATTTACATTTACATTTACATTTAGTCATTTGGCAGACGCTTTTATCCAAAGCGACTTACAATTGGGGAGTACATAAAGCCATTCATCTTGAAGAGGCAATCAGACAGAGGAAGTGCTCGTAACACCAAGTCTCAGTCATTGTTCAAAATAAGTACAAGCTAGCAAGGGAAGGAGAGAAAGATAAAGGGTTTTTTTTTTTTTTAATCAAGTTTAGGATGAAGTCAAGTAGTGCCGAAAGAGATGAGTTTTCAGTTGTTGCTTGAAGATTGATAGGGATCCAGCAATCCGGATGGGGTGGGAAGATTATTCCACCATCCAGGAATGGTGAATGAGAATGTTCTGGAGAGTGATTTTGAGCCTCTCTGTGATGGTACCACAAGGCGTCGCTCACTAGCAGATCTCAGACTTCTGGAGGGGATGTAGATTTGTAATAGTGAGTGGAAGTAGGAGGGTGCTGAGCCTGTGGTTGTTCTGTATGCAAGCATCAGTGTCTTGAACTTGATGCGAGCTGCCACTGGTAGCCAGTGCAGTGAGATGAAGAGAGGTGTAACATGGGTTCTTTTGGGCTCATTGAAGACCAGTCGTGCCGCTGCATTCTGAATCATTTGTAGAGGTTTGATTGCGTTTGATGGAAGACCAGCCAGAAGAGCATTGCAGTAGTCCAGCCTAGAAGCGACAAGGGCCTGGACAAGAAGTTGTGCAGCATGCTCTGTCAGGAAGGGCCTGATTTTTCTGATGTTGTATAGCGCAAACCTGCAAGATCGAGCGGTCTTTGCAATGTGCTCTTTGAAGGTCAGCTGGTCATCAAAGATTACACCAAGATTTCTGACCGAAGTTGATGGGGTAATTATTGATGTGCCTAATTGAATCAGGAAGTCATGCTGTAGGGTCGGAGTGGCAGGGACGACAAGAAGCTCAGTCTTTGCCAGGTTGAGCTGTAGATGATGTTCTTTCATCCATGCCGAGATGTCCGCCAGGCAGTCTGAGATCCGTGCAGCTACCGTTGGATCATCTGGTTGAAAAGAGAGATAGAGCTGTGTGTCATCGGCGTAGCAATGGTAGGAGAAGCCATGTGCCTGTATGATGGGTCCCAGTGATGTAGTGTATGTGGAGAAGAGGAGGGGTCCAAGAACTGATCCCTGAGGAACCCCAGTGACCAGTTGATGTGCTTTGGATACCTCACCACCCCAAGCCACCCTGAAGGACCTACCGGTGAGATAGGATTCAAACCAGCGAAGTGGAATCCCAGTGATGCCCAGCGATGAGAGGGTGGACAGGAGTATCTGATGATTGACAGTGTCAAAAGCAGCAGAAAGATCGAGCAGAATGAGGACTGATGATTTGGAATCGGCCTTTGCGACTCGCAGGGCTTCCGTGACTGAGAGTAGCGCAGTCTCTGTTGAGTGGCCACTCCTGAAACCTGACTGTTTAGCATCCAGTTTGTTGTACTGTGAAAGAAATAGTGAGAGCTGGTTGAAGACAACTCGTTCGAGTGTTTTCGCTACGAATGGAAGGAGAGAGACAGGTCTGTAGTTTTCTAAAAGAGAAGTGTTTAATGTAGGTTTTTTGAGCAGTGGGGTTACCCGGGCCTGCTTGAACGCTGTGGGGAAGATGCCAGTGCGGAGAGATGTGTTGATAATGTGTGTGAGTGCCGGTAAGAGTGTGGGAGAGATTGCTTGGAGAAGGTGAGAGGGGATTGGGTCAAGAGGACATGTTGTAGGATGGCTGGAGAGGAGAAGTTTGGATACTTCCGCCTCGGTGAGGGGACAGAAGGAGAAGATGGGAGTTTGAGCAGTGGATGTGGTTGGTTGGAGGTCCTGTGTGTGTGGAGTTGAGAACTGGTTACCGATTTTTCTAGTTTTGTCTGTGAAAAAAGTGGCAAAGTCGTCAGCTGTTATAGAAGTGGTGGGCGGTGGTGGAGGGGGACAGAGGAGAGAATTAAATGTTCTGTGTATTTAATTAAATTCTGTGAATTAAATGTTTAATGTAACTGTAGATTGAGGATCAACCCAATTATGAAGAGCTTTAAGCTGGAACGACCAATAATATAATTCAAAATTTGGTACAGCCAGTCCTCCTGCG
Source organism: Aspiorhynchus laticeps (assembly GCA_023376895.1). Taxonomy (NCBI): domain Eukaryota; kingdom Metazoa; phylum Chordata; class Actinopteri; order Cypriniformes; family Cyprinidae; genus Aspiorhynchus; species Aspiorhynchus laticeps. Next base: position 43,342,827 of record CM041793.1, read on the forward strand.
CTATTAGGATGTTGTAATGTGGTAAGTTTAATTCTGGGACATTTATCATTCCAGATAAACTTAGAAATTATGGAGTTGATCTCCTTAAAGCAACCTGGAGGGGGAGAAAGTGGTAGCAAATTCATCTTAACAGTGGAGATTCTTCCTTGGAGAGAGACTTTAAGATTCTTCCATCTTTGAATATAATTTTTGACCTTAACTAAAATGTTATTAAAATTGTCTCTGGCAATCTTATGAATGTTTTTATATATGGTAATGCCCAAATAGATTAAAGTTTCCTTAATAGGGATAAATGAGGGAATAGAAGAATTAACCTTAACATTGTTAATTGGCATTAAAGCAAATTTGCTCCAATTTATTTTATATCCTGATAGGCTACTAAAATGATCAAATTCCTTAATTATACTAGAGACTGAAACATCAAAGTGGTCTAAATATAGAATAATTTCATCAGCGTATAATGAAATACTATGATTATGATCATGAATCTTAATCGATACTTCAGATTTCCTGATGGCTTGTGCTAAGGGTTCAAGAGATAGACAAAACAATAAGGGGGAAAGCAGACACCCCTGCCTCATTCCCCGCTGTAAAGGGAATGAGGGGAAAATAATATTACCAGTTATGACTCATGCTGCAGGTGAGTGGTATAATGTCTTAATCATAGAAATGAAGTGTTCACTGAAGCCGAAACATTGCAGAACTGCCCACATATAATTCCACACTAGCCTGTCAAAGGCTTTTTCTGCATCAAATGAAAAGACCGCACAAGGGGTTGGGTGGGAGTCCGCAAAGTCAAGAATATGAAGGAGTCGACGCATATTGTCAGATGCATTGCGCCCCTTGATGAAACCAGTTTGGTCCTCCTTGATCAGACTATGAATTACCTTCTCCATACGAGAAGCAAAAACTTTAGCATAGATTTTTAGATCACATGGGATAAGCGAAATAGGTCTGTAGCTGGAACAATCTAATGGATCTTTCCCTTTTTTAAGAAGTAATGAAATCAGTGAAGTTTTTTGATCTCTATGAAATACCCCATGTTCAATTGCAAAATTAAATGAGTTAAGCATAAGTATCCCTACCAAATCCCACATTTCTAAATGCTAGTGTATTTTTACACTCTTTACAAAGTGATTGGTAATTCTTTTATATAGTGATTAATTATATAAAATTGATTTGATTGATTGATAAAAATGATCCGAGTGGCACAACTAGGCCCTAATGGGAATATAAAAGGGTGAACTGCTGAAGAATTAATATGAATTAATATAAAGCGGCATTCGATAGTGAAAGCAGACAAAAATATGATCATAATGTCAGTCTTCAAGATGCACTCTTTCGTTCAACCTTGATGAACTCAGGGTTGTCATTACCTTCCTAGACTATCCTGGAAGACTCAAGACTGTCTTTTAGCACCCAGCCCAACAATACGGGTGCTAAAAATCTGAAGCTGTCATGACAGATCCACCAAAACCAGTGACAACCCCATGAGCAGCATGTGATCAACATAACCAAAGCTTACATAAAAACATGAAGGCTTCTCAAAAAAAGCTCAACAGAGATCTTCTGAAAGGGATAGTTCACCCAAAAACTGAAAATGCTGTCATTATTTACTCACCCTGACGTCACTCTAAACCCCATGTTGTTAGTTTTGCCATGGAACACAACAGAAGACTTCATATGCATATTCTACACACAATGACAGCTCATTGTAAACATGCCTATCAAGCACCAAAAAGGACAAATATGTACTATAAAAACAGCCCTTACAACTACAGATCCTTATTAAACCTGATTTATGTTGTTGCATAAGATATATTTGTCAAGATCCTTCAAATTCTGAAAAAAAGGAGACACTGAAAAAATAGGAGACACAGATTCCAAAAGGGAGTTTTCACAGCGATCCCATAGAAGAACCATTTTTGGTTCCTTAAAGAGCCATTCAGTGAACAGTTCTTAAAATAAATATATTTTGAAGAACATGCAAAGAACATTTAAAAATCGAAAGAACCTTTTTCTACTATAAAGAAACTTGCGTGCAATGGAAAGGTTCCACACTCTTAAAAAATAAAGGTTCAAAAAGAGGAACAGCAATGCTATACACTTTTAAAATAAAAGTTATTTATTGCACTTGATGGTTCCATAAAGAAACTTCAACATCCATAGAACCTTTCTATTGTACAAAAGGTTCTTTATAGTGAAAAAAGGGTTCTTTAGATGATTAAAATGTTCTTCACATTAAGAAGACATTGTTCTTTTAAGAACTGCTCACTGAAAGGTTCTTTAGGGAACCCAAAATGGATAATCTATGGCATCGCTGCAAAAACCTTTTGATAGGTGTAGAAGAACCATTTTCAATGACCAGCTCTTAAAAGAACCTTTTTTTTATCTTAGCGTGTAGAACATTTTATATAATCTAAAGAACCTATTTTCCACTATAAAGAACCTTTTGGGCATCAGAAGATTAAAGGTTCCTCATGGAAACATCAATGCCAAAAAATAACCTTTATTTTGTAAACTGCATGGTTGTTAATTGGTCTTCATGGCACCATCAAAACCAATTAAGAACCATCATTTTGAAGATATAAAGTTGAGTAAATAGTGACAGCATTTTCATTTATCCATTTTCACTCTTCCTCCACAAAGATCTCATTAATTTTCCATGAATTGTCTTGAACTCTTCGGCTCTCAGGATGGTCAGAAGATCTTTCTGTTTCCAGTACGATCCTGACGAGGAACATCTAAACACTGATTCTCAGTGACAACTTCAGATTTATCATCCCACAGATGTTCGGCTCGTTCCCAGTGTTTCAGACTGCTGCACAGACGCATATATCCAGGCCGTGAACAGCTGGCGACTGAGTCGTTTCCTCTGACCCCAGCACATTCGAACGGCGCCCCCTAAATAAACCTGTCAGATGTGGTTAGATATGGGCACTGCAGGGCAGTGTGCCAACTCCACCCACCTCTCAGGGCCCGCCATCTGTTAAATATGCCACAAGCGAGCCAAAAGACCTCTGAGACGCGCAACATCGAGAGGGGCTGGCGAACATTCAAATAAGCTCAATGTATTTGAAGTGGTTGTTTTGCAACTTTCTCTGATAAATTAAAACTCAGAGCAGGGGAAAACTATAACAGTGTCAGAAGCAGGCGAGCAAATAAGACCATTTTTCCACAAGATCGCAAACAAAAACAAGTAAATCAAGCAGATGAAATGATTAAGGATGTCTCCGGTAGATGGATGCACCATGTACTGTTCCATTACGACTGACAAATGAGATCAGCGTCGGAAAACATTACCTTTCAGCGAGAGCCTTGGCAAGCTATTGAGTTTGTTATATATAATTTATCGATATGAGAAATGTCAACAATAAAACACTGTCTATTTTAGACATATAGCATAGAACACTCTTTCTGTCTAGACAGGTACTAAAATTACTGTAACAGCTCAAATAGAGTAAGTGTCTGGTTATGTTGCTTCTGCACCCCTGGTGGCTCTAAACTGTAAAAAATAATTAAATGCCAAAGAAATGAGATTTATAATTTTAAAGATTTTTTTTAAGTCAAGATATTTACAAAAAAAATTTAAAGAAATTAAAAATAAAAATTTAGGGTTAAAAAGAATAAACGTAGTTAACTACTATATAAAGCAGAAACCAAATAGAAAAGGTCCAAAAGACTTAATTAATTTACAACGAAAAAAGACAAAGGAAAAAAAAGATAATTAAAAATAAAGCTGAAATAAAATAAAATAAAAATAATTATTAGATGAAAAACAAACTTATTGTATTTCAGTTACTTGCCAACACAGTATTTGTAATTTGTAAGTATTATTACTAAATTACTAAAATTATTAAAACTGAACTGAAATAAAAACATAAGCAAAATATAAATGTTAAATAACTAAAATATAAAAAATAATAAATAAATAAATAAACAAATAAATAAATAAATAAATTGAAATCAATATATCAAAATTATATAAAAAATAGGGCTGTCAAACAATTAATCGCAACCAAAATAAAAGTTTTTGTTTGCATAATATATGTATGTGTGTTCTGTGTATATTTATTATGTATACATAAATACACACACATACAGTATATATTTTGAAAATAATTACATGTATTTACATGTCTATATTTATATTTATATTCATATAATTTATATTATAAATAAATATACAAAAATAATGTTTTTCTGAAATATATACATGCATTTGTGTGTATTTATATATACATAATAATTATACACAGATAAATAATACTAAAATAACACTGGCAAAGACTATGGTTGAATCTCTAAGTGCGCAGAACTGCACTGGTGATCATACAGTACAATTAGTTTTTAATTAATTAACTTTTGCAAAACCAGCTAAGCATAGCAAAAGTTGTTGTGAGCAATATTAGCTTTAAAAACATACTTGAATGCATATTTCAAAAATCCAGTAGAAATAGTATCAAAATAGTTATCCTGCCACCATTGACTGAATACTATATTTTGAGCTTCATTAATTCTGTCCTTGAATGCTATAAATATCCTTTGATATAGTCCCTAAACAGAGGATCGTCTACAGCAAAGCAAGTGACAGTTACTTACATATTCACCGTAGGTATCCTGCACCACCGGAGGGGGAGGTCTGTACCCGGGTGGGGGCGGAGCTCCTCGTGCTCTCTGTGAGGGAACGCCCCTTACTCGGCTGGATGGAACCCTGCTGGGCAGAGCTCCTCTGGGCGCCACCCCCCGCGGGACTGCAGCCTGAGGAGGAGGAATGCCCCCTCTACACCTGCAGGACACATCCGCTCAAGTGAATTACATAAATATAATTAACTAAACATTAGAACTGGAGCAAGAATTCTTCATTTTAAAAAAATAAACACGGTAGTGTAAAAAATGGTGCGAAAAAAATACTCTGCAACAGAAATGTTTGGGCATAAATCGACGAAGTTATTGATGTTACATCTTTTTCCCAAAATATACTTAGATGCATTACATTACTTTTGTAGCCAAATATAAATTGTGCCTACACTATAAAAAAAAATGTTTTCCTATAAAAAAAGTTTATTTACAAAAAAGTTGTTAAAGAGTATTTAAATTAATAAAAGAGTATTACTATTTCAGTTTTTTCTACTTCACAATTTCAATGCAATTCAATGCATTACTTGCTGTTTCTTTGTTTTGTTTGTGAAATGTATTAGCAATTTTTAAGTGAAATTTGTTTAAGTGATTTTTTTTGTTTCAGTGCAAATTTGAGTTTCTTTACAAAAGTAAAAGGATAGAGCTAAAAAATATAAGTTTTAATATATTTATCTATTTGTTGTTCCTTATGTAATTGCAATAAATCCACAGATTTGATGACTTTAATATTAATCTAAGATATGGAAAACAGTATAGTAAAACAGAAATGTCCAAAATTTTACTATGGTGCATGTACGTTACTTACGTACTTATATATTTATACATTGAACTGAACAAAACTTATTGTTACGGGGTTGACGAGACGTCAGACGAGAGGATCCATTTGCAAGGCTTTATTCTTAAACATGGTCAGAACACAAGCAGGGTCAGTACATGGCAAACAGGTATGGCAGGGGCAAAACACAGAGCAGTCCGTAGAGCAAGCGTGGGTCGACGATCAGCATACGATATCCAGAGGGCTAGGCAGAGCGAATAATCCAGGAGCACGGGCAGGAATCAGAACACAGGGAATCTAACTATGAATACTTGGGAACGCTTGGTATGCAGACTAGGCTAACAATACTCGGCAGAGTGTAAGAGAAAGTCCAGAGTTTATATAGTGTGTGTGATTGGGTGATGGTGATGTGAGATTGTATTCAGGTGTGTGCGTGATCAGTGCAGACAGCTGTGTTGGTGCAGTGGATGATGGGAAATGTAGTCCTTGAGTGATCTGTGACTGACTGTGTGGTGTGAAAGTCCACGTGATGGGTGAGTGACCTCTAAGGTGAATGACCGTAAGTTCGTGGCTTGGATTTATGACATAGCCCCCCCCCCCAAGGAGCGGCTTCCAGACGCTCCTAAACAATCCTAGGAGGGCGGAGGAGCGGAGGCGGAACGACGGAGGGCCAGGTCCATGTGGAAGCCAGGGCGGAGAGGATGGAACTGGAACCCACCAGGGCGGAGCAGGCAGATCTGGAGCCCACCAGGGTGGAGCAGATGGACCCGGAGCCCACCAGGGCGGAGCAGACAGAACTGGAGCCCCCCAGGGCGGAGCAGATGGACCTGGAGCCCACCAGGGCGGAGCGGACGGGACTGGAGCCCCCCAGGGCGGAGCGGACGGGACTGGAGCCCCCCAGGGCGGAGCGGACGGGACTGGAGCCCCCCAGGGCGGAGCGGACGGGACTGGAGCCCCCAGGGCGGAGCAGACGGGACCGGAGCCCCCCAGGGCGGAGCAGACGGGACCAGAGACCACCAGACCGGAGTAGGACCGTAAACCAGGCAGGAAACCATGTCTGAGTCTGAGATCTGGGGGGAAACAGAGACAGACAACACAGAGAGAGCAGAGACAGACAACACAGGGAGAGTAGAGACAGACAACACAGGGAGAGCCTTCCTGGTCTCAGGGGCCGTGGCAGAGCAGGTCTGGGAGTCACAGGCAGCCTCCATAGCCGTGCCACGGCAGGACGGGGAATCACTGACGGCCTCCCTAGCCGTGACAGGGCAGGACAGGGAATCACAGGCAGCCTTGATAGCCGTGACAGGACCTGACAGGAATTCACAGGCGGTCTCTATAGTCGTGACTGGGCAGGACAAAGACTCACAGGCGGCCTTCACAGCCGTGACTGGGCAGGACATGGGATCACAGGCGGCCTCTATAGCCGTGACTGGGCAGGACAAGGAATCACAGGCGGCCTCTAGAGCCGTGACTGGGCAGGACAAGGAATCACAGGCGGCCTCTATAGCCGTGACTGGGCAGGACAAGGAATCACAGGCGGCCTTCACAGCCGTGACTGGGCAGGACATGGAATCACAGGCGGCCTCTATAGCCGTGACAGGACAGGGCGAGAGTTCATAGACGGCCTCCATGGCCGGGGCAGGACAGGGCGAGAGCTCATAGACAGCCTTCCTAGCCGTGACAGGACAGGGTGAGAGTTCATAGACGGCCTCCATAGCCGGGGCAGGACAGGGCGAGAGCTCATAGACAGCCTTCCTAGCCGTGACAGGACAGGGTGAGAGTTCATAGACGGCCTCCATGGCCGGAGCAGGACAGGGCAAGGACTCATAGACAGCCTTCCTAGCCGTGACAGGACAGGGTGAGAGTTCACAGGCGGCCCTCCTAGCCGTGACAGGGCAGGGTGAAAGTTCACAGGAGGATACCACCGACACCTCTGGAGGTTCTGCAGCTAACACCGCCACCTCTGGAGGTTCTACGGTGGTAACATGACCGGCTGAGAGTACATTGCTGGGCGCCACCACCTTGCAAGGGGCTGAGGCGAGCACCACCTCTTGGGGAGGTTCTGCAGCGGACGCCATCCCCTGGGGCAGTTCAGTGATGGTGTATGCGGCCCAAATGCAACATAAAGCGATCCCTATCATGGGAAGAGCTTCAGACAGGGACATCAGTTCAGGGACAGGAGGGCCAAAGTGAGTGGATTTGGGGATACCAGCAGTGCGTACAGACACCAGCGGTGCATCCCTCACGCTGGATATCAAACAGGAAACTCGAAGGACTGACCTTAAATCTCTGGGTGGAATAGGCTCTGGCTGAGGAGCTGAGACGTGAAGAGGCTCTGGCTGAGGAGCTGAGACGTGAAGAGGCTCTGGCTGAGGAGCTGAGACGTGGCGTGACTCTGGCTGGTCAGCTGTGACGTGGCGTGACTCTGGCTGGTCAGCTGTGAGTTGGGTGAGTTCATGATGATCCACAGTGGCTTGGTGTGACTCTGGATGATGAGCCGAGACGTGGTGTGACTCTGGCTGGAGAGCCGAGACGTGGTGTGACTCTGGCTGGAGAGCCGAGACGTGGTGTGACTCTGGCTGGAGAGCCGAGACGTGGTGTGACTCTGGCTGGAGAGCCGAGACGTGGTGTGACTCTGGCTGGAGAGCCGAGACGTGGTGTGACTCTGGCTGGAGCGCTGTGCTTTGGTTGGACTCGTGACGATCAACTGTGGCTTGGCGTGACTCGTGACGATCAACTGTGGCTTGGCGTGACTCGTGACGATCAACTGTGGCTTGGCTTGACTCGTGACGATCAACTGTGGCTTGGCTTGACTCGTGACGATCAACTGTGGCTTGGCTTGACTCGTGACGATCAACTGTGGCTTGGCTTGACTCGTGACGATCAACTGTGGCTTGGCTTGACTCGTGACGATCAACTGTGGCTTGGCTTGACTCGTGACGATCAACTGTGGCTTGGCTTGACTCGTGATGATCAACTGTGGCTTGACTGGGCTTTTTAAAATAGGCCGTGACTTGACTTGGTTCTTTAACATCAGCGGCGACTTGACTTGGCTTTTTAACATAGGCTGTGGCTTGACTTGGCTTTTTAACATAGGTTGTGACTTGACTTGGTTCTTTAACATCAGCGGCGACTTGACTTGGCTTTTTAACATAGGCTGTGGCTTGACTTGGCTTTTTAACATAGGCTGTGGCTTGACTTGGCTTTTTAACATAGGCTGTGACTTGACTTGGCTCTTTAACATCAGCTGGGACTTGACTTGGCTCTTTAACATAGGCTGTGGCTTGACTTGGCTCTTTAACATCAGCTGGGACTTGACTGGGTTTGTGACTGGCAGCAATGACGCTGCGGGGTGTTGTTGTGGCCGCCATTTTGTGAGCGTGCTCTAGCGCGGCTGTGATCACACAATTGGGTGCGGTGTCTCGTTCCTCCGCGACCCCCACAGTGAATGCTGAACCGACCGTCAATAAAGCATAGTCCAGAAACTGACTGAGAGATGAACGGGGACCCTCATGGATTAGCCGTGACTTTAGCGGCTGATTAATGCCCTCACAAAAGAAGTCTATGAGTACACAGTCCGGCAGATCAGAGTAATAAGCAATGTTCAAATATTCTTGAATATAGTCCTCCAGCGAACGTGTGCCCTGTTTGAGGGATACTAACAGCCTTGCAATATCCATACCTGGCCATTGTCCACTTGAAAAGCCGCTGGATCCTTGTGTTGCCGAGTATTCTGTTACGGGGTTGACGAGACGTGAGACGAGAGGATCCATTTGCAAGGCTTTATTCTTAAACATGGTCAGAACACAGGCAGGGTCAGTACACGGCAAACAGGTATGGCAGGGGCAAAACACAGAGCAGTCCGTAGAGCAAGCGTGGGTCGACGATCAGCATACGATATCCAGAGGGCTAGGCAGAGAGAATAATCCAGGAGCACAGGCAGGAATCAGAACACAGGGAATCTAACTATGAATACTTGGGAACGCTTGGTATGCAGACTAGGCTAACAATACTCGGCAGAGTGTAAGAGAAAGTCCAGAGTTTATATAGTGTGTGTGATTGGGTGATGGTGATGTGAGATTGTATTCAGGTGTGTGCGTGATCAGTGCAGACAGCTGTGTTGGTGCAGTGGATGATGGGAAATGTAGTCCTTGAGTGATCTGTGACTGACTGTGTGGTGTGAAAGTCCATGTGATGGGTGAGTGACCTCTAGAGGTGAATGACCGGAAGTTCATGGCTTGGATTTATGACACTTATATTATTTTTAGTGCAGTCAAATGATTAATCGTGATTAATCGCATCCAAAATAAAAGTTTTTGTTCACATAATATATGAGTGTGTACGGTGTATATTTATTATGTATATATAAATGCACACACATGCATGTATATATTTAAGAAAAATATGTTACGTTTATATATTAAATATATTTATATATGATATAATGTATATGAATAAAAATATATACACGTAAATACTTGTAAATATTTTCAAAATATATGCAGTATGTGTGTGTATTTATATATACATAATAAATATACACAGTACACATACATATATTATGTAAACAAAAACTTTTATTTTGGATTCGATTAATCGCGATTAATCGTTTGACAGCACATATTATTTTACATTGTTTCAATGTAAAATCCTGAAAAAAGAACACTAAAAATTATGCAACTCAGTTTCCATAAAAAAAAAAGCATATATATATATACTTTTTTTATATATATATATATATTTTTATATATATATATATAAAATATTAAGCAGCACAACTGTTTTCAACATTGATAATAAAGCTTTGCCATTTAATATGCATCTTTCAACTGACAGACAGACAGATCAATTCTAGTTTCTGGCTATCATTTAGTAAATAACAATATGCCGTTGATTATATTATATCCTCCAGTGGAAGATTACTTTGACGGTTTGATTGAATTGTCCTCTCCAACTATGATGAAAATGAGACTGGTTTGAGGAAATGACATTAGTGTCAGTACATGTGAGAATAAGTCTGTCATTTATACCGCATGAAACTCTCAGTGGAGTTTCAAATCTTTTTCTCATTAAACAGCAGAAAAAAATCAACAAGCAGAAAAGGTGAAATTAAGGAGTTAATTAGTTTTGTTTACTTGTTATCCTGCTATTTCTCAGTTTGGAAGTTTCTGCTCTAGGTGTGATTACAGTACAGTGGTCCGCTGTCGTACCTGTGCGGTCCCGGCGCTGGCGTTCCTCTGCCTCGTGTGCTGCTCTTGCCTCTGGCCGCTGGGACTTTGGCATCCTCCGAGCCGCCGTTCAGATACGTCAGCTCCTGTAGCTGAGCCTGTCTGATCTCATCATTATAGTCCTGTACGACACACACACACAGTTAATGAGCTGTAACGCGCAATAATGGTTCACTTGTTTTTCAAGGGGAAATATATGCACCCTGCAACCCCAAACGCGCACCAGCATGTGTTTTTCCCCAAGAGGAGGCATTCTGTAAATAAATAGTAACATTTAATGTAGCTTTTCATTAGCATAACAGATGTGACTGTGAGATATTATATACATAAAGTCAATACTGTGCACAAATGTGAACATATGCATAGTGTTTGATAGAGAAGATCCAGAAAATTAGATGAATCTGCAAAGCACTTAACTTCTCCAATGTAACATATTTGTAACTAAAATAGGATATTTGACAAAGAAGGACTTGATTTTATCCACCATGCACTGTAAAAAAGATTTTTTGAAGTTGTAAATAAAGCTAAGATTATTAAAGTATGTTTTACAAGAAAATACTATTCCAGTTTTTCTACTTCAAAAATAGTACATATAATTCAACATGTCATTTGCCATTTCTTTGCATTTTTATTTTAGTATCATTGAGATACTACTAAAGTTTTTATTAATATTTTGAATTAGTTTTTATTTTTATATTTTCTGCTTTTATTTTAATATTAGCTTAAAGGGGTCCTATTATGTTTTTTCACTTTTTGAATTTTAGTCAGTGTGTAGTGTGTATGTTTGGGCATAAAACGATCTACAAAGTTACAAATCTCAAAGTCCACTCCAAAGGGAGATATTTCGTTTTTAAAAAATCCCTTTTCAAGAACTACAACGAACGGCTTGTTTGGACTACAAAGTTGTTTTCCTGTATTTGTGATATCACAAAGATAAATCCCACCTACGGAAATTCGAATGGTTGGCGGGTGGGGAGAATGCTTGGTTGAGCACTGCACGTTTCAAAATCGAAACCCGTTGCGGGTGTTTTTATATCACTGTATTTCTGATGGAAACCGACTGTTTTCAGAAAATTTTGGATGTCATTTTCATTTCATCTTGCATGTAATGTCTGATAAAGCAGCGTTTGTGAGCGGAGCTCTGTTTTGTGTACAGTGTTACTGGGGAAACCTCGCTCTCTACCACTCCAACAGTGCCTCCCGCTGGCAGAGAATGAATTTGCATATATATGTCGCCACAAATAGTGTAAGCCTGTGGGACTATGGTATAAATAAATTCAACTGTATAACAGTTTCAGTGCAATTCATGTTATGTTAGAATTAAAGAACAATAAACATAATACATATTACCGTTGCACTTATCTGTACATAGTCAATGCATTTATGTTTAAGCTGTTGTTGACATCCTATCTAAAATGTGATTTAGGCACAAAAAACAACAACAATAACATTACCACTTTAATATCTCTTGCAATATCCGTGCGTGCAAAGGTTCTGCGTGATCCTCTTGTTCAATATTCTCGGGGTCTGAATTGATATGGCAATATTGACGAACTTGCTGTTTTGGCAAGGGGCGGGGCAGTACTGAAACACCGTCTAAGCTGTTCGCCAATCACAACGCACTGGGACAGCTCAATCACAACACATTTCGTTCTAGTTTTGATTAACTATAAAATAGCCCTGTTTCTTTGTAATTGTTTGTGAAATTCACTAGTCAAGTCAAGTCAATTCAAGTCTGCTTTATTGTCAATTCTGCCACATGTACAGCACATACATACAGAGAATTGAAATTGCGTTACTCTCAGACCCTTGGTGCATACAGTTAACATTAAACACTGACAGTAGACGTACAAATACAGATAAATAGTTTAAACATATGTACATACAAACTATACAGATATACAAATGAGGACATTGTAGAAAAAAAAGAGCTAGAAAAAGTGGCATAGGCACATGGCAGATAGTGCAAACCAGTTAAAATCAAAACTGTGCAGATATAATGTGTAGTGCAAAGGAGCTTATCAGAGGGCTCTGCGGGTGAGACGGGTGCTGTAAATGTCCTGGAGGGAGGGGCGAGAGACACCAACAATCTTCTCAGCTGCTCTCACTATGCGTTGAAGGGTCTTGCGGCAGGATGCATTGCAAGCGCCATACCACACAGTGATGCAGCTAGTCAGGATGCTCTCGATGGTGCCTCTGTAGAAGGTGCACATGATGGAGGCCGGGGCTCTGGCTCTTCTCAGTTTGTGGAGGAAGTAGAGACGCTACTGTGCTTTCTTGGCTAGTGCTGCAGTGTTGTTAGTCCAGGAGAGGTCCTCTGTGATGTGCACACCCAGGAACTTGGTGCTGCTCACTCTCACCACAGTCGCACCGTTGATGGTCAGAGGAGCATGCTGAGTGTGCACTCTCCTGAAGTCAACAACAATCTCCTTCGTCTTCTCCACATTCAGAGAGATTGTTGTCACTGCACCACCCGGCCAGGCGGCTCACCTCGCTCCTGTAGTTTGTCTCATCTCTGTTGCTAATGAGACCCACCACAGTCGTGTCATCTGCAAACTTAATGAAAAGGTTAGTGTTGTGTGACGGTGTGCAGTCGTAGGTCAGCAGACTGAAGAGGAGGGGGCTCAGCACACATCCTTGGGGGGGCCCCTGTGTTCAGTGTGATGGTGCTGGATGTGTTAATGCCGACTCGTACTGCCTGAAGTCTCCCAGTCAGGAAGTCCAACAGCCAGTTGCACAGAGAGGTGTTGAGCCCCAGCTGGACCAATTTGTGAGTGAGCTGTTGAGGGATGATTGTGTTGAATGCTGAACTGAAATCTATGAACAGCATTCTTACATACAAGTCTTTTTTGTCCAGATGTGTGAGGGCTGGGTGGAGGGCGATGGCATCATCGGTCGAGCGGTTGGACCGATATGCAAACTGGAAGGGGTCCAGGGAGGTGGGGAGGACAGACTTGATGTGGTGCTTGATGTGGTGCATGTTCAAAGCACTTCATGATAATAGGAGTAAGTGCGACTGGACGGTAGTCATTGGAGCAGGATGGAGATGACTTCTTCGGGACTGGAATGATGGTGGTAGCTTTGAAGCATGTGGGGACAACAGCCTGACTTAGTGAGATGTTGAAAATGTCTGTGAAAACATCAGTGAGTTCCACTGCACAGTTTATCAGTACACGCCCAGGAATGTTGTCAGGACCCGGAGCTTTGCGTGCATTGATCCTGCTGAGGGATCTCCTCATGCTGTCCGGGGACAGCATCATCACCTGGTCGCCGGGAGGAGGTGGAGCCTTCTGTGCAGTGGTGCTGTTTTGTGCCTCAAAGCGAGCAAAGAAGGCATTCAGCTCGTTCAGCAGGGGGATGGTGCTGTCACAGGTCTGTGGTGGGGGCTTGTAGTCCGATATGGTCTGTATCCCCTGCCACAGGCTCAGAGTGTCTCTGCTGTCGCTGAAACGATGGACTATCCTCCTGGAGTACTATCTCTTGGCCTCTCTGATGCCGCGGGATAGGTTGGCCCTAGCTGTCTTCAGGCCCTCCTAATCTCCAGCTCTGAAGGCAGCGTTCCGAGCCTTCAGGAGTCTGTAGACCTCCCCTGTCAGCCACGGCTTCTGGTTGGCCCGGACAGTGATAGTCTTTGTGACCGTTACATCATCAACACACTTGGTGATGTAGGCAGTGACAGTCTCTGAGTACTCTTGGAGGTCTGTGGTGTTGTTGTATGTGGCAGCCTGCTTAAACATATCCCAGTCAGTGGTGTCAAAACAGTCTTGAAGTGCCTCTGACGACCCTTCCGGCCACACTTGTATCTGTTTGTGTACTGGTTTGATGACTTTAACGAGCGGTCTGTATGCAGGCATTAGCATGACAGTGATGTGGTCTGAGGCTCCGAGGTGGGGGAGGGGTAGGGCCTTGTATGCTCCTCTCTGGGTGGTGTAAACAAAGTCCAGAGTGTTGTTTCCCCTTGTTGGAAAGTCTATGTATTGGTATATTTTTGGGAACACACTCTTTAAGTCTGCGTGGTTGAAATCCCCAGCCAAGATGAGAAAAGCATCTGGGTGGGCTGTCTGCTGCTCACTGATGTGCTGGTACAGATAATTTAGTGCCTCACTCCTGTTGTTGTTGTTGGAGCTGGGAGGGATGTATACAGCAATGAGCAGTATGGCTGTATATTCCCTCGGTAGATAGAACGGCCGGCACTTAATAATCATAAACTCCACCAGGGGTGAGCAGTGTTTGCAGACCACAACAGTGTCGCGGCACCATGCATCATTGATGTAAACACAAATCCCACCGCCGCGGATCTTACCTCCCTCGACGAGAGCTCTGTCTGCTCGATAGCATGTTAGCTGGTCGAGCTGAATGGAGCAGTCCGGTACGCTGTTGTTAAGCCATGTTTCCGTAAACACAAAAACACAACAGTCTCTTACAGTCCTCTGAGTAGAGCGAAGTAGTCGGATGTAGTCCAGTTTATTGTCCAAAGAGCGTACGTTCGCGATGGTGGGGATAGCTGGCTTGTGTGGGTTAGCCGCTAGCCTAGCTCGGATACCTCCGCGCTTACCCCTCTTCTGCTTCCTCTCACGCCGCTTGTAGCGCCTCCGCTGTGGGTGAGATGCAGTAGTGGGGGTCGGTGATGGTGTAGGCCGAGGTCCCGCAGCTCTACGGCGTGTGCGGAGTTTAACTCTAAAAATGTGATTCTGCCGACATCGAGCAAAAACTCACAATTGTATGCGCGCTTATAGACAGGTAGACGTGACGAAGATGTACAAAAACATTGCGACTTACAAGACAAAAAACACGAAAACACCGTTCTGTCGGGAGAGAGAGAAGTCGCTGCGTCTGCGCGCGGCGCCATTGTAGAAGGAAGCACTAGAAATGTCTAAGTGAAAATATTTTCTAAGCCATTCTAATTTTTTTCCTCTGGACTGTTGACTCCTTGGACAAAACTTGACTAGTATAAATCCAAATTTACAAACCAGTTAATATGTATTTTGGCCTGAAGGTAGTATTGTAATTGTTCATTAAATTTACAAGTTAATAGTGAGAATTAACCTCCAAAATAAAGTGTGACCAAAATTGGATTTTTAAACCAGTGAATGTGTATTTTTGGTCTGAAGGTAATAAACGCTGCAATCAGAACATGAAAGATGATGATGTTAATGCTCAGTTTGTGTTTAGAAGATTGTAGAAACATGTACAAACAGACGTACAGGAATAAGAAATTTTTTGATCTCCTCCAGAGCGTGACCCATTCTCACATACGCTTCAGCAGGCGGCGCGAACACCTCGATGAGCACGTGAAGATCTTCGTTAAGGTGATGATACTTTGCCTCTCCGCTCTTTCGCAGTTCTTCTTCCTGTTAACAAATGCGTTTGAAAAAAGAAAAAATTACACATTTGCAAGCATTTGCTATACAAAGTTGATGTACAGGAACTAAAATATGTTTTTTTATTAATTTATTAATTAATTAATTAGAAGAAAGAAGGGGGTGTCCCAATACTTTTGTCTATATAGTGTATGTACAAGTCATTGGTGTTTGGTGATGAGTTTTTGGCTCAAGGTCTGCATTTACAGTCACACCAGAGGTGTTAAACTGGGATTAGGACTTGGTTTTATGCAGACCAGTAAAGTTCTTCCACACTGACTGAATCAATAATTTTCTTTTTGAACCTTGCCTTATACACAGAGGCATTGTCATGTTAGAATAGAAAAGGGTCCTGTCCAAACTGTTGCTACAATATTAGAAGCACACAATTTCCTGGAATATCATTATATGCTTTAACATTAAGATTTTTACTCATAGAAATTACTAAAGTAGTCAAACCCAATACTTTTGGCAATATAGTGTATATATATATATATATATATATATATATATATATATATATATATATATATATATATATATACATACAATTACATTAAAATTTGTAAAAAAAAGGAAAAAAGTACAAATAAATAAATAAATAATTTAAAAAGAGACAATGTTGACCTTTTTCCACCTTTGAAATATCACGTTCAGGACACAAGAGGATGTAAATAAATAAATAAGCTAAATTAATAAACCGCACATAGTAATCATGCCATGCATATTCAATTCAATTAAAATGTAAATTCCATATGCAAACACATTAACACTGGGCATGAGTTTGGGGGGGGGGGGTAGCTGACATAAAGCACTGTTAGGTGGCATAAAGCAAAAGAGCAATTTAACAGGAACTGTGAGACAGAAACATGGCAAAGTATTACATCAGCCCACCAGTCAGATGCACATATGACGCCACTTTATTTTAAAAGCAGGGTGAGATTTTCATTCAGCTCGGCTTTTAGTTGGAGAGCAAAGCACGCTGTTATGCGTGTGCTTGTCTCCTGTGCTTCCTCTAATGTCATGCAGTTAATCTGGTCTCTTTAAGACAGTAGCAGTTATGCAAACGAGCTGCTAATTTCATCCACAAATCTGCTGTTTACTGAAAGAGGTCAGTTTAGTGCAGATATGCTGAGGTAACGGAGTGTGTGTGTATGAAACGGCAGTAAGCATGCGCTAATCAACTAATTGCCAAAAAAAATCAACTAGTGAGGTTGACATTTATAGTACTGTTTTTATTTGTTTGGTTTTGATTTTCAAATAATTTTCATATTTGTATAGGACTGTATACAATTTTGAGAAAGCTCATTTCCACCACTGAATTTTTAAATGAATGAATGAATCTGCAAATTGTGCACATTTCTGATAAAAAAAGAGTCAGAATTATGAGATATAAACTTGCAACTGCTAGGGAAAAAAGTCAAAATTGTGAGATCAAACAGTTGCAAGTACCTTCTTAACTTCTGATTATTTGAAAAAAAAAAAACAGAATTGCAAGATGTAAAATCAAAATTCAGATGAAAAAAATGTCAGAACTGTGAGATTAAAGTCGCCAATTACCTTTTTTATTTTTATTCAATGGTGGAAACAAAAAAAACAGAATTCAAAGAAAAAAATCTGGATTGCAAGATATTAACTCTGCTGGGAAAAAAAAAACTGAATTGCAAGATGTAAAAACAAAAAGTTAAAATTGTGAGATTAAAGAGTCACATTTCTTTACTTTTTTTTATTCCATGGTGGAAATAATAATAATAATAATAAATGGGAAATGTAAACAAGAAAAAAAGTCAAAATAGCGAGACGAACGTAAACTCGGAAGTCAAAATTGCACGATTTAAACTCATAATTACGATGGAAAAAGTCAAAATTGCAAGATTTAAACTCATAATTAAGAGGGGAAAAAGTCAAAACTGCAAGATTTAAACTCAGAATTATGAGAAAAAAGTACAAATTGCACGATTTAAACTCATAATTACGATGGAAAAAGTCAAAATTGCAAGATTTAAACTCATAATTATGAGGGAAAAAACGTCAAAATTTAAAGATTTAAACTCAGAATTATGAAGAAAAATTGTGAAAATTTTGGAACAAACAGAATTCAGGGGAAAAAGTCAGAATTTTTTTTTTAAAAAAGCCTCAATTACCATTTAATGTTTTTTTATTCTTTGGAAAAACAAGCTTCCAGGCAAAACAGTGTTTGCATGAGCATATTTTTGGATGCACACACATATATGAAGTTTTCTAAACTGCTTCCAAAAACAAGCTCTTGTGGGGTTTGGGGCGTGTATGTTTACTATCAACATCGTTTGGTAAATTCTGTGAAATTCATTTCTGCAAATTCTAGTACATCAAAGAGAATTATGAGCTTCAAGCAAATCTCTCCTCTCTGCTGTGGGACGGAGCTGCAGGAGAATCTCCAAACTTCTTAAAACCGTGCAGGTGAGCATTCCAGATCCAAACCGGACAATTTGCGGTGCACAATTCCCCCCCTCTCTCGCCTTTCTCCACAGAGAGCTTGTTCACCAAAATCTGACAGGACCGGAGGAGTGCAGCAGTCAATAACAACATGCCCAATTAGTAGATAAAATCTTCCAGAACACCCTGAGCTCTGGAATAGCTGTCTGAAGGGAGAAGATTGCTCGTGTGAACGCTGAATGTAATTGCAGCACGCTTATACATGCACACATCAAAATCACCTGAGGCTGAGCTGTTCAGAAACAGACAGAAACCAGAGCTATATGCACACAATCTGCTGGGGGAAAATGTCAATAATGTAAAGATACATATCATGGATTTTCCTGAACCTTTTAAAATAAATATTGCATGCAACAAGTTAGCAAATTAGAGCCAGCTAATTAAAGGTACAGTAACAAAAACAGCCTGTTTTAAAAGTATGGAGAGAAAGTAAGGTAAACATTAGAATGATTTCTGAAGGATGACACTGTGTGATGCTGAAGTAATGATGCTGAGAATTCAGTATTCCATCACAGGAATAAATTACATTTGAAAATATATTCAAATAGAAAACAGTTATTTTAAATTATAATATTATTATTAGACAAAACCTTATCTAAAACAAAATCTAAAATTAAAGTTTCTACTGTTTAAAGCATATAATTACATGTCTTTCTTAATTGCGATTTCAAATACAATTTACACCCTAAAGTGTATTAAAATTATATATATAATATTATATATATATATATATTATATATATATAGACACACTTTGGACATTTGCAAATAAAGGTTGAGATTTTACAATTGTATCTACGTGTATAGATTGAGCCTGTATTAAAATAATTTACAGTCCTGAACTGAACGGATCATCTAAAATTAAACTATTGTTTTTGGTGCAAGAAACATTGATTTAAGTGGTGTTCAGGCAGAAAACGTCTCGGGTTACTTGCATAACCCTTGTTCTCTGAATAGGGAATGAGACGCTGCATAAGCTAAGACGCTTTGGGAATGCCCTTAGGGTGTGCCGATTGTCTGAAGCCCTTATAGAATCACGCCAATTTATTGGCTGATGGCGCGGACACCGTCTTCGACGTACTTACGTCGCCTCCTTATACTGGCGAACGCACCATCTGCTCCTCAGATTTCTCTGCCCGAAAAGGCCCCTGTCGGCAGCGTGAGGAGCTTGGCAGCAAACGCAGCGTCTCGTTCCCTATTCAGAGAACAAGGGTTACGCGAGTAACCCGAGACGTTCTCTTTCATAGGTTCACTCAACGCTGCATAAGCTAAAACGCTTTGGGAACGATATACCAAACACGCCAAGCTAAAAACGCTGCCCTATCTGGCCCGTTTATGAACCAGACAGCATACACGGCTGGGTCAAGCAGATAAAACCTTGGAACCTGGAGCCGTGTCAAGATTCAAGTTATAGAACCTGATAAAAGTGTGTGGAGAAGACCATCCTGCCGCTACACAAATATCCTCTAGGGGGACCCCTCTAAAAAGAGCTTGAGAAGAAGCCACGCTCCTAGTAGAATGCGCCCGAATGCTGAGAGGTGAAGAAAGACCACGCACCTCATAAGCCAGCGAAATAGCGTCCCTCACCCAGTGAGAATTTCTGTGCTTCGATGTGGCAAGCCCACGGCAGCCAGCACCAAAACATACCAACAACTGGGGAGATTTCCTCCAATGGCTGGAGCGGTCCACATAGATCTTCAAAGCTCGGACAGGACAGAGCATGTGAAGCCTTTCATCCTCGCCTGAAGCAAAGGGAGGCGGATGGAAAGAGTGAAGTGTGACCACCTGAGAGCGAAATGATGCTGATAAAACCTTAGGAACATAGCCAGGCCTAGGCCGTAAGGTCACCTTGACCAGACCCAGGGCGAAGTCCAAACACATCTCGCTGACAGAGAGAGCTTGCAAGTCCCCAACTCTTTTCAAAGACATTAGCGCCAACAAAAGAGTAACCTTGAGAGTCAGAATCCGTTCTGGAGCTGACTCTAAGGGCTCAAATGGGGCTGTCATAAGGCCCTCAAGGACGACAGATAAGTCCCAAGAAGGAACTCCAATGGGGCGTACTGGTCTCAGACGCCGGACACCACGCATAAACGCAGAGACCATCCAATTTCTTCCCAGGGGAATCTCATCCAGCTCTCTCCGAGCAGCGATGGCCGCAACATAAACCCTTAAGGTGGTAGCAGCTGCCCCTGCCGCAAGTTTCTCTTGCAGGAACTCCAGCACTGAACCAATAGGGCAGCTGACTGGGTCCACTGCATGGACTAAACACCAAGACTCAAAGACCTTCCATTTAGTACAGCTTCCTAGTGGAGGGGGCTCTGGCACTAGTGATAGTCTCCTGAACCTCAGCAGGAAGACCAGAGGTCAAAACCCGTGGCCCTGGATGGGCCATACCCACAGTTTCCAGATCTCGGGTTGAGGTTGCCAGATCTTGCCCTGAAGCTGAGAGAGCAGGTCCTGCCTGATCGGAATCTCCCAAGGGGGCCGATACAGAAGAGGAATCAGCTCCGAGAACCACGTCTGGGATGGCCAGAAGGGGGCTAGGAGTAGGAGACGGACATCGCTCTCCTTCACCATGCACAGAACTGCCGGAAGCAGCTTGACAGGCGGAAACACATATAGCCTCATGTCCGGCCAAGGGTGAGCGAACGCATCTATGCCCAGAGGTGCCGGGGAACTCAGGGAGAACGAAAGCGGGCATTGGGACGACTCCTGCGACGCAAAGAGTTCCACTTCCGCTTTGCCGAACAACTCCCAAATCTGGGCTACCGTATGATGGTTCAACATCCACTCCCCCGACCTGAGCTTCTGTCTCGACAGAAAGTCAGCTGCGAGGTTCAAGACTCCCGGGACATGAACCGCTCTCAAGGAGAGGAACTTGTCCTGAGCCCAAAGGAGGAGACGGCGTGCATGCCTGTTTAGGGTGCGCGACCGTGAACCCCCTTGGCGATTTATATGGGATACTACCGCCATGTTGTCCGTCCTGACAATCACATTGCACCCCCTGAGTGAGGGGAGAAAGTGAATCAGTGCCAGGAAGACGGCTCTCAGCTCTAGGCAGTTTATGTGCCAGGAGAGGAACTCTCCCGTCCAAACCCCGCACGCCGGTCTGCCTTCGAAGACCGCGCCCCAGCCTGTCAGGGATGCGTCCGTTGTGACCATTTGGCGACGATGAATCGTGCCCATTCTGACTCCACTCCGGAGAAAAAGGGGGTCCCGCCATATTAAAAGGGTGCGAAAGCAACTGCGTGACACCCTTACTAGGCGAGTGGCTGGTCCTGTGGAGCGGACCCCTGAAAGTTTCATCCAGCAAAGGAACAGCCTCATGTGGAGCAACCCCAGGGGCAGCACAGGGGAGGCTGCGGCCATGAGGCCTAAGAGCCTGCGACTAATGTTCACGTAGACATGATGGTCTAGCTTGAAGCGGGCCAAACATGTATTGAGGCTGGAAATCCGGGCAGGAGCCAGACGGGCCTGCATTTGAACGGAATCCAAGTGAACTCCCAAAAACACAGTTTGTTCAGAAGGGGAGAGAACACTCTTCTTGGTGTTCAATCTGAGGCCAAGAGCACGAATGTGGCGGAGGACGACAT
This sequence comes from Aspiorhynchus laticeps, assembly GCA_023376895.1. Taxonomy (NCBI): domain Eukaryota; kingdom Metazoa; phylum Chordata; class Actinopteri; order Cypriniformes; family Cyprinidae; genus Aspiorhynchus; species Aspiorhynchus laticeps. The sequence goes on from CM041793.1 coordinate 43,364,898, forward strand.
CTCTTTGACGGATCACTGACTCCCAGGAGTGGGCCAGAATGAGCCAATCGTCCAGGTAGTTGAGTACACGAATGCCCTGGAGCATCAAGGGGGCCAGAGCAGCATCCATGCACTTTGTGAACGGAGCCAAGGCCAGGCCAAAGGGAAGAACCTGTATTGGTAAACCTTCCCTCCAAAGGTGAACCGAAGGAACTTCCTGTGCCGCCGAACTACTTGAATATGAAAATAGGCATCTTTCAGGTCGATAGTGACAAACCAGTCTCCCACTTGAATCTGAGACAGAATAGTCTTCAACGTCAACATCTTGAACTTCCCTTTGTAAAAGGAGAGGTTCAGATGACGCAGGTCTAGAATAGGTCGTAGACCGCCGTCCCTCTTTGGCACAAGAAAGTAGCGACTGAAAAAGCCTCGTTCCAGGTCCGATTGAGGGATTTCCTCTATTGCCCCCTTGAGGAGGAGGGAGGACAGTTCCTGCTGTAGCACAGAAGCCTTTGAGGCGCTGCTTACTACTGTCAGGTGAACCCTGTCGAAGCGGGGGGGATTGCGGCCAAACTTAAGTGTGTAGCCAGACCGAATTCTGTGGAGAATCCAAGGCGATACCCCTGGTAGACGCTCCCATTCGTGAAAGAAATGCGATAGAGGAAGCAGAGTGTTGTAGTCTAGGAGACATACCTGTGTTGGGGTGTCGAGAAGGTCCTGAGGGGGTGACGTTGTCCACCATGAAGGAAAGCCTTTGGCGTCCTCGTTCAGGATGAGGGAGTCCACGGGGACTGATGTACTGGACAGAAAAGTGGCCGGTATGGGGCCTGTAGGCTGTGGGAGGGAGCCGAACATGTCTCCTATCACACGAGCAACGGGTGACGAAGGAACCGGTAGTAGGGGGAGAAAGCACGATGCATCTCCCGACTGCCACACTGAAAGAGATTGAAGATGGCCGTTTGCTGCATGCCGAAACCTGCTGGGCGGGCGTGACAGATTTGAGTGAGGAGAGTGCGTTAGAGGCGGGCAGAAACATTTGAACGGTCTGGCCCTGCCTCGTGAGGTTTCTGACAAAACTCTCCTCATCCTGACCCGAGAGTCAGGAGCGACTTGATGGAGCTGAAGCGGCAGGCCTGTCGGGCCGCTTCAGATCAATCCGCCTGCGAGGTCGCCGGTGGGGCAATGGTCGGCCGCGGGCTCCCCAGACCGTGGTCGGAGGGGGATGAGCCGGGGCGCTGCTCCTACTGGCGGTCTCCTTCCTGGGCAAGGAGCACTCTCTAGACAAGGAGGAGGAGGGAGTGTTAGAGTGGTCCCTCGTCCTCCTAGGCATAAACTGCCTGAGGGCAGCTGACTGAGACTTGGCGGACCGAAGCTTCTCCACCACAGAGCTGACTGCCTCCACAAATAGTCCAGTTTGAGAGATGGGGGGTCAAGGAGAAAAACTTTCTCCTTCTCACGAATCTCCATGAGATTAAGCCATAGTTGGCACTCTGCAGCTACCGAGTCCGCCATAGAGCGTCCTAGAGCACGAGCAGTGTGCTTAGTGGCTCTGAGGGCCAAGTCTGTGGCTTTACAGAGCTCTTTGACTGCCTCTGGAGTCAGGCCGCTGCCCTCATCCATCTCTTTGAGGACATCCGCCTGGTAGACTTGGAGGATGGCCATAGTGTGGAGGGCCATGCCTGCCTGACCAGCTGCAATGTAGGATTTCCCGATAAGGGCGGAAGTGGTCCTACATGGTTTGGTTGGAAGGAGGGGGCGGGACTTTCATGAAGGCGCCAAAGATGGCGAAAGGTGAGAGGCTAGCGTGTCCTCGATCACCGGAATGGCGGTATAGCCCTGCTCCACAGAACCCACTAGGTTGGTGAAGTCAGCGGCTGCCGCGTTAGTAAGGTGGGAGGAGAAAGGCTGTTTCCAGGATCTGGAGATCTCGTGATGCAGATCGCTGAAAAACGGTAGCTTCCTCCGTTCAGGCCTTGAATTTGGGACGCTAAGGAACCGCTCGTCGAGTTTAGACGACTGAGATTCGCGGGGCTCGTCGGGCCAATCAATGGAGAGCTTTTCGGTGGTGCGCGAAAGCACGTCCACGAGCTCTGAGTAGGTTGCAGAAGGCCGCACTTCCTGGCCACTAGGCGGGAAAGCATCGGCTAAAGCAGGCCCGAAATCCTCTGAGTCGGAAGTTGCTGTAAATAACACATCATCTAGCCTGAAGGAAACGGTGTCGCGTGCCTCCGGGCTAGGACACAAATACTCGTGCGCGAATTCAACCGGAGAATTCATGCGCACGTGCTCAGGCGAGAGAGGTAGAGAAAAGGCAAGGCCCGTCTGCTCGCTCTCCATCGCCTCGAGCTCCACATCCGAGCCCCAGGTCGCGGATTCGCGGGAGGCCTCAGCGGAAAAAACGGATGACTCCTTCTCAAAAACCGCGAGCCTAGTGCGGAGGGTTTTGAGACGGAGGTTTTAGCAGAATTTGCATTTTGAAATGCCGTAAACCGCCTCGCGTGCGAAAAACCTATATATAAAACACACTTACTGTGTGAGTCATCACTCGCGATGAAGCGATAACACGGTGGCTGACAGCGACGATACTCCATGGCACTTCACCGCAAGAAGAACAGAGTTCCACTACTGCAGTCGCCGAAGTGCAAATGAAGAAATCCCAAGAGAAAACGATCGAAATCGGGTCAGAAAAATTGCAACAGAAGGGCTAATATGGCCGCTTCGTGATGGCAGAGAAATCTGAGGAGCAGATGGCACGCTCGCCAGTATAAGGAAGCGACGTAAGTACGTCGAAGACGGCGTCCGCGCCATCAGCCAATAAATTGGCATGATTCTATAAGGGCTTCAGACAATCGGCACACCCTAAGGGCGTTACCAAAGCGTCTTAGCTTACGCAGCGTTGAGTGAACCTATGAAAGAGAACAACAATGATATGCGCATTTACACGACACAGTTTTTAACTAAAAACTGAACACTTTTTATGCATTCAGCTATTAATTTATATGACAATGGCGTTTTGGGGGCCTGAAAATGCAAACTTTCAAAGTTTCAAAGTGCAAGTTTTTGAAAACAACACCGTTATCATCTCAGTGTAAACTGTAAAAACGTAAATTTGGGAAAATGTTGAAGCCATGCACATGTGTTCTACATGTTCAGTATATGTGCATAACATCACCAACTACTGGCCTGGCATGAACAATACAGCATTTTTAGTCTTTTTTTTGATGATCTGTGTGAATGGGGATCATTTTGACAATGTTGTTGTCTGTACATGAAACTTTTCAAAAAGAAAAAAAGAAAAACTTCAGTTTTTAATGTGAGAAAAGTCCTGCTTAACTAGAAGAACGCTTCTGAATTACTTCAACAGACAGTTCACGTCAATTAATTTACATGCTGGAAGAAGTAATCAGCTGTTTGCCAATAACCCCAAAAACCTGTCAGACTATATCTCTCTGTCAATTTGCCTCCTGTGTCCTTTCTCTCTCTTTCTCTTTGACAGGACGCTGACGTTAGCATTTCTTTATGACATCGTATCCCTCTTTCCAGGTGAAGCATGGGGAGCAACCCATCAGCAACCATCGATCGATTCAATCAGCGGCGCAGCGCGAAGAAACACGGCATACGCACTTGAGATCGTTCAGATCGCTTCTCGCCCGTGACAGTGGAGACAATGAGACTGAGGTGAAAGACGGGACAAAAAACACCAGTTCCTGCCTCATATACCCTGATTAACGACCCAGAGAAAAAAAGAAAAAAAAAACACTGATAATAAGGAAAGAAAGAATACCTTTTCTTTGTCTCTCATGGATCCCTTGCCGAGGATGGACATCTTGGTCAGCGTGTCCTCCTGTAGTCTCTTTAATGAGTTCCCTCGAGGGCCCAGGAGTTTACCCACAAAATTAAACTAATAAAGAGAGAGAGAAAGAGAGGGAAAAAGAGTTTTACTTGCACTTCATAGTACTGTCTTCTAATTACTATTCCCTAATACATAAGCTATTCAAAATGACATTCTAAGTATTTCCTCTGCAAAAGTAGTTAAACATTTATCAAAGCCACACTCTGGTATATTAAATACAGTATTTTTCTTGCCCACATCAACCAATTTAACGGCACTGCTTTCATTTCCACTACCCATGATCATCTTTCTTTTTCTGGTTATGCATGCTTTAATGATCAAATATTTCACTAAGACACTGTACTAGCTTTTTTGTTCAAACTCTGAACTAGTAATTTGAATTTTAAATAAGAAAAAAGAAACGTCAAATATTTTTATATAATGGACGGCACTTTTCATTGATTTTTGTTTTTATAGTTGGCTAATTATAGGTAGCTAAACTATTAAAATATATAAAAATATAAAATATGTATAATAAAATAATTTAAATGTTAACAATATATATATATACAGTATATATATATATATATATATATATATATATTGGTAAATATTAAATGATTCTTAAATTATATATTTTTAATTACACGATATACATGTGAATTAATCACACACAACTGCTGTCAAAAAGTCAATATGTTTGAACACAGGAAGCTTTCCTGTAGCTCAAATGGTAGAGCATGGCGCTAACAACGCCAAGATCATGGGTTCGATTCCCAGGGAAAGCAAGAGCTGATAAAATGTAAAAACTGTAACTTGAATGCAATGTAAGTCGCTTTGGATAAAAGTGTCTGCTAAATGCATAAATGTAAATGTAATGTAATGTAATGTTTGTTTTATTTCCAGATGACCGAATATAGGTCCCAAACAAATGAAATCATATAACAAGTGTATTCATTCATTCTAAAATAAATAATAGTGTTAAATTTACATGTTACATTTCCAGCTCTAGTTCTTATAGCCTGCGAGGGGACAAAACCGCAACGTTCATCTTGACAGAACTGCATCTGTGAAAGACGTTTAACTGAATCACAAGAGACTCCAGATCTAAAACACACACTGTTTTGTGTCACATTCGGATGGAAACAGGAGGCAAGGATCAAAGAAACACGAGAGAAAGAAAGGAAGAAGAATCGTCCCAGAAAGAAGACAAAAGAAAGAGGAAGCGTAAAGGCTGCGGAGGTGAGATGTTTTCTCTGCTGTTCTTGTTAAAATGCTTCACCTGCGCCTGCTGTCCAGGCTTGTTAGCGATCTCACCGCTGAACCCGGAGCGGAAGATCAAACCCTGCCACCCATGAAGACCTTTGAGAAAGCCACAGACACAATCGCAGTGCTCAGGTGACACATTCTCAAACTTTCTCGGCTACTTTTTCAAAATAGAAAGGCTTGACTGAACCTGATGGCAAATTTTGAATCCCAGAATTAGCAAAAAGAGCATAGTGGTTTTAGTTTTATACAACATTTTTGGCAGGATGGATGCATACTTTGAAAATCCAACAGAGATGCTACAGCACTTTTACTTCTAAAATTCACCTGCAGAAATACAAATAGACATGAAACAACTGTTGATCTTATAAGAATAAGAGAAATGTTCATACTGAAATATTATGAATGTAAGCTATCTGGGCAAATCTAAAAGCATTTTAAAGTACGGATGCTTGTTTTCGCCACAGAATTAAAAAAAAAATAATAAAAAAGTAATTGTGACTTTTTTTCTCACAATTCTAAGAAAAAAGTCAGAATTGCAGTACATAAACTCAGTACATAAGAATTGTGATATAAACTCTCACAAGATATAAACAACGGTGAACAAAGAATTTTTAGAAGAAAAGTCTGAATTATGAGATATAAATTTACAACTGTGAAACAAAAATTGAAGAAAAAAACAGAATTACAAGATATAAAGAATTCAGAGGAAAAATGTCAGAATTGCAACAAATAAATGTATATTTGTGAGATGTAAACACCGAAAAGCAATAAAAGGTCTGAATTCTGAGTTTATATCTTGCAAAAAAAAAAAAAGTCTGATTTGTGAGATATAAACTCAGAATTGAAAAAATAAAAAATCCAAATTGAGAGATATAAATTTAGAATTGCAGGGGGAAAAGTCTTAAATGTGTGATGAAAAAAGTCACAATACCTTTCTTCTTATTTATTTATTTTTAAAATATTCTTCAGTATTCAATATTCTTCTTAGCTTCAAAAGAGATAGTTCATCCATAAAAATAAAAACTTAATAAAAAAAAAAAAATTACTCACCCTCTTGTTATTCCAAACCTGTATGGCTTTCTTTACTGTGGAACACATTTTGAAGAATGTTGGAAGCCAGTTTCTGGTCCCACTGACTTCCATGGTATTTTTTGTCCGTACTATGGAAGTCAATAGACGCCAAACAGTATAAGACACAACTCAGATCTCTTCAGAAACTAAAAGTCATATTTAGCAGTGTATTTTTCTCAGTAGAAACATCTTAGAAGGAAGTTCAGCAATTTGCTATTAATATAATCTCATTGATCTCCAAAAGCAACAACTGAGATGTTTAAAAGATCTCATTTGTGATTTTTCTTTCCAGTGGGAACACGCTATGATTTGAGAACACACTAATCCTGATAATTTGGGACATAATCATCTCATATTCTTTATAGCATTGAGGGTATGCAAATTATTATTGAGTTGATATGATGTCACAGGGGACACCGCAAAGAGGTCACAACCTTTAAATGACCATTACTGAATCTCTGATGCTAGCAAGATCTTCACTCATCCATATCTGAATTATATATATAACCTATATCAAATATGAGACACCTTTCTGCTTTACACTTCCAGTACGTGTCAGTAAGTGTCCCTGCGGTGGGATTGTCAATCCACACGTTGGATTTTAAGAGCAGGGTGTGTTCTGCTGCTGTTTGTGAAGTTTCAATAGATGCCTGTTATTTACAGAGGCTTTTGTTTGGCTGTGCTTTAATGGTGTAATCTAATGATATTAAGGCTTGTAAATGACAGCATGGGCCTTAATCTGGACATTAAACACAACACCGAGCTGTGTGAGGATTTACGGAAAGCTCTAAAGCTCTTAAACACACCCCAACGCACAAACAAACACACAATAAAACACACATGCTGGCCTTTCCTCAATATGCACAAATATAGAAATGCTGAAATCTACATGCCAATAAAAGACGATGATGAAAAGACAATAAATACATAAAGTTTGTCAATTTAACAAAGCTTTGACATGAAGAGATGCAGAAAAGGCTTATTTCAGAATTGTTTTCAACTTGAGCTATCTATAAAGTGTAAAATGTGTACTACGGTTTTGCATGAGTGAGTGTGAATCATGTTCACCCATGCAAAAATCATCCAAGTCTCTCAATGCAATTCTACAGGATTTTTTTTTTCTTATCACCCACAAGGCAAAACTAGTCTCTTAGAAAGGTAAAAGCACATATCTCCTCATCAACACATGATTTGATGTGCGGGATACCAAATTTTAATAATTACAAATTGAAAGCCCTAAGTATAAGCAATAGTAAAAGTGATGCTTGACTTGGCAAGTTTTATTAGATTTCAAAAAGATCTACCCAGCTTCTTGAAAACATCACTGTCTCACGACAAAAAATGGGGGAAGATAATAACCGTTATCTGATATAAATGCACAAAATTTGTGCGGCTTTAGGAAAATGTGTGTAGGCTTATAAGAAAGGCTTATAAGAAAGGCTAAATGGGGTAAGAGCTGCAGGCAAAAGTTTGATATCCCACCATGACATTCATTATGAATTCATTTTAACTGCAGATTACATCGGGTAATGAGGGCAATTTACAGATCGTTTGACTGATAGTGTCCTGATGCTGATGCTAAATCACATAAGGTATTCACTCCATTTTTCTCAAATGCTTTCAAAAAGATCTCAGAGATGTGTCACTTATTAAACTCGGTTTACTCTTTATGGAAATATCTGTCTCGCTAATAAAGCTCTGTTTGTTTGGAAAACACAATGAAACGTCTGATAAGAAAGCTGCATTCTCTGTTTGAGATGAAACAGTCGGCACATGAAGGGCTTTTCACTTAGGGTCTCGCTAAACAGCTTTTACAATGAGACTGACCTCACAGGCAGCTGCCAGAGACAGGCACAACGACTGCAGAGACTGCACACACACTGGCTGAGAAACACATGCATTTTTTTTTTTTTTTTATTATTATTCTTTTCAATTAAAAGAAAATTATGTCATTATTTTCTCAACCTCATGTCATTCTGAACCCAAATGCTGTTATTTTTTCAAGAGAAAATGAAAGGATTTTTAAAGAAACCTTACACAGGTCTACAAAAACAGTTCAGTCATAACACCATTGAAAAAGTGTTAAAAAAGCAAACCTTTACGACTGCACGTAGTCTGTGTTCTGAAGTCACTCGATAGATTTGAGTGAGAAATGAATCAACATTTAGCCTGTTTTTACACTGAAAATCTTTATCTCTTCTGCAGCTTTGTAAGTAAAATACAGCTTTGTAAGTAAATAACCTTTTGCTCACATAACATTTATAATGACGTTTATAGTGTTCCATTTCTAAAAAAAAAATAAAAAAAAGTTGCTCTTGTGAACTATCAGAATCCTGAAAAAAAGGATCACAGTTTCCAACATTGATAACCATAAGAAATGTTTCTTGAGCAGTAAATCAGCATATTAGAGTAATTTCTGAAGGATCATGTGACACTGAAGACTGGAGTAATGATGCTGAAAATTCAGCTTTGATCACAGGAATAAAAAAAAAAAAAAAAAAATAGAATTTCAAATAGAAAACCTATTTAAAATTATTATATATAGTTCAGTCATGAAACTCTAGATGGTGCAGGCTGACGGGTTGTTAATGTAACTGATGATATTCAGACATTCCTCAGCTCCACCTGTATAGATCTGCTACGAGTTATTTTATATGCTATTTGTGCAGCAGCTGTATGTCTTATACTCGCGGCACCGTATCACCATATGCATTGGCAGTAGCAAGTTCCTGTACTTACTTGCAGCAGCAGCAATAATCTACAACTACAGCAATAACTAACCGCAGCAGCAATTCAGCAACAGCGTAGCAGATCTATTCCGCCAAGACCAAATACATTTACATTGTCATATCCATCACCATGTTAAAATCTTCCGAGAGTTGTCATGATTGAAATCATTTTTACTGTATTTTTTATCAAATAACTGCAGCCTTGGTGAGCAGGTGAGCAGATAAGACCGCTCCCCAAATCTTTGAACAGTACCGTAGCATCCCAGAACAATAAAACTGCATTTTTTATTATTTTGGATTTCCCACAAAAAAATAATCCTCAGGGTTATTATAGTAAACAGAAACTAAAACCCATTAAAAAATTGATTCTTGAAATTTCTTGAAATGATTCATGATTCTTGAAAACATTAACTAAAATTAAATAAGACATAAAAATCTTAAACCTGTTTTTATACCTAAATAACTAAAACTGTAACAAAATTAATAAAAATTACATAGCCATATTTAAAAAAGGCAAAAACAAATTTAAATTACTAAACTTTTAACTAAATTTAAAATTGAACTAATTCTATATATGTAAAAAAACTATAATAGTATCTAAATGATACTAAAATAACACTGGTAATAAATATGTCACTATCAAAACATTTGCATTATCAAAACATTTGTTTAACCATTCTGACCAAACCTACATTGTAGCTCAACCAGTTGCGTGAGTTTGGGATATTTGACTGACCAATGGCAGACAGTTTGGAAAAACTGGTTGAAAAAATCCCAATGGCAAATCCAACACTAGTGCCACAAAAATGACACGCCTCACATTTAATAAATATTTAAAATGCATATCCATTACTCTCCAATATAAAATAGTTATTTAATCTCAATGACCAGCTACCAAGTCCTCACAAAATGAGATTAGCCAAGAAAGTGTCCCTGTCTTGTAAACATGTGCCCCATAAATGAGGCTAGAGGTGACGTCTGGAGTAAAACAGTTCCAATCAGATTCATCACACTCACCCTTCAAGCTCTCTCTCTCCTTCTCTACATCCACCTGTCAGACTGGACAAATTGAATTTGTCTTCCTCCAGTAGCTCTCTGAAGCTCTAAACAGCGCATTAGTGTCTACAGTCATCAGAGCTGTCAAAGGCAATCTGTTTAGTGTGACGCGGGGCGACGTGAATAGCCGCGCTGTATGACATTACACTGGCGCTCTCGCTCCGCCGCTGATAATTGCTTTATTTGAAGTGGCCGATCATTACGGCTCTAATGCTGAGGGCTCATGTACCCTGACATTCCTTTTAGCTCTGAGATGAAGTTTAATTTACAAGACCTGACGTCCCCATATTTCTTTCTCAACAGTTGTCCTAAAACCCATCGCTATAACAAACCTGATGTCAAAAGCAAACGCCCAACACTGAATGATGGGAGCTTGGAGCTTGTGTGAATTTGAACAGAACTGGAGAAGCACTCCAATGTGCTTCCAAATATATCATGGTTTTACCATGGTACATGTCCAAAAATCATTGTAGCACAATAGTACTTTTTGATAAAGGCACTGACTACATGTACAAAACGTATTGATGGTATTTTGGACATGTGCCATGGTAGTACCATAGAAAAACCATGGTATATGAATTTCAGTACCATGGTAAATTTCAAAGTATTACATTATTAGCATTTCATGGTGTTGCAGTAGGCCTACTTTTTAAAGCAATCATATTCACATATCATGGTATTTATATGGCATTACCATGGTATATGTTTAACAACCACAGTAATACCATGCTACTTTTTGATAATGTATTGAATTATTGCAAAACATATGGTACTACCATGGTATTTTGTACATGTATCCTTATAACACCATACATAACAATGATATACTGTATATTTCATTTAAGTATAACAGCATCTGATACCATGGAAGTATGTTACTACTACAGTACTTTTTGTAAGGGTAATGATAGTCATATATCATGGTATTAATATAGTACACGGTACTTCCAATAATACCATGGTTTTACCATGTCTAAAAACAAAGGTGTAAAATACTTGAGTAATTTTACTTGATTACTTTACTTAAGTATTATTTTGGGGGATTTGTACTTTATTCAAGTACAATTTAAACTGGTTACTTGTACTTTTACTTGAATACATTTCTGTAGAAAAAAAAACTGTACTTTTTACTCATCTTAAAAAGTACATTACATTTTTATTTTATCGTATGCACAATAAATATGGTAAACGGAAGTTCAAATGTGCGTGCTTGATGTGAGAACCAATGATCATTGTTTTCACGCATCAAGCACACACACAGTTCTACTTCAGTTGTGACTTTCATCATATAAATGTCAAGCTTCAAAAGTACACCATCAAATCTTTGGAAGCATATTGAGGTAGCAAAGTTGCGTTTCCCCACCAAAAAGGTTTATTCATTATTCTTTCTGTTTTGATAGAGCCATTAGCTGTGTAATATATTGGCTAAATGCACAAGATTGAGTGCAAATACAATTAAATACAATTAAAATTTTTGTGGGAATGATTTTTTTATTATTATTATTATTAAATTATACACATCTCCAAAAAAGTGTTTAAATGAACATTGTATGTGAAATAAATGGTAATTTATATTTAGTGATGTTCTTTCCAGTGGATAAGTTGTATTTATAATGTCATCATATGACACATTGAATACCAATTAGGACTGTCAATTAATATGTTTTAATCTTAATAATTACATGATTTGCTCATTAATCGAATTAGTCATACATGATTATTTATCAATATTTGCTGAGAGAAAAAAACTCTAAATGCCCCAAATAAACAATCAAAAGTTTAATTATTCTTTTAGACCAGGGGTGGGGAACGTTGAACCTGGAGGGCCACTGTCCTGTTTAGCTCCAACCCTGAAAAAAAATACCTACCTGTATCCTGAAGACATTGATTAGCTTGTTCAGGTGTGTTTGATTAAGGTTGGAGCTAAACTCTGCAGGGACACCGGCCCTCCAGGATCAACGCTCCCCACCCCTGTTTTAGACAGTGATGTTGAATAGACAACAAAAACAGTGGCCTTTCAAAACGTTAATGTTGTATGTTTTAATTCTATGACTCTCCTCATTAATTCAACACATTCGTGTATTCTGTCTGGAATATGTTTTAGCCTCTGCATCACATCATGCTATTCAAAGGAATAGTCCACCCAAAAATAAAAATCCTCTCATCATTTACATACCCTCATGTCGTCCCAGATGTTTATGACTTTCTTTCTTCAGATGAACACAGGAAAATATTTTTAGTCTGTATAATGCAAGGGGACAGGACTACTTCAGAAACCACACAAAGTGAACACGACGGTCAAGTTTAAAATATTGGTATTTGTATTTTTTGTATTTATCGTTTCACTTAAGAAGACACTGATTCATTAACAGGGGTTGTATGAGTTGCTGTCATATTCATTTTTGGACGTTCCATTCACTTGCATTATACAAAGTGAGATTTTTGTTTTCTAAAACTCTTAGTTTGTGTTCATCTGATAAATGAAAGTAATATATATACTTCCACTGTGCTGCATTTTAAATGTTGTTGTTGCACTAGATGTATGTGTTTGACCTGTGCATTTTGTTTCGTTTTCTCCCTTTAACAAAACTTCTGTATATCTGTTAGAAAAAAACTGTACTTCTATTTTTTTAATACTTGAGTACAATTTAAAGATGTACTTTTTTACTCAAGTATGTTTTTGGCCAGATACTTGTACTTTTAATTGAGTAAAATTTTCACTGAGTATCTGTCACGGTGCACACAGCAGGGAGGAACAAGGACACGCAGACGAGGACGTAAACTCAAATAATAGTCTTTAATGAGGACAAGGCAAGGCTGAGAGATAGGATACACCGGGAGTAACGAGTGGACCAGACGAAATCTAACTGAACAGACAGGACTATAAATACACAGGTAAATCATAGCTAAGGAGACAAACACAGCTGGACACGAATTAACTAATAATCACATCAGACGAGGACAGGAAACAAACCAAATATGGACACAAGAGGCAGGAACACATGACACACACAACAGAACCCTGACAGTATCTGTACTTTCACTTGAGTAAAATCTTTGAGTACTTTTTACACCTCTGTCTAAAAAACATGGTAAATATACTGAAAGATTTCATGTACAAAAAGCATGGTACTACCACAATTTGTTTGAAAATAGTACCATGGTAGTACCACGTAAAAAAACAGTACATGAAATTTAGTACCATAGTATTTTTCAATGTACCACAGTATTACCATTTGATACCATGGGATTATTTTACCACCACAATACTTTTGTGATAGTCACATATTATGGTATTTATATGGTACTCCAAGATACTTCAAATAATACCACGGTTTTACCATGTCTAAAAAACAACAAGATTAAGTGTACAAAAAGTATGGTACTACCACAAGTTGTGGACATAGTACCTTGGCATTTTGGACATACCATGGTAGTACTGTGTAAAAAAACACAGTAGGGCCTACATGAATTTTAGTGCCACAGCATTTTTTTAGTACCACAGTAATAGCCTCTAATACCATGGTATTATGTTACCACCACTAAAATTTTACCATGGTAAATGTACTGACCGATTCCACTTAAAAAAGTATGGTACTACCATGTGTTTTGGACTAGGTACCATGGTATTTTAGACATGTCCCATGGTACCATGGTAGCGCCATATAAGAACTATTGTACATGAATTTCAGTATCAATACTGGCATCTGATACCATGGTATGGCTATATGTTACCACAACACTTTTTGTAAGGTTATTATATTCACAAACCATGGCATTTAGATTGTGCTATAAGGTACTTTAAAGAATAGCATGGTTCTACCATGGTAAATGTTTAAAACCTTGGTAGTACCATGGTACTTTTTGGTAAACATACTAAATTACACTTACAAAACAAAAGGTACTACAATGGTATTTTGGACATTTACCATGATAATTCCATATAAAAACCTACATGGCACATGGATAACAGTACCATGGTAAATTTTAAAGTGTCACAGTAATAGCACTTGATACCTTTGTTTTATGTTACTTTTATGGTACTTTTTTGTAAAAGTAATTATATTCACACACCATTTTATGGCACCAAAGGTACTTCAGAGAATACCATAGTTTAACCACGGTACTGTATATGTACTGAAACATTACACTTACAAAAAGTACTATGTTATTTTAGACCTATATCATGGTAGCACCATATAAAGACCATGGTAAACTAATTCAAGCACATACTGCATTTTAAAGTACCACAGTATTACCATCCAATACCATATGGTATTATGTTACCACCACAGAGCTTACTGATTATTACTCATGATCTAAAGCAGCAAACCGCTTCTGTGCACATGATGGACAGTGGGAAGAGTTTGGCAGGCAATTGGCCATAGTCTGTGGTTAAAGCAATCTGCTGATCATCCAGTTAAAGCCAGAGACTCTGGAACAGAAGACAATGATATTCTCAACACTGCAGCGCACAAACGCATCCTCCAACTAGATCATTCGACTCACTGCACTGTGACAAATTTCATACTGAATAGATAATAATGTCATTATAAGGTCCAGCTATAATGGAGCCACAGAGGCAACATGCTCCATGATCCACAAACATCTCGGGGCGACTGTGGGCTCCTGTGGGTGCTGGAGTCAGGAGTAAAGCTAGAACTGTGTTTAATAACACAAGCTGACATTTGGGTTTGAGTAATATTTACAGTGTAGAGGTCTGGATGGAGACTCAATTGAAGCACAATGATGCGGTTAACAAAACCTGTGACCTGACACAACCAGTGAGACCAAACCCAACCGGAACACTAAACTAAACTAAACTAAATTAAATTAAATTGGAAAAATATTTGAAATAAAATAAAATAATCATTCGCTTAGGTTTAGTAATTTGAACAAGTCTTGAAAGTCAACAGACACTTCAAAGTTGAAAGTGAGCTGTTTTGACTAGTGGTTGGACCACCTAGCAACACCCTATCAAATCAAATCAAATCAAATCAAATCAAATCAAATCAATGAAAGTATCATTATTGGTTTAAGGTAAAGTATCATTACCTGGTCCGGCTGAACCACATAGTAACACCCTGGCAACCACCCAAAACTTTTGCACTTGGAGTTTTGCACTTGTAAGAACCACATATATTTCCTTAAAAAAAAAAAAAAAAAAAAAAAAAAAAATTATATATATATATACATTAAGTAGACCAAGACACACAAATTGAACTCTGATTCAGACTATTGCAGTCTGTTGGTGCATGCATGAGCAAAATGATTTGCATTCATTCAAATTGAAAATTTAATATGAATACCTATAATAATAATATATTTTTCCATTAATTACAAATTCAATCCTGATGGAATTCTGGGTCTTTTTGGTCTCAGATTAGGTACCAGACCTCTAGTATGGGTAAAAAAATGAGAAAATGTGTGTATCTGTGTGTGTGAGAGATGTTTTACCCTTCACTGCACACTCCCTCTGGGATTCTCAGAGCCCATTTACAAACCCTCTTCAAAAAATAGCTCACACACACATTATCACTCTCTGAATGCATGTGTGAACACACACAACTACTCGAATACATATATACATCATATATGTGCACAGAAGTGTGTATGTGTGCACAAATGTAAGAGGCTGTCTACGGCCCATCTGTCCTCATGTTAGGAGCATGAGTTGTTCATCTCTGAAGAGGCCAATTCACTTCTTATAATCGGTTTTATATGCTACCACTATAGTAAAACTTCAAGTAAGCTATATATATGCACACAAATGTACTAAAAAGTTTTTTGTTGTTGTTGTTGTTGAAAGAAAAATTAGTCTCTTATGTTCACCAAGGCTGCATTTATTTAATCAAAAACAGTAAAAAAGGAATATTGTGAAATATTTTTCCAATTTAAAATAGCTGTTTTCTATCTCAATACAATTTAAAATGTAATTTATTCCTTTGATGTCAAAGCTTAACTTTCAGCAGACATTAGTCCACTCTTAATTTTTATCAATTATTATTGGTACTCAAATATTATGAATTGGTTCTTAATATTATCAATGTAATAAAAATATGAATAGTTTTTGTTGTTTAATATTTTTTTCTGAAAAATGTGACACACATTCAAAAATTTGGGGTAAGTAAAAAAAAAAAAAAAACAGGGAAACTAATACTTTTATCTAGCAAGGATGCATTAATTTGAACCAAAGTGTCATGTAAGACATTTATAGTTACATAAGATTTATATTTCAAATAAGTGCTGTTGTTTTAAACTTTATATTAATCAGAGATTAAAATAATAATATGAAAAATACTAAGCAGCACAAAACTGTATCAGTATTGATAAAAAGAACAATTATTTATAATTGAGTACCAATAATAATTGATAATAATTTAGAATCAAATCAGCATATTAGAATGATTTCTGAAGGATGATGTGACAGTGAACACTGGAGTAATGATGCTGGAAATTCAGCTTTGCATCACAGGAATAAATTACATTTTACAACATATTCAAATAGAAAACAGTTGTTTTAATAATATTTAACAATATTACTGTTTTTAATTAAATAAATGCAGCCTTGGGGAGCATAAGAGACTTCTTTGAAAAATGATAATAGATCATACATATTCCTAACTAAGAAACATATTTTATTTATTTATTTTTTTTTTGTTATCAACAATTTTTTATTTTATTTTTTCACACACAACACAACATAATATCCAAAATACAACAAAACAAAACAACAGACACATACTCAACATCTCAAGGTCCAATCAAAAGGGAGGGAGAGAGGGAAGGACAAGAAGAACAAAAAAGTTACTCCTTTATATAATCATGTATATTCAACAAAAAACACTGCCAAGCATCAATGGTCGAAGGCCTGGCCCCACCAACTCTCGCCGTTGTACATTCACATGACACAATTTGCAGGAGGCTACGGATCCAATATGTTTTTCTACACATGTGTGGTGTAAACCAGTTCTGGATTATTGTCTTCTTCAAAGCTGTAAAACCAGCAAACAACATTCTCTTTTGCATTGAACTAATACAGAGACCAGAATCATCATTAAGAAGACACAAACTTGGGTTAACAGACCAATCAATTCGCAGTAATGATGACAAAACCAGGTTTACATGTGTCCATAGACTAATGACGACAGGACATTCCCAAAACATATGCAGAAAAGTGCCTGATGATGTAGTGTTACATATATGGCAGTTCAAATTTGACTGCAGTTTCATTTTAAATCTTTTGTAAGGAGTTATGTATGCTCTATGAATGACTTTGAAGTGAATAAGACGATGAGCCAGATTTTTAGATGTTAGGCTGAGATTAGACCACACTCTCTCCCAGTCGACAGATAAATTAAGGTCAGATAATTCCCTATTCCAAATAGTTTTAATAGAAAGAGGTTTTGTAATACAATCAATAATTTTATTATATATTAAGGAAACAGATGGCCGACCAGCAGATGGTGCAATCCAGTCCCGCATAGGATGAGAGGAAATGGAAGAAGACCAAGGAACGCCATATGCTTTGAGAGCAGAACGTAATTGAAGAAAAACTAAATATGCAGATGCTGGTAGACAAAATTTGGTTCTTAATGTCTGAAATGAACAAAGGCCCTGGTTATCATATATATCACTGCACGTGTTTACACCCAAAGTAGACCAAGAGGGTTGGACAAATGGACTATTTCCACATACAAAATTAAAATTGTGCCACAAAGGTGTACTGTTACAGAACTTGAAGGGTCCACCTATCCGTCGTTCAACCGTTTTCCAGATTTTAATAGAGTTAGCCACAACCGGACCAAATTTATAATTATCCCCTTTTTTTCCTGTGCCAGTAAATAAAATATCTTGAAGTCTATTTGGTTTAACCTTGTCAGCTTCAATCACCCTCCATGAAACTGTAGATTGAGGATCAACCCAATTATGAAGAGCCTTAAGCTGGAACGACCAATAATATAATTCAAAATCTGGTACAGCCAGTCCTCCTGCGCTATTAGGATGTTGTAATGTGGTAAGGTTAATTCTGGGACATTTATCATTCCAGATAAACTTAGAAATTATGGAGTTGATCTCCTTAAAGTAACCTGGAGGGGGAGAAAGTGGTAGCATAGAGAAAAAAGAATTAAATCGAGGTAACAAATTCATCTTAACAGTGGAGATTCTTCTTTGGAGAGAGACTTTAAGATTCTTGCATCTTTGAATGTCATTTTTGACCTTAACTAAAATGTTATTAAAATTGTCTCTGGCAATCTTATGAATGTTTTTATATATGGTAATGCTCAAATAGATGAAAGATTCCTTAATAGGGATAAATGAGGGAATAGAAAAATTAACCTTAACATTGTTAATTGGCATTAAAGCAGATTTGCTCCAATTTATTTTATATCCTGATAGGCTACTAAAATTATCAAATTCCTTAATTACACTAGAGACTGAGACATCAAAGTGGTCTAAATATAGAATAATATCATCAGCGTATAATGAAATACTATGATTATGGTCATGAATCTTAATCGATACTTCAGATTTCCTGATGGCTTGTGCTAAGGGTTCAAGATATAGACAAAACAATAAGGCGGAAAGTGTACACCCCTGCTTCGTTCCCCGCTGTAAAGGGAATGAGGGGGAAATAATATTACCAGTTATGACTGATGCTGCAGGTGAGTGGTATAATGTCTTAATCATAGAAACAAAGTGTTCACCGAAGCCGAAAAATTGCAGAACTGCTCACATATAATTCCACTCTAGCCTGTCAAAGGCTTTTTCTGCATCAAGTGAAAAGACCGCACAAGGGGTTGGGTGGGAGTCCGCAAAGTCAAGAATATGAAGGAGTCGACGCATATTGTCAGATGCATTGCGCCCCTTGATGAAACCAGTTTGGTCCTCCTTGATCAGACTGTGAATTACCTTCTCCATACGAGAAGCAAAAACTTTAGCATAGATTTTTACATCACATGGGATAAGCGAAATCGGTCTGTAGCTGGAACAATATAATGGATCTTTCCCTTTTTTAAGAAGTAATGAAATCAGTGATGTTTTTTGATCTCTAAGAAATACCCCATGTTCAATTGCAAAATTAAATGAGTTAAGCATAAGTATCCCTACCAAATCCCAAATTTCTAAATATAATTCAGGGGGAGACCATCTAGACCCGGCGATTTGCCCTTTTGAAGGCTTTTTAGAGAGACGTGAAGTTCCTCCAAACTTAATGGGGCCTCCAAAGATTCTTTATCCATCTGTGAGATCCGAGGCAGTTCCAATTTATCTAAATATTGCTTACAAATTGGTTCATCAAAATCTGTTTCGGCTTTATACAGATTTGTGTAGGGCTGCCACTAATGACTATTTTTATTTCGATTAATCTATCGACTAATTTATCGATTAATCGATTAATCTAAACGATTAATTTCCCGCAAAAAAAAAATCATCAATTTTACTTAAGAATATTTTATTAAACCAAATTAAATCCAAATTTCTATGAAATCCTTTTTTAAAGCAAAAGTAAAGTGCAACAGAGTGCAAGAAGCATGTGTCCATCTCATAGTCCAAATCACTGAAATCAGTTCAGTATTGTAGTGTAAGACAACATATCCACGTGTTCTAGTCTAATAATAAAATTATAATCAGTATTTTAAATAAAGGAGTATTTACCAGAAATATTATTTACCAGAATTTATTTAGGAGAAAAATGTAAATGTGCAGTATATCTGAAAAAGAAAATTAATGGAACCATTAAAATGGAATCTCTCTCGATGGTCCGATTGCTTCTATTGTTCTCCTCATTTGTACGTCGCTTTGGATAAAAGCGTCTGCTAAATGATTAAATGTAAATGTAAATGTAAATCCAGAAAATAAGAATTTGGTACAGATAAAACTGTAAAGCTCAATTAATTACACAGGCTTTTTGATTAATAAAATTTAATTTAACCATTAAAACAGAGTATAGAAAAATGAAAATGGAAAAAAATGAATTTGGAAATAAAACGGATTTCATAGGGCCCTACAATTATAATAATGTTTTTGTGGTAATAAAAATAGATGTAAGTGAACAATAGCTTTTAAAATGACTTAAAATACATATATAATAGCAATGATGCAATAATAATTAGTTCAAATAAAGTATCAAAAGCAAGAAATCATATGGTTTTATTGAACAAAACTGTTAAAATACATAATGTATTATAAACAATAGAGCTAATGTACATTACGCATAACAACAAAGGCCTGCAGGGGGCGCCTGATTATTATTTTTAAACATTACTGCGTGATCTAATCCTTGTTTAATATTGACCAAGCACCATTTAATTAAAATGTCCACTTAATCTTTAATATTTGTCCATTTCTTTAGGACAGAAATGCTATAGCCACTGTAATTAAATGAATATGTGGACATCAAAACGTGTAAACTCAGAGTGAGGATTTGAGCTTTTATTTTGAAATCACGATATATTCTCCTGTGTTTGCACAGGTTTATAAATGATTTACCTTACACATCTGATGAAATGGCGCACGTTGCGTTCCCAGATGAACGTTATAATAACCCCAAACTCACAACAACATGCAGAGATGTAGTTTGAGACGCTCCACATGTAAATGATAAGTTTCTGTGGAACTACTGTGAACGGAGCCACTGTGAGACACACGCACGTAACCTACACGCATGCAAATAATTAAAGCGCATATACTGTGTTAGAACTGCATGGCATATAATTATTTAATTAAATCATAGCTTTTGTTCACAATTATGCTTAATTATGATTTTTAAATGGGTTTAATGTAATGCAGCCTTGGAAAATAGTCTATTAATGTGTTTTGTGGATTCTCCTCCGTGAAATGCGGCACTTCCGGTATTTTGCGGTTAGTGGATGCAGCAAAATGAAGTCGACGATTTTTCAAAATCGACTAGTCAACTAAAATCGACGAATCGCGACAGCTCTAGATTTGTGTAAAAACCTTTAAATATGTCATTAATTGCCACAGGGTTCATGGTGACCTGATCATCTGATGATTTTATTGCACTAATATATGCCTTAGACTCGCATTCTTTCAACCTAAGGGCCAATAAATGACTAGGTCTCTCTGATTCAAAATAATATTTTTGTCTAGTCCTATGTAAAATAAATTCTGCCTTTGAGTGTGAGAGTAAATCATATCCTTCTTTTAAAGAGGACCGCTGTGTAGCCTGTTGCTCAGTAAAATGTTGTTTTTGTAGGTTTTGTAATGATTGGATTTTATTTTCTAATTGTGTAAACTGGTGAGTTTTCGCTTTGGCAAGAGTAGAAGAGAAAGATATGCAGAAACCTCGTATAGCACACTTAGTCGTTTCCCACAGTATTTGAGGATCCACATCAGAGGGCATATTAATTTCAAGAAATTCCTTAATATATTCTTTTAGAGAGGTAATGAAAGTCTGATTACTTAATAATGATATGTTAAAGCGCCATCTAGGGGACTTGGCTTTAACATCGGAAAGAGGAACACTGCACAGCAGAATGATCAGATAATAAAATTGGTAATATAGAGATGGAGGAATTAGAGATGGGCTGAGAAATATGTAGTCTATCCTAGAGAAAGTCTTGTGTCTATTAGAAAAAAAAGTGAAGTCCTTAGCTTTAGTATTCTGAATTCTCCATAGATCGATTAAGTTGAGCTCAGTGATAAATTTATTCAGTAATTTAGAGGATGGATTGGCTGTTGTATCAGATTGAGATTTATCTAAAGCTTTAATTTATCTAAGCTGATCCTTTAAGTCCGTGACTGTTCTCTTATCTTCACGCGCCGCTGCCTGAACAGAATCAAAGCGGTCACGTGTCTGCTTCGCCGTGGCAACTATGGCCTCAAACTCCTCTCTTAGCTCTTTAACAGACTTATTGGTCGCTTGTATGTCCTCACGCAGTTCGCACAATGCTAGAATCAGCACAGAGTCCATCGCATCGCTCACTGCCGAATTCACAACTGAATTCAAAGTGCTTTGCTGCTCTTTAAATGCTAGTTCATTGCGGTTAGCAATAGCATTGTCGAGGTCTTCACTGAAGATGGCTGAATCTCTGAATTTTTTCTTCACTGGCGATTGCACAATCTCTCTTTTCCGATCTCCTTTGTCTGCCTTAGCACTCATGATGGGTCCAATGCAGAGTGGTTAAAATTTTACTGACAGGATCGTAAAATATGTGGCAAAGTGAGCGGAGCGAAAGACTAAGCCTGCATCACCGTCGAGGGGTTACGTGATCCTCCATATTTTATTTATTTCTTATACAGAAAATATCAGTAGCTCAGTATAATAATGAAAGTGAATGGAAATGGAAATTATGATTATGATAGACAAAAAAACATGAGCACATGCTATTCTCCTTCCACATGTCCTGTTCATTTACTCATCTCTTTCGTCAATGAAACGCCTCCTCAAACAATCACATAAACACACTGTTCTAATTATCATCTATCTAAAACCTTTCACGGCCTTCTTTCATCTACACCTGCTGCTTAAATTTCTCTGTTTCTCTCTTTTCTCCTGCTGTTTGTTGCGCTTTCACCATCCCATGATGGAACTGTGTGAATTAAAAACCACGCAAACAAAGAAGCCCATTAAATTACATTGGGAGAACTACGAAAGCACAGACTAAATGAGGTACAGAAAGAATTGTTCCTCGTGTGTGAGTCCTTTGGGTAAACAGTGGGAATATATGCACGTCACATGAACACACACACGCTCAGTTGTATGATAATGTGATAGTCTGCCGTCAAGGTCACGCTCACCTCTACGTCTGCGAAGGGAGCAAAAATCATCAAATAGCACACTCAACAGCAACAATATGGAAATTAGGACTATTTTCTGAAATCGCCCTGTGCATGCTTCAATATTAAACTCGTGTTCATATTAACATGTAGCTGCGCTGTGAAGTGCTTTTCATCCTTATGAATGACTGTGGTCTGTATGTATAGTGAAGTGCTGGTATGTGGAGTCGGGTGATAACATGTTAAACAAATGAAGGACGCAAAGGTTATCAGCTGTGAAGACATGCCTGACATTAAGAATTTCTGTCATTGAATTTACAGCGGCTAATTATTCTACTCTAACACTACATTGACAAACCGCCAATGGATATTTATGAATAATTATGATCAGTCAATGATTTCATTAGGGATGTAACGATTCACTCAACTAACGATTCGATTCACAATTTTTTTTTAACAAAATTAGATTTAAGACAAATTATAAATTAAATGTGTCTTTTTATTATTGCTTGGACAAAATGCTGCATGTTTCTTTTTGAAATATAACACTATAATAATATACTAATATAGCACTTGCATATTATTGCTCTTTTGTTGGTTTTGATTACTTCGATTGTCCTCATTTGTAAGTCGCTTTGGATAAAAGTGTCTGCTAAATAACAAAATTGAAATATAATGTAAATGTAAATAACAAAACTAAATTGAAATTTTAAAACAAGCCCCAAATCAAATAAATAAGTAACACAAATAAAATAAATCTCTTCATATAAACAAAATAAGGCTTTGTCTGTGCTCTTTCCATTTAAAATTAGAAGCAACCACTGCATTTTAATCACGATCCAAACAAAGATGCTGCATACATGCAACATGAGCAGTATTTAATCTAAATTAGATTGTATAATTTCAAAATTTGACGCAAAAACAGAATGGTTTGACTTCAGTTTTGTGAAACTATACATAAAAAATATCTGCATGAAACAGAAACAGCAGACGAGCTGAATGAGACGCAGATTCACTCTCTGCCAGCAGGTGGCGCTTAAAGCGTTTCCTTGGTTTCCGCTGTAAACAAAGCAGCGCTGTTGTTGCCAACTTAGCAATTTTGTTTCTAAATTTAGCAACTTTTCAGACTACCCTAGCAACTTTTTCTTCCAAAAGCACCTAACAACAAGTTTAGCTATTTTTTTATATTTATTTGGCAACTTTTAGTGACTCAAACAATAAAAAGGCATGCATTTTCCATCTATATTACAGAAAAAGAGGAAACCAAAGATGCCTAGCAGTACACACATCATAGTTGTTTTTTAAGTTGTTTTTTGCAATTGCTATTTGCAATTGTTCAATTTAATAATCATAATATTAACTGTATAATTGAATCATTGTTCATTTATGATACACCTTGTTAGTAGCTTGTACCTGCGATTGTTGATCAGTTAGTACACTGTAAGAAAAATATCTAGAAAAAATGGAAAAGGTATTATATAGTAATTTTCCAGGATATTATCCGTTGTAACCCTGTAACCCGAAAACATAAAATACAATGCGTAATTTAAAATGCAGGTAAAAAACTTCAATAAGGAAAATTCCTTCATATTAACATAGTAGATTGTGCACTATTTTACAGACTTTTCTTAGAGTGTAGCACACTAACTAACTACTAATACACTTCTTAAAACTATAACTGTTCAGAATGTGTAGTTTTACTAGTTTACTAGCTAATACAAATATAAAACTTACATTGTAATCGTTCAAAAATATGTAAGCATATTAATTCATTGAATTATTGAACAATAATTCAATTTTGTATTTAAAAAAGTAATATTTTCATGTTATATTAGCATTTATATATATTTTTTAACAAATCTATAAATTAACATATATAAAATATATTTTAGACTGAGATTTGATGCAGTGACACAATTTTGCATCCTGACAACGTAATGACATCATCGCGCAGTGATGTCACAACGTCATTTAGCAACTTTTAGCAACAAATCGACCTTCCTTTAGCAACTTTCCCTGAAAATTAGTTGGCAACACTGATGAACTTTAATATGCATTATACAGAGGCAAGATGAAAAGAAAAAATACCATCTAAACTTTTCTAAACACAGTAAGTTCTCCTCAGACATACATTCATATAAACTCCTACCCCTAATTAAATCGCGATTTATTTAGCATCTCAACTGATTTGAATCGTCACATATTTGAATCGATTTTCAACCGGCTCGCGGTTAATCGTTACATCCCTAGATTTCATTAGAACTGCAAAAATATTAAAGGAATCAGTCATTCAAAAACAAAAATTTACCAAAACCTTCCTAAACCCCTGGTCATCAAAGATGTAGATGAGTTTGTTTTTTCATCACAAACGATTTGGAGTAATTTAGCATTGCATCACTTGCTCAGCAATGGATCCTCTGCAGTGAATGGGTGCCATCAGAATGACAGTCCAAACAGCTGATAAAAACACCAAAATAATCCATGACTTCAGTCCATCAACTGACATCTTGTGAAGCAAAGTGGCGTCTTTGTAAGGCAAAAATCTATTATTAAGATGTTTTCACTTAAAACCATAATCCATAATAACACTTCCTCCAGTAAAAAATTCCATTGCCTGATTTCCCTTCACATCAAAATCCATGTTTGACATGTTTGTTTAGAACTGTTTTGGATTATTTTCGCTTGTAAAAGCTGCTTGATCTACATTTACATTTACATTTAGTCATTTGGCAGACGCTTTTATCCAAAGCGACTTACAATTGGGGAATACATAAAGCGATTAATCTTGAAGAGGCAATCAGACAGAGGAAGTGCTCGTAACACCAAGTCTCAG
Organism: Aspiorhynchus laticeps; assembly: GCA_023376895.1. Classification (NCBI taxonomy): domain Eukaryota; kingdom Metazoa; phylum Chordata; class Actinopteri; order Cypriniformes; family Cyprinidae; genus Aspiorhynchus; species Aspiorhynchus laticeps. The sequence goes on from CM041793.1 coordinate 43,390,408, forward strand.
TCATTGTTCAAATAAGTACGAGCTAGCAAGGGAAGGAGAGAGAGATAAAGGGAAAGTGTTTTTTTTTTTTAAGAACAAGATTAGGATGAAGTCAAGTAGTGCCGAAAGAGATGAGTTTTCAGTTGTTGCTTGAAGATTGACAGGGATCCAGCATTCCGGATAGGGGTGGGAAGATTATTCCACCATCCAGGAATGGTGAATGAGAATGTTCTGGAGAGTGATTTTGAGCCTCTCTGTGATGTACCACAAGCCGTCGCTCACTAGCAGATCTCAGACTTCTGGAGGGGATGTAGATTCGTAATAGTGAGTGGAAGTAGGAGGGTGCTGAGCCTGTGGTCGTTCTGTATGCAAGCATCAGTGTCTTGAACTTGATGCAAGCTGCCACTGGTAGCCAGTGCAATGAGATGAAGAGAGGTGCAACATGGATTCTTTTGGGCTCATTGAAGACCAGTCATGCCGCTGCATTCTGAATCATTTGTGGAGGTTTGATTGTGTTTGATGGAAGACCAGCCAGAAGAGCATTGCAGTAGTCCAGCCTAGAAACGACAAGGGCCTGGACAAGAAGTTGTGCAGCATGCTCTGTCAGGAAGGGCCTGATTTTCCTGATGTTGTGTAGCGCAAACCTGCAAGATCGAGCAGTCTTTGCAATGTGCTCTTTGAAGGTCAGCTGGTCATCAAAGATTACACCAAGATTTCTTACCGAAGTTGATGGGGTAATTATTGATGTGCCTAACTGAATCGAGAATTCATGCTGTAGAGTCGGAGTGGCAGGGACGACAAGAAGCTCAGTCTTTGCCAGGTTGAGCTGTAGGTGATGTTCTTTCATCCATGCCGAGATGTCCGCCAGGCAGCCTGAGATCCGTGCAGCTACCGTTGGATCATCTGGTTGAAAAGAGAGATAGAGCTGTGTGTCATCGGCGTAGCAATGGTAGGAGAAGCCATGTGCCTGTATGATGGGTCCCAGTGATGTAGTGTATGTGGAGAAAAGGAGGGGTCCAAGAACCGATCCCTGAGGAACCCCAGTGACCAGTTGATGTGCTTTGGATACCTCCCCTCCCCAGGCCACCCTGAAAGACCTACCGGTGAGATAGGATTCAAACCAGCGAAGTGGAATCCCAGTGATGCCCAGCGATGAGAGGGTGGACAGGAGGATCTGATGATTGACAGTGTCAAAAGCAGCAGAAAGATCCAGCAGAATGAGGACTGATGATTTGGAATCGGCCTTTGCGACTCGCAGGGCTTCAGTGACTGAGAGTAGCGCAGTCTCTGTTGAATGGCCACTCCTGAAACCTGACTGTTTAGCATCCAGTTTGTTGTACTGTGAAAGAAACAGTGAGAGCTGGTTGAAGACAACTCGTTCGAGTGTTTTCGATATGAATGGAAGGAGAGAGACAGGTCTGTAGTTTTCTAAAAGAGAAGTGTTTAATGTAGGTTTTTTGAGCAGTGGGGTTACCCGGGCCTGCTTGAACGCTGTGGGGAAGATGCCAGTGTGGAGAGATGTGTTGATAATGTGTGTTAGTGCCGGTAAGAGTGTGGGAGAGATTGCTTTGAGAAGGTGAGAGGGGATTGGGTCAAGAGGACATGTTGTAGGATGGCTGGAGAGGAGAAGTTTGGATACTTCCGCCTCGGTGAGGGGACAGAAGGAGAAGATGGGAGTTTGAGCAGTGGATGTGGTTGGTTGGAGGTCCTGTGTGTGTGGAGGTGAGAACTGGTTCCCTATCAGTCGGTCACTCCGAGTCACGTCGGGTCACCGACGAATTGGGATCTCGCTTAGAGAGACCAATCCACTTCGAGTGTAACTAAACGAGCCAATGCACATTGGCATGCGATTATTGCATCCAGCTGCTGCTGATCACAGCGTGAGTATAAGTAGGCAGCAGGTGCAGCGCATATTCAGCTTTTCGCTTCGGAGCCGAGCGGTTACATCGTTCTGCTCCTGACTTCTGTTGACGAGTGAATTCAACGAGTTGAGCACGCTCTTCGGAAGACTCTCGTGCTGGCGGTACGGCGCTTCAGCGGCGGTGGTTCTTCCCGTGTCGAGTGGATTGCACACATCAGGTTGCACTACCCCCTGTTTGTGTTGCAGGTGACCATCTCCCCTGTGCGCTTCAGCACATTAAAAGAGCTTTTTCCCTAAAAGAGCATTCACGGGTGCGTCTTTTTAAAGACGACGTTGCATCTGGCAAACTTGACGTTACGTCTTTGTAAAGACGAGTTGGGTTTTGCTACAGACAACGTGTCACCCGTGCGTTTCTGGATGCGGTCGTTACCTGGTGCCGGGTGATGGTCACGATCACTGCCTCACGTGCCTGGGCAGTAAGCATGCTGAGGTGGCGTTCGTGGATGAGGCATCTTCTCATGGTGGGAAGATGATCATCTTGGAGTTGCGGCCAGGCTCCGCTACCTCGACAAGGGGGCGGAGCTCTGTTGCCTCTGCCTCGATCTAGTTCTCGTTCTGGCTGCAGACAGACGAGGACTACTTCAGGTGGTGGCACGGGTGGTCTGAGGATTACAGTGGTGGCAAACCCTCCAGGGAACCAACCCTCGAGGGACCATCACTCCTCTTGCACTCCAAAACCAGTTGAGCTGCCAGTGGAACGTGCTGGACCCTCTACAAGGGGCGTACCAGCAGTATCCCTGGTGCTCCTCCCGATGACCGGATGTCGATCGCTGCATCGGAGGGTGAGCTGGAGCTTTCTGGGGAAGAAGATTCGGCTGCGCTGCTGCTACGGCAGTAGCAATGCCTGAGTCGGATCCAGAATCACGGCTATGCTTTCCCGGGCCGCTGAGAGGGTAGGGCTCGAGTGGAGACTTCCACCGTGTCCCGAGCCCTCGAGGTTGGATGACTGGTTTCTTGAGGTAGTTTGTGCTGGTTCTCAGCACCCTACCCCGGTGCCTCTCTTCCCGGAGGTGCATGGGGAGCTTACCAGGTTGTGGATGGCACATTTTACTGCCAGAAACTGACCTGTTAGCTCCTCCTCCCTCACCACCCTCGGTGGTGGTGCAGCTAGGGGGTATACGGGGCCCCCCGGTGGAGCGGTCGGTTGCGATGCCGTTGTGTCCTAATACCGCCTCCACCCGGTAGGGTAAACCGTGCTTCCTCTTCAGGGCCTGTAGGTACTCGTCTGGTCTGTCCTGCGATGCTTATGTGACCCGTGGAGAAGCTGCCAACCGCTTGCGCTAAGGCGTTACTGCAGGTTCTTCAGGCTAAAAGCACTGGGGGACATGCACGAGGGTGGTCACGATCCAGAAGTTCTGAAAGGGCTTTGTACCACTTCTGGCCTCGCGCTACGAGCGACGAAGGTCATTGCGTGGTCTTTGGGTCGTGCGATGTCCACACTTGTGGTCCAGGAGCGTCACCTGGCTGTGTCTGGTCGACATGGGGATGCCGACAAAGTTCGGTTCTTCAAGGGCCCTGTGTCCCAGACTGGCCTCTTCGGCGACGCAGTTGAGAGCCTGGCCCAGCAGTTCTCGGCTGCTTAGGAGCAGACTGAGGCGATCCAACACATCCTGCCCAGCGGGCAGCTGCTGCCTCCACCCGTCCGCTGGCTGCAGCGCCCCAGCCTGCTCGTCGCCGAGGGCGGCCCCTGCGTCCGTCCCTGCTCCCGCACCGCATCCGCAGCAGCCTCCAGAAGCGGTGCCATTGAGCTGGGCGTAGGCAGGCCGCCCCGCCCGTCCGGGCCCCCGTCAAACCTGGCGGAGAGCGGAAAAGCAAGAGGCCTCAGGACGGGCGACCCAGAGGGAAAGAGGACTGCTTCAGGAGATGGTGGATGCACCTCTCCCTCCCCCGGAGGAGGGCCGGGCGGAGAATCTTTTGGTTTAAAAAAAAAAATATAAAAAAAAAAAAATCTCGACAAGAAGCGGTTCTCTCTGCCTCTGGGTCCCAAGAGGGCATGGAGAGTCATGGACGGACCAACACCGGACCACACTCTTCTCCCTCTCTCGCCAGCAGGCAGCAGTGGGCGGTTCGAGAGCGTCATCAAAGGCCCTACTCACGCACCCTCTGCCAAACTGTGGAACCAGGTAAGTGTTGCACCGCACACTCAGACCCCTCTTTGGTCCGACACGGGCCGGGTCCCTGCGTTTCACCTCGCTGCCCCACCGCGGGTACGTCGGTGGTCCCGCAGGTCCCGCTTGTATAGTGTCTGGGTGCCTGGAAAACCGCTACCCAGCTCGTCTCGCTGGCTCCTGTGGACCACCTGACTCGGCTACGCGATTCAGTTCGCCCGGCGTTCTCCCAGGTTCCACCTCACAGCAGTAAAGGCTTGTGTGGGGAGATCACTGTCCTATTGGCGAGGGACGTGATGGAGCCGGTCCCTCCAGCCGATATGAAGACAGGGTTTTACAGCCCTTACTTCATTGTGCCCAAGAAAGGCGGTGGGTGGAGACCAATCTTGGATCTGCGCGTCCTGAACTGGGCAAGCTTCCGTTCAAGAGACTCACGCAGAAGTGCATCTTCGGGTGCATCCGTCCCTGAGATTGGTTTGCAGCGATTGACCTGAAGGACGTGTACTTCCTTGTCTCAATCCTTCCGCACCACAGGCCATTCCTGCGGTTTGCGTTTGAAGGACGGGCATATTAGTACAAGGTCCTGCCCTTCGAGCTGTCCCTGTCACCCCGTGTCTTCACGAAAGTTGTGGAGGCAGCCCTTGTTCCCCTGAGAGAACAGGGCATTCGCATTCTCAACTACCTCGACGACTGGCTCATGCTGCCTCAGTCTCAGGACCAGTTGTGCGAACACAGGGACTTGGTGCTCTTGCACCTCAGCCAGTTGGGCCTTCGGGTCAACTGGGAAAAGAGCAAACTCTCCCCGGCGCAGAGGATCTCTTTTCTCGGTATGGAATTGGATTCGGTCAATCAGACAGCACGCCTCACGCAGGAACGTGCTCAGTCGGTGTTGAACTGCTTGAATGCGTTCAAGAGCAGGTCCACGGTCCCACTGAAACAATTTCAGAGGCTCCTGGGGCATATGGCAGCTGCGGCGGCAGTGACGCCGCTGGGGCTGCTTCATATGAGACCGCTTCAACACTGGCTCCATGGCCGAGTCCTGAGGTGGGCATGGTAACGCGGCACTCACCGGGTCCAAGTCACACCGGCCTGCCGCCAAACCCTCACCCCGTGGTCAGACCTTTCGTTTCTCCGGGCAGGAGTGCCCCTGGAACAGGTCTCTAGGCATGCTGTGGTTTACACGGATGCCTCCACCACCGGCTGGGGCGCCACGTTCAACGGGCTTGCAGTGTCGGGGGTTTGGACGGGGCCCCCAACTGCACTGGCACATAAGTTGCCTAGAGTTGCTGGCAGTACACCTGGCCCTGAACCGTCTCAAGAGGCGCTTACAGGGCAAGCACGTACTGGTCCGTACGGACATACTGTGACCGTTGCATACATCAACCGATAAGGTGGTCTAGGCTTCCGTCGTATGTCGCAACTCGCCCGCCACCTCCTCCTATGGAGTCAGAAGCATCTGAGGTCGCTTCGTGCCATTCACATTCCGGGCTTGCTCAACCGGGCAGCCGATGAGCTGTCACGAGCTGCGCTCCCCGGAGAGTGGAGACTCCATCCCCAGACGGCCCAGCTCATTGAGAGACTTCTCATTGCCAGTTGTTACTCCCTGACCGAGGAAACACTCGGCACGGAATGCACTGGCACTCAGCTGGCCGCGGGGCCCCCGCAAGTATGCGTTCCCCCCAGTGAGCATTCTCGCACAGACACTGTGCAAGATCAGGGAGGACGAGGAGCAGGTCTTGCTCGTGGCGCCGCACTGGCCCACTCGGACTTGGTTCCCAGAACTGATGCTCCTCGTGACAGCCCCTCCTTGGCAGATTCCTCTGAGGTAGGATCTACTGACTCAGAGACGGGGCACCTTATGGCACCCGCGTCCAGACCTCTGGAAACTTAAAACATGTCTGGTCCCGGGACGGGACGCGGAGGTTCTAGGTGACCTACCCCAGGAGGTAGTTGACACCATCACTTCGGCGAGAGCGCTGTCTACGAGACATGCTTACGCCTTGAAGTGGAACCTGTTTGTCGAGTGGTGCTCTTCTCACCGAGAAGACCCCCGGAAGTGCCCGATCAGAGTCGTGCTGTCCTTCTTGCAGCAAGGGTTGGAGCGAAGGCTGCCTCTTTTCACCCTTAAAGTCTATGTGGCTGCGATTGCTGCCAACCACGACCCTGTGGAAGGGAAGTTGGTGGGGAAGCATGACTTGGTCATCAGGTTCCTTAGGGGGGCAGGAAGGTTAAATCCTCCACGGCCCCCTCTATACCCTCTTGGGACCTGTCTCTAGTGCTCAGAGCACTACAGCAGGGCCCATTTGATCCGTTGCAGACAGTCGAGCTGAAGTTTCTTTCAGACTCCGCTCCTGCTTGCATTGGCCTCCATCAAGAGGGTAGGGGACCTGCACGCATTTTCGGTCGGCGATTCGTGCCTAGAGTTTGGGCCGTCCCAGGTAATCCTGAGGCTCCGGCCTGGCTATGTGCCCAAGGTTCCCACTACTCCCTTCAGGGACCAGGTGGTGAGCCTGCAAGCGCTGCCCTCGGAGGAGGCAGACCCAGCCTTAGCTTTGCTTGTCCCGTCCGAGCATTGAAATGCTACGTTGACAGGACGCAAAGCTTCAGGACCTCAGACCAGCTCTTTATCTGTCACGGAGGCCGGCAGAAGGGAATGCCGTCCCCAAGCAGAGGATGGCCCACTGGATAGTGGACGCCATCACCCTGGCTTATTAGGCACAGGGTGTGCCCTGCCTGTTCAGGTTGAGAGCCCACTCTACTAGAAGTGTTGCATCTTCCTGGGCATTGGCTCGTGGCGCCTCGCTGGCAGATAATTATAGAGCTGCGGGTTGGGCGACCCCTGACACGTTCGCTAGATTCTATAGCCTTCGTGTGGAACCGGTCTCCTCCTGTGTTCTCACCTCGAACGGGTAGAAGCACTGAGAGGCTCCTGTTTTGGGTCGGCTTGCTAAAACTGCTCCAGAGAGTCCGTACTGTAGACCCTGTCGAGCTCCTCCGTCCCCTCGGCAGCCAGACGTGGCGGAGCGTCTGGCGCCAGGCCCTCACTCGATGAATCTGTGAGAACCGGTAGAGGGCTAGGGTCCATATGTAGAGACCTAATTGGATCTCATATGTGTAAAGTCCACGGTATAGCCTCAGAGCCCGTGTTTCCCCGGCAGACATTCTGCCAAGAGGCTACAATCACCTCTAAATCTTCCATATGCACCTAAACGGTTGTTCATATGTGTAAGTGCTTCTGAACCTCCTTTGGGAAGGATGGGCTTCCGCAGCGTTCCTGTTCCAAGTGGAACGGGTACGTTTTCCCAGTGAAAGTTATCCAGTCTTACTGAATGGGTAGTGCCATAGCAACAGTAACTGGTCTTCTTGTGAAGCCCTGACCTGCGCCAAAAAGTAGGGGCGCAGGAGGCTTCCACAGGACACTGGAAGGGGCAGTATCCGTGGCCTTTTGGTAGGGATCCCAATTCGTCGGTGACCCGACGTGACTCGGAGTGACCGACTGATAGGGAACGTCTCGGTTACGTATGTAACCCTCGTTCCCTGAAGGAGGGAACGGAGACGTCACGTCCCGTCGCCACGGCTACTGTACCACCGCTGAGCGGCCGGGTCACCGGCTCGGCTCCTCAGCGAAAACCTGAATATGCGCTGCACCTGCTGCCTACTTATACTCACGCTGTGATCAGCAGCAGCTGGATGCAATAATCGCATGCCAATGTGCATTGGCTCGTTTAGTTACACTCGAAGTGGATTGGTCTCTCTAAGCGAGATCCCAATTCGTCGGTGACCCGACGTGACGTCTCCGTTCCCTCCTTCAGGGAACGAGGGTTACATACGTAACCGAGACGTTACTGATTGTTCTAGTTTTGTCTGTGAAAAAAGTGGCAAAGTCGTCAGCTGTTATAGAAGTGGTGGGCGGTGGTGGAGGGGGACAGAGGAGAGAATTAAATGTTCTGAAGAGATTACGCATGTCTGGAGCGCTGTTGACCTTGTTGTGGAAATGTGAGGATTTGGCAGTGTGGACTTCAGTAGAGAAAGATGAAAGCAAAGACTGATACCTAGTCAGGTCCGACGGATCGTTTGATTTGCGCCATTTTATCTCTGCCGCTCTGAGTTTGGTCCGATGCTCACGAAGAACATCGGATAACCAGGGGTGAGAAGGGGCAGCCCGTGCTGGCCTGGAGGAGAGAGGACAAATGTCGTCTAGACAAGAGGTTAAGGTAGAGCATAAAGTGTCAGTAGCTGCATTCACATCCAGAGATGTGAAATGGGTAGGTGAGGGAAGAGAGGAGGATACTACAGAGGAAACAAGGGTGGGGGAAAGGGAGCATAGGTTACGTCTGAAAGTAACCGGTAAGGGAGCTGGTGGCACCCGGGTAGCAAAATGTAAGGTAAATGTAATGAAGAAATGGTCAGAGATATGTAGTGGTTGTACCAGAATGTTATCTGTAGTACAGTTGCGTGTGTAAATTAAATCAAGTTGGTTGCCTGATTTGTGCGTGCTAGTAGTGGTAAGGCGTTTGAGATCAAATGAAGCTAGGAGTGAATGGAAGTCTGTAGCATAAGGCCTGTCTAGGTGAATGTTGAAATCGTGCATATTTCTCTCCTGATTCAGACAAGATGATGTTTCACTGGAGAAAACAATATTATAAGCAAAGGTTGAGCTGAAAGATTTAGCTTTTAGCTGAAAGAAATAATTTTGCATGCTTCAATGATGGATTTGTTATTTGTTTTTGTTTTTTTACTTCATACGATGTTAATTGATGGACTGGACTGGAGTGGTGTGGATTATTGTGATGCTTTTATCAGCTGTTTGGACTCTCATTCTGACGGCACCCATTCCTTGCAGAGGATCCATTGGTGAGCCAGTGATGTAATGCTAAATTTCTCCAAATCTGTTCTGTTCTAGTTGGGTGTAACTACTGTATCATATTATACACTGAAAAAACAGCTTTGCTGTACTTACTTTGGGAAACTGTTTTACAGGGATCAAAACCTTCTGTCCCAGTTTCATGTTCTTGTTGATGACCACATCGATGAACTTCTCATCCTCTTTGTCTTCGTCTTTCTGAACCTTTTCAATTTCTGTTAAGAGAGACAGAGACCGGAAGAGTTCGTCAAATCATTATCTAGGTAGAATAAAGGTTTATCTGTGTAAATCTCAGGTTCAGATAAGCTCAGATAACAGTCCTGCCATTTGCCCGATGTCATTTGTACCAAGCGTATTATGACTGATCAGTGGACTGTGAAATAGCTTCTACTGGCCAAGCTGTAATTCAATTGGATGTGCTTATAATCATATCTGATAGACATTTCTCTGTGATTGGTGGATATTTCTGTTGGTGAGGCAAGCGTTGTCTGATTAGACATTAAAGTGTGTAAATGAGCTCTTCAAACACGCACAGAAGTCTTTGTTGTTGTGGGACACAGTGGGGTGCTGGGATATTAGTCACATTAATGAGTTCTTGTATGAGTGTGGGTATTCGTGATACATTGCATTATTGGGACGGAGTGGGTTTGCAACTCATTGATGTACTTAGCGGAAAACAATATGGAAAAGGTCATTTCAGAGGCACTGGCAAGAAGATGGGAAATTTGAAATGTCCATCACACATTCAACATCCACATGAACTGGACAGTAAAGTGATTAAATGGCTCAATCAAATGCAAGATTTATCTTATCCACACAAATGTAGCCAGACAACTGTTAAAACTGTGTGCTCTCAAATATTCATCAAAAAAAGTAAAGAGCTATAAAAAAACATTTAAGCAAATGTCAAGCAGGTCTTCTCAGGTTGGTGTGGTACATCTGCGATACAACTTAATTGACATCCCATTGCAATAAACCAGTTATTATATAGCTAAAACTTGGCTTCTGAATATTAATTAGTTTACGTAACAAGACCTAATTAATAGATAATCTAAAGAATGCAACAGTGCCCACTGTCCACTTTTTCATTTTTCTCATTGGTATTTTTAAAAAGTCTTTGTTTAAGAGTTAGAAGCCATGAATCAAACTAACAAGCAACAAAGTGAATCATCACAAAAAAAGTGTTTGAATATCGGACACAAAGGTACAAGACTGTGTACTAAAATGGATAGTTCATCCAAAAATGAAAATTATGTCAATTTTGTGTTCCGAAGTTGAACGAAGAGCTTACAGGTTTGGACTGACATGAGGGTGAGTAATTTTTGGGTGAACTATCCCTTTAATGGTTTAATAAGGGAAAGAACAGCAATCCCATGGAATCATTGTGGAACACATAATCAAATTAATAGCGATGGAGAAATATAAAACTTTTGATTGAAAGATGTTGATTATGCATATACAACCCCAAATCAGAAAAAGTTGGGACAGTATGGAAAACGCAAATAAAAAAAGAAAGTAGTGATTTCTAAATTTGCTTTGACTTGTATTTCATTGCAGACAATATGAACACAAAATATTTCATGTTTTGTCTGGTCAACTTCATGTCATTTGTAAATATACATCCTTTCCTGTCATTCAGACCTGCAACACATTCCAAAAAAAGTTGGGACAGGAGCAATTTAGGGCTAGTAATGAGGTAAATTGGTTAAATAATGATGTGCTTTGAAACAGTTGATGTCAACAGGTGATTGTAATTATGATTTGGTACAAAAGCAGCATCCAAGAAAGGTCTAGTCCTTTAGGAGCAAAGATGGGCCGAGGATCGCCAGGCATCTGGGATGGACCCTCACACAGTGCAAACGTGTACTGTGGTCAGATGAATCAGTATTTCAGGTATTTTTTGGGAGGAATGGACGCCGTGTGCTCCTGACCAAATAAGAAAAGGATCATCCAGACTGTTACCAGCAACAAGTCCAAAAGCCAGGTTCTGTCATGGTATGGGGTTGTGTCAGCGCCCTTGGCAAAGGTAACTTGCACTTCTGTGATGGCACCATTAATGCTGAAAAGTACATAGAGATTTTGGAGCACAATATGCTGCCTTCAAGAAGACATCTTTTCCAGGGATGTCCATGCATATTTCAACAAGACAATGCAAAACCACATTCTGCACACATTACAAAGTCCTGGCTGCGGAGGAAGAGGGTACGGGTACTTGACTGGCCTGCCTGCAGTCCCGACCTGTCTCCAATAGAGAATGTGTGGCGCATTTTGAAGCGCAAAATGCGACAACGAAGACCCCGTACTGTTGCCCACCTTAAGACTTGTTTGCAGGAAGAATGGGACAAAATTACACCTGAAACACTTCATCGCTTGGTGTCTTCAGTCCCTAAACATCTTTTAAGTGTTGTGAAAAGGAATGGCAACATTACAAAGTGGTAAATGCTTTACTGTCCCAACTTTTTTGGAATGTCTTGCAGGTCTAAATGACAGGAAAGGATGTATATTTACAAATGACATGAAGTTGACCAGACAAAACATGAAATATTTTGTGTTCATATTGTCTGCAATGAAATACAAGTCAAAGTAAATTTAGAAATCACTACTTTCTTTTTTTATTTGCGTTTTCCATACTGTCCCAACTTTTTCTGATTTGGGGTTGTAGAAACAATGTTATGTTAATTGTAAAATATGCATTTGCAGTGCTTCATGGGAGCTGGGAGACTCTGATTAATGAAGATTCATTTGAATCATGGGAAATGTAGGTTTACATCATCAGTTCTGCTGTTATGAATGAATATGTTAAAAAATATGATGAGATAATACTGCTGTAATGCATATGCCATCGATTAACAACCTTATAGCTCACAGCAGATCTTTAGAGTTATTGTTCAAAATTTATTCCATTATAGAGAAAATGAATGTGATTTTTACTGGACTGTTGAACTCTGTTTGCTTCAACAGGAACTTGCAGCCAGTTGTACAATAAAAACTCAGCATTTATGTAAAGTCTGTGTCTTAAAAACTAGTGTGACCAACTAGCAGTTAGCCAAGGGTTAATGAGTCTATTTTTTGGGATTTAAAGACCAATTGTTTTTATGTAACCAGTGACAAGTCTCAAAGAAGAAAAAAATAGATGACTAACTTTTAAGCATTTTATGTAATTGGCCACTGGTTTTAGCAGTTCGTAACTTAACAAACATTCCCGAAACTTATCCCAGTAAACCCTAGTCTTTAACCCTAGTCTAGTCTTTGGTCCGTTTTAGAATTGATTTTAAGGTTTTAGTGTTTGCTTATAAATCCTTAAATGGACTAGCCCCAACCTACCTCTCTGATCTTATACAACTCCACGTTCCATCCAGGTCTCTGAGGTCTGCTGATCTTATTTTGCTGGCAGTCCCTAGAGTAAGACTGAAGCACAGGGGAGATCGTGCCTTTGCTGTAGCTGCCCCTAAACTCTGGAATGCACTACCAGTGTCAGTGAGGATGGCCCCAACTTTGTCTGCTTTTAAAACTAGTCTTAAAACACATTTTTATGTATTGGCATTTAATTCAGTTTGAGAGCTGTTTATTATTTTTATTTTTATTTATTTTTTATTTTCTACTACTGTGCTGTGTTGTGTTGTGTAATGTATAATTACTATGTACAGTACCTTATTGTTGTTTGTTTTATGACCCTTTATGTACAGCACTTTGGTCAACTTCTGTTGTTTTTAAATGTGCTCTAGAAATAAACCAAACTTGAAACTTTAACTCTTAATGATATTGAGTGTACTTCAAAACAGTTTAAATATGAAAAGCACTTTTAATGTTCTTTTCCACAATCTGTCATCTTGTGACGCTTATTGCACTTCAATATTCAACTCTCTTTTCCATTATTTGTGCTTTGGTGAGGACAGTTTATGCAAAATTAAGACATCCTACATTCCCTCAACTAATCAGGAAAGCACTTCTATTTAAAGAGTTATGAAGAGTCATAAAAAATAAACCCATTCTGTCTAGACTGAATCTGAGACCCATCATATAAACCATACATTACGATTATTACAAATTTAAATGGCATGACTTACTTAAATCAGATAAATATGACAATGAACGACTTTATTTTATTGTATGGCAATACAATAAAATAAAGTCTATGGCATCTTTTTGAGAATAAATATAAAACAGTGTATATACGACATAAAACCTGTCTAGCAAACATTTGCAGAGACAGGTGTGTAAAATATGGTAAATGATCTTTGTGATAATTGTACACTTGCGGAACACATGCTAGGATTGCATATTGGTTGCTAGGAGACTGCTGTCAATCAAAAGACTGTAAAAGCTAACGGTTAAGTCTGAGATTTTATCTATTTAAGTTAGTTAGCATTTTCTATTTAAGTTAGTACTTGATGCTGGGGATTTGTGTGTCAAACTTTATTATATAATATCAAATTAATATCTATGTATCGCTACTCAGAGAGCTGGGAAGAGAACAACCGCTGCAGCCCTTCCCCGCTCCATTTCCCAGGTCCACAGAGACAGCAGATTCAGTGGGCTGTGGTTCATCTCATTGTTTCGTATCATTATTCCTGTAGTCGAGGGGGCACAAAACAAACCCAAGAGAATATTGTGAAAACTATAAATTTCCCTCCTTAGATAACCAGCCTTTCCAACAGAATCTCCATTCAGAAGATTGTGACCTACCAACAAATCTAAGCTCTGCAACAATAACGGCTATATTTTTATTTGAGGATAGACCATAACCTCCACTTTAAACATATATCAAACTAAAAGAAGTTCAACTGATTTCTGCAAATCAGTTTTTTTTTATAGTTTCTATGCTTTAATATGCCTAAGCAGGCACATGAAAATATATGGACACTACAGGTCGAATTGTTGTGTTTTTGAAAGATATGCTTTCCAAGGCTGCATTTATTTGAACAAAAATACAGTAAAAACAACAATATTATGAAATATTATTAGAATTTAAAATAACTATTCTCTATTTGAATATACTTTAAAATAGAATTTATTCCTGTGATGCAAAGCTGAATTTTTAGCATCATTACTCCAGTCTTCAGTGTCACATGATCCTTCAGAAATCATTCTAATATTCTGATTTGCTGCTCCAGAAACATTTCTTATTATTATCAGTGTTGAATACAGTTGTGCTGCTTAATATTTTTGCAGAAACTGTGATACATTTTTCATCTTTTGTGAAAAAAGAAAGTTTAAAAGTACAGTATTTATTTTAAATAAAAATTTGTAACAATGTCAATGTCTTTACTCCCGATTTTGATCATTTTAATGCATCCTCGCTGAATGAACTTATTGATGTAAGATTTATTTTTCTGACCCCAAACTTTTGAACAGTGTGTATATATTTTGTATAAAAGAATTATCCTATCCTAACTATCCTATCACAATAAATGGAAAAAAAAGGCCAAAAATAAATCTTAAAAAAAAAAGAAATACTCGTGTCACTATATTTCAGAGCATTTTACACACATTTAAACAAGATTGTGGATGGTTCATGAATAAGATACAGGGGTTTACATGGGGTTGAACTATGAAGAGCTGAAGAGATGCAGCAGTTTATTGAATTCAGCCCTCATTGTTTGGAGAAGATGGGGTCTCAAGACTCCTTATCCTTAACATGTCAAGATAATGTAATTTCCATCCAAAGCTCTCAGATTAACATTGTATTTTCAGTCATGATGAAAGCGTGCAGGGCAGCAGAGTATCAGAGCTCAGGTGGGGTGAAATGAATAGTACAACAAAAGAAATTTGGGCTTTTTAATTTAAAATCCATAAGCTTGCATGATTTGTGGGATTAGGGCGGACTCCCCCATAAGACTCCAGCAGAGGAGAGGAGAGAAAGAAAACGCTCCATTAACTCCTCAAATTTCACTTCCTGCTCACAAAGAAGTGGCAGAAAGAGAAGATTGGCAATAACATCTCAAACAGAAGCTCTGAGAGATGGGAAACGCTCAGCGATCCAGGAACAGACCATACAGTGTGGCGTCTGTTTCTAGGCCAGATGAAGAAAAAAATTTTTTTCATATACAAATATAAATAAAGGTCTTTGAAACAAGAAATGTCTGTTTAATACTATCCCAAAAGACAGTATATCATATTTTAAACCATTTTTTTGCATAATATACAACACATGGAAATGAGTCTGCCACTTTTAAAAAAGTCTGTGCACAGGCCCAAAACAACCTCTGGTTACTGAGGAAAAAAGCTTGAAAAAACAATGACAAAAAACAACATGCGTTTAAGAAAACGGCAACAAAAGCATTTTCAGATGTCTAGAGTACAAAGCCATGCTTCTCAAGACAAAAGATGCGTCAAACATCCAAACTAATACTGGTCATACTTGACAGAACAGCTGACAAATGTTGAACATTACACTCTCAAGTACAAAACATTTCTCCACCCTTCTCTTTTCACTGCGCTTTCTTTGCCATTAATTTTCTGTTTGTGTAGTCCTGCCCTGTAGAAACCCAAACACAGCACGGGTGCGACCAAAGAGGAGAAAAACGTGAACCTTTGTGACGGCAAACAATGTCAAAGTGCAGAGAATTTGGTATCAATCTGCAGCATTCAGCTTTTGAATTCAGCCCGTGTTGCATAAATAAAGCTCTTGTGCTTCTTGAAATGGACACCAACCACAGAGTGCTATAGAATTTAACCAGAATTTTTTATAGAATTTAACCAGCCCTCAATTTCCATTTCTACCAATTGGCACAAAGTAATGATGCTCAAAGGTTAAAGAGCTGGGCTTGTAACCAAAAAGCTTTAGGTTTAAACCTTGTAACAGACAAACGATGGGCTCTTACCATTATATGTATTCATTTCACAGATGTTTTTATCCAAAGAAACTTACATATGAGAGACACTGAAACATAAAAGGCTTTTAGTGCTAAGTAAAGAATTATACAAATTAATGCATTGGAGGTTGCATTGTGGCTCACACTATGATCACGGCAGTTATAAAACATGTGTCAAGGTGAAAATACTTAATCTTTCCTCATGCAGTGCATTAATGTAATTTTTCTAAACTTATTTTAGCAATTTATGAACTGTATGCCTTAACTGCAATGTACTGTAAGTCACTTTGGATAAAAACATTGCATAAGTGCAAAAATCAAGTTCTATGAATCTATATATCACAAGAAAGAACTTGAGCATACTAAGTTATTATACTTTCAACTGTAACAATTACCTGGTAAAATATAAAGACATATTAACATTCTGAAAACTAGCCAGAGCTTGCCTATGAATTCTGAATTTGATCATTAATTAAGTCTAGGCTGACTTTTCATACCACTCACAAAGCTGACTATTAACAAAACATTTTATTTAGCTTAAATTATATAATATAAAATTCACTTACAGTCATGGCCAAAAATATCAGCACCCTTGGTAAATATGAATAAAGAAGGCTGTGAAAATTAATCTGCATTGTTAATCCTTTTGATCTTTTATTTAAAAAAATTCACCAAAATCTAACCTTTCATTGGATAATAAGAATTTAAAATGGGGGGAAATATCACAATTGGACACAATTATTGGCACTCCTAGAAATTCTTATGAGTAAAATATCTCTGAAGTATATTCCCATTCATATTCACAATTTTGAGCACTCCAAGGGGATTATGAACATGAAATTATCCAGCCATGGCTTCCTGTTTCACAGAAATATAAATAGGAGGGAAAACAAAGCCCAAATTCCCTTAATCATCCATCACAATGAGAAAAGCCAAATAATATATTTCTGGTGTGCAGCAAAAGATAATTGAGCTTCATAAATTAGTGAAGTGGCTTTAAGAAAAGAGCTAGAGCAGTGCAAATTCCCATTTCCACCATCAGGGCAATAATTAAGAAATTTCAATCAACATAAAATGTTATGAAACTGCCTGGAAGAGAACATGTGTCTACATCGTCCTAATGCACGGTGAGGAGGAGAGTTTGAGTGGCTAAAGACTCTCCAAGGACCACAGCTGGAGAATTGCAGAAAATAGTTGAGTCTCGGGGTCAGAAAACCTTAAAAAAAAATTGTCAAACAGCACCTACATCACCACATGTTGTTTGGGAGGGTTTCAATAAAAATTCTCCTAGCTCATCCAAAAACAAACTCCAGCATATTCAGTTATCAGACACGACTGGAACTTCAAATGGGACTGGCTTCTATGGTCCGATGAAACTAAAAAATTAGCTTTTTAGCAGCAAACACTCAAGATGGGTTTGGTAAACACAGGGATAAAATGTACCCCATGTGTACAATTAAATATACTGCTGTATGTTTTATGTTGTGGGCCTATATTTCTGCTGGAGGTCCTGGACATCTTGTTTAGACACATGGCATCATGGTTTCTATCAAATACCAACAGATAAAAAATCAATAAAGCCCCTTTCACACTGCACGTTGGTCCCGGAAAATTGCCAGAAAATTGCCGGAGTGCCTTCTGTGTGAATGCAAACACATCCCGGGATTAATTCCGGGATTGATCCCGGGTTGGGGACCTAGTAACATTGCCGGGTTCAGTCCCGGAACGAGCGCTATGTGAACAAAAGCCGGATCAATGCCGTAAAGGGTGTGTCGTAGTGATGACGCACTTTATCGTTCGACTGTTTTACCGGTTGTTTTGAAGGCAGATCAACGTTCACACGACCAAAAAACAACACAAAAACAACACAAAAATGGGTCACTGAGCACAAAACCAAGCTTCTGCTATGACCATTCCAGTCCTCTGACCTGAACCCTATAGAAAATGAGTGAAGTGAACTGAAGAGAAGAAGCACCGTCATGGAGCTGTGAATCTGAAGGATCTGGAGAGATTCTGGATGAAGGAATGGTCTCTGATCTCTTGTCAGGTGTTCTCTAACCTCGTCAGGCATTATAGGAGAAAATTTAGAGCTGTTAAACTGGCAAATGGAGGATTCAAAAAGTATTGAATAAAAGGGTGCCGTTTATTGTGGCCAATGTGTATTAGAGAAAAACATTTATTTCATAATGATATTTCCCCCCATTTTAAATTCTTATTCTCCAATGAAAGGTTAGATTTGTGTGAATTTTTTTAATTTGTTTTATTAACAATGCAGATTAATTTTCACAGCCTTCTTTGATCATATTTACCAAGGGTGCCGATATTTTTGGCCATGACTGTATGCTAATTCAGCATCAAATCAGCATATTAGAATGATTTCTGAAGGATCATGTGACACTGAAGATTGGAGTAATGATGCTGAAAATTCAGCTTTGCATCAAAGGAATTGCATTTTAAATATATTACAATAGAAAACAGTTATTTTAAATTGTAATAATATTTCCATTTTTTTCCTATATTTTTAAAGCACATTAAAGGGTTAGTTCACCCAAAAATGAAAATTAGCCTGTGTTTTACTCACCCTCAAAGTATCCTTTGTATATGACTTTATTCTTTCAGACGAATCCAATCAGAGTAATATTAAAAACTGTCCTGGCCCCTCCAAGCCTTACAATGGGGTAAGCGGGTGCTTTTTGTCAACAGTTCAGAAGACGTGAAATAAAGTGTGCGCATCCGTAATAAAACGTGCCTAAATAAAACACTTTTTTCTCACTTCTGCTGACTGTATTACACGAAAGCCGTCCAGGCGGATGACGTAGGACATTGGCATTGCGTGATTAGTGACGAACGTGGAGAGAGAACAAAACAAAACGCCGGTCACGAATTAGAAGCACAAAACTAGGATTTGTAAAGAAAAATGATGGAGGATTTCGATATTAGCCAAGAGGAGACTGGTTTTCCTTTGCTAAAGTAAGGACACTTTGCTTCCTTTGCTCCTACATATCTCAGAGGCGCGCGCATGCGACACATACATCCTACATCATCTGCCTGGACGGCTTCCACGTACGACAGTCAGCGGAAGTGAGAAAAAAGTGTTTATTACTGTCACACCCCAGGACTGTTTGTGTTTTCATTACCCATGTGCTCTGTGTGACCTATTTTTCTTCATGCTTGATTGTGCCATTATGTTCAGGTGTGTCTAGTCATTATCCTCATTTACGTTCACCATATAAGTTATATTCAGTTCAGTGTTTCTTCGTCCGGTCTCGTCAACATGTACGTGTGTTTACTGCCTTCCTGTTGTGAATTACCTTGTGTGGATTATATTAAAGAATTTTACTTTCCTCTTCATCTTCGTGCGAGTTCATTCTACACAGAACCGTGACAATTACGTTTGAAATATGGATATTTATCTTACAAAAACATATGGATTCGCTACAGGAGGCCTTTATTCACCCCCCCCCGGAGTCGTGTGAGGCACGTTTTATTATGGATGCACGCACTTTATTTCACATCTTCTGATCTTTTGAAAATAAGCACCCGCTTACCCCATTGTAAGGCTTGGAGGGGCCAGGACAATTTTTAATATAACTCCGATTGGATTCGTCTGAAAGAAGAAAGTCATATACAACTAGGATGCTTTGAGTGAACTAACCATTTAAAGCAGCTTTGTTAAGCATAAGGGTGTATTCACACCAGGAAAGTCCGCTAGTTCACCTGCTTTGGTCCAGACCAAAAACAATGTTGATTTTTTTTTTTTTTTTTTTGGTGCAGTTCACTTCCACACTGCCCTTTTTGCAAGTGAACCAGAAATTGTAAACAAAACCACACGTGTGCTTAAGGTCATCCATTCACTGGTTCATCCATTCAACCGTACCAGAGTTCATTTGAAAGCGGACCGAGACCACCTCTTCAGCTACGGTATGGTTGTTTGGTCCGCACCAGAGTTGATGTATTCACACCTGCCCAAAAGATCCTCACCAAAGGGGGAAGCGAACTTGAGTTCGATTCAATCGAACCAAACAAGACGGGTGTGAATACACCCTAAGAGACTTCGATAAAATATTTAAAAACTGTAATGTTTCCAAACATTTGAGAAGTGCTGTGGCTCTCTCTTTGTGTATATATACAGTAATACAATTATTTAGCCCTTTTTTCCCCATTTCAATAGTGACAAACGAGCAATTTTGTCACCTACAGCACCATATACAAGATAAGACAGCCGACATCTCTCAGAGAAGCTAAACCTGTCACAAAAAAACAAAGACGAAGTGATAATGTTCCTTATACAGTATTTTCATATTGGTGCTGGGAATATTGCACATATGTGTGCCACATGGATAGTTCAAAGGAAAAAAAAACAAAAACTATAGGATTCCAAGATTAAATTTTCCCTTGAGGCAAAAACTGGAAGAACACAAATTGCAGCAATGTATTTTCTTGCAAGACAAAACTAACCAACTGGTTAGTAACTCCAGACACTTTTTACATGCATTCAGCGCTTGGCGAGAAATCGTTTCAGACCATGCCAGTATCTCAGCATTCAAAACGTAACATATTCAAGCCACAACTATGCTTATAGTCCTGGGGTCACATGGAGGGCACTTCTAAAAGGGCAAAATGTTAGTCTAAAACCAAGAGACAAATGCTTTCTTAGCTCCATGTTGATATTTATCGGCTGAAAGTAGCATGCAGAACATTTTTGGGCTAGTTATTGATTTCCATATATTTCTGAAGTCTCCAGTTCCTCTGTTTTTACTGTTGCAGGCAGTCCAGTTCTCGGCCGGCCCGTGGAGCGTCGGCGTAACAGAATAGCAGCAGAAAATGAAAAATAAGATACGTGTTGTGAAACACTTTAGAGCGCTTTTTCAAGAGTGGGCTGGCGTGACAGATCGCAGATCAATACCAGCGGCTGCCCGCTGTCATCGCCCCATGTCACCCTGCCCACATCTCATTCCTGCAACCCTCCCTCTGGACTCCGACCCGCTTAACGCTGAGAAAGAAAGAAAAATGGCTATAGATTTCCATGACAACCAACACATTTCTTTTTTTTCCCTCGGGAAAAGCATGTTGCGATGTGATGTGTTAAAGCTGCAGACTGGAGTGACAGAAAGTGTGGCCTTCGAGGCTCAAACACTTGCTTTCTTGACGGCTTTCAATGCGGTTTCAAATGTGGCACCGTTTCAGCAGGCCCTGACGAACACAAGCATATGCAAATTTAACTAAATCAGTGCAATCTTCAGGGCATTTCTTTGTGTTGTAATCTCTGGTGTCTCTCTCGCACCACACCGCGTTCCCACAACGCGCTCGGATTGTAAAGCAAATGAGCACGAGGCACAGTGGAAATATATTTCTTCATTATGAAACAATTCTGTCTACAGGCAAAGCTGTAATGAAAAGCAGATAAGTCACAGGGAGATGGTGACGGTGGCGCGGCGGGAGGTCTCAATCGCAAGCACGTACAATGATCTACTTTCTATGAATTTAGATATTTCTACAGCTGCTTTCTAATAAAAAATCATGAATCGGTTTGCACGAATACAATCCATCCAAAATTATAAGACAAGGCTGTATTTTAGAGTAAATATGCAATAGGGATGGACAGCATAAGCAACATCTTTCATCATGGTACAAATCATTTTGCATTGTGGTAAGTGTATATCACAATTTAATTTAAATTTATTTTACAAGTTTATAAAGTGTACAAAATACAAGTATCCCATACACTAATAATGGTCCTTATTATTATCAATATTGAAAACAGAATATACTGATTTTTATTTTTTGTGGAAACTGTGATCTCTTCTAACATTATAAAGTATTTAATGTGATTTTGATCAATTTACTGTGTCCTTGCTGAATAAAAGTATTTCTTTCTTTCTTCTGTAAACTTGTTCTTTTAAATTGTAATATTTCACAATATCATGGTTATGGTTTTACTGTATTTTTGATCAAACATCTTTCAAAAACATAAAACAATCTTTAATTTTTGACCAGTAGTGTAGAGAAAATTATTAGAGATAAAGACTATTTGCAAAAATTATTCTAAAGGTTAAATGGTTATGAAAAACTAAATCCCATTTTGGCGCAAGAAACACTGACTGACATAAAAAATGGATTTCAAGAAAAAAAAATTATATGTATATTTAATAGAATATGGCCCCTTTAAGACCACTACCATCTAATATACAAGTCCATTCACACTTCCATTCATAAAATGTTTTATTGCTAACATGGAAGAAACTATATGGTTTACAGAGACATAAATAAAGATCACTAATAACTAGGGCTGGGCAAGTAAATGGGTTATTATCGCGTTATTATATTATATTATTTTATCGTGCATTAACGCAGGTTTTTATTATTATGAAAGTCCGTTGCTCACTGGCTCTGAATACACATACAGACAAACCATGGGTCACAGGAGGGGTGGGATGTTGATCAGTACTGGCTTGGGATGGGTGTCATCACGCGTCTCAACCAGCATTTGGGGTGGGCCTAAGACTGCAGCAGCGCTCCCGATAAAATTATTTAGGCTAAGCATCAATATTCACAAACCACCGTTCACTGTTATTTTTCACGACTTCATAAGTGGGAAATAGGAAGTTTCCGATAGCACGTGAAGACAACAGAGAAGTGTTTTCGCTCAGCACAGTGGAGTGCATCGTTTTGTTAACTTTGTGGTTTATTATTTTGAGTTATTTGGGACGCAGTAACACACAGCCCTCTCACAATATTTACAGATCTATCACTCTTGTCGCTCAGAAATGTCCACACAATCATGTTGCACGTATCATAAGTTCCACGCTCCGGCGCGGTTAGCGCTCACACTCACTGATCTATATATAACTGAACCGTGCTCTGGCCCACCTCTTCCAACCGAGCCAGGGACAGCTAAACGAACCATGCCCGAGCGCGGCACAGAGCGATCACACTAGTCAAACGAACCAGGCTTTGGGGGTCAAAAACCCGCACCGCACTCTGCTGCGTTGGGTCCCGCGATCGTGCAGGTCTCTACTCGGAAGGTGCCTGTTATAATGTTATGATCGAGGCTCTGGACTCTGAGCATAACTTGTTTTTCTATAACAAACTATAAACTATTTTCTATAAAAATGTTAATTCCCTGGCAGTGGCAAATAGCTTTGGTTTTATATTTAATTTGATCACATTAATGTTATAAGTTGAGATTTACAATAAATATTTTAACTGCTACTATGTAAAAGGAATACTGCTGTAAAAAAGCACCTTATTTGTTTAAAGTGTTTGCAAACCAAATATTATGCACTTTATTATTGAATTTTGTGCATAATGCAATTAATCGTGATTAATCACAGACAATCATGTGATTAATCGCGATTAAAAATAAAATAAAATAATCGTTGTCCAGCAGTACTAATAACCTGAGAACACAGACCAGAAACCTTATACTTATATTATTTGCATGACATTACAGTCTGTATAGCATGTAATTTACCTACCAAAATACATACATCAGATCCACGTGATGCATTTGTGTTCCTATCATGTCTGCATGACAATAACAAACCCTGATAACATTAGGGTTGGGTATCGTTTTTTTTTTTTTCGATACCGGTGCCAAATCGATACTTTTAAAACGGGGCCGGTGCCTAAACGGTGCCTGAACCGATACTTGTTATATATACTGTATATGGAACTCATGAAGCTCCAGGAAATCCCCAATATGGACAAAGGCATTGCTATCGTTGTAACTGAGTAAACAGAAGATATAAACGTTTTGAATGATAAAACAAATACATTAAACACACGACTATGACAATATATAGTTTATCTGTGTTATTCAAGCCATCTCTGATATTTTCATAATAATTAAATATATTTATAATCCATTGTTAATTGATGCATTATGGAACATATTTTCTGCCTCATTCTGTGACAAGAAGCTACATCAGATCACAAAAGGAAGCATTTAACTGGTGTTGTGGACTAAAAAGGTTATAATGTTCTCTTTTGTTGGACAACAGGTTTAAAAACGTGAATACAAGAGAATTTTAGCTTTAGGCATTTTAATTTAAGCTAGGGCTGGGCAGTATATCAAGTTTGTACGATATATCCTTTATAAGCGATACGGTATGAAGCAATACCATTAATATTGATATAGGTACAGTAGTTTGATACGAGCTCATCTGAAAAAATATCTAGGGAGGACACAGACTGAACTGCTGCGGAGAAAGTGCATAATACAATTTGTTCTAAACATGTGACAAGCTTTATGAAGGGCTTTAAAAAAAACTCATAAGATATAGTAGCCTATAGTTTATAGTTTCAGTTTAAAGCGGCTCGCGCTCTCACTGTCAGATGCTCTGACAGAAAGGCTACGTGTGCCGCTGACAGAGACGCTGTTTAATGTGTTTGAGACGTGCTGTTTTCCCTAATGCATAACTTACATTTCACAGGTATATTCTCCATCTGTAAACTGTAAATTTAGCTGATTCTCCGCTAAACTTCACAGACTTAATTTAGAACGAGCGCCGCCGCGCGAATGCGCGCCAAACAGACAAAGCGCAATGAAATAGGAGCGCAATAACTGACTAAAATCTACATTTTGCTGAAACATTTGTAGTTGGACAATAAATGTGACATATGTAATATTTTTAAACCTACAAGTAAGTGTATTTGTATGATAGCACTAACTGTAATGTGTAATGGGGTAATCAAAATAGCCTTTTTAATCAATTAGTCTGTGCTTTTTTTATTATTTTCATTTTTAGTTTAGTAAATTTAACTTATGCTTTAAAAGCATTATTTTTGTTTTTAGATTGCAATGTTACAATGTTATGCTCTCATTTCCCGAGTTGTGCTTTTAAGTCGGAATGTGAAAACAGCACACTCGCGTTACTACAAAGATTTGTTGGACTTGTATTATTAGAGCTTTCTGACTTGAGTTCATGTGCATATTTGAGTTCATATTTATTTGATGTCAGAGCGCTGACGCGGAAGCGTTCAGCCATCGTGCTCAGCCTCCTCGTGTGAAGACCATCGAGTGTAAAGACAGACGACTTTTCCTGCGTGACTTTAACCGAGCAACGACACCGAGCACACACTTAAGTATCATCTATATCTTCCCTCACAACTCTCCTTCCCGATCCTCTATCCTTCCACCGCTAACATGTGTTTCCAAACCATTCCGGTTCTCTCTCAACCACGCTCTAAAAACACACGCAGACGGCAACGTAATCCTGCTAACCTGCGCCCGATCGCTACATCTTCTACTACACCTCTTTCTTTCTCTGTGGGTCTTTGGAATTGCCAGTCAGCGGTCAACAAAGCTGACTTCATTTCTGCTTTTTCCTTACAATCCACACTCAGCATCTTGGGCTTGACTGAGACCTGGATTCGTCCAGAAGACTCCGCTACCCCGGCTGCTCTCTCTCACAATTTCTCTTTCTCTCACACCCTAAGGCATGTTGGCCGGGGTGGGGGCACTGGTCTGCTCATTTCAAACAATTGGAAATACTCAACCCACTCTCCCCTAGGCAATCACAACTCATTTGAATCTCATGCGATTACGGTAACGGCTCCTATAAAACTCCAGATAGTAGTAATCTACCGTCCCCCTGGCCAAATTCTAGCCACCTTCCTAGAGGAGCTGGACGGCCTACTGTCCTCTTTCATGGAGGATGGCACTCCACTCTTAGCCTTTGGCGATTTCAACATTCACCTAGACAGGCCTTATGCTACAGACTTCCATTCACTCCTAGCTTCATTTGATCTCAAACGTCTTACCACTACTAGCACGCACAAATCAGGCAACCAACTTGATTTAATTTACACACGCAACTGTATTACAGATAACATTCTGGTACAACCACTACATATCTCTGACCATTTCTTCATTACATTTACCTTACATTTTGCTACCCGGGTGCCACCAGCTCCCTTACCGGTTACTTTCAGACGTAACCTACGCTCCCTTTCCCCCACCCATCTTTCCTCTGTAGTATCCTCCTCTCTTCCCTCACCTACCCATTTCACATCTCTGGATGTGAATGCAGCTACTGACACTTTATGCTCTACCTTAACCTCTTGTCTAGATGACATTTGTCCTCTCTCCTCCAGGCCAGCACGGGCTGCCCCTTCTAACCCCTGGTTATCCGATGTTCTTCGTGAGCATCGGACCAAACTCAGAGCGGCAGAGAGAAAATGGCACAAATCAAACGATCCGTCGAACCTGACTAGGTATCAGTCTTTGCTTTCATCTTTCTCTACTGAAGTCCACACTGCCAAATCCTCACATTTCCACAACAAGATCGACAGCGCTCCAGACATGCGTAATCTCTTCAGAACATTTAATTCTCTCCTCTGTCCCCCTCCACCACCGCCCACCACTTCTATAACAGCCGACGACTTTGCCACTTTTTTCACAAACAAAACTAGAACAATCGGTAACCAGTTCTCACCTCCACACACACAGGACCTCCAACCAACCACATCCACTGCTCAAACTCCCATCTTCTCCTTCTGTCCCCTCACCGAGGCGGAAGTATCCAAACTTCTCCTCTCCAGCCATCCTACAACATGTCCTCTTGACCCAATCCCCTCTCACCTTCTCCAAGCAATCTCTCCCACACTCTTACCGGCACTCACACACATTATCAACACATCTCTCCGCACTGGCATCTTCCCCACAGCGTTCAAGCAGGCCCGGGTAACCTCACTGCTCAAAAAACCTACATTAAACACTTCTCTTTTAGAAAACTACAGACCTGTCTCTCTCCTTCCATTCAAAGCGAAAACACTCGAACGAGTTGTCTTCAACCAGCTCTCACTGTTTCTTTCACAGTACAACAAACTGGATGCTAAACAGTCAGGTTTCAGGAGTGGCCATTCAACAGAGACTGCGCTACTCTCAGTCACTGAAGCCCTGCGAGTCGCAAAGGCCGATTCCAAATCATCAGTCCTCATTCTGCTGGATCTTTCGGCTGCTTTTGACACTGTCAATCATCAGATCCTCCTGTCCACCCTCTCATCGCTGGGCATCACTGGGATTCCACTTCGCTGGTTTGAATCTTATCTCACCGGTAGGTCCTTCAGGGTGGCCTGGGGAGGGGAGGTATCCAAAGCACATCAACTGGTCACTGGGGTTCCTCAGGGATCGGTTCTTGGACCACTCCTCTTCTCCACATACACTACATCACTGGGACCCATCATACAGGCACATGGCTTCTCCTACCATTGCTACGCCGATGACACACAGCTCTATCTCTCTTTTCAACCAGATGATCCAACGGTAGCTGCACGGATCTCAGGCTGCCTGGCGGACATCTCGGCATGGATGAAAGAACATCACCTACAGCTCAACCTGGCAAAGACTGAGCTTCTTGTCGTCCCTGCCACTCCGACTCTACAGCATGACTTCTCGATTCAGTTAGGCACATCAATAATTACCCCATCAACTTCGGTCAGAAATCTTGGTGTAATCTTTGATGACCAGCTGACCTTCAAAGAGCACATTGCAAAGACTGCTCGATCTTGCAGGTTTGCACTACACAACATCAGAAAAATCAGGCCCTTCCTGACAGAGCATGCTGCGCAACTTCTTGTCCAGGCCCTTGTCGTTTCTAGGCTGGACTACTGCAATGCTCTTCTGGCTGGTCTTCCAGCAAACACAATCAAACCTCTACAAATGATTCAGAATGCAGAGGCACGACTGGTCTTCAATGAGCCCAAAAGAACCCATGTTACACCTCTCTTCATCTCACTGCACTGGCTACCAGTGGCAGCTCGCATCAAGTTCAAGACACTGATGCTTGCATACAGAACGACCACAGGCTCAGCACCCTCTTACTTCCACTCACTATTACGAATCTACATCCCCTCCAGAAGTCTGAGATCTGCTAGTGAGCGACGCCTTGTGGTACCATCACAGAGAGGCTCAAAATCACTCTCCAGAACATTCTCATTCACCATTCCTGGATGGTGGAATAATCTTCCCACCCTTATCCGGAATGCTGGATCCCTGTCAATCTTCAAGCAACAACTGAAGACTCATCTCTTTCGGCACTACTTGACTTCATCCTAAACTTGTTCTTAAAAAAAAAAAAATATCTTTCTCTCCTTCCCTTGCTAGCTTGTACTTATTTGAACAATGACTAAGACTTGGTGTTACGAGCACTTCCTCTGTCTGATTGCCTCTTCAAGATGAATCGCTTTATGTATTCCCCAATTGTAAGTCGCTTTGGATAAAAGCGTCTGCCAAATGACTAAATGTGCATTTTCTCAGTCGGGACATTATTTTTCACGTGCGGTGCCGGTGATGATGCTTCTTAAGTTCGTTTCGGAGAAACAAAGGACAAATATTTTAATCGATCGCTCAGACATGGCACCGAAATGAGGCACCGAAATCTGCGTTCTGATTCGGTTCTAGTACATACCGGTTACATAGGTACCGGTGCCATATTGGTACCGGGTTTCGGTACCCAACCCTAGATAACATTCCTCTATGAGTGGTTAAAGTAGGCTAAGCTGAATACTAAAGAATGGCAAAAGGCAATCCCTAAACTATCATCACAAGCTATTTTGTTGATATACTGTATATGATACTCTTATTATAGCACAGATGCATTGAAAGAAACATCAATAACCTGAGATCTCTGCTTAGTGAAATTTCTTCAGGAAAGTCTTATTTTCATAAAGATCCTGTAGTGTGCTGTGCTTCCACATTAAAATTCACGGCACATGCGGAGCACTGGGATGTTGTTAAGTGGGGTCAGGCTGCCCTTTTATACTAACCACTTAATGGGTTTGCACAGTAGCGTACTCTACATGATAAATGAACTCAACTGTAGAGATTACTAAAGCATTTTCAGGGAAATCCTACGTATACAGTATCTCATAGAAGTGAGTACACCCCTCACATTTTTGTAAATATTATATTATATCTTTTCATGTGACAACACTGAAGAAATGACACTTTGCTACAATGTAAAGTAGTGAGTGTACAGTTTGTATAACAGTGTAAATTTGCTGTCCCCTCAAAATAACTCAACACACAGCCATTAATGTCTAAACCACTGGCCACAAAAGTGAGTACACCCCTAAGTGAAAATGTCCAAATTGGGCCCAAAGTGTCAATATTTTGTGTGGCCACCATTATTTTCCAGCACTGCCTTAACCCTCTTGGGCATTGAGTTCACCAGAGCTTCACAGGTTGCCACTGGAGTCCTCTTCCACTCCTCCATGACGACATCACAGAGCTGGTGGATGTTAGAGACAGTGCGCTCCTCCACCTTCCGTTTGAGGAAGCCCCACAGATGATCAATAGGGTTTAGGTCTGGAGACATGCTTGGCCAGTCCATCACCTTTGTGCCTGAGGGTCAGTGTTTGGGGTCATTATCATGTTGGGATACTGCCCTGCGGCCCAGTCTCCGAAGGGAGGGGATCATGCTCTGCTTCAGTATGTCACAGTACATGTTGGCATTCATGGTTCCCTCAATGAACTGTAGCTCCCCAGTGCCGCCACACACGCTTGACACCATCTGAACCAAATAAGTTTATCTTGGCCTCATCAGACCACAGGACATGGTTCCAGTAATCCATGTCCTTAGTCTGCTTGTCTTCAGCAAACTGTTTGCAGGCTTCCTTGTGCATCATCTTTAGAAGAGGCTTCCTTCTGGGATGAATTGCATGCATGTACATATATATATATATATACAGGTGCTGGTCATATAATTAGAATATCATCAAAAAGTTGATTTATTTCACTAATTCCATTCAAAAAGTGAAACTTGTATAATGTATACATTCATTCCACACAGACTAATATATTTCAAGTGTTTATTTCTTTTAATTTTGATGATTATAAGTGACAACTAATGAAAACCCCAAATTCAGTATCTCAGAAAATTAGAATATTGTGAAAAGGTTCAATATTGAAGACACCTGGTGCCACACTCTAATCAGCTAATTAACTCAAAACACCTGCAAAGGCCTTTAAATGGTCTCTCAGTCTAATTCTGTAGGCTACACAATCATGGGGAAGACTGCTGACTTGACAGTTGTCCAAAAGACGACCATTGACACCTTGCACAAGGAGGGCAAGACACAAAAGGTCATTGCAAAAGAGGCTGGCTGTTCACAGAGCTCTGTGTCCAAGCACATTAATAGAGAGGAGAAGGGAAGGAAAAGATGTGGTAGAAAAAAGTGTACAAGCAATAGGGATAACCGCACCCTGGAGAGGATTGTAAAACAAAACCCATTCAAAAATGTGGGGGAGATTCACAAAGAGTGGACTGCAGCTGGAGTCAGTGCTTCAAGAACCACTACGCACAGACGTATGCAAGACATGGGTTTCAGGGTCCATGTCAAGCCACTCTTGAACAACAGACAGCGTCAGAAGCGTCTCGTCTGGGCTAAAGACAAAAAGGACTGGACTGCTGCTGAGTGGTCCAAAGTAATGTTCTCTGATGAAAGTAAATTTTGCATTTCCTTTGGAAATCAGGGTCCCAGAGTCTGGAGGAAGAGAGGAGAGGCACAGAATCCACGTTGCTTGAGGTCCAGTGTAAAGTTTCCACAGTCAGTGATGGTTTGGGGTGCCATGTCATCTGCTGGTGTTGGTCCACTGTGTTTTCTGAGGTCCAAGGTCAACACAGCCATATACCAGGAAGTTTTAGAGCACTTCATGCTTCCTGCTGCTGACCAACTTTATGGAGATGCAGATTTCATTTTCCAACAGGACTTAGCACCTGCACACAGTGCCAAAGCTACCAGTACCTGGTTTAAGGACCATGGTATCCCTGTTCTTAATTGGCCAGCAAACTCGCCTGACCTTAACCCCATAGAAAATCTATGGGGTATTGTGAAGAGGAAGATGCGATATGCCAGACCCAACAATGCAGAAGAGCTGAAGGCCACTATCAGAGCAACCTGGGCTCTCATAACACCTGAGCAGTGCCACAGACTGATCGACTCCATGCCACGCCGCATTGCTGCAGTAATTCAGGCAAAAGGAGCCCCAACTAAGTATTGAGTGCTGTACATGCTCATACTTTTCATGTTCATACTTTTCAGTTGGCCAAGATTTCTAAAAATCCTTTCTTTGTATTGGTCTAAAGTAATATTCTAATTTTCTGAGATACTGAATTTGGGGTTTTCATTAGTTGTCAGTTATAATCATCAAAATTAAAAGAAATAAACACTTGAAATATATCAGTCTGTGTGGAATGAATGTATACATTATACAAGTTTCACTTTTTGAATGGAATTAGTGAAATAAATCAACTTTTTGATGATATTCTAATTATATGACCAGCACCTGTATATATATATATATATATATATATATATATTGTATGCATTATATATATATATATATATATATATATATATATATATATATATATAGGGCTGTCAACGTTCACGCGTTAACACATGTGATTAATCTAAATATTTTAATGTGGTAATATTTTATTTATGCAAATTAATCGTTTGATAAGGTCTGACCCCAACTTTTTGCCGTCATCGCAGCATGGAAGGTAATCATTGCCTGCGTCCCAATGTATACACTATCCATCCTAAATTCTATGTGATATTAGTAGGCAGATAGGGTGTATAGTATGCACATTGGGACGCAGGGATTGTGTGATTATGAGGCGCCCGGCTAGACGAAAGTGAAGCGAACGTGGAGAGAGAGAGCGTGTGTCCGAGAGAGAGAGAGAGAGAGAGAGAGAGAGAGAGCGAGTGAGTGTGTGAGAGAGAAGAGAGAGAGAGACAATGCGCGCGAGAGAGAGACAGTGCGCGAGAGAGAGCGAGTGTGTCCGAGAGAGAGAGAGAGAGACAGTGCGCGAGAGATATTATACTCATATGTGAAAAGGGTACAGCGAACCAGTGTTGCCAGGGTCGGGGTTTTTCCCCTCACAATTGGGCTATTTTGAAAATACAGTCGCGGGAAAAATTACAGAGCCGTGGATTGCGGTTTTTTGGGCTACTTTTATAATCTACCGCAGCCGCCCAAAGTGTATACACATGTGATCGCAAACGGAAGTTATTACAAACACTCGATGGTGGTTTAAAGTGAGTTCTGAGTAAAAGTGTACTATTAATCTCATAAACTGTCTTATGAAGCATGATGCTAATGTTACCTCTAATCAGTGTTGGGCAGTAACTAGTTACTGTAAATTAGTTACTGTAATAATATTACTTTTTGCAGTAACTAGTAGTGTAACTAATTACTAATAAGATTTCAGTAATAATATTACAATTACCATCCGTAAAACAGCTTAGTTACTTAGTTACTTTTGATGCCTCAACCCCGCTGATTTAAAATCCAACAATCAAATAATTCCTAGATTTATTTTCATAATTTTCACGACTCCAGTCCCCAGTGCAGCAGGCAAGCTTGAAATATGGAAAAGCTTACATTCAGCAGATATAAATATTGCATTATATTGATTTTGTCAGGAAAAAGATGATCTGAACACTGTTGTGTAAGTTGTGGCTTTACTTTACTCTGGCGTTACATCCCTCTGATCAGCACGTGGTACATTATATTACTATAATTAAAAATATTTTTGGAAAATTAAACAGTTTCTTACAAACTTATGTGATTTCATAAAATACATAATGAAATATAATCATATATGGGAAACGGAGAAATTACAAATAGCTTCAAGATACACATGACAATTAATGAGATTAATACAACACTTCTGCTTGAATGACACTATCAATCACTATTGAGTGTTTGAAATAACTTCTGATTGCGATCCAATGTGGATTTTGGTCAAATGATGAGGCAGAAATATGTTATTAGTAACATTCTACAATATTTTTTTTGTGGAAGATACACAGTTAAAACTTCTGTGGGGCGTGAAGAAAAAGTAATGTAACTAGTAGTGTAACTTATTACTGTTGCCAGAAAGTAATAAGTAAAGTAACAATATTACTTTTGAAAGGAGTAACTAGTAATGAGTAATATATTACATTCTTTGAGTAACTAGCCCAACTAGAACAAGCCAACTTGGTTCTAAAACCAAGATGGCGCTGCTATGTTCGGTCGCCGTCCGGGTCGCTCCGCTAAGACTGTGCTTTTATTTACTTTTTTACTTACTTTTGATTTCTCTTTTTACACACATGTCACAAATCCTAGCCATGAACTTCTCTTCATTCACCTCTAGAGGTCACTCACCCATCACACAGTCAGTCACAGATCACTCAAGGACTACATTTCCCATCATCCACTGCACTACACAGCTGTCTGCACTGATCACGCACACACCTGAAAACAATCTCACAATCACCATCACCCAATCACACACACACACACACACTATATAAACTCTGGACTTTCTGCCACTCACTGCTGAGTATTGTTTAGCCTAGCTACAATCAAAGCGTTTTCCTAGTATCCCGAGTTTGATTTCCTGTGTTCTGATTCCTGCCCGTGTTCCTGGTTTATTCTCTCCGCCTAGCCCTTTGGATATAGTTCGCCGATCGTCGACCCTCGCTTGCCCTTGGATTATTCTTGTGTCTTGCCCCTGCCATACCTGTTTGCTACTGCCCGACCCTGCCTGTATTGACCATGTATAATAATAAAGCCTTGCAAATGGATCCGCCTGTCTCACGTCTCGTCAGCTCCATAACAACACATAACGTCTGCACTGATCACCTACGATAAAAGTACACTCTTGGACATTGGAAACCGCTTCACTACCCTGGTTCAGGACAATAGTTGGGTAAATGTATACTGGGATTGAAGCGATGTGGCTTGGTAAATGTTTTATTGCCAGTATAAAGACTGATAATGGCTAAATTAAAACAAAAGAATAATAAGGATTAGGTCTCGTACTTTGCGGAGGTGTGAAAGGCTATGTTTCCTTAAACTAGTTAGTCATGCATTTCTTTATTTCAAGACATTTAAAGGTAAATCCTAGTATTTTAAATTTGTGATTAATCGTGATTAATCACAGTCCAGGACTGTGATTAACGCGATTAAATTTTTTTAATCGATTGACAGCACTAATATATGTATACAATATTCATATTCCTTGTATGTCCAAACAATAAACCATACAATAAAGCTCTTCTGACTTCTGAATAAATAGTTAGCATTACTTGTTTTAGAATTCCTTATGATGTCATAAGGTGATGTCATAAAGCTAAAGAATTCTTTATAATTAGTTTTAAGTAGTTAGCAATTATTAGTTAGTATCAATATAGTTTGAGAATTCAGCAAGGAAGGAACTGTTGAGCTGTAAAAATGCTCTAAATGTGGTTGGAGAACCAAACTACCAGATTTTTCCTTCCAGAAATAAAAATAAAAGCAGACTGACCTGCTTATCAAATGAAGAACTTCTCATTCGTCATCGTGACTGATCTAAGTGAACTCTTACTGTGGTATGTCTCTGTCAACAAATAAATATTTTCATGAATAGTCTATTTAATGGTAGCAGTGAAGTAATTGCTATGGATACATTTCAAACCGGTTATTTAGACGTAATGTCCTTCTCTCCATGAGCGATTAGAGCGCAACATATTTGCTTTGACCTTGTGCGTCTTGCATTTCTAGTCTGATCTTCAGCCTTGGCAAGATTAAGCCCCACATCTTTAGCGTCTGACAGACGTCCCATTCAGAGCCCAAATAAAGAGGCCAAGGGAGAAGTCTGAGACGACCGGGCCGTAATCTCGCCTTACCACCGCCCTCCCGGATCAGCACGGATCATCAGAACAGAACTGAGTGAAAAATTCAGCTGGCCAAAAGCTCGTCTGTCCTTTGAAGGTTATTTACGCCACAGAAAAATCTGTGAACAATTCCACCCGTGACTCTTAATGTCACAGAATGGCCCGTATTCCACCATCACTGATCACCCTCACCTGCACCTGATTAATGATCATGTACACCTGCTCATCACAGCTCATCACCCCTGCTCTACTTAAGCACACTCCTCACTCCAGTCAGAGTCTGATCTTGAAGTCACAAAGCTGCCAACACTTTGAAACTTGTGGATACTACTCAGACCTTCACTCTCTACAGCGGACTGCTAGCTGAGTATACTAACCTGTTTTACTTACCTGATGATACTTACCCTCTGTCTTCCCTCTCACTACCAGATACCTTTACATCTGTGGACTGTGCACTATCCACTATTCATCTAGAAAGCCACTTACCTCACGACTGTTGTCTCACCCAAATCCTGTAATAAACTCAACCTATTTTACACTTACCTTTGTGTCTGGCAGTTCCGTAACAGAAGATCAGACCCAATACAGAAGATGGACAGCGCTTCCTCACACTTAGAGAAACTCTTCAATATAACCCAAGATGGCTGCTCCATCGAATCTTATGTGGAAGAGTTCCTTCATCTCGCCCATCACGTACACTGGGATGACGGTTCACTGAAAATTGTCTTCTGGAGCGGTTTGAGCAATCATCTTTTTCCCCTGGCGCCACCTGCCACTACCCCAGGCTCCCTGGCGCAATACATAGACTATGTGCTGAACCTCGCGGGTTCGTCTTCTATTGTGGAGGAAGTTCCCGTAAACAAGCCGCCATCCCCGGTGAAGTCTGTGTACCCTCGAGCCCGGAAATGGGTCTCCAATAGCGCTGACCTGAGGGCTAAGTTACTGGACCCGTCATTTACATCTGTCAGGTCAGCGCTGAAAGCATTCTCCCGTCTTCCTAGCCAGCCACCACCCGCGACAATGATGCCGCCGGCCACGGCGAAGTGCTCTTCTGAGTCACCGCTTGTCCTGTCCAGCTCTCCAGAGCCCCTGATGGTTCCGCCGCCCGAAGCGACGATGATGGTTCCGCCGCCTGAGATGGCGACGATGGTTCCGCCACTCGCGGCGACGATGATGCTCCCGTCCGTGACGATGATGGTTCCGCCGCCGGAAGCGACGATGATGATTCTGCCGGTCACGGCGATGATAATTCCGCCGCCTGAGATGGCGATGATGGTTCCGCCACTTGCGGCGATGATGCCGCCTGCCCCGGCTAAGAGCTCTCCTGAGCCCCTGCTGGTTCCGTCCAGCTCTCCTGAGCCCCTGCTGGTTCCGTCCAGATCTCCTGAGCCCCTGCTGGTTCCGTCCAGCACTCCTGAGCCCCTGTTGGTTCCATCCAGCTCACCAGTGGCTGCTCCACGCCAGTGCCCTCCAGTGGCAATTCCACGCCAGTGCCCTCCAGTGGCTGTTCCACGCCAGTGCCCTCCAGTGGTTGCTCCACGCCAGTGCCCTCCAGTGGCTGCGCCACGCCAGTGCCCTCCTGAGTTCCCGCTGGTTCCGCCCAGCCGTCCTGAGTTCCCGCTGTTTCCACCCAGCCGTCCTGAGTTCCCGCTGTTTCCGCCCAGCCGTCCTGAAGTCCCGCTGGTTCCGCCCAGCCGTCCTGAAGTCCCGCTGGTTCCGCCCAGCCGTCCTGAAGTCCCGCTGGTTCCGCCCAGCCGTCCTGATTCCGCGCTGCAAGAGCGCCCCCTGGTGTCCGCTCCTCCAGAGCGCCTCCTAGAGTCCGCTCCTCCAGAGCACCTCCAAGAACCCGCTCCTCCAGAGCACCTCCAAGAACCCGCTTCTCCAGAGCCTCCTCAAGAGCCCGCTCCTCCAGAATGCCCACCAGAGGGGAGCTTCCCCATGAAAATTTTTGGGGGGGGCTATATATCCTCTGCCTGGGTGGCCGGGCCCAGAGCCAAGGCCACGGAGATCCATGACCCACCATGGCCGCCCAAAAGAAATAGGCCATGGTCTCCCGAGCCTCCAGTTCCGCCATGGCCTCCCGAAGCCCCGGATCCGCCATGGCCACCCGAAGCCCCGGATCCGCCATGGCCTCTCGAAGCCCCGGATCCGCCATGGCCTCCTGAACCTCCTGTCCTGCCATGGCTTCCTGACTCCGGTTCCGCCCTGGATGCCCTCCCTGTGTCCATGTCTTCCACCGACATCCAGGGCGCCCACCCCCCCCCTCCCAGGTTTTGTTATTACGTCGCGGGACGCGCCGTCCGGGAGGGGGAGGTACTGTCACAGAATGGCCCGTATTCCACCATCACTGATCACCCTCACCTGCACCTGATTAATGATCATGTACACCTGCTCATCACAGCTCATCACCCCTGCTCTACTTAAGCACACTCCTCACTCCAGTCAGAGTCTGATCTTGAAGTCACAAAGCTGCCAACACTTTGAAACTTGTGGATACTACTCAGACCTTCACTCTCTACAGCGGACTGCTAGCTGAGTATACTAACCTGTTTTACTTACCTGATGATACTTACCCTCTGTCTTCCCTCTCACTACCAGATACCTTTACATCTGTGGACTCTAGAGACTCACGGGCTCTCCAAGGATTCCTATCCGCCACAAACCTGCCAAAGGACACAGACACAGTCAGAATCCCAACGCACTATCCACTATTCATCTAGAAAGCCACTTACCTCACGACTGTTGTCTCACCCAAATCCTGTAATAAACTCAACCTATTTTACACTTACCTTTGTGTCTGGCAGTTCCGTAACACTTAAGATATGACAGGAATCGGACGTGTTAATAAGATGGAATGTGAGACAATGTTCTCTGTGGGAATATGAGAAATGCTAACTATTTGGAACACAAACATTAACACGCCATTCGCTCATGAATATTATAATGCCGCAGGCATTTGGTTGCAAAACATTATCCGCCATTATAATTGATTTTCATGAGGGAAACATAATGAAACATAAAAAATGAACTTATTATTTTGATGCCTTCTGGTTTATCATTAAGGGCTTAAGTTTTTTTTAAAGGCTGCCCGAAATATTTAATATGCATCTCAACAACAGAACAACAGGGGAGCCCAACTTTTGTGGCTAATAATATTCTTTCATCCCCTCTTTGAAGTCATTCATGAAATGTTAATCAACAAGAACGTGCTAAACGTCACATTTAATCGCACTAACTGCATTCAGTGTAGTAAAGAAATACACTGCAAAAAAATACTGTTTTAAAGTTAAAAGTAAAAATATATTCTTAAATAAATATCCTATATCTGCCCTAAATATTAACTCTAGAAATATTTTTAAATTCCCACCCTACCCTCTAAATACTCTAACATCCTATAGTAAACTTAAACTGTGTAAAAATAAATAAAAAAAGACACATTACTTGAGAGACTTAGAATTGTTTGGTGTGATATATGTTCAATTAATTTAATGTCAAACCCCGCAACATTTTTTTCAATCTCTTTTTAAACATAAACCAATGGGGTTATATATATATAAAAAAGCAACATTATCTTATATCATTTTGCTCAAAGTAAATTTATCTTAAAGTGCCCCTATTATGGGTTATAAAAGGTTCATATTTTGGTTTTGGGAGTAGCCAACAACAGGTTGACATGCATGCAAGGTCAAAAAACCCTTTCATTTTCTTATAATACGCATTTATTTTTACCTTATTTGCTCAACGACTCCCAAACAATTCGTTCAACGATTCATTTTTCCAAACCCCTCCTTTGCGTGACGCTAATCTGCGGTGATTGGTCGATTTCATTTAAAGCAGTGTTTGTGCGTGCAGTGCTGCTTTTTGTACAGCGTTACTGGGGAAACAGCTATTTTTAACACTCCAAAAGCAGCACCTAGTGGCAAAGAATGAATTTGCATTTTCATTCAGACCAACACGAAAATCAAGTTTCCCAGGTCTGCAGCACGCAACAAGTGGGCAGGCAATATGCTAATGTTTCATGTTGACGTCAACATGAAACGGCTTGGGATTTGTTTTAAAAACGACTCATTTCAATGATTCAGAGTCTACTCTTTCTTTTGAGAGACAATAACTTTATACACAGTGCACTTTCAGATTTAAAACTTTGCAGGATGTTTTCATTCACTTAGAGCTGTGTTACACACTGCATGAAAGGTAGTTTTCAAAAATCCATAATAGGGCACTTTAAATATACTTAAGAACACTGTACTATAATAAAGTATATTTAAGACATTGTACTTGAAATAAGATTAAGAAAATGTTTTGCACAATAGGAAATTAAATAGCATAACATTTCAATAAAAATCTGAACTATCAGGACTGAAAGAATAAGATTGGTTTGCATTACAGTAATTGTCATGAAAATATCACAATTAATTTTTTTTTTTTTTTTTTTTAAATAGGCAGTAAAAACAGCTGCACATTTCTCCATGAGATTCACTTAGGTCACTCATACAAGTGTATGTGAGTGTGTGAACATGAGATGTGTTATATAAGCAAAAGAGAATTCCCTATATATTATTAAAGTCTGTCTCTTAATCAAATATTCCCTTTTCTGCAACAAAACAAAACATGAGCAAAGACACCGAGAGACAGATGCATAGTCCCACAGGAACACACTCTATCTGCACACTTTAGGACTTCATTACCTACCTGAGCTTAGTAAATGTGTGTGTGTGTGTGTGTGTGTGTGTGTGTGTGTGTGTGTGTGTGTGTGTGTTAAATGCTAAAGCAGGGTTTAACATCTATCCTGGTTACTTCTCATTTCCATTTGACCTGCTGCGTCTATGTGTGTGCGCTTGTTAAAAATGCAGGTGGAGAGACAGACTGAGAGAGAAAGACAGATCCAGATGAGATAGGGCATCTGTTCTGCTCTCCACCAGACGTCGGCCTCTTCTGTCTGTCATATCATATTTCATAAGTCTTATCTTTTTGGTCCTTGCAAAGAAAAAAAAAAGAAAAAATTGCATCAGCATTTTCATTCTGCTGTTTTTTTGTTTGTTTGTTTGTTTCAAATGACCTGGCAACCCTGATCCATAATAACACTTTCTCCAGTGAAAAAGACATATTTGTTTAAAATGGTTTTGAAATGTTTTTGCTTGTAAACGGTGCTTGATCTGTGAATATTTCTCTCCTGATTCAGACCAGATTACTTTTTCACTGGAGAAAACAATATTGACTCGTATTTTAGCCAGAAGCAACAATTTAAAGTTAAAATATGTTAATGATGGATTTGTTTATTACAAACATGCAGCTTTTCACTTCACAAGACATTAATGGATGGACTGGAGAGGTGTGGATTACATGTTGATTATTGTGATGTTTTAATCAGCTGTTTGGACTCTCATTCTGACGGCACCCATTCACAGCAGAGGATCCATTAGTGAGCAAGTGATGTAAAGCTACATTTCTACATATCTGTTTTGACAAAGAAATAAACTCATCTACATCATGGATGGCCCGAGGGTGAGTAAATCCAAATCCAAATTTCCCTTCCTACCATTGTCTGCTTTTCAGCAAATCAGTTTCAGCAAATCTCACATAACATAATTAATATTCATGACCTACACCGCACATGGCACAGTTTGAGTTGACAGAAAGTAAACACCTGAAGAGAGATGTGCAAAACAGAGAAAAGAGAAGTCATCTTAGACATAGATTGTGCGTTTTATATTCATAGTTGTCACAACGTTTCAGGCCCAATTATTAAACGTTCACAGCAAAATGCGAGAGTGCATGAGGTTTCTGGATAGTTTCGTTTGTAAGCTTACAAAAGGTCTGTCATATGAGATTGTCTGTGGCAACTAGGCATTAAAAATCATGTCATAGCTGTGAAGAGAAACTGGTGAGACTTATAATGCATCCACCTAGGTTTCCAATCATTCCTATACACACTGAAACATTTATCTGGTTTTGGAGCACAAAAAAATTCCAGCATTGTTTCAAATGCTAAATCAAAGTATTGCATGAATGTGACATTAAATGTCACTTGGTTTGATATCTTGTTATCTAATGCAATGACATTCATACATTTTTAATTGTGACTTTAGTCTTCAAATGCGTCTGAGGCCAAGAGTGTATTAAAGCAGATGGGAGGGGCTTCTGTTTTCACCTGACCTATACACCCCACCCACCAATGAACCTGTACTGCACCTGAACTCAGAGGTGGTCAGTAACAAAGTAAAACTTCTTCGTTACTGTACTTAAGTAAATTTTTCAAGTATCTGTACTTTACTGGAGTAGTTTTATTTTGAGTAACTTTTACTTTTACTTCACTACATTCCAAAGCATAAGATCGTACTTTTTACTTCACTACATTTCATAAAACATATCGTTACTCTTTATAATATATCACGTGCTCCGAGACGCAGAAGCGGTGTCTGATTCATGAACAAACTGATTATTTTCAATGAACCTGTTAAATCGGTTCGCAAATCGCAACAAACGATTCATTCACGAATTGGAATGATCCGATTGCAGCTGTTCTCGAGTCGAAAACTCACTGATTCAAATGAACCGTTTAGAGCGAGTCTCCAGTGAACTGAACTCACAAGTAAAGAACCGGGAGATCTTTTGAGCGCGCGCGCAACTTATGCTGCGAAAAGTAAGTTACTAATATCGAATTTTAGGATTAATTATTGTAACTGAAAATCATATTTAGGTAAAAACTGTCAGTTGTTTGTGAACTAAATCTGCTGTAAAGAGTGATAAGCCCTCTGAAATGCTTGAATGCAGACAGATCAATGTCAGTGTCTCTCTATGTTTTAGGTCAAAAAACGAAACATTAAAATAACAGATTAAATAAAATAACTCATGCACGTTCATATTCCCCGCTGCTGTAACGTTAGCAGTTTTATTAAAATGCTACGCATTTAGCCCTGTGACATCTGTTTTTATATTGTTTATCAACAGTATCATTTTTTATATTGTTTAGATCATATAGCCGAGTAGACAGATATGAATGTTTATTCATAACATACTGAAAATAAGTAAATATTGTTAGCAGATGCTAACTGTCTAGCTAACAAGCTTGCTGGTGCTAAGTTGAGGAATTTTTTAGATATAAAGTCCACATATTTTTATTCAACCACCTAGATAGATTCCATCTGAGGTAAAAAGAAAGGATGTGATGTTCAGAACATGGTAACTACAGTAATTATCAAAGTGGGAAGTGATGCCCTCTGGGGGCATTTGGCCAGGGGTGTTTTTACACCACAGACAAGGTTTGAGAAGAAAAAAATCATTATGAAAATATAATTATATTTCCTTAAAATGTTCTTCCTAACTTCAGGCCTAATTCTCATGTCATATATAACCAACGTTCAGCAAAACAACAAGTTTTAAAACACCTTTTTCTTACTGGTGAAAATTAGACGGTTAAATATGTTTTCTCTCAGGTACATCACAGTGTAAGCTTCACACTGAACAATACTATATCAGTCTCATCAACGTAGTCCATATCAATACCATGG
This sequence comes from Aspiorhynchus laticeps, assembly GCA_023376895.1. Classification (NCBI taxonomy): domain Eukaryota; kingdom Metazoa; phylum Chordata; class Actinopteri; order Cypriniformes; family Cyprinidae; genus Aspiorhynchus; species Aspiorhynchus laticeps. The sequence goes on from CM041793.1 coordinate 43,432,263, forward strand.
GAAAATACTTAAGTACATAAAAAAATCGAGTACTTTTGTACTTTTCACTCAAGTAAAATTGAAAAAGCAGTACTTTTATTTTACTGGAGTAATATTTTATAATACGTATCTGTACTTTTACTCAAGTACTTGATCTGTGTACTTTGTCCACCACTGCCTGAACTTCTCAGAAGAAAAATCCCTTTTTAATCTGGTCAGGATCTCTGAAGGAGAAATGAAGGAGGGGAATGAGACAGCAGAAAACTTTGTCTGAGCGACAGCGATCCAAATGTTCATAATCATCTGTTACGAATGAAATTTCATACTCTCCAGTTCATCAGGGTTGTTCTCTCCAGCCTGGGGCTCTGACTCTGAGTAACAAAAAAATGTACATCATTACTTCCAAAAATATGTACTATGGTAACCCCAAAATGTAATATAAATAAAGCTAAAATACTACAATACAAATTTAAGTTGGAATTTTTAAAAAAAGCTTCAAAAAAGCTTCAAAAAATTAAATAAGTTGAAGTGCTAAATAAAAGTGAAAAAAGTAAAGCTAAATGAAAATATTTCAATGTCAAAATATGAATGTCAAAAGCACATAAATATACAAAAACTTAAAATAAAAATTGACATTGAAAATATAAAAAAGCTAATCAATAATAAACTATAATATATAAATGCAACTAAATTAACACTACATACAACTCATGAATGTATGCAAGCTTCAGCAAAACTTGGAAAAAAAGTCATTAAATAGTCATTACTTCTAAAATCACAAGGATTTGAAACAACCTGGTTTGCTGAGGCAGAGTAAATGACAACAGAAGTTTATTTTTTGGATTAAGTATTTTTTTTTCCAAAACGGTTTGTGTGGGCCGAAGCTCACAGTCAAACGCTGCTGTGTTCTCCAAACATCTGTCATCCTCTCGCCCTCTCTGTATTTCACACTCTTCTCTTGAGTGCTACAGCAGAATTTCCCCACGTACTGTTCGGAGCGGAGACAAAAATCTGTCAACTAGCGTGACGCAGTAAACACCCTGAGCAATAAAGACTATCCAAAACAACTCTTTAAGCAGCGGAATTAAAGTGAAATGTGCTGCTCCAAGTTTGCTGCTTGAAAAAATGCGTGTAGAGGAGCCAGACTTGCTCTAGGCTTGAGTTTCTCGGGGACACCGTACCGCTCCAACCGCTCTCTATTATTTATGCTAGTGCTACAGGACCTTTGAGGTGAAAGAAACGAGGAGTGAGAGAGAAAGGGAAAGAGAGAGGAGGTAAACTACAGGGACAGAGGTACAGTACCCTTCCTAGGTTCATGTCAAGTAGAGCAAGGAACCGTCGTCCTGTCAGGGTATAGCTGCCACTCCAGACAGAGAGACAGACAGAAAAAGGTAGGCTTTTCATGCCAAGGTCAGACCTCAATCCACACGGCGCAGAGCTGCAGCGGGAAAACAGTGTCGTCTGACGCCGGCTGACAGGCCGCACCGTTTCTCCTCACTAATAATTACAGGTAAAGCCCAAAGGAAAGAAAAATCACAAAGGAGATCTCTTTAATAGCTCAGCTGTTTCTTCTAAACAACAAGATTAAATGGATATCAAACACTTTTTGCTAAAGTCTGAGATGTTTCTCATGGGAAGAAGACCCTAGTGAGCTCACAACATATCTTTTCAAAGAAACCAAAACCAATGGAAAAGTCAGAGATCGCAATATAAACCAGCGTTATTATAGTAAACTAAAATCATAAAAAAAATAAAAAAATTGTTACCTGAAAATAAAATGAACTAACTAAAATGAAATAATGTATTAATGTTTATTTCTTTATTTAAAATTTATTTATTTATATACATTTTTAGTTTCATTTTACATTTATATAAAAATAATTAAAATTAATTATTAGAAACAACAAATTATTTATTATTATTATTAATGTTATTTAAATTAAAAATAAAAACTTATTTTAATTCAGGTAATTAAAATAATTTCTCATTTTCATTTAGTTTAACTTAATTAAAAAAAATAAATAAAATAAAATTAATTATTATAAAGAAATTATTATTTTAATGTAATTTAAATGACAAAAAAGAAACTTGTAATAAAATAGCTAAAAGTAAAACTAATAAAAAATTATTAAAATTAATTATTAAAAACAGCTAAATCTAACACAAATGACAAAAACAACTAAATTACTAAAACTTTAAAATTAAAACGAAAGCAGAATATATATATATATATATATATATATATATATATATATATATATATATATATATATATATATATATATATATATATATTATTTGAACCTTTTTAGTAAGTGTTTTATTTTGATTGTTATATATAACAATCAAAATAAAACACTTACTAAAAAGATTCAATATTTTAAAACTTTAAAATTAAAATGAAGGCAGAAAATATTAGGTAAATCTAGTATCTCAACGATACACTGATATGAACCCAAAAATATTTCATATCCTTTGAAGATCCGATGTTAATTTTATAGCTCTACATCTACTTTGTCAACAATGTGTCTTTTTATTTCTCCTAAGAGATTCAAAGTTGTTAATTCTATAAAAACATAACTGAGAAATCAAATAAGTCTCCTGAGCGATGAAAGTGAAGCCAATAAAAATTTCCTCTGGGATTCTGAATCGCTGAGCCAGTGGCATCGGTGCTTCCAAAATCACCTTGTGTTTGGAGCTACGTGACAACATGAAGGATACGACAGCATTGTTATTCATTAAAAGCCTTTGCTGTTGACATGCTGTAATGGCCTGCCAGTTGTCGTGATTACAGGAAGCAATTTTAAGATCTGCTGTAGGGTGAAGCGAGGCCTGTGTAAACCAAATCACACAAAAACACAGCCTTTTTATTCACTGTCTTTGTGCAAACTGTTAGATCTACTCAAAATGTGTAATGAAATTCTTTCATGTTTAACTATTTCACAAATTTACAAGTGTACAGTAGCTTAAAAAACATAATCTCATATTCATAGCACAAAGCTTCCACACCGGTCCAGTTCAAAAGATGTATTAAAACTAAGCTGAAAAAAATGAATGGATGTCACAACCTTGGGCTCATTATCTGATAAAATGGTTAACAAAATATAAATATAAGATAAATGAAAGATAAATGACATTTAACATCTTAAAAATCATAATATAAATATATATACATAATTCGGTACACACTACAAACCGAACGATTAGTTGGACTAATCCTATTACGTTAAATAAAAGCTTAAAGTGTGTGAAATATCAGTGCCACTGCGCTCAACAACGCAGCCCAAACTGTCTGCCCTGCGACCTCCCCTTGCTGGAGTGTGTCGAAAGACGATGATCTCAGTTATTGGCAATCTTAAAACATCAGTTATTGGCAATCTTAAGAGGATTTGGCATTTCCAATTAATGTAGGCCTGTTACATTCTTATTTGTATTAGGCCTATTATTAGTATGAAGTTACTTTTATTATTAAATTAAAAGTACAATTAATTTGCCCCGCAATAATTAACGCATAACTGACGCGCTGCGAGGATAAGATTAGGCTATTTACTCCTCAATTAAAATGTTTTTAAAAAAGGTATTTTGTAACAGGTCTATTAGGCTATAGGCTACCTACAATGAATTATAGTCCTATAATTAAAATATTAACACTGCAGTCATCAATACAAATCAATGAAATTAAAAGCTTTTATTTCAAGCATCAACTTTCAAAAACAACATGTTTAACACAAAATACTTTTCTTATTTTTTTCAGTATGTACGGGCCACAAGAGAAATATAAAGGGAATAAATGAAAACAGCTATAGGCTATATCGTTATCAGCATGTTGAAGTAGATTCGTCTCTCGTCGTCTCTGAGAGAATAAGCGGCGTCAGATGCTGAAAGCTTCGTCATTACTCCGTCATTCCGTTTTTACTTTCACTTTCTGCTTATAATGAATTGACTGAGATTAAGAAGTTCACTGGCATAAATCTTGCGCAAAGTTTGCACGTGTGCAAACCCTGGTGCAAACGCGTGCTTGTGTGATATCCACTGGCTCGCCTTCATGGTTTAAAACAGCAATATTTTCAACATTGTGACGTAAAATTGCCCCGCCCCCCGTATCGAAAACATACCGAACCGTGACACCACTGTGTCGTATCGAACCGAACCGTGAATTTTGTGAACCGTTACACCCCTAGTATATATATATATATATATATATATATATATATATATATATATATATATATATATATATATATATATATATATATTTAAATTTGTATAAATTCTATTTTGATTTTAATTGAATATTTGCTACAATACAAAATAATTATTATACTTATACTATTATAATACTAAAGTTTTGATAATCAATTTTTTTCTACACATTTATATATCAATAGTCATTATTCAATATTCAGCAACCTGACCCACCCTAATAAACAATAATGTTAAAAAACAATCTTACCACATGAAATGTAAAATATGTTTAGGATTCTAAATTGCTATTTTCTAAATATTATATCAATAGCAATGTATTAGTAAGTAACAATTAAGGTAGGGGGAAGTCGTGGCCTAATTGTTAGAGAGTCGGACTCGTAATCCAAAGGTTGTGGGTTCGAATCTCGGCTCCGGCAGGGATTGTTGGTGGGGGAGTAAATAACCTCTCTCCTCCTTCAATACCACGACTGAGGTGTCCTTGAGCAAGACACCGAACCCCAACTGCTCCCCGGGCGCTGTAACATGGCTGCCCACTGCTCCGGGTGTGTGTTCACTTAGGATGGGTTAAATGCAGAGAATACATTTCACTACTGGTTAAATACTCTCTATATAATCGTGTATGTGACAAATAAAAACATTATATTCTATTCTATTCTAGGTATACATGCAAAATCACGACTATGTCAGCGTTAATGGCAAGTGCTTGTCAGAACATAAAGACCAGAAATAACCAGAAAATATGATTGCTCCTATCCTATTATCATCACTGGTTATCTGTCTGTATGAACTATAAAATGCTTCTTCTAAAGCACTTAATGGACTACAGATCAACATATCTCTCTTTAAAACATCTCATTTTAGTGCCAAGAACATCTTCATGTGGAAAGGATGAAAAACATTTTCTTCCATTGCTCCTAACACTCAGACGGTCTCGTTGTTTAAGTCTAAACTGAAGAATCATCTGTTTAGTCAGGCATATAGTTAAATTCCCATAGCGAATTAAACTCCCAATGCTATAGCCATAAAAAGTGTGTCATGCACTGACTGCATCTGTCACAAATCCTGACCATGGACTTCTGTTTGTTCACCACTAGAGGTCACTCACCCATCACATGGACTTTCACACCACACAGTTACAGATCACTCATAGACTGCATTTCCCATCATCCACTGCACCAACACAGCTGTTCACACTGATCACGCTTGCACCTGTTTACCATCTCACAATCACTATCTCACACACACACACACACACTACATAAGCTCTGGACTTTCTCCTACTCTTTGCGAAGTCTTGTTCTTGCCCCGGCTGACATTTCTGAGCGTTTCCCCATTCTTTTGATTCTGATTTCTGTGTTTGACCCCAGACTGCCCTGATACTCTGAACCTGTGCTTGTGACCCCGACTCCTGTCTCTGCCCTGCCTCTGATATTCCTGTTTTTGCCTGCTGACTATTGCCTGTTTGATTCTGCCTCTGTCTAATAAATATATGCTGCACTTGGATCCACACACCTCAGACCAGTCATTACAGAAGACTTCGCCATACCAGGATCCAGCAGCCCAGCATTCTCTCGTCACCGAGGTATCAGTTCCAGTCTCTATGTCAGCCTTTCACCAATCCCGCCTAACCATAGATCCAGTCGACCAGCTACTAAGACTACGGCAAGGAGATCGATCTATTGAGGACTATGATCAGCAGTTCTGTGAGTTAATATATCAAGTTCCTCTATATGATGAAATTTTGTTTAAAGAGTTATTCCAGTTTGGACTCAATGAACCAGTTAAATCACGGTTACCCGGAGGGCAAGTTAATGTCCAATTGAGCGAATTCTTGGACTATGCACTAATGTTGTGTGACTCTCCTTTTACTGTGGGTGTCGTGGAAGAGGAACGCGACGCTGCACTCACTCCTGAAATGACGGCCGCACCAGAGCACGCTCACTAAATGGCGGTGACAGCGGAGTCAGGTTGCACAATGGCGGTCACATCAACACCCCGTCATGTCAGGGCTGCCAGTCATGAGCCTAGTCAAGTCCCCGCTGAGGTTAAAGAGCCAAGTCAAGTCCCAGCTGATGTCAAGGAGCTAAGTCAAGTCGCCGCTGATGTTAAAGAACCAAGTCAAGTCATAGCCTATGTTAAAAAGCCAAGTCAAGCCACAGCCTATGTTAAAAAGCCAAGTCAAGTCGCCGCTGATGTTAAAGAACCAAGTCAAGTCACAGCCTATGTCAAAGGGTCAAGTCAAGCTACAGTTGTTCGTCACGAGTCAAGCCAAGCCACAAGTGATCTTTGTGAGTCAAGCCAAGCCACAAGTGATCTTCGTGAGTCAAGTCGAGCCACAGTTGATCGTCACGAGTCAAGTCAAGCCATAGTTGATCGTCACGAGTCAAGCCAAGCCACAGTTGATCTTCGTGAGTCAAGCCAGGTCACAGTTGATCTTCGTGAGTCAAGCCAGGTCACAGTTGATCGTCACGAGTCAAGCCAAGCCACAGTTGATCGTCACGAGTCAAGTCAAGCCATAGTTGATCGTCACGAGTCAAGCCAAGCCACAGTTGATCGTCATGAATCAACCCCTCTCTCAGCTCATCAGCCAGAGCCACAACACGCCGCAGCTGACCAGCCAGAGTCAGACCACGTCACAGCTGACCAGCCAGAGTCAGACCACGTCACAGCTCTTCAACCAGAGTCTCTTCACGTCTCCGCTGAACAGCCAGAGCCACACCAAGCCACTGTTGATCATCATGAGCTCACCCAACTCACAGCTCTCCAGCCAGCATCACCCAACATCAAAGCTCTTCAGTCCGAGCCTCGCCACGGCACAGCCGAACTGCCAGAATCTGTCACACCGAGAGATTCAAGGTCAATCCTTCGAGTTCCCTGTCTGGTGTCCAGCGTAAGGGATGTACCGCTGGTGTCTGCACACGCAGCTGGTATCCCCAAACCTTTCCATTTATGCCCTCCTGTTCCTGAACTAATTCCCCTGTCTGAAGCCCTTCCCAGGATGGGGATCGCTTTATGCTGCGTTTGGGCCGCATACACCATCTCTGAACTGTCCCAGGGGATGGCATCTGCTGCAGCTCCTCCAGAGGTGGCGGCACATGCTGCAGAACCTCCCCAAGCGGTGGTGCTCGCCTCAGCCCCTTGTAAGGTGGTGGCGCCCAGCAATGTACTCTCAGCCTGTCATGTTACATTCAAAGAGACTGTCACTGAACTCCATCTGCCTCCTGATTTTACCACCGTAGAACCTCCAGAGGTGGCAGCGTTGGCTGCAGAACCTCCAGAGGTGTCAGTGGTATCCTCTTCTGAATCCTTGTCCTGTCCTGTCACGGCTAGGAAGGCCGTCTGTGAGCTCTCACCTTGTCCTGTCACGGCTATGGAGGCCGTCTGTGAGCTCTCACCCTGTCCTGTCACGGCTATGGAGGTCGTCTGTGAGCTCTCGCCCTGTCCTGTCACGGCTAGGAAGGCTGTCTATGAACTCTAGCTCTGTCCGGTCAAGGCTATGGAAGCCATCTGCAATCCCCTGTCCTGCCAAGTCACGGCTATGGAGGCCGCCTGTGATTCCCCGTCCTGCCCTGTCATGGCTACGAAGCCCGCTGAGGATTTCCTGTCAAGCCTTGCCACGGCCCCTGACACCATGAAGGCTCTCCCTGTGTTGTCTGTCTCTGTTCTCCCAGTGTTGTCTGTCTCTGCTCTCCCTGTGTTGTTTGTCCTTGTTCTCCTCTGGTTCCAGGTTCTGTCATGGCTACCTGCCCAGTCTGCTTCCCTGCGGTGGGCTCTGGTCCCGTCTGTTCCGCCCTGGTGGGCTCTGGTCCCGTCTGCTCCGCCCTGGTGGGCTCTGGTCCCGTCTGCTCCGCCCTGGTGGGCTCTGGTCCCGTCTGTTCCGCCCTGGTGGGCTCCAGGTCCGTCTGCTCCGCCCTGGGGGGCTCTGGTCCCGTCTGTTCCGCCCTGGTGGGCTCCGGGTCTGTCTGCTCTACCCTGGTGGGCTCCGGGTCCGTCTGTTCTGCCCTGGGGGGCTCCAGTTCCATCCTCTCCGCCCTGGCTTCCACATGGACCTGGTCCTCCATCCCTCCCCCTGTTCCGCCTCCGCTCCACCGCCCTCCTAGGATTGTTTAGGAGCGTCTGGAAGCCGCTCCTTGGGGGGGGGGGGGCTATGTCACAAATCCTGACCATGGACTTCTGTTTGTTCACCACTAGAGGTCACTCACCCATCACATGGACTTTCACACCACACAGTTACAGATCACTCATAGACTGCATTTCCCATCATCCACTGCACCAACACAGCTGTTCACACTGATCACGCTTGCACCTGTTTACCATCTCACAATCACACACACACACACACACACACTACATAAGCTCTGGACTTTCTCCTACTCTTTGCGAAGTCTTGTTCTTGCCCCGGCTGACATTTCTGAGCGTTTCCCCATTATTCTGATTTCTGTGTTTGACCCCGGACTGCCCTGATACTCTGAACCTGTGCTTGTGACCCCGACTCCTGCCTGGAACTGTTTACGTCTCTGCCCTGCCTCTGATATTCCTGTTTTTGCCTGCTGACTATTGCCTGTTTGATTCTGCCTCTGTCTAATAAATATATGCTGCACTTGGATCCACACGCCTCAGACCAGTCATTACAGCATCACTATATGCATATCGAATTGATTCTTATTTAAAGTCCTTAAAATCATTATATGTAATTAAACATCAAATTAGGCCATCTTACCATTAATACTATGTGGCAGGATTACATTGGCACACATTAACATTTGTGTATGTATGCATGGCATAAAATTATTTATTAAATGATGTTGTATGCGCCAGCTGAAGATTGTTCCTTCTAGCGACACCAGAGACATTTCAGACACGCACTCCACTTCATCTCAGCGCCAGGCGTGAGTCAAACGAGTGCGGAAACGGTACAGGTGAGGAGGAGCTTCACTAGAACAACAGTGAACTGGTCAGATGAGATGTTGTCAGGCCATACGTCAGTAAAAACTGCTGCGACACTGTGCTTGTAACACACGCTCTCCAATTGCATGCACAAATGTGCTGACCCACTGTATAATATTTCATATCAAAGTGCAATAATATATAAGAGGTTGTGAGAAACTACGATGCGTGTCTGATCCACGTCACATTCAGCAGCGGCAGCTCTTAAAATATTAGCAGCCAAAAAAACTCATAATCCAGCTGCTGTAAAGTCTGTTAATCAAAGAACAAAAGGAAAAATAGGAATTCAATAACTTTTGGATCAATAGCTTTAATTCATCTACAACACCAAATCAGAAAAAGTTGGGACAGTATGGAAAACGCAAAAAAAAAGAAAGTAGTGATTTCTAAATTTACTTTGACTTGTATTTCATTGCAGACAATATGATAGTACTGTAGTTACTATATGATAGTATTGTTGATAGTACAATAGTTTCGTATACAGCAATTAGCAGTCCTTTAAGGTTATTGGCTGTGCTGAGCAGAAGTCGGCCTCAGCTGTTTTCACTCTAGTCTCCTAGACCGTATTTATTTGATGTCAGAGCGCTGACGCGGAAGCGTCTGCGGAAGCGCTCAGCCATCGTGCTCAGCCTCCTCGTGTGAAGACCAACGAGTGTAAAGACAGACGACTTTTCCTGCGCGACTTCAACCGAGCAACGACACCGAGCACACACTTAAGTATCATTTCTATCTTCCCTCACACACTCTCCTTCCCTATCCTCTATCCCTCCACCTCTATCATGTGTTTCCAAACCATTCCGGTTCTCTCTCAACCAAGCTCTAAAAACACACGCAGACGGTGCGTGTGTTTTTAACTCCAGATAGTAGTAAAACTCCAGATAGTAGTAATCTACCGTCCCCCTGGCCAAATTCTAGCCACCTTCCTAGAGGAGCTGGACGGCCTGCTGTCCTCTTTCATGGAGGATGGCACTCCACTCTTAGTCTTTGGCGATTTCAACATTCACCTAGACAGGCCTTATGCTACAGACTTCCATTCACTCCTGGCTTCATTTGATCTCAAACGCCTTACTACTACTAGCACGCACAAATCAGGCAACCAACTTGATTTAATTTACACACGCAACTGTACTACAGAAAACATTCTGGTACAACCACTACATATCTCTGACCATTTTTTTGATTACATTTACCTTACATTTTACTACCCAGGTGCCACCAGCTCCCTTACCGGTTACTTTCAGACGTAACCTACGCTCCCTTTCCCCCACCCTTCTTTCCTCTGTAGTATCCTCCTCTCTTCCCTCACCTACCCATTTCACATCTCTGGATGTGAATGCAGCTACTGACACTTTATGCTTTACCTTAACCTCTTGTCTAGACGACATTTGTCCTCTCGCCTCCAGGCCAGCACGGGCTGCCCCTTCTAACCCCTGGTTATCCGATGTTCTTCGTGAGCATCGGACCAAACTCAGAGCGGCAGAGAGAAAATGGCACAAATCAAACGATCCGTCGGACCTGACTAGGTATCAGTCTTTGCTTTCGACTTTCTCTACTGAAGTCCACACTGCCAAATCCTCACACTTCCACAACAAGATCAACAGCGCTCCAGACATGCGTGATCTCTTCAGAACATTTAATTCTCTCCTCTGTCCCCCTCCACCACCGCCCACCACTTCTATAACAGCTGACGACTTTGCCACTTTTTTTCACAGACAAAACTAGAACAATCTGTAACCAGTTCTCAACTCCACACACACAGGACCTCCAACCAACCAAATCCACTGCTCAAACTCCCATCTTCTCCTTCTGTCCCCTCACCGAGGCGGAAGTATCCAAACTTCTCCTCTCCAGCCATCCTACAACATGTCCTCTTGACCCAATCCCCTCTCACCTTCTCCAAGCAATCTCTCCCACACTCTTACCGGCACTCACACACATTATCAACACATCTCTCCACACTGGCATCTTCCCCACAGCATTCAAGCAGGCCCGGGTAACCCCACTGCTCAAAAAACCTACATTAAACACTTCTCTTTTAGAAAACTACAGACCTGTCTCTCTCCTTCCATTCGTAGCGAAAACACTCGAACGAGTTGTCTTCAACCAGCTCTCACTGTTTCTTTCACAGTACAACAAACTGGATGCTAAACAGTCAGGTTTCAGGAGTGGCCATTCAACAGAGACTGCGCTACTCTCAGTCACTGAAGCCCTGCGAGTCGCAAAGGCCGATTCCAAATCATCAGTCCTCATTCTGCTCGATCTCTCTGCTGCTTTTGACACTGTCAATCATCAAATCCTCCTGTCCACCCTCTCATCGCTGGGCATCACTGGGATTCCACTTCGCTGGTTTGAATCCTATCTCACCGGTAGGTCCTTCAGGGTGGCCTGGGGAGGGGAGGTATCCAAAGCACATCAACTGGTCACTGGGGTTCCTCAGGGATCGGTTCTTGGACCCCTCCTCTTCTCCACATACACTACACTACATTTCAACCAGATGATCCAACGGTAGCTGCACGGATCTCAGGCTGCCTGGCGGACATCTTGGCATGGATGAAAGAACATCACCTACAGCTCAACCTGGCAAAGACTGAGCTTCTTGTCGTCCCTGCCACTCCGACCCTACAGCATGACTTCTCGATTCAATTAGGCACATCAATAATTACCCCATCAACTTCGGTCAGAAATCTTGGTGTAATCTTTGATGACCAGCTGATCTTCAAAGAGCACATTGCAAAGACTGCTCGATCTTGCAGGTTTGCGCTACACAACATCAGAAAAATCAGGCCCTTCCTGACAGAGCTTGCTGCACAACTTCTTGTCCAGGCCCTTGTCGTTTCTAGGCTGGACTACTGCAATGCTCTTCTGGCTGGTCTTCCATCAAACACAATCAAACCTCTACAAATGATTCAGAATGCAGCGGCACGACTGGTCTTCAATGAGCCCAAAAGAACCCATGTTACACCTCTCTTCATCTCACTGCACTGGCTACCAGTGGCAGCTCGCATCAAGTTCAAGACACTGATGCTTGCATACAGAACGACCACAGGCTCAGCACCCTCCTACTTCCACTCACTATTACGAATCTACATCCCCTCCAGAAGTCTGAGATCTGCTAGTGAGCGACGCCTTGTGGTACCATCACAGAGAGGCTCAAAATCACTCTCCAGAACATTCTCATTCACCATTCCTGGATGGTGGAATAATCTTCCCACCCCTATCCGGAATGCTGGATCCCTGTCAATCTTCAAGCAACAACTGAAGACTCATCTCTTTCGGCACTACTTGACTTCATCCTAAACTTGTTCTTAAAAAAAAAAAAAAAACCTTTCCCTTTATCTTTCTCTCCTTCCCTTGCTAGCTTGTACTTATTTGAACAATGACTGAGACTTGGTGTTACGAGCACTTCCTCTGTCTGATTGCCTCTTCAAGATGAATCGCTTTATGTACTCCCCAATTGTAAGTCGCTTTGGATAAAAGCGTCTGCCAAATCACTAAATGTAAATGTAAATATATGAACACAAAATATTTCATGTTTTGTCTGGTCAACTTCATGTCATTTGTAAATATACATCCTTTCCTGTCATTCAGACCTGCAACACATTCCAAAAAAAGTTGGGACAGGAGCAATTTAGGGCTAGTAATGAGGTAAATTGGTTAAATAATGATGTGTTTTGAAACAGTTGATGTCAACAGGTGATTGTAATTATGATTTGGTACAAAAGCAGCATCCAAGAAAGGTCTAGTCCTTTAGGAGCAAAGATGGTCCGAGGATCGCCAGTTTGCCAACAAATACGTGAGAAAATTATTGAAATGTTTAAAAACAATGTTCCTCAAAGAAAGATAGGAAGAGATTTGGATATTTCACCTTCAACAGTGCATAACATAATTAAAAGATTCAAGGAATCTGGAGGAATTTCAGTGCGTAAAGGACAAGGGCGCAAGCCTAAGCTGAACAACCGTGATCTCCGATCCCTCAGGCGGCACTGCATCAAGAATCGTCATTCATCTATAAGCGATATCACCACATGGGCTCAGGACTACTTTGGCAAACCTTTGTCAAGTACCACAATACGTAGTTACATCCACAAATGCCAGTTAAAACTGTACTGTGCCAAAAGGAAGCCCTATGTTAACAGTGTCCAGAAGCGCCGTCGACTTCTCTGGGCTCGGAGGCATCTGGGATGGACCATCACACAGTGGAAACGTGTACTGTGGTCAGATGAATCAGTATTTCAGGTACTTTTTGGGAGGAATGGACACCGTGTGCTCCTGACCAAAGAAGAAAAGGATCATCCAGACTGTTACCAGCAACAAGTCCAAAAGCCAGGGTCTGTCATGGTATGGGGTTGTGTCAGTGCCCTTGGCAAAGGTAACTTGCACTTCTGTGATGGCACCATTAATGCTGAAAAGTACATAGAGATTTTGGAGCACAATATGCTGCCTTCAAGAAGACATCTTTTCCAGGGACGTCCATGCATATTTCGACAAGACAATGCAAAACCACATTCTGCACACATTACAAAGTCCTGGCTGCGGAGGAAGAGGGTACGGGTACTTGACTGGCCTGCCTGCAGTCCCGACCTGTCTCCAATAGAGAATGTGTGGCGCATTTTGAAGCGCAAAATGCGACAACGAAGACCCCGTACTGTTGCCCACCTTAAGACTTGTTTGCAGGAAGAATGGGACAAAATTACACCTGAAACACTTCATCACTTGGTGTCTTCAGTCCCTAAACGTCTTTTAAGTGTTGTGAAAAGGAATGGCAACATTACAAAGTGGTAAATGCTTTACTGTCCCAACTTTTTTTGGAATGTGTTGCAGGTCTGAATGAGAGGAAAGGATGTATATTTACAAATGACATGAAGTTGACCAGACAAAACATGAAATATTTTGTGTTCATATTGTCTGCAATGAAATACAAGTCAAAGTAAATTTAGAAATCACTACTTTCTTTTTTTATTTGCGTTTTCCATACTGTCCCAACTTTTTCTGATTTGGGGTTGTATATTTAATTTAGAATTTAGTGTTTGATAACTTCAATCAATTTCTATATATTTCCTACTTGCTGAAGAGCACAGGTAAATATGGTGTTAATAATAATGGGTTTAAATGAAGAATTTTTATTATTAAAAGTTATTTTTAAATTATTATATATTATTATATAATATTATTATTATATAATATGATTATATTATTATTAAATTAAAAGTTATTATTTTTTAAAGTCTAATAAATGTTCAAATTGATAGCTCTCATTTATACTGTAATGTTGAATGGCTATAATCAATGGTTAAATATTATGGAAAAAAATCTACACACGTGGTCAGAATTGTTGGTACCCTTGCTAAATATGATCAAAGAAAGCTGTGAAAATAAATGTGCATTGTTAATTCTTTTTATCTTTTATTTTTAAAAATCACAAAAATCTAAGCTTTCATTGGAGAATAAGAATTTAAAATGGGGGGAAATATCATTATGAAATAAATGTTTTTTTCTCAAATACATGTTTGACACAATTACTGGTACCCCTAGAAATTCTTATGAGTAAAATATATATTCCAATTCATATTCACAATTTTGAGCACTCCAGCATGATTATGAACATGAAATTATCCAGCCATGGCTTCCTATTTCTCAGAAATATAAATAGCAGGGAAAACAAAGGCCAAATTCCAAATGAATCATCCATCACAATGAGAAAAACCAAAGCATATATTTCTGATGTGCAGCAAAAGATAATTGACCTTCACAAATTAGAAAGTGGCTTTAAGAAAAGAGCTAGAGCAGTGAAAATTCCCATTTCCACCATCAGGGCAATAAATAAGAATTTTCAATCAACAGAAAATGTTATGAATCTGCTTGGAAGAGGTGTATATCATCCTAATGCACAGTGAGGAGGAGAGTTTGAGTGGCCAAAGACTCTCCAAGGACCACAGCTGGAGAATTGTAGAGAAAGGTTGAGTTTCGGGGTCAAAAAACCTTTAAAAAATTGTCAAACAGCCCCTACATCACCACATGTTGTTTGGGAGGGTTTCAAGAAAAAAATCAAGAAAAGAAAATGCTTTCACCAAAAAACAATCTCCAGCATATTCAGTTGTCAGACACAACTGGAACTTCAAATGGGACTGGCTTCTATGGTCAGATGTAGCTAAAAAATGAGCTTTTAAGCAGCAAACACTCAAGATGGGTTTGGTGCACACAGGGATAAAAAGTAACCCATGTGTAAAATGAAATATACTGCTGTACTTTTGATGTTGTGGGCCTATATTTCTGCTGGAGGTCCTGGACATCTTGTTTAGATATGTGGCATCACTGATTCTATCAAATACCAACAGATAAAAAAATCAACAAGTGACTGATTCTGTTAGAAATCTTATAATGGGCCATGTTTGGATCTTCCAACTGGACAATAATCCAAAAACAAACCTTAAAAACAACACAAAAATGGGTCACTGAGCACAAAACCAAGCTTCTGCTATGGCCATTCCAGTCCTCTGACCTGAACCCTGTAGAAAATGAGTGAAGTGAACTGAAGAGAAGAAGCACCGTCATGGATCTGTGAATCTGAAGGATCTGGAGAGATTCTGGATGAAGGAATGGTCTCTGATCTCTTGTCAGGTGTTCTCTAACCTCATCAGGCATTATAGGAGAAAACTCCTATACTATTTTGGCAAATGGATGTTTCAAAAAGTATTGAATAAAAGGGTACCGTTAATTGTGTCCAATGTGTATTATAGAAAAACATTTATTTCATAATGATATTTCCCCCCATTTAAAATTCTTATCCTCCAATGAAAGGTTAGATTTTTTTTAATTTTTTTTAAATAATAGATCAAAAGGATTAACAATGCAGATTTATTTCCACAGCCTTCCTTGATCATATGTACCAAGGGTGCCAATAATTCTGACCACGTGTGTATTTCATAGAGACATCAGTAGAATTTGTATTAGTGATACTCGTCTTCAGTCATAATATAGATGCCACTATATAAAAAAAATACTGTATTTATGATGTTTCTACATTAATTTGAAGATTGCATGTGAAATTATTACAATATAAAATTATATCTAAAAAAAATTATGTAAAATTGAAGGTGAAATTTATAACGATTAATTTCAGGAAAAATGTTCGATTCTTTTTTATTTTTATTTGTTATTTTTTAATTTACAACAATTGCAAGAAGAAAAAATAAAACTGTAGATATTCAAATTTTGATTTGCAAAAAAAACATGACATTTATAATATTCTAAAAATGAAGTTGACAATTAACATTACGTAGCTTGTTTTACTGACCATTTGTTAAAAAAGACAGTTGCAAACCCTATTGTGTACCCCATTCATGAAGTTGCACTGCTGTTTTTAATCAGCTGCATTGTCATTCATATCTCTACGGTCCGTTCCCTACTGTCCTTTTGTGTCAAGTAATCATTCTGTCAATGCATAACGTCATTTTACCTTAAGATGCATAGCTAAACTTCAAAGTGCACTTATTATAGGAAAGTCATCCTATTGGTGCCATAATACGCCGACACAATACATCATAATTAATATGGATTCTGTATATGCGTATCCTTTTCCCATCTAGCAATGCCTGATTAATTATTCATATTCGCTAATAGACTGCGACTGCTCGACGCTGCTCCTATAAGACAGCGGCAGAGAGCTGATGTTGGATCTATTCGATTACACAAAGCGCTGAGAATGAGAAAAAACAGGGATCGATAGTCTAAATGAAGGGAAGAGTGGTGGCTGGCCGGGTGATAATACACTTGTATGAGACGCACAGCGCAGCGGGACACAGACAGATGAACTTTAAGGGATCTTTCTACAAAACAGGTGCCTTTTGTGCCTGCCAAAAATGATATACTGTAAAATGATATGCTGTAAGCAAAGTGGGGCTTTGGAGAATATTAGCGTAAGCACTTTTTTTTTTTTTTTTTAGATCATTTTGCTTTTATAGAGACAACACAAATTATGAAAAGCATTTAATTTATGATATATTATATTTAAAAACAGCCTAAGATGCAGCCTAAATGATTTGCAGGTCTTTTTCTCCAAGCCTGGTCGAGCTGGTCTGTTTGCTGGTTTTAGAGGGATTTTTAACATTTTAAAATAAGACAAATAAATCATCTTAGGTTTTTTTCCAGCCTGGAAATACTAGTTATTTCTCAACTGTGTTTTAACTGGTTGGTGTGCACTAACCTAATTACCAAATAAATCAGGAAAGATATAAAGGTGTGCTTACCCAATAATCTTCAAAAAACAAACCTGAGCTGAGATAAATCTAGTAATGAGAAACAAATAGCTGCCAAAGAGGTGTCTGTCATGTGTATAAAAATTATAATATTGTGAAATCAAAACGGAAAATCATTATTGCTGGCCTTAAAAAAAAATTGCATTACTTGTTGCATTTAAAAGAAGAAATTATGCTAAATGTATAATATTTATGCTAAAGCCTAACTTAAAACCTTGGAAAAATTCAACTTTTTGTAGGTATACATTTAAGTTCAGAAGTATGTGGTCAGTAATATTTTTTTTCAAAATAAGTTTTTAATGCTCACCAAGGCTGCATTTATTTGATCAAAAACACAGCAATACTGTGAAATATTATTACCACTTAAAACAGCTTTTTATTTTAATATACTTTAAAATGCAATTTATTCCTGTGATGTAAAGCTGAATTTTTAGCGGCCATTATCTTCAGTGTCACATGATCCTTTGTAAATTAAGGTCACTTTTGATCAATTTAATGTATCCTTTCTGAATCAAATGAAGTTCTTTCAATTAACCAACCAACCAACCAATCAATCAATCAATCAATCAATAAAAAATTTACTAACCCCAACTTTTGAATTGTAGTGTGTTATAAGTGACTTTACCAAAGAATTGCTGATGCTAACTTTGTTAATATAGATTTTCTTTACAGAAAGTGAAAAATTGGTGTGAAATTTGAACTGTTAAACCCCTGGTAATGTCTACACGATATTCCTACATTTATTTTTCAAAAGAGCAAGGAAAATCCTGTTTTTTTCATGATATGACCACTTCAAAAACAGCAGCGTTTCTGAGCATCATTCTGTTTTTCTAAAATAACAGCTTGACCTTGAGTATGTGAACAGGCGAGATGTATCTCTTATAAGTGTGAACGAAAACCAGATACATGAAGATTAATCTTTCTCATCTCTCCACACTGAAAACAACTCGACTCAAAATGAATACTACACATTCAACAGATCTCACACATGGGATAAAGAGCAAAATAAAAATGCATTTGCCTGTAATTGCCGAAGCACATACAAGCGTTCGTTCTGCACAAAAACCCACGGTTTTAAGTGATACGAGAAATCTGGTTTCTCAGAGGACATCGCCTTCTTGATCTTCAGATTCACTGGTATCAGGTGAAAGATGCTCGGATGACTATCTGCTGACACTGACCGGGGATACAAGGCGGAAAATACCTTGTGTATATGCAGCCTCAGAGGCTTTTCTCTCTCACAGCGAGCTCAAATACACTCATGCCTACAAAAAGATCCAGCATAGCAATTGGCTTCTCAAGATTTTTGACCATAAAGGCTTACTGAGAAAAACACTAAAACACTGTAGCAGGTTATTTGATTTAGAGCGAATGGACTGAACTAAAGCTGTGAGGCCTTTCCATCTTCCTAAATGAGATTCACTGTGACAATCGGATAAGAGAGAGATGGCAAGGAAAATATTACAATACGGATGATTGCTAAGCCGAACAGATGAACTTTTGATGAGAAAAAGCTCATTAGGTCTTTCCAGTTATACACGCACATGAAGACGGTCGAACCGGGCTAATGAACAAAAGGAACGGCTGTTAAGTCAAGAGAAGGTGAGGACGGCACGTCCTCCGTATCGACATGAGTCATTATCAGAGTTAATGATGATACAGCTACACGATGCCTTTACGCCTGTGGTTTCCATTTGAAAGGACTGAATTCTAAGTAAAGCTGCAGCAAATATGGTTTTTATAGCCCTGGCTCTTAGTTTCTGGATATGCTTATTATATTTCTGAGTAATCATTTCCTGCATCCACTATGTGTTTGCTGATTCACCAATTAGCAGAAAGAATGATTTTTACATGTTCTTTAGGTCGCATTTCTGTCAAATCTGTTTTTGTTTTTTTATGTTTCAGACTAAAAACAAAACAGGTAACTATAAGTCTAAAATAAGGAATAAGAGTCACACAGTGAGATATAAAGTCACAATTACAAGAAATAAAGTCGCAGTTTAGGGGAACATAAGTCACAATTAGCTTTTTATTGTTTTACTCTGAGGCAAAAACGGGTTTTCTAACAGTTCACCAAAAAAAAAAAAAAAGAAAGAAAGAAAAGAAAATTCAGGATAAATTCAAAGTATGCAAGAGAAGCCCAATGAAGAAAATGTTTAAAATTGATCAATTTCACAAATAAAGTCATTAAATTATACCCGTCTATATCAATCAATCTTTCAATACGCTTATTTTATATGAAAATAAACTAATTTCAACATTTACTAATAAACTAGTAAAATCAAAAGTTGTACAGGTATATTATTTAATGGAAGTAAGTTAAAAGGTATATTATTTAATGTTCCTGTGGCTCAGTGGTAGAGCATTGCGTTAGCAGCGCAAAAGTTTGTGGGTTCGATTCCCAGGGAACACACATAGTGATAAAACATGTATAGCTTGAATGCACTGTAAGTCGCTTTGGATAAAAGCGTCTGCTAAATGCATAAATGTAAATGTAAATGTAATAGGTTTCAAGACACATACCCTGCTTGTCTGTAGGAGTATACCTGTTAGTGCTCATATAGTTAATATAAGAAAGTCGAGGCAATAACTAAGGACCTGTCTGCAGGTTCAAACAGAGCAGGAAAAACATGAAAAATGAAAGAGAGACATGCAGGGATAGACAAGGAGCAGGAGAACGAGAGAAAGAACCGTTTGGGAGCACGATAGCATGTGTTCACAATCTTTAAACAGAAGCACAGAGCTACAGCAAGACATCTTGATTAAGTGTGGGTCAGACATCTGAAATGTAGCCAGAGACATCAGGGCTTTTTGCTTGGGGAGCGGAGCACGACCGAAACAACGTGTGCAGCGTTAGAAATAGAAACGGGAGGCAAGAGAGCTCTCGCTGTTCCTACTGTCTCACTAATGCAATTAGCTCAACAGATGCTGCTTCAACCCACAGCTTTTATTCAAGAGATGAGAAATATGATTTATAATTTAGCATCAAAGGCTAGAACGCTCCACTAGAAAGAGACATCACAAATGAGACCTCTTGAATGTCACAATGGTTTCTGCAAAAATACAGCAATTAAAGGAATAGTTCTTCCAAATGAATATGCTGTCATCATTTATTCACCCTCATGTCATTTCAAACCTGTATGACCTTCTTCTGTGTGACACAAAAGGAGATGTTTATAGCATAATTTGCTTTTTTGGGGGTGGGGGGGGGTGGGGGGGGTTACAATGAAAGTAAATGGCTGCCACACAAGAGTTTTAAAGGAACAGTCCATTTACATTTACATTTACATTTAATCATTTAGCAGACGCTTTTATCCAAAGCGACGTACAAATGAGGAGAACAATAGAAGCAATCAGACCATCGAGAGAGCAACAGTATACAAGTGTCATGACAAGTCTCAGTTAGTCTAGCACAGTACACGTAGCTAGGATTTTTTTTTTTTTTTAAATAGAATAGGTAAGTTAGTATTAGTTAGTCAGGTGCTGGCGAAAAAGATGTGTCTTTAGATGTTTTTTGAAAATGGCTAAAGACTCAGCTGTTCGAATTGAGATCGGGAGGTCATTCCACCAGCTGGGCACAGTCCAGGAAAAGGTCCGTGAGAGTGATTTGGTACCTCTTTGGGATGGCACCACAAGACGTCGTTCACTTTCAGAACGCAAGCTTCTGGAGGGCACATAAGTTTGAACCAGCGAGTTTAGGTATATTGGTGCAGTGGCAGTTGTGGTCTTGTAGGCAAACATCAGTACCTTGAATTTGATGCGAGCGGCTATTGGTAGCCAGTGTAACCTGATGAAGAGAGGGGTAACGTGAGCTTTTTTTGGCTCATTAAAGACCACTCTGGCTGCTGCATTCTGGATCAGTTGCAGAGGCTTGATAGTACATGCGGGAAGGCCCGCCAAGAGAGCATTACAATAGTCCAGTCTGGAGAGAACAAGAGCTTGGACAAGGAGTTGTGCAGCTTGCTCTTGCAGGAAGGGCCTAATCTTCCTAATGTTGTATAAGGCAAATCTGCAGGACCGGGCCGTTGTAGCAATATGGTCTGTGAAGCTTAACTGATCATCGATCACAACTCCAAGGTTCCTGGCAGTCCTGGAAGGAGTTATGGTTGATGAACCCAGCTGTATAGAGAAGTTGTGGTGAAGTGATGGGTTGGCAGAGAACACGAGCAGTTCTGTCTTAGCAAGATTGAGCTGAAGGTGATGGTCCATCATCCAGCTAGAAATGTCACTCAGACAGGCTGCAATGCGATCTGTTACCGTCGGATCATCTGGTTGGAATGAGAAGTAGAGTTGAGTGTCATCAGCATAGCAGTGGTAGGAAAAGCCATGCTTCTGAATAACCAATCCTAATGACGACATGTAGATGGAGAAGAGAAGTGGTCCAAGCACTGAGCCTTGAGGAACTCCAGTAGCAAGAAGTTGTGACTTTGAAACCTCACCCCTCCAAGACACCCTGAAGGACCTATCTGAGAGGTAAGACTCGAACCACAGGAGGGCGGTTCCTGAGATGCCCATCTTTCTGAGGATGGACATGAGGATCTGGTGGTTAACTGTGTCAAAGGCAGCAGACAGATCCAGCAAGATGAGTACAGAGGATTTGGAAGCTGCTCTTGCCAGTCTCAGGGCCTCTGTAACCGAGAGTAGGGCAGTCTCAGTTGAGTGTCCACTTCTGAAGCCAGATTGGTTGTTGTCCAGAATGTTGTTCTGTGCAAGAAACAGAGAGAGTTGGTTGAACACAACTCGCTCAAGTGACTTTGCAATGAATGGAAGAAGGGATACCGGTCTGTAGTTTTCTAAAAGTGCTGGATTTAGAGCAGGTTTTTTAAGCAGTGGGCTTACCCGAGCCTGCTTAAATGCTGTGGGAAATGTACCAGTGTTAAGCGAGGTGTTGATAATGTGAGTAAGAGCAGGTACGACCGAAGAAGAAATGGCTTGAAGGAGGTGAGTGGGGATAGGATCTAGCGGACAAGTAGTGGGATGATTGGAAAGGATGAGTTTGGAAACCTCCGTCTCCGAGAGAGGAGAAAAGGAGGTGAGAGATTGTGTATTTGTTGTTATGAAGTTATTATTAGTTTGCGGTGTGAGGAATTGGTCACTGATGGTTTTTGTTTTATTTGTGAAGAAAGTTGCAGAGTCATCAGCTGTAAGAGTTGATGAAGGAGGAGGGGGAGGTGGACAGAGAAGAGAAGAGAACGTTTTGAAGAGTGCGCGAGAGTCGGAACAGTTGTTAATTTTGTTGTGGTAGTATGTCATTTTAGCAGTGGAGACATTTGCAGAGAAGGAAGAGAGGTGTGACTGATACACACTAAGGTCGGTAGAGTTTTTGGATTTGTGCCATTTCCTCTCTGCAGCCCTTAGTTTAACACGATGTTCACGGAGAACATCGGACAACCAGGGGGCAGAGGGGGTAGCGCGTGCTGATCTGGATGAAAGGGGGCAAAAGTTGTCTAAGCAAGATGTTAGAGTGAAGCAAAGAGCGTCAGTAGCACTGTTTGTGTCGAGTGCTGAAAACTGAGAGGGTGAAGGTAGTGCGGATGAAACCATTGAGGATAGGCGAAAGGGAGAGAGCGAGCGTAGGTTACGTCGAAAGGTGACCTGCGAAGGGGCGTGTGCTATGTCAGGAGTTAGTGTGAGGTTAGAAGTGATGAGGAAGTGGTCTGAGGTGTGCAGCGGAGTTACTAATGTGTTGTCAGTGGAGCAGTAGCGTGTGTAGATGAGGTCCAGTCGGTTACCTGATTTGTGAGTAGCCGTAGTAGACACTCGTTTGAGGTCAAATGAAGTGAGAAGAGTGTTGAAGTCAGTAGCCTGGGGTTTTTCTAGGTGGATGTTGAAGTCACCGAGCAGTACCAGAGGAGTACCATCTTCAGGAAAGTTTGAGAGTAACACATCCAACTCCTCCAAGAAGTCACCCAGTTGACCTGGGGGACGATACACAACTACAACGTGGATTTTAGCAGGGTGAGTAATAGTAATCGCATGAGATTCAAATGAACTGTTGCCTGTAGGAGATGGTAGAAGATCAAATTTCCATTCGTTTGAAATAAGGAGACCAGTGCCTCCACCCCTCCCAATCGTGCGAGGGGTGTGGGAAAACGTGAAATTAGTGGAGAGAGCTGCAGGAGTGGCAGTGTCCTCAGGTTTGATCCAAGTCTCAGTTAGGGCCATGAGGTTGAGACCGGAATGGGTAGCAATAGAAGGAATAAAATCTGCTTTGTTTACAGCAGACTGGCAGTTCCAAAGACAAATTGGAACAGAGAGTAAAGTAGTAGAGGACAGAGGGACCGTTCGTAGATTATTAGGATTGGCCTGCCTCCAACGTACAGCGCGTGCTCTCCGAGTGTTAGTAGTGATAGTACAGATTTGAAAGCACATAGTGAGTACAATTGATTCAACAATTAGATGAGTACAAGTTAGACAAAAGGTAAAGAAAGATGAGAAAGCAATACTCAAGTGCCTTGTCGGTGTCCTTGCTCGGTGGAGTCGTGCAAGGTAGAGTCGATCGTCTTTACACTCGTCGGTCTTCACACGAGGAGGGCTTCAAATGAGGGCTGCCGCGACCGCTGCCGCGGTGTACAAACCAGTTTTATACTTGCCTAATTATTAGTCCCTGAAGTCAGCTGACCACGCCTTTCTACTTAGCAAACCGAAACTGGGAACTCCCGCGATAAGCAGGAGAACAAACGCGACTTGCGAACGCGTTTACCAGGTAAAACACAGTATGCAAAAATAATGGTTCCTAGCAACGACAACTGAGCTGAAATCTAATGAGAAAACAAGACAAAACACTTACAGACTGCTGTTCTCTTCTGCTGATCGAATGCTCCTTCTAACAAATGTCACTGAGTCCGGTAAATAAGTACTTTCTCTGGCTTAGACCACGCCTTTCTACTTAGCAAACCGAAACTGGGAACTCCCGCGATAAGCACGAGAACAAACGCGACTTGCGAACGCGTTTACCAGGTAAAACACAGTATGCAAAAATAATGGTTCCTAGCAACGACAACTGAGCTGAAATCTAATGAGAAAACAAGACAAAACACTTACAGACTGCTGTTCTCTTCTGCTGATCGAATGCTCCTTCTGACAAATGTCACTGAGTCCGGTAAATAAGTACTTTCTCTGGCTTAGACCACGCCTTTCTACTTAGCAAACCGAAACTGGGAACTCCCGCGATAAGCACGAGAACAAACGCGACTTGCGAACGCGTTTACCAGGTAAAACACAGTATGCAAAAATAATGGTTCCTAGCAACGACAACTGAGCTGAAATCTAATGAGAAAACAAGACAAAACACTTACAGACTGCTGTTCTCTTCTGCTGATCGAATGCTCCTTCTAACAAATGTCACTGAGTCCGGTAAATAAGTACTTTCTCTGGCTTAGACCACACCTTTCTACTTAGCAAACCGAAACTGGGAACTCCCGCGATAAGCACGAGAACAAACGCGACTTGCGAACGCGTTTACCAGGTAAAACACAGTATGCAAAAATAATGGTTCCTAGCAACGACAACTGAGCTGAAATCTAATGAGAAAACAAGACAAAACACTTACAGACTGCTGTTCTCTTCTGCTGATCGAATGCTCCTTCAGTCCAAGATGTAGATGAGTTTGTTTCTTCATCAAAACAAATATGGAACAATTTAGCATTATATCACTTTCTCACCAATGGAGCCTCTGCAGTGAATGGGTGCCGTCAGAATGAGAGTCCAAACAGCTGATTAAAAACCTCACAATAATCTACAAGTAATCCACACCACTCCAGTCCATCAATTAATGTCTTGTGAAGCTGAAATCTTTATTTTCTTTGAAATATTTTGAAGTAGTCGCTGAAAGTTTTTCATCCAAAAGAAAAGAACCACTAGAAGTGCAATACAGAATAAATTAATTGTATACAAGAAAAACTCAATGGAGACTCAAATGTTTATTTTTTTAGGAATTTCACCTATAACCAGCAAAATTCAAGTCAGTAAATTATGACCCATCTGTATTAATCTGTGAACATGAAGAAAGTGGAATTTCAATACAGTTATATCCTATGTAAATTCCACAAAATATAATTAAATGTCAACTGATGCATACAAATTAGTGATAGACCTAAAAATAATAAGGCCCATTCATTTGGCTATTTTAGATTATTGGACTTGGTTGATAAGTGGCTGATTAACCAAAATGTCAGTTCTAAAGTTTGGTCAATGAACATTTTCAGTTTCAAATATTTTAATACATCTTTAATACAGTTTATGAAAATAAAACATCGCAAAGATAAATAGGTCATAAGATATTGACTTGCACTTGAAAATTCAAACAACATATTCTCCATGGGGTTTAGTGCTTACTTAGATTTTATTCTGTAGTGTACTTGCAGTGGCTTTTCAAATGAAAAACTTTCAATGAGCAACTTCAAAACATTTCAAAGAAATCAATAACCACTTCAATATATTTTAAAATAATTAAAAACTAAATGTAAGAAGATACAGTACATCTTTAAAGCCAAAAATCAACTTTTACAACCACACACATGCACAAAAAAAAATATTTATGAAAGCTAACGCTTACTTGAAACTTAATGGTATATGGTTGCTGATTAATTTTATATGATTAAAAAATATTAAAATAAATGTTAATCAGGAAACCCTTTAATTAAACCAAAAGACTTGCTAAAAGTACATATGAACTATCTTCAGATTTCTATTCCAGGATGTATTTAATGAGCTGTCAGAAATGTAATTAGTATACGAGATGAATATGATCAAATATTTATGTGAAGAGGAAGATCTCACATGCTTCATGTCTCTCTGAAAGTTTGGTTGTCATGGAGATTTATCCCACGTTCCTCCCATCTAAAGACACTTGACCCCTTTAAAATCAAGTTTCACTGCCAGAGCAGGACATTTCATTAGTGGTCAAAATCAGATCGAGGGTATGTGACATCATATTCTCTATAAGATACACCATCTGTGCGGAGATAGAACCACAAGTGCTCTTCAAGAACAGCAGATGAAGAACAATCATATATGCAGCGTTTGGTAGGGTAAAAGTGCCTTATCCATGCACGAGGGGAGTCAGTGTGGAAATCAACAATCCACTTTTTTCCTGAGAGCAGCTGCACTTGAGCTCATGTGTTCAATGTCAGAGATTTGTTTTCATGATTAAATCAAGTCTAGGATTAAAGTTATATTATAGTCTAAATTGCATTCTCGACAGCAACCTTGATAAATTCTAGCGAGGAACAAGGCACATCTTTGAACTCCTAAGATATTATGCACCGGCATCCAAAACTAAGACCTCAAACACACTCTTAAAAATAAAGGTTCCAAAAGGGGGGTTTCATAGAGAAGTCAAAGAACCAACATTTTGTATTCACCAAATAACTTTTCAGTGAACAACTCTTAAAAGAACCATTTTTTTCTTAGCGTGGGATATTTAAAATAATAAAATAACCTTTTTCCACTATAAAGAGCCTTTTGTGGAATTGAAAGATTCCATGGATGTTATTAAAGATTCTTCATGGAACCATAGAAGCCAAAAAAATAACTCTTAAAAATAAATTATGTTTTATTACCATTAATGGTTCCATGAAGGACCTTTAACATCAATGCAAGCTTTCCATTGGACAAAAGGTTCTTTAGATTATGAAAATGTTCTTCACACTATTTACTTTAAGAACTAACCTGAAACATTCAAAAATGACTGTTAAAATATTTTTAAGAGTCAAACATTATTTTTAAAAGTGTATATACTTTTTTTTACAAATAAAACAGCAAAGAGATTGAGAGTTATGTGCTCACTTTTATGACTCCTGTAATCTCATGTCTCCTAGGTTTTCAGAACCACCTCAGCGAAATCTCATACTTTTCTCAAACAAAAAACTCTGCAATCAAAAGTCAGAGATCTCTAAAGCTCTTTTCACACTGCTAGCGACACGATCTCATTCATTTTTAATGAGAGCTGGCGACATCCAGAGACACAAATGACAGCGACAAGACAGAGTTGAGAAAAGTTTAACTTTATGCAAATGAGCACTAACTTTGGGGACTGACTACCAATGGAAATGAGTGCACATGCTCCGTTGCCTGTCAGATATTGCAGTGGCGTGCGATGGAGGAGTTAATCCTATCAGGAAACATTACAGTTTAGGTTTTCATATTAAATCAAGGCTACTTACAACAAACAAACTGTCAGTTTTTCACAAAGGGATATGGATCTGTGTTTGTGTTTTCCTTTGTAATCAAACCAAGTCCTCTCCAGCTTGAAGGAATCAGCTTCAACCCCGCTGGTGGTACTCACTGTACTGGCTGCAAGCCTGAACGTTCTCATGGACCCAGATGGTCGCCGTGATTTTGCCAAGTAAGACATGTTCCTGGATCAACATCTTTTGTTGATCCTGGATCAACATTACTGTCCAAAAATATAGACTTAACCCAATCCCTACCCCTAAACCTAACCCTAGCCATAATTTATTCCTAAAATCAGTGGGAAATGATAGCTGATTAACAGCGTGTAGAAGCACCTAACCCTGATCGTAAGACTAAAACAGATATTTCCTGAAAAATTATCCCTCTATTATGATTGGTTGATTGGAATGTTGTTCCAGGATCAACAAGGATGTCGATCCAGGAACATGTTGTACTTGGTGAAATCATGTTCACCGACCCGGATAGCCCAGGGGTTGCCTTTTCAATTTATACAGATATCCACAATAACAAAGAGCATGTGTTGTTTCCTTGATGTTATGTATTGAATGCACTGATTTAATCTATAAATAGTATTTTCCCTAGAAAATGTTGATTTGTAGCAGCAAAAAAACAAAAAAATGTGATTGTCATTCATAAACATTACTAGGCATTCAGCAACAGTAACGACTTCTAGCAACCCAACTTTTAGAGACTTGCAACATGCAAATGCTCTGGAAGAGTGGATGTTTGTATCTACTTAGCAAGAACATACACTACCAACATTTTCAGAATCAGAATGAGCTTTATTGCCAGGTATGTTTACACATGTTTATACAAGGGATTTGTTTTCATGACAGAAGCTACCGCAGCGCAACAGAATGACAGTGACGGAACAAAAAACACAGAAAATAAAAATAATTAAAAAGAACAAGTAAATAAGTTGAGTCAAGATGACGCCGAGGATGGCAGCCGTGTTGCGAGCTCCGAGAAAACTCTGCAGGTTTTCGTATGTTTTGTTTGTTTTTTTGTTGTTTTACGTGTTAGATGTTGTTAGTATAACTGTCTACGATAGAGACACGCTTTTAAACATCGGTTCTTCCGTCGCGCAACGCAAACCGGACTTTGAGTTCCTGAACGCCGGTGGATAGTCTACAGACACCGCATCAGAGCCCTTTGTCTGGAACGCACGACCACGACGAAAGAAACGTAGCCAGAAAAGAGGGAAGAGAGCTGGCGTTCTCGTCAGACTGAGACGCTGTGCCTTTCGACCTCCTCTCCCAACCATTTTGCTGGCTAACGTTCAGTCACTGGATAACAAACTCTGTTAACTGCGTGCGCGCATCTCATACCAACGAGAAACAAGGGAATGCTGCGTTATTTGCCTCACAGAAACCTGGATGTCTGCAATGGTTCCAGACTCAGCCATCGAGCTCACGGGCTTCTCCGTGCACCGCTCGGACAGAACAAAAGAGCTCACAGGGAAAAGCAGAGGTGGGGGCGTTTGTTTCTATATCAACAACTCGTGGTGTGATGAAAGGAATCTACACTCTATTAAATCCTTCTGCTCCCCTGATCTGGAATTTCATATGCTTCTGTGTCGACCATTCTGGCTACCGAGGGAATTTACAGCGATCATAATCACGGCTGTTTACATTCCCCCTCAAGCCAACACAGACCAGGGGCCTGTACCATGAAGCCGGTTTAGCTGGATAGCCAGGTAAGTTTCAGTTTAGTTTGAACCAATCCTAAGTTTTAGGTACCATGAAAGGGGCTTGGCTTTTAGCTGTGTTCATTGCCATAGTAACTTACACTGCACAGCTAACCTGCTCCGGGGCAGGTTATGTTCTGAGTTAGAGATCTCAAACTGAAATTGGACCAATCAGATGAGAGCAAAGTGACACATGTCTGACACAAAAAAAAGTCACTCCCCCAGTTTCTCTTCCTACAAATTAAAGGTCACTATGAAGTAAAATGAAGTAAAAAATAAAACAAAATTGTCTGGCTTTAATGATAATTACAATTTACATATGATTTATATAATTATAATATGATTTATATTATTATTACTCCATTACACACAAGCACTTTTAGTTTAACAATTATTATAAAGCATTTATTTTAAATGAATATTAATATATACAGATCATATGTAATATAAATAAGTGGTAGAATCAATAGATAACACTTTAAAAATGGCTACATGTGACCTTACATGTTTGAGTCTCGATCACTATATATAATCAACTATATAAACTAACTTCACAAGTTTCACTTGTGACTGCACTGATAGAGCAAGATAATTTCCTTTATTTGTCCTCTTTCATGGACAAGCACTTCAGTGGAAATGCATTTAAATTCCTCATATTCATTAATCTCTTAACCTTTAACAAAATAGTTTTGAATCTCGCTGGCTCTCTCGTGAGAAGTGAGTCACACTTGCTCTGTGTTGTGATTGGCTGTTCGCCGGTGATGTCACACATTCACGTGCACGCGCTCCATTAACTCAGGATCAAGCCTGAGTTGACAGAGAAAGTTGATGATCAGCTTCATGGTACCAACAAAGCCAGATTGGAGTGGTTTGGTTTTGTCAACTCAAAACTTATCCTATAACTCCTATAATTTGTTCATCTACCATCATGGTACAGGCCTCAGGCACTCAGGGAACTGTACGGGAATATAAGTGATCAGGAAACCGCGCACCCAGATGCAGCATTTGTTATTACGGGGGACTTTAATAAAGCCAACTTCAGAACAATAGCTCCAAAATACTTTCAACACATCACCATCAACACGCGTGGTGATCGTGTACTGGACCATTGCTACTCCCCCTTCCGGGACGCTTACAAATCCCTCCTCCGCCCACCTTTCGGCAAATCGGATCACTCCTCCGTTCTGCTTCTGCCTGCTTATAGGCAGAAACTGAAATGTGAAGCACCCGCCCTCAGGACAATTCAATGCTGGTCGGACCAATCGGACGCTATACTACAGGACTGTTTTGATCACGTGGACTGGGACATGTTCCGGGCAGCGTCTGATGACGACATAGAGGAGTACTCAGATTCTGTAACGTGTTTCATACGGAAGTGTATAGAGGATGTAATTCCGACCAAAACAATACGCATCTACCCCAACCAAAAACCGTGGATTAACAGCGATGTTTGATCAGCCTTGTCAGCGCGGACATCTGCCTTTAAATCCGGAAACACTGACGATCGGAAACAAGCCAGTTAAGATCTCAGGAGATCCATCAAAGCAGCCAAATGACAATATAAAATCAAAGTTGAAGAACAATTCAACAACAACAACCCAAGAAGCATGTGGCAGGGCATCAACAACATCACAGGTTTTAAAGGGAATTAACCAGCTACTGTGAACATTGCGGCCTCTCTACCGGATGAGCTGAATACCTTTTATGCTCGTTTCGAGGCTCATAACACCGCCCACACAGAGTGCGCTCCCACGGCTGCTGCAGAAGAGGTGAGTCCACTCTCCCTTTCTGTCGCGGATGTAACTCGATCCTTCAAACGGGTGAACATCCGCAAAGCTGTGGGCCCGGATGGCATCCCAGGCCGTGTGCTCAAAGCATGCGCTTACCAACTAGCCGGGGTTTTTACAGACATCTTCAATCTGTCCCTCTCTCTGTCTGTGGTTCCCTCATGCTTCAAAAAATCCACCATTGTGCCCATACCTAAGAAAAATAAAATCACATGCTTGAATGACTGGAGGCCCGTTGCTCTGACACCCATCTTCAGCAAGTGTTTTGAGAAGCTCATCAGAGACCACATCTGCTCTGTGCTGCCTGCCTCACTGGACCCACTACAATTTGCATACCGCAGAAACCGTTCCACAGACGACGCTATTGCCTTCACCCTGCACACTGCTCTCTCCCACCTGGAAAATAAGAACACCTATGTAAGGATGCTGTTCGTGGATTATAGTTCAGCATTTAACACCATAGTGCCTGCCACACTGGTTGAGAAGCTCCAGACTCTGGGACTGAACAGATCTCTGTGCAGCTGGATCCTGGACTTCCTGACAGGCAGAAGTCAGGTGGTCAGAATGGGCAACAACACCTCATCTCCCCTGATCCTCAACACTGGTGCTCTGCAGGGCTGCATCCTCAGCCCACTCCTGTACTCCCTGTACACACACGACTGTACAGCTACACACAGCTCCAACGTCATCGTCAAACTTGCCGATGACACAACGGTGATAGGCCTGATCACCGACAACGATGAGACGGCCTACAGAGAGAAGGTGAGTACCCTGACTAAATGGTGCCAGGAGAACCACCTCTCACTCAACATCGACAAGACCAAGGAGCTGGTGGTGGATTTCAGGAGACAGAGCATTGAACACACACCCATCTCCATCGACAAGACACCTGTGGAGCGGGTAAACAGCTTTAAGTTCCTCGGCGTTCACATCACCAAGGATCTCACATGGTCTGCTCACACAGACGCAGTGCTGAAGAAGGCACATCAGCGCCTCTTCTTCCTGAGACGGCTGAGGAAGTTTGGAATGAGCCCCAGCATCCTCAGATCCTTCTACACCTGCACTGTGGAGAGCATCCTGACCGGCTGCATCACCGCCTGGTTTGGAAACAGCACCGCTGGCAACCGCAAAGCTCTGCAAAGGGTCGTGCGAACTGCCCACCACATTGTTGGAGGTGAGCTTCCCTCCCTCCAGGACATCTACAGCAGGTGGTGTATAAGGAAAGCCAGGAGGATCATCAAGGACTCCAGCCATCCATCCCACAGACTGATCTCTCTGCTGCCCTCAGGGAGACGTCTCCGCAGCATCCGATCCCGCACTAGCCGACTGAGGGACAGCTTTTTCCCTCAGGCTATCAGGCTAATGAACAGTCAGAACTAATCCACCCTACATCACACTCCCACTCACACAACATGCCATGCACTGCACTTTACCGCCGTTCTACTGGACTACACGCACACACTGCAATAATACAACCTATCTGCTATCACTGGATACCATACAATGCACATCCACGACATTGCATATGTATAATCTGTTGCACCTTTGCACAACTATCTATTGCACAACTAATCTGTTGTAAATGTATAATCTGTTGCACCTTAACATATTACTATGTATAGATGTGTACATAATGTAAAATGTGTACATACAGTGTATTGGTAACTAAGTATGTCTTTATAGTACACTGTGTATATTGAGTATGTGTATGTGTATTATGCACATTGTCTTCTGTACAGTCTGTAAATATGTACTGTCTATATGTAAATTGTTTTGTTTTTTTGCACTGTCTGGAGCACGCTCTCAAGAATTTCACTCACCAAGGCACTTGTGCTGTGGTGATGTGACAATAAAAGTGATTTGATTTGATTTGATTTGATTTGAGTAATAACAATATACAAATTGACAATTGTATGTACAGGTATATAACAGTAGACAGTTTTGTATGTACAGGTATATTATGTGCAATTGAAATGGAGACTAATGTGTGTTAGATAAATAAGTGTATAAATAGTGTGTGTACCATAATTATTGTCAAGTGTGCATGAGATGGATTGCCTGGGGGAAGAAACTGTTCCTGTGTCTGGTCGTTCTGGTGCTCAGAGCTCTGTAGCGTCGACCAGACGGCAACAGTTCAAAGAGGGAGTGTGCTGGATGTGAGGGATCCAGAGTGATTTTGTGGTCAATATGATCAAATTTTGTGGTCAATGTGATTTTTATAAAGAAATTAATACATTTATTTAGCAAGGATGCATTAAATTGAGAGACATTTATAATGTTACAAAATACTTCTATTAACTAAATGCTGTTCTTTTTAACTGAGGTTTCTATTCATCAAATAATCATATTGAGCAGCACAACTGTTTTCAACATTGATAATAATAAGTAATAAATATTGAGCAGCAAATCAGCATATTGGAATGTGACACTAAAGACTGGAGTAAATGATGCTGAAAATTCAGCTTTGCATCAAAGGAATACATTTCATTTTAAAATATATTAAAATAGAAAAGAGTTATTTTATATTGTAATAATATTTCACAATATTACAGTTTTTACTGTATGGCTGATCAAATAATAGCAGCTTTAGTGAGCATAAAAGCCTTCTCAAAAACATTTAAAAATATTGCCAATCCCAAACTTTTGATTGGTATAGTGTATATTGGATTATAAATGCTTAATTTGAATATTTGAATAATTAATTAAATCTTACTGATCTTACTTTTTTTTTAGCAGTATATGACTTTTAGTTATAACAGACTTGTACAAAACATGTCATTTTAAATCTTTAAGCATAATCAAAAAAGGCCCTTCATACAAATGCACATAGTGGCAGAAATGAAAAAGAAGGTTTGCAGTGCAACTCATAAATACTTGCATTTACATTTATGCATTTAGCAGACGCTTTTATCCAAAGCGACTTACATTGCATTCATTCAAGTTACAGTTTTTACATTTTATCAGCTCTGTAGACTTGCAAATCTAAAGTGACAGAAACGTTTCAGCAGACATGTTTATTCAGACAGAGCCTGGATTACTCACTCAAACATGTCATTACAACCGAGCGTTTGACAGATGTGGGTGTTCTCCAACAACATAAATGATGAATAATGGACCGATGAGGTGAACATTTCCTCTGGCTCGATCCTCATTTCTGATCTGGCTCTGATAAGCCAGCTCAGGGGCCGCTAACCGCAGATCCTCTTACAGAAACCTATCCGTCTCAATAGATACAGCATATTCAAACTCTCATCTCAGGAATCAGATTCACTAAAAGCAATCTGACTTGCGCTCTCACTCACTTGCTCTCTCGCTTTTCACTCTTTAATGAGAAACAGGACAAATGACTCTAAATATAGAGCCAAATACATAGAGGAACAGGACACAGCTCATGTTTAATGAGGCACAGACTGTAAATGCCCTCATGTCCAGGAAACTGATCCAATATAGACATTTAGCAAACTGACTCTCGCTGATTATGCATTCACAAGCACGGGATGTGGCTCATTTATCTCCTGACTAACCGAGATAAATTAAATAGCAAGAAAAAAAATAAAGAAAATAATTCCCAAGTAAAGAGGGCTCAACAGATATTACAGACCTTCTTAAGCTCTTGGGCTAGCTTACTGTACTTTTTTTTATTTTTTTCAGAAAAAAAGTCATTCATTTCTTTCATTCCGCACACTCCCATCTCAGGGACTCTCTTTGCTCATGTTTTATCAACCAGAGTATGTGAGCAGTGCAGAGTGGGAGCTGTGTGACTTTGCCTAGAGCAAAGAGTGTTTTTTTGAAAGTCGGAGCATCCGTGTTGTCTCTAACTTCAAGATCGCTGTGTTACTGCTTCATCACGCACATAACATGAGGCAACAGCCAATAATGCATCTGCATGTCAGCAGACATTAGATTATCACCAGCCTAAAAGAAAAGAAAAGAAAAGAAAAGAAATGAAAAGAAAAGAAAAGAAAAGAAAAGAAAAGAAAAGAAAAGAAAAAGAAAAGAAAAGAAAAGAAAAGAAAAGAAAAGAAAAGAAAGAGGCAAGTTGTTATAAAAATTAACCTGACACTCCACCTGTGTCGTACCTCACCTCTGCTTCTGCTGTGGTTTTGATGAATAACTGAACATGAAGGTTACTGACACCAGCGGGGGGGATTAGAAGAAGGACTAATGAACAGATGGATGAAGAATGAGGAAAGATGAGACAGAAAGATGAGAGTAAAAGAGCGAAGGTGAAATCTGAGAGAAGCCTACATGAAATGTTCTTATACAGGTAGCAGCCACAGACACTGATCTCTTTTCTAATTATATGAGCTCTGTTCGAAACCTGGTGAGCTGCCTTGCTGTCTACTGCCTACATAGGATATAGCCCAAATGGTACACTAAGCCCTTGCAGTCCAACAGAAACTTAAAATGACAAATGGGACTCCTTACAGCAGGCATGCACCGAATGTTCAGCAACCGAAATTATTTGGCCAAAAATAGCAGAACAAAATCTCTTTCAGTGTTCGGCTAAATAAGCAAAAAGACTGAATAAATTGTACCGAACAATGACATGACGCAATCAAATAGAGGCGTGCACGAATGCAGCAAACATGTCGGCAGTGTGGAAGCATTTAAAACTGTCCGAGAAAAATGCAAAAATCATTACAAGCACCGACAGTGAGAGACTGTTTAGTACTGCATCGCATGTCTTCGATGAGAAGAGGAAGGGGTGGTTACTGTATGATGTTTGAAATCGCGAAATGGCCTTAAACAATTAAATCAACTTCAGAACTTTGTTTTCTAACACACACACGAATTGCATGTATTCAAATCTTGTTAGCCAGGGTTCAAAGTCCAAAGGGTGAGGAAATTCTGTGGCGAAAAAGTGTTACTTGTCAGTTGCTTAGTAACATTTTATGAATTTTTACAAGGCATGTGGCAATGCGATATGTGTGACAAACAAATTCCCAAATTAATAATGAGAATCATTTATAAATCTGCTGCGGTCAACAAAATGAAGCAATGAGGACTTCCTGTGGGTTTCCACCAAACTAAAAGCTGAGAAAAAGCAAGAACTCCATCAACATTCATAAATGTTAGTATTGTAATTTTACTGTTGTTCTGTAAAATAAAATAAAGTAAGACAATAATAATGATATTAATAATTACAACAGCTCTATTAGTACATTTATTATAACATTCACACACAGTGTTCAAATTGGGATCTGTAATAATTTCTAATGTTTTAAAAGAATTATCTTCTGCTCATCAAGGCTGAATTTATTTGTACAGTAAAAAATACACGCTTGATTCAAGAAGGGGGTCTTAAAAATGGCCAAAAAAATATTATTTTAGTAACTTATTAATTATAAGTTAAATTGTGCTTTGGTGTAATGTCTGCTAGAGAGTTTCAAATGTTCAGTGTTAAATAAGTATTTTTAAATTGTCGTTTGTAATTGATTTTTTTCTTTGAAAAGCAAGACAAAACAGTAAAAAGCACATTTTGGCTATTTAATTTATGCAATGGTGAAAAACCGTGTTCGGTATTCAGCCTTTGTCCCAGTGTTTTATTTTGTTCGGCTTCAGCCAAGAATTTTCATTTCAGTGCATCCCTACCCTACAGTCTCACCAACTCAACAACAAAAAGTACAAAACAACTTTTAGCAATTGGGTTTTTGTTGTTTTAAGCATAAACATCACTAAATTTTGGTAGATTTATGCTTAAAACTACAAAAAAAAAAAGCAGATGATGGGTTCTAAACAATACAATTTATATTTATTTATATAATACTTTTAACAATACATATCGTTTTAAGTTCACCTTGAATGTTTAGACATTTTTACCGGAAAGCAAGGCAAAAGTATCCATTAAGGAATTACTCATTAAGGTTTTGGAAAAGAACCATGGAGTCTCTTCTTACTGTTCAATGATCACGATTGCATATCTAGCACTAACAAAGGCAGCAAAAAAATCATTCGAAAGGCTAGACCATCCCGTCAGCCATTGATCGGCTGCCCACTAATTATGAGGAGCGATGGCAGTATTGTTTTCATATATTTTTATTCTTGTTTCCTCCTCTGCTGCACTGCCTACATGGGCCATTACTCTGCGAGACCGCAAGGAGAGGGGGAAAACGCTCGGCAAGATCTGGTCAATGCAAGGGTGGCTAGAGATCAGGAGATCAAATCGATGAGGGTATAAAACTAAAACTGGCTCGTATGGGACCTGATGGACCATATGATTTTTAATGTGACATCTATATATTTAATAAGCAAGATATTTTCTTTGATTTACAGTATTATTTACAGAAAAGAAA
The DNA here is from genome assembly GCA_023376895.1 of Aspiorhynchus laticeps. Classification (NCBI taxonomy): domain Eukaryota; kingdom Metazoa; phylum Chordata; class Actinopteri; order Cypriniformes; family Cyprinidae; genus Aspiorhynchus; species Aspiorhynchus laticeps. The sequence continues at coordinate 43,469,617 of CM041793.1, forward strand.
TCCCAAAAATTTGCTATATCATTCAGTATTACTTTGTATTGCTTTGTACAGACCTGTCGCCTATGATGGGCATTCCTTATTCAATCTAGTTAGGATGCAGCCTTAGAAGAAAGCTGCATATGTAGGTTGTAGACTGCAAGGAATCCTTCTAGGTTTAGAAAAAGCTTTTGGCTGCCTATATAAATAGATAAAACACGGTGCATTTGAACACACATACAAAGTTACAACAATCATTTGAATTCTGACATACCACCTAGAATACAAGGTAGAAAAGTGTATTTCTCCAATGAAAGTGTAGAGTTCAGAAACTGTTGCCAAAAAAACAAATTAATAAAAGGGGATGTTTTAGAAACTGGATCCTTTCCAATCTGATGGTCGCCTGTCTGCATACAGTGCTTTTAGAGTAGAGCTTATCTTTTGTAAAAATGCACTACGCTTAAAAGTAAGGATTGAAGTGGCAAGGACATGCGATACGGCAAAGCGAGCTGGAGTCACGGTGCCATTCCAAGAATGCTCAAATTCCTCTTGGGTTCATCTTGTCTAATCTATTAGAGGTTGGAAAGAAATTACAGATTTTAATTTTTTTTTTAATGAACCGGGCTCACCTGTGTGCCCCTGTTCCCCCGCTCTACATCTATGAGTGGTTAAATTAGCACAGAGGTGCTGAGACATGGATACTGTCAAAAACTGCTGTACTGGACCATGAACACACATGCTCACACACACACAGCGTGCACTCAATTCCCTGGAAGCCACCACCAACCAGAGACACCAGTGAGACACGAGCAGGAACTCTGCCAATGACAAGATCAACAGGGATAAAAGGAAAGTGACTGTAGCTCTGTTCCAAAACCTAGCGAGCGGCCTGGCACGTTGCATAAAAAGGTACTTTAGTGTCTTATTACTTGTTTCTATAGCATTAAAGATACAAATTGTGACCCTCGCTGTGAAAACCCAGCTAAAGTCATTTTTTTGTGATTCACTGTTTTCTACATAAAATCATCCAACATAATGTAAAGAACATTCTGTAAAAATATTACATTAATATCTTTAATATTGACTGAGTTAGGCCATGTCAAAGATTTGCTTAATTTCGGACTCAGGGAATCATGCTTTTGAGAAATTCCAACATAAAGAAATGCTTATATTTAAAACTGCAACACATTTGAACCATAATTAACCTGACTATGTACCATGTACCACATTAAAGCTGAGATTCTCCCATTTTCAGTTATATATGTCACGTTTATGGGAAAATTCTTTAAGTTTTGTAAAACAGGTCCAAAAAAAATTCATTTATTATGATGTGTATGTCCAAAAAGCACAAAAACATTGAAACAAATGGGGGGAACCACAAGAGCTTGAGTGTTAGCAACAATTACAAGTCAATTCACTGAAATGATTTGTATAAGGTTATTAGTAAAATGAAATAAAAATAGAAAATCTCATTAATACAAAAATTAAAATATGAAATTTAAGTAAATAATCTAATTTATTCTAATCTAATTCATTGTGCAACATTTGGAATAAATCCAGCAATACACAAAAAACTAAAGAAAAATGAATAATCAAATAATCAAGTGTAAAAATAATCACTGTATAGTCTTTATTGTAAGTATTTATTATAAATAAACTGATTATTTTTAGCTACTAAAATTATTCACTCAAGAGCAGTGAGTGATTCACTTCATTTTCTATTGTTTGATTAATATTAATGACAGACGGCAGCATAGGCTAATGCACAGATCTAATATTTGTTACACCCCAACTGTTCCCCAAATGTTCAATTAAGTCATAAACCGACTATGTTTGCTTGAATACACGGCAAGACTTATATTTTGAAATACTGTAATTCTGTGTCTGACGGTCTTGGCTGTTAATCCGGGATCCGGGAGCACATGCTTTCTGAGAGACGCATCTTTCTGTCGGCGCTGCAGGTATGTATCAGTCAGTGCGTGTAATGCATTGTTATGAGATATTTTTTGTGTTTTATTATTAAAAACTTTTTAACATCAAGCACATCCTGCACTTTATTTTCTCATTCATGCATATTCTTTTTCCAAAAACCGAAACATCAACGGTGCTTTGCTTCCGTAGGACATACAAAACTTTTTATTAATACATAATAAGAGTTATTTAGTCTATAATAAACAGTAATAATATGTATTGTAGGCCTATTTATATATATATTTAAACATCTAGACTATTCTTTTGTTTTTGTTTTTTACGAATCGACGCAGACTTGTTCACAGCATTGCGCTTCATGCTAGATAGGAATTCATCAACCCGCAGCATCAGCGTCATGATCAGCATCCAAAGACCGAATTATTTCGACACGTATCAGGCATAAAATGTCCTTAAATTGAGCTGATTATCTTGGCAGAATGTTGAGTAACAAAACAAATAGGCTGTTCTTGAAATTTCGGTGATGCCACAAAATAATCCAACAGAAATCAGAACCCGGCTAAAGTCGCAGTTTTATTGCCTTTCCCAGCACTGACATGATTTTCGCTCTCGTGAATTGATATTAAGGTCTGTTTGTAGTTTCTAATGATAGAATAGAAGTTTCTGAATCGAATGATATGAGATTCAGCAGGTGTTTCTGCACCTAAAGTAAAGTCAGCGATGATTGAAATCAGTATTTAGGAAACAAACCTTTTTTTGCACAAAATAATAAAACGTAGTGTCAATAAAGTTATTAATTTCAGCATTTATCATGTTAGAAATGAAAATTAGAGAAAATTTGAGTTAGAGAACATAATTTTTAATGACTCATTTTAATCACTGAAAATATTTAGCAGTGTTCCATTTTTTTTTCCTGTTCATGCATTTACATTTACATTTAGTCATTTGGCAGACGCTTTTATCCAAAGCGACTTACAATTGGGGAATACATAAAGCGATTCATCTTGAAGAGGCAATCAGACAGAGGAAGTGCTCGTAACACCAAGTCTCAGTCATTGTTCAAATAAGTACAAGCTAGCAAGGGAAGGAGAGAAAGATAAAGGGAAAGTTTTTTTTTTTGTTTTTTTTTAGAACAAGTTTAGGATGAAGTCAAGTAGTGCCGAAAGAGATGAGTTTTCAGTTGTTGCTTGAAGATTGACAGGGATCCAGCATTCCGGATAGGGGTGGGAAGATTATTCCACCATCCAGGAATGGTGAATGAGAATGTTCTGGAGAGTGATTTTGAGCCTCTCTGTGATGGTACCACAAGGCGTTGCTCACTAGCAGATCTCAGACTTCTGGAGGGGATGTAGATTCGGAATAGTGAGTGGAAGAAGGAGGGTGCTGAGCCTGTGGTCGTTCTGTATGCAAGCATCAGTGTCTTGAACTTTATGCGAGCTGCCACTGGTAGCCAGTGCAATGAGATGAAGAGAGGTGTAACATGGGTTCTTTTGGGCTCGTTGAAGACCAGTCGTGCCGCTGCATTCTGAATCATTTGTAGAGGTTTGATTGTGTTTGATGGAAGTCCAGCCAGAAGAGCATTGCAGTAGTCCAGCCTAGAAACGACAAGGGCCTGGACAAGAAGTTGTGCAGCATGCTCTGTCAGAAAGGGCCTGATTTTTCTGATGTTGTGTAGCGCAAACCTGCAAGATCGAGCAGTCTTTGCAATGTGCTCTTTGAAGGTCAGCTGGTCATCAAAGATTACACCAAGATTTCTGACCGAAGTTGATGGGGTAATTATTGATGTGCCTAACTGAATCGAGAAGTCATGCTGTAGAGTCGGAGTGGCAGGGACGACAAGAAGCTCAGTCTTTGTCAGGTTGAGCTGTAGGTGATGTTCTTTCATCCATGCCGAGATGTCCGCCAGGCAGCCTGAGATCCGTGCAGCTACCGTTGGATCATCTGGTTGAAAAGAGAGATAGAGCTGTGTGTCATCGGCGTAGCAATGGTAGGAGAAGCCATGTGCCTGTATGATGGCTCCCAGTGATGTAGCATTTCAAGCATCATTGTAAGGCAGAAGAAAGGCTGAAAATATAATCATTCCAGGTAACAATTTATAATAACTGCACACTATGAATCATTAGTTAAGCATTAGTAAATAGTCGATTCATCCTTTATAAAGCATTGTTCCAACATTAATAGGCATTAGTAAGCAGTTTATAAATACAACTATACATGTTTTGTTCTTGAGCATATCTATAGTGTTCAGTGTTGGGGAGTAGTTAACTACAAGTAGCGACGCTACTAACTTAACTACATTTTTCAGTAGCTTGGCAGTAGCTCAGTTGCTTTTTAAACAGTGTAGCTTTTCCAGTAGCTAACTACTTTTTGCAGCAAGTAGTGGTGTAGCGCGAGCAAAAGCTACATTGCGTTTTGTCGAGCCTGCGCGAATCAGCGCGATGCAAGGATATTCTTCTTGTTAGATTACAAACTCATTTTTTGCCATTACCGCCACCTGTTGTTTAATCACGCATCTTGCGGCTAACGGTTCACTGACGTACAGAAGTGGGTTGACACACCCATATTATCCATGATGGAGCAAGACGTGGCGGCAGATTTGGAGGATGGAGAAACAACTAACGTTAAGTACCCATGGCCTTATTTGTCCAAGTTCATGTCTCTCAAAGAAACGACAAGTAAAGGTTACACTTTTGTATGCAATCTTTGCAAACCAAAGTTTAAAACGCTGTCTACGTCGAAGACCTCAAGCACAAATTTAAGGACGCACATACAGGTGAGTAATGGCCATTTTAAATGTATTAATTATCCTGCTTTATTGCTCTCTATGTTACATCAAATTTCTATTTCTGATTTAATTACAATGACCCGCCATGATCTGTCCGCCAGTTTGGTAATGAACATAAAAGACCACTAACGTTTGCGCCATCGTGTTTGTCAGTTGAACAAAAAATGTAATCTTAGTTTGTTTATTGCACGACAAAGGCTTTGATCTAATTAAATTGCTGTATAGATTTGTTGTGACTGGTTTCAGAGCGAACCGAAATGTGCTCACAAGCAGCTTGTGATTCATGTTCTTCTTTCACAGTAAATTCTGCGAGCTCCATCACTGCATGTGAGCGAGTTTAACGTGCATTTTTCAAATACCAGTTATGCTGTTTAACGTTCACATAACTTCCAACATTTGTGCGGGCAGCCAGATAATTACAGCATTTCACTCGATTTGTCATATAAAAGCGTTTTTAATGTTATAGAAACGTGAAGGTCTCGTCACAGTTTTCCGCCAAAATAAAAGCTCAAGTGTTTAATCCTTTCAAGTGGAGAAATTAAGACAAGTGTTATCATTTAGCTACCTTAGTGTAAAATGAAAATTAATATAGAAAGGAAACATTCCTTTATGTTGTTGCGCAGTTGTATTATTAGTAGGCTTATATATTTCTGTCTTGCATAATAATAATTTAAAAGTATGGCATTTAAAATGTGTTTTTCTTTCTAATTTTAATTTTTTTTCCCTTTATCCTATGCCTATCAGAGACTGCATCCAACTAAACTGAATGAGTTACTGAGAATGCAGCAACAATTCAGTAAAAAGATAACGACACCCTCCATTCAAGAACAGAGTTCCTCAAGCTCATCAAGACCAAATCAGTATTTCATGAGGGAGGTGGCACCAGTTTCCCAGGAAAAATTCAACAAGCTGGTTCTGAATTTTGTTATTCAGGGGCTTCATCCCCTCAGTATTGTTGAAAGGGCTGAATTTAAAGAATTATTCAAGCAGGTACTGCCTTCAAGGCATGTGATGTCTAGAAAGACATTAGTCAGAATGCTAGAGGATCAATACATTTCCATGAAGACAGATATGTGTAAAGTTTTGTCTGAGCAGGAATTTGTAGCAACAACCACAGATGCATGGTCTACAAATCACAAGAGCTATCTGGGAGTCACTGTCCATTGGATAGATTCAGACACACTTACCATCTCTTCCGGGGCTTTAGCTTGCCGAAGGATCAAGGGAAGGCACACTTATGACACTCTGGCAGAGATGCTTGAAAGTGTCCACATGGAATTCAGCATTCAAAACAAAGTTGTGTTAACCACTACAGACAACGGTTCAAATTTTGTAAAAGCATTTAGTGTGTTCGCAGCTGAAGAAAAAGTGACTGAAGATGATGAAGAAAATGATGAAGAGGCAGATGTTGAGTTCACTGATGTTGCAGCATTTCTACAAGAGACCAAAAAGGATGACTACCACTTGCCAGCCCATCAACGCTGTGCCTGCCATTCTCTCCACTTGGTTGCAACCAAAGATGCTGAGGCAGCTGTGGAAGATTCTTCATTTAAAAAGATTTCAAGGGCAGCTTTCGCCAAATGTCAAAGCCTTTGGAATAAGCAGAGTAGAAGCACCCAAGCTTCTGACAACATTAAAGACAGACTTGGATGCATGCTGGTTGTGCCTAATGTAACACGTTGGAACTCTACATATAATGCAATGGATCGTTTGAAAACTTGCATTGAAGAGAAACCTCAGGAGCTCCATGATGTTTGTGAGAAAATGGACATTCCACGACTGAAGCCATCAGAGATTACATTCATCAAAGAATATGTCATGGTGAGTTTGAACTGTCTAAGATGTATTGAATCAATCATTTTATGTAAATATTTTTAGTGTTTCATAGAATCCCATATTTGTAAAATAAAAATATTTTTGGTATATACTGTACGTTAAATACAAATTGTATTAAAACCAATGACTTTAGTAGCCTAATTCTTTAGTAAATTATTTTAAAGTTAATTACCTATTAATAACTCTTAAGAATATAATAATCAACATGACTTATGCATCCTGTGATTTTCATCATGTATTTTTGCACTCATGCATACAGCCATGTTTTATGTGTAATTTCACAGGTGATGGCACCAGTGTCCAAGGCCCTAGATGTTCTCCAGTCGGACAAAATGGCATACCTCGGAGTCTTGGTCCCCACAATCAACATTCTTGTTGAGAAGTTGCAGTCACTCAAGCAAGAAAACCTCCAATATTGTGGGCCATTAGTTAATGCCATCATCAGTGGTGTGAACAGAAGGTTCAGTTACCTTTCCGGTAAAAAGTATCTCATGGCAACGGCTTCACATCCTATGTTTCGTATGTCTTACATACCAAATGAACAAAAAGATGACATCATCTTAAGACTAAAACAGGAGCTTTCAGCAGCACACAGTCCACATGTTGCAGAGACAATTGTTTCAAGGAAGCCAGAAAATGAAAGCGATGAGATCACAGACTACTTCTCCAGAAACCAGGAGAATGTTTTGGATGAATTGAACATTTATCTACAGTCTACAGCAAACACACCTGATAGTGCTTTCCAGCATCTATCAAAAATGAAGAGAGTCTTCATTAAGTGCAATACTGGTGTCCCTGCCAGTGCCGCATGTGAGCGGTTGTTTAGTGTTGGAAAGGACATTTTCCTGCCAAAACGCAACCGTCTTTCCGACAGTCATTTTGAGAAACTTCTCGTGTCGAATTAACAGGTCAGGCACTTCTGCTTCAGTTTAGTTAAGAGAACAAATTGAGTTGCCTATACATTTTGTTATTGCCTGCTCTTATTAGAAGGACACTGCACCTCAATTCTCGACTGATGGTGTGAAACCATTCCTGTTTTGCTTGAGTGGTATAACAATAACAGTGACTAACTATGCCAGTTCAACTAAAATACTTAACATTTTCCAAGCGTTCTTACTCTTCAGTTGAGGCTTTTGTAACATTACAAATTATAACATTTTGACCCTTTGGAGGTTAATGTTTTGGATGAGGTTTCAGTCTACTGCAACTACACCAGATAGTTCTTTCCCTGCCAGTGCCACATGTGAGCGGTTGTTCAATGTATTTTCTTGCCAAAATGCAACCATCTCACAATCGGTATTTTTGAGAAAATGTTCTACATGCAATTTACGTTGGATGTATATTTTGTTCTTGCAATGTTGTATTTGTTGCAATTTTGCACTTTTGACAAACAGTCTGAGATATTTGAGTGTTGTGTGTAATAAAACAATACTCTTTGAAATCATAATTGTATTGCATTGTTTTAAACACTAAATATTTTACTTAAAACATTCCTCAGACACTTATTCAGTTATTTATAATATACGTTGTTCAAAAAAATCAAAAGTAGTTTCAATGTAGCTAGCTACTTTTTGATAGTAACTTGTAGTGTAGCTAACTACTTTTCCAAAAGGGTAGCTTGACTGTAGTTTAACTACTTTAACTTACGAGTAGCTTGTAGCTTGTCAAACTACAGTTTCAGAGTAGCTTCCCCAACACTGATAGTGTTTAATAATTGTATTTTCATACTATATTAACGATCAATTTATCATTTCTAAATTATTATGTTATTTAAAAACCAAGTTATTTAGCAGTTGTCAGTGGTTCATAAGATCATTTAGAAAGTGTAAGTAAATCATTAATAAAATATTTAAATGTACATTTATAAATCTTATTATTTAGACACATGATAATAGTTGCTCAGTGTGTTAATAAATGCTTTATTAACACATATTCCTGCTGTAATGTTCATGATTAAGTCAGGTAGTTATAAAACATTTAGTAGTTGCCAGTCATCTATTTGTGTGAGCTCATCTAAAGTGAGGACTATTTATACCTTGTAAAGCATTTGCAAAGCAGATTTAAAGGCTCAGTTATCTTCCAAACAGAAAAGTTAAACAAACACAACACAGAGGGATACAGAACACAGAAATATTTTTTTCAAGATGCAAAAAATGAAACTGTACAACTGTACACTTGATAAAAAATGAAACTTTCATAGAAAAAATAAATAAATAAAAAAAGTGTACAATTGCACAGTTTAATTTTATGTATAACTCTGTGTTGTGTTTATTGTTTTCTGTTAGGAAGATAACTGAGCCTTTAAATCTCCTTTATAAGAGATATGCTTATAAATCAAGAACAAGGCATTTGTAGCTGTTTTAATAAACTGCTTACTAATGACTTTTTAATGTTGGGACAATGCTTTATTAAGGATAAACTAACTATTTACTAATGCTTACCTAATGATTCATAGCGTGCAGTTATTATAAAGTGTTACCTCATTCTGCCTTTTAAGACATATTGGCCAAATTCTAAGGCAACATCACTTTGTCTGTGAAAAAAACAATCCCAGAATGCACTGCAAAGATCTTAGCGGGGGAAATTATTATGTTATTAAATAGTTTATAATTATATTTATAGTTATTTTATTAGATTATGAAATAGTTTAATAATTTAACTGAAATTTTTCAATATTAAATTAAATACAATTACATTTAAAAACAACATTTCTCTGGTTTGTTTGCCAACTTATAATAAAAATATCTCATTACATTGTAATATAAGTTGGCTGTCATGAATCCGGTCTATGAACTTTCATTATCTTGTGCACCAGAGGTCACTCTTCCATCAAATCGACTCTCACAACACAGACTGTCATATATTACCCTGGACTGCATTTCCCATCATTCATTGCACTAAGTACACACAGCTGTCTCAATCACACGCTCACACCTGAGAATTATTACACAATCACACACCCTACTGTGGGATTACAAATTTATAAAATGATAGATTTAGGTTCCAATGTGTGTTTTACATTTTGAGGTGAAGATGATGACATTCTAAAGAACATCAATTCAGGCAGCCCAGGTGTCTGAGACATTAACCTTTTGTCTTTATGCACTTCCTGACCTAAGTTAAAGGTGAATGCTAAGCTCAAGGCACAGCTGTGCCTTTGTCTCTATGATAATGTGAAGGTATGGGCAATACTGTCAGGCTGATTGGATTAGCACCTATGCATCTGAATGACACTGTTATGCTGATGAGGTCAGGGCAGGGGAAATTCTGGTAATGGGCTGATTCCTGTACTGCATTTGCATGCTTTGTTTAGATGTCTCCACCTCTATGTATCCCTCCCCCTTGAAAGGTATAAACTCTACTGTGCTGAGCAATTAGTTAGACTTGGATGACTGCAGCGACGCACAGAGAGTTCTCAATAAAGAGTAACTTCTGCTTGAAAGATATCCCAACGTCTCCTGGTCTCTGCTTCGACGAGGAAAAAGTTCTCAACAGATGGTGCCGTGACCCGGATAGAGCTCCTCACCTGAATCCAGATTGAAACTTCAAGCTCAAGATCTGATTTCGTTCCAGTCTGAATCTTTCTGTACAACCAAGAGTTGGTGAGTGTCACTCTATCCAAAAGAACCTAAGACCAGAACAAATTTGTTATCCTCTGCGCCATCAGAGAAGAGTTAACAGACAGCTGTAGGGTTTGGTTTAACTAAGTTTATCCTCTAAAAATGTCTTTTTAGAGATGAAGGTTATCCTCTGTTCAGGCAGGGAAGTTTAATATTACGTGCTAATATTTATTATCCTCTGTTTCGGCAGGGAAGAATTGGTTATCCTCTGTTCAGGCAGGGAAGATTAGCATTGCGTGCCAATATTTGTTATCCTCTGTTTTGGCAGGGAAGAATTGGTTATCCTCTGTTCATGCAGGGAAGATTAGCGTAAAGTGCTAGTAATTTGTGTTATCCTCTGTTTTGCCAGGGAAGGTTAACACTAGTTGATCTGTGTTAACAAGTGTACTCTCTGTTGATCAGAGAAGTTTTAGTGTTTTGATTGTGTGGTAACAAAGAAACTCACAAAAATGTTTAGAAAGAATGCTAGACTGATCCCCACAACTGAAAAAGGTGGTCTTGCGACTCCTTTGTGGTCAGATAGTGAATTCAAAACGCTGTTAGGGGAACAAATGGACCTAATAGTCACTGAAAAAGTTAGACAAGAACTAACGCAGAAATATGAGATTCATCCAGACAAGATTTGGTCTGTAGATGAGTGTAAAAAGGTGCTAGGAGCATGTATTCGAAAGAACAATGTGAAAGGCATTATCTGTTGTCACAGAGAATTCAGTTTAGCGCTAGCTACACAACAGTCTCAGCGTAACTCAGAGCTAGAGGAACAGAACAAAGAGCTCCATGCTAGAGTATCCACTTTGACTAAAAAATTGAACCTCAAGAAAGCTGCAGCAAAAACTGATGTGGAAGTTATTCAGCCTGATAACATTTACCCTGATTTACAAGCGTTTTTTGAAACAGATGTAGCTCTCCAATCAGTAACTGATGTGCCTGTAAATTCCGTCAATGTGTGTGGTGCTAGGAGAAGATCTCAGGGAATTGAGGGAATTGAAAGTGTTCCTCCCAACTCTTCTGTTGTCCAAGTACAAACTGTTGCCAAAGCGCTAGGACCTAAAGATATAGAGAGAGTATCCCAGAGCTTACCCTCAGCACGCACAGATTTTTCTGAATTTAGAAGAACATTGATCAGCAAAATGCGTCTTTACGACATGTTGTTGGCAGAAGTCACACAGCTGATGTCACAAATTCTAACTGAATCTGAATTCAACAGTTTTGAGTCGGCTGTTACTTCTGAACTACAACATGCCAGTAAAGGCGATTTGAGAGAAGGTGTTTTGAAAATTCTAAAGAACATTGTTGGACCAAAAGTAGATTGGTCAAAAGTCACTAGTTGTGTGCAGAAGAAGAATGAAACTGTAAGTGAGTACACTGAAATATTTTGTCAGTCAGCTGCAGCATACAGTGGAATAGCTGACACCCCAGAGAAGGTACTGGATCATAAAGGACCACTAGTTCGAACATGGTTTGATGGCCTTTTATCAGAGTACAGATCTGCTTTGCCTTTCTTAGATCTAACATGGTCCACTGGAAGCTTACAAGACAGCTTGGACAGGTTAGCTACTTGGGAAAGAGACTCTGATGTTAAAGCCAGAGTAAAGAATGCAGCAGCATCCTTTAAGGTCAACACAGAGAACCGACAGAAACCTAAATGTCCTAAGAAGGAGGGCAGTTGTCATTACTGTTTTAAACCTGGACACTGGATGAAAGAGTGTAGGAAAAGAAAAAAGACATTAGGAGAAATTAACAGCTTTACTCAGTTCCTACTCAGTCTACTTAGTACTCTGAAGCAGCCCCTCCCCACTTCACCGAACTGTTGGAGCAGTTTGCTCAGGTGTTAACTGTTAGGGCTGTGAGTGCTTAATTTCCCCAGTAATGTACAACAAAGTTGAACGATTCTTTGTAAATAAAACTAATGGTGTTAAGACAGACTGTAAACATAAGATGCCCTCATGCAGTGTCCGCACTCATGAATTAAGCAAAAGTCACTTCTGTCACCTCCTCCCGTTGGGGAAATTGGCTAGCAACTCTCACAGCCCCGAATATTGTTATACAGCGTGCACCAGTCACGAACCCATCCTCATGTATGATGTCTGCAATGACTGAATTTGTGTTAGAGGATGAAGGCGAAATGACTCATGATTGTGTTACGCTTACATGTGCAGCAACAAGTGAAATAGCAGAAACTCCCATAGAGAACGCAGAATTGGAGTTGTTTGTTGATGGTTCAGCTCAAGTTATTGAAGGTAACAGACGAGCAGGATATGCAGTAACTTCCACCACTGAAGTAGTTGCTTCAGGTCGTCTTCCAGATCATTTTTCAGCTCAAGCTGCAGAACTAGTAGCCTTAACTAGAGCATGTACGCTAGCTTCAGGATCGGTTGCAAATATCTACACAGATTCCAGGTATGCTTTTGGGGTAATTCATGATTTTGGTGTCATTTGGCAAACCAGAAAATTTCTAACTTCTGCTGGATCCCCCATTAAGCATGCTGGATTAGTGAAAGACTTAATGTTTGCCATGAAACTCCCAAAGAAATTAGCGGTGATCAAAGTGAAAGCACATCTCACAACTAATACTACGGAAGCTAAAGGTAATGCTCTTGCTGATGTAGCGGCTAAACAGGCTTGTTTCTATGCAACTGTACAAGTGTGTTCAGGTAGTACAGCACAGAAGGCAATTCTGCCTCCTGAATCAATCATTGATCTGTACAAAGATGTTCCTCTGTATGAAGCATGGACATGGTTAGACAAAGGAGCCACTGTGGATTCATCCGGCTGCTGGACCAAAGGGGGAAAGTATGTTGCTCCCGAATCACTGTTGCCATATTTGGCTCAACAAATACACAGTTTGGGTCATAGTGGTCCAGCAACGATGAATCACAGGTTCTCAAATCAATGGTGGAATCCAAAATTCAGAAACGCAGCCACTGAAACAGTCAAGAGATGTGTTACATGTCAGAAAAATAATGATGTACCAGCAGCCACTGCACCAGCAGCACATACCCCAGCTCCACCAGGGCCATTTCGTCACCTGCAAGTTGATTACATATCGTTGCCCCCTTGTAAAGGAAAAACTGACGTTTTGGTAGTAATAGACAAGTTCTCAAGATGGGTAGAAGCTTATCCAACAGGGCGTGCTACAGCTGCACATACTGCTAAATGTCTTGTCACTGATTTCATTCCCAGATGGGGATTACCAGATTGCATTGACTCAGATCAAGGTACCCACTTCACAGGACAGGTAGTCAAGGAAGTGTCTAGAATGTTGAAGATTAAGTGGAACCTTCACTGTCCCTATAGGCCACAAGCATCAGGACAGGTTGAACGATCAAACAGAACAATCAAAACCAGGCTAAGCAAAATGCATCAGAAAGGAGTACCATGGGTGGAAGCACTGCCCGCAGTACTGTGTAGTATGAGAGCATCACCTAACAGATCAGTAGGACTGAGCCCTCATGAGATTATTACTGGACGCCCAATGCAGATGCCAGGTGTGATTGATCTTAGAAAGGCTGATGTGCACATTGCTTCAGATGCCCTGATCGCTTACTGTGAAAACCTCACAAAGGCAGTGCAGAGTGCCAAAGAGAGAGTTGAGTCATGTTGGCAGACTCCACCAGAAGGTGGACACACAATCATCCCAGGTCAGTGGGTTATGATAAAGTCATTCAGAAACAAGCCATTAGAGCCTAAGTGGCACGGACCACATCAAGTGATGTTGATTACAGCAGCTGCAGTGTTGTGTCAGGGAAGGAAAGCCTGGACTCATGTGTCACACTGTAAAGTTGTTCCCCCACCTACAGGGATAGGATAGGACACACGGACCAGTGAGGAGCCCAGGGAAGAACCGAAAGCAACAGGCTTCGGGGGTCAACCCTGCGGTGAAGATTTCCTCATAGGCCTTTCCCCATCCAATAGTCCATCCTTTCCTCACTGTTCTTTAGGTGTCGCAGGAATTGAGAAATAGGGAAAGAAGGGACAACAATAGCAGACTATATTTGAACAGAGGATACAACCCTAATGTTTGCAGACTCTACAACAAATACTGCTATGTGCCGTTGTTCTCTTTTGTTTTGGTTTTTTTCTTCCTCTGTGCACATACCACTTGATGGCTGTCCTGAGACCCATATGCACCGCCCTCCTCACCTGCGTATGAAGCCACAACCTCTAAAAGACAACTAGACCCACTGCCGAGCCAACTGTCATGGAAGACAGAACAAAAAAAGAAAAAAATACACAACGCAGAGACTCACATACGGGAACTTCAGTCATCCATCAACATGATCAAGATTTTCGTACTATTAACCATCATGGACATCACCGGGTTAATGGATCCAACAGAGAACTTGAACAAAATCCAACAAGACATTCTTGGTCTTTCAGAAGAATTACACCAGATGACTGAAGATAATTCTTCATGGTTCGGAAACTTGTTAGGTAAACCCTGGCTGTGGATCAAGGAAATAGCAATTCTGCTGTTGTTTCTCCTACTTGCGTACTATCTATGCATCCACAGTATCAAGTGTTTATTTCAGCAAATGACTCCCGCCTCTCACGAGGAAAGGACAGTTCCAACCAGAAAAGAGTATTACCCGTAAGAACTTCACGGACCCTAATTGCATGTTTTGTTTTCTGTGTCAGCATGCAATTACATATAAGCAACACAGAACATGTACAATGTGCCTGTAACGATTACAAGTTACAAGAATGAACTTTTAAGTGTCTAAATTTGTATTTTGTGAGAGTTATTAGAACTCTCAAAGGGGGAACTGTGGGATTACAAATTTATAAAATGATAGATTTAGGTTCCAATGTGTGTTTTACATTTTGAGGTGAAGATGATGACATTCTAAAGAACATCAATTCAGGCAGCCCAGGTGTCTGAGACATTAACCTTTTGTCTTTATGCACTTCCTGACCTAAGTTAAAGGTGAATGCTAAGCTCAAGGCACAGCTGTGCCTTTGTCTCTATGATAATGTGAAGGTATGGGCAATACTGTCAGGCTGATTGGATTAGCACCTATGCATCTGAATGACACTGTTATGCTGATGAGGTCAGGGCAGGGGAAATTCTGGTAATGGGCTGATTCCTGTACTGCATTTGCATGCTTTGTTTAGATGTCTCCACCTCTATGTATCCCTCCCCCTTGAAAGGTATAAACTCTACTGTGCTGAGCAATTAGTTAGACTTGGATGACTGCAGCGACGCACAGCGAGTTCTCAATAAAGAGTAACTTCTGCTTGAAAGATATCCCAACGTCTCCTGGTCTCTGCTTCAAAGAGGAAAAAGTTCTCAACACTACTTAAACCATGGACTTCCTCTTCCTCTCTGCCGAGTATTGTATAGCGTATATCACTCTCTTAGCGATAGCTACTCTACGGAGCCCAGTTAGTTGTCTTAAGCCCGATTCGGATGGTAATTGTTTCTCATATGGATGTCTGTAAAAGTAAATTTACTTATCACCTCAGTGATAAAATTCATGGATTCGGATGGCGATTTATTCACAGTGGAGGAGTGAGTTCTGTGATCCTGCGCACCCGGGAACGCGCTGCTCACGTGGCCAATCACATGATTGTCTGCTGTTACAAATGTATTCTTATTATTGTGTAAAATGTATTTAAAAATACTTATTATTATGTAAAATGTATTATTATTATTCCAAGCATATTTTATAATATTTATTATTTGATTATTTAAATCTCCTGTTTAAAAATAGGAAAATAGATGCGTTATAGTTGTATATAATTATACGCGATATATTTCTGTTTATAATACACATTTTAAAATTGTATTGCATACCTGCTGCTGCCATAATAAAGACCCATTTGAAAGTTTATGTGCTTTTCTTCTTTTTCTGCTCCCAGTCGCTGTGGTTGAGCAGTCATGAAGTATTGTTCTTTTAAATACTTTCCAGCATTTCAGAAATAATATGTAAATTACACCGAAGTACAACGTTACGGTGTTCGGGACTGCTCAAAAAGGGATTAAACACTGAATTTTGAATCGATTTCTTCTCGTAAACTCAGAGATGTGGATTTGGACGGCAATTAAATTACCACACAACCTCGGTGTTTGTCAAAAAACAGTAGGTAATTCGGCCGGGGATTTTCACGGGGGTGGTGAGAGAAAAACACCGACATCCTGGATTCGGACGGCAATTAAATCACCAACTACACCCTCTATATGGTGAAAATCACTAACGTCCCCCTGAGAAACAATTACCGTCCGAATAGGGCTATAGTCTTGCCTTGCCTTGTGTGTTTTCTAGTGTTTTGATTCTTGCCGTGTTTCCTGGATTAACCCTTTGCCTTCCCGTTCGGACTCTGTTTGCACCTCTCTCGGACTACTGCTCGTGTACCTGGATTATCTCTCTGCCTTGCCCTGTTGGATATTGTTCGCCGATCGAAGACCCACGCTTGCCCTAGGACTACTCTTTGTCTTGCCATTTATATACCTGTTTGCCATTGCATGAACATTGCTTGTTTTGTGACCACGTCTCTGAATAAAGCCCTGCAAATGGATCCGCACGTCTCATGTCTTGTTCGCCCTGTAACAGAATACTCGGCCACACAAGGATCCAGCGGCTTTTCAAGTGGACAATGGCCAGGTAAGGCTATTGCAAGACTGTTATTAGCCCTCAAACAGGGCACACGTTCGCTCGAGGACTATATTCAAGAGTATTTGAACATTGCTAATTACTATGATCTGCCAGACTGTGTGCTCATAGATTTTTTTTGTGAGGGCATTAACCAGCCGCTCAAATCACGATTAACCCTTGAAGGTCCCCGTTTGTCTCTAAGTGATTTTATGGACTATGCTTTATTGACTGTTGGTTCTGCGTTCACTGTGGGTGTCGCGGAGGAACGTGACACCGCACTCAATTGTGTCATCGCAGCCGCGCTAGAGCACGCTCACAAAATGGCTGCGACACCCCTTCATGTAATTGCTGCCAGTCATGAGTCAAGTCAAACCACAGTTGATCTTCAGGAGTCAAGCCAAGTCACAGTTGATCTTCATGAGTCAAGCCAAGCCACAGTTGATCTTCATGAGCTAAGTCAAGTCAGAGTTGATCTTTATGAGCTAAGTCAAGTCACAGTTGATCTTCATGAGTCAAGCCAAGCCACAGTTGATCTTCATGAGCTAAGTCAAGCCACAGTTGATCTTCATGAGTCAAGCCAAGTCACAGTTGATCGTCATGAGTCAAGACACCATGTCACAACTAATCATCCAGACTCACACCACATCACAACTAATCATCCAGACTCACACCACGTCACAACTAATCATCCAGACTCAAGCCCAGTCATGGTTAATCTTCACGAGTCAAGTCATGTCTCAACTGATCGTCACGAGGCAAGGCACGTCTCTGCTGACCCTCCAGAGTCTCTTCACGTCTCCGCTGACCCTCCAGAGTCTCTTCACCTCTCCGCTGACCCTCCAGAGTCTCTTCACCTCTCCGATGACCCTCCAGAGTCTCTTCACGTCACCGCTGACCATCCAGAACCACGTCACGTCACAGCTGATCAGCCAGAGTCTTGTCACGTCCTACACCCAGATATTCAAGGTCAGTTTTTCGATTTCCTAGTCTGGTATCCAGTGTGAGGGATGCACCGCTGGTGTCTGCATGCGCAGCTGGTATCCCCAAATCCACTCACTCCAGCCCTTCTGTTCTTGAACTGATTTCCCTGTCTGAAGCGCTTCCCATGATGGGGAACGCTTTATGTTGCGTTTGGGCTGTGTACACCACCACAGAACTGATCGAGGTGGCGAAGTCCACTGTGATGTCTCCAGAGGTGGCGGCGCATGCTGCAGAACCTACCAAAGCAGTGGTGCGCGCTTCAGCTCCTTGCATGGTGGTGGCGCCCAGCAATTCATGTCCAGCCCATCATATCACAGTCAAAGGAACCGTAGATGAGCACTGTACCTGTCCTATTAATGATCTCTACCTGTTTCCTGATGTTACCACTGTAGAACCTCCAGAGGTGGCGGCGTCTGCTGCAGAACCTTCAGAGGTGTCAGTGGTAAGCACCTATGAATCCTCGTTCTGCCCTATCACGGCTATGGAGGCCGTCTGTGAATCCTCGTCCTGCCCTGTCACGGCTATGGAGGCCGTCTATGAATCCTCGTCCTGCCCTGTCACGGCTATGGAGGCCGTCTATGAATCCTCGTCCTGCCCTGTCACGGCTAAGGAGGCCGTCTGTGAGCTCTCTTCCTGTTCCGTTACGGCTATGGAGGCCGTCTATGAACTTCCTGGTTGTTCTGTCCCAGCCAGAGGCTGCTCCCTCCCCCAGTTCCGCCTCCGTTCCACCGCCCTCCTGGATTGTATAGGAGCGGGGGGGGGGGGGGGGGGGGGGGCTATGTCATGAATCCGGTCTATGAACTTTCATTATCTTGCGCACCAGAGGTCACTCTTCCATCAAATCGACTCTCACAACACAGACTGTCATATATTACCCTGGACTGCATTTCCCATCATTCATTGCACTAAGTACACACAGCTGTCTCAATCACACGCTCACACCTGAGAATTATTACACAATCACACACCCTACTTAAACCATGGACTTCCTCTTCCTCTCTGCCGAGTATTGTATAGCGCAGTGGTCACCAACGTGGTGCCCGCGGGCACCTGGTAGCCCGCATGGAGTCTCTGAGTCGCCCGCCAAGCACGTTATATAAATAGCCTGAATTAGTGCCGGACGATAAACGATATCATATCGAGACTATGATAAAAAAATTGTTAATAATGATGATAAGCTCTGGACATTTTTACTCAATATGGAATAATCGAACATCCTATCACACAACAGAAATAAATGCTTCAGCAGCAGTCAGCGCATGTCGCTAATACGTCTGCATGTTCTGTGTGTCTCTGTGTGAATGCGTGGAGTAGTTTCGTCTGATACAAACTCAAACACGCGTGACTTGCGGTGTTTTCAGCATCTGTGTCTCATATCTCAAAATATGAGGACATGAACACATGCACTTCATCTCCAGAGCTGCTCTGAGAGTCACTTCACCAGCTTTATGCAGTTTCATTTGAGAAAAGTCAAATACATGCTGAAACTAAAACCAAAACTGAAAGACCTTCACGACAAACCGCCAAAATAAAAGCTGGTTTAACTTTTGTATAGATTATATATATTTGACTTTTGTAATATAGTTTGACCGCTTATATTACTACTGTATACTAAAATGCAATTCTCATAGTAATAATATTAATAATATAATTTTAAAGAATATCATACAACCAAGTTATTTTTTCTTTATTATTATTAATTTATACAGTTCCGTTGTGCAGCATCTTATCTGATAAAATGAAAATGCAATTTTTTTTTTTTACTGAATCAAAAAACACAGAATCCATTAAAAAAAATCAAAAGGAAAACACAGAATTTAGGGGAAAATAAAATGTATTTATTGGGGCCCTAAATTAAAAGGTAGGTCCTCTGTGGAATTTAAGTTATGTTTACCTTCATTCTCAAGGTCTAACAAACATGTGGAAAGCATTTCCTTCCCCATTAATGGTAAACGAATGTCATGATAAATATCAATATTGTATTATATGGAAAAAAATATATATTGTGAAAGCCTATTTTTATATATTTTTTCGGGAATATTTTCCTGGATTGATAAACACATTGAAAATGCTTGTGAGAAAACATTAATGTCATGTATGTATGTATATGTGACAATGATAAATAAAATGATATTTATCATTTTATTTATTTATTTGGAGTATATCAAACAAGTAGCCCTTGAGACCATTTTATCCCTTCAGGGAGCCCTCACTCACAAAAAGGTTGGTGACCCCTGGTATAGCGTATATCACTCTCCTAGCGATAGCTACTCTACGGAGCCCAGTTAGTTGCATAAAACAGCTTTGGAGATTTGTGTCTCTCAGTATTCAAGTGATCATCCGCTAAACTTGCATGCCTGTGTCTTACATTGAAAAGCTGTCCTGGGTTGTTCTCTAGATGGCTGCCAAGTCAACTGACTTGACTTAAAGGGACATGCTGAAGATTTGACTCATAATTAATATCAATAGAATTTTGTGCTAAGCTAATTAAACGATACCGTGATATTAAGCATTATATTATAATAAATTAAATTATAATATCCATTCTCCAAACGGCTTGTCCTCTGTAGTGTCAGAGGGATGTTGATGGAGTCTTATATTATTTTCTTTAATTGAAATAGTTTATATTAAAATATTTGAAATGAAACTGTTTAATGTTGAAAAGTTTTTTTAAAGTTGTTTGTTAAAATATTATATTTAAAACTTTCAATATTAAATTAAATATAATTGTTTAAAATCAACATTTCTCTGGTTTGTTCTCCAATGTTACGGGGCGAACAAGACATGAGACCTGCGGATCCATTTGCAGGGCTTTATTCAGAGACGTGGTCACAAAACAAGCAAGGTTCATCCAGGAAACACGGGCAATAATCAAAATACTAGAAAACACACAAGGCAAGGCAAGGCAAGACTATTGTCAATATTACATTTTATACACCAACAATAAAATCAGAAATTGCATTGTATCATAAATTGGGCTTCTTTAGCTCAACACATGCAGCATTTTCCTGACTATTTAGAGCACTCCAACTTAATCACTTATGAGGTTGCATCTCAGGTCGGATGCTGCCTTAGAAGACAGCTGCTCATATAGACATCCAGAGTTTGGAACAGAGCCTGTGTGTGTGTGTGTGTGTGTGTGTGTGTGTGTGTGTGTGTGTCTGGAACAAAGACGCACGCGGACAATATGCCTTTGTGTGCCGGCATTGTGCCACGCTGTAAAAAGCCTAACCTGCGGCTCTATCGGCCTCTCTTTCTGTCTGCTGCGGGGGCCTCCAATTACACAGGCTTAAGATTTGCCATATCACAAAGTAATTAACTGATTTCAGCCCAAATCCTGTGGAAGCTGCTTAGCTCGGCATCTCTTATTGGAGATCTTACATTACGGGAGCCATGTTTAATTTGGAGAGGGAGATCTCCTTTCCTAACCCTGACTGGAGCTGGTGAGAGGCGACATGTACCCAGGCAGCGGATGATCTCTCTCCGGATAATGAGGCATTGTGCTGAGATCCCTGGAGGAGCCAGAGGAGAGCAGGATATTGAGATGAAAGCTGGATCATCCAGCCAGCTGGGCTGATGCAGAGACGTCCTTATTGACCACACGCTGGTGACTGAAGAGGTTCACAGAAACACACACACTCGGAAGGACTCACCAACCCCTAAGTGTGGAGACATGAAATGTCCACATTTACTTGAAAGCATGTTTCTGATGTAACTGTGAATGATTCACCAATCAAATAGTTATTTAGACAAAACAGTTTATAGCAAACAAATTCATTTCTGGTACATAACATGCAATTTCCATAATCCAATCAATTCCTGATTAATATAAAATCAAGTCCTGCCTTATTATTTCTTGTGTAATATCTCATTTCACTCAGAAATAGGTTGTGTAGCTGTCACAACTGTTTTCATCTGTGCTGTCCTAAAAAAATACCTTCAAAAAGAGGTGCATTGAAATTCAAAGCAAGTCTGTGAATGTTTGTGAGTGCGTGTCATTGTCATGATACACACAGACTGGCAGATTGTAAATTGAAGTGTCATATTAATGGTGCAAAGCCATCTCGACATCACACTGTCATATAAGAGTGCTTGCTCTTTAACTCAGTCGCTTATGCACAGCGCCATGTTTTAAGCTGTCTATGAGCCTCAGGCGCATTCGTATTTGATGAAAATCTTAGGCTCTGTTCCAAAACTTAGTGACGTAGGCAACATTCTGTGGCATTAAGTGTCTCCTGATGCTGTTTTAATATATAGACAGCATTATTATGCTTCTAAGTAACCTTATCTTAGCTAAATACTTAATATGCATAACTGAATAAAAGTGACAGCAAAGACTTTACATTGTTACAAAACAAATCTAGTATCTGTTATTTTGAACTTTCTACTCATCAAAAAAGTATATATGCATAAAATATATATATACTAAGCTGTTTTTAACATTTATAAGAAATGTTTCCTGAGCAACAAATCATCATATTTGTCAGACTTTGTCTCTCTGTGTCTTGTGTTTCCCCTCCTCTCGTGCCCATATTTGGTTAGTTCCTGTTCCTGTCCTTATTTGTAATTATCAGTTCCCAGCCCTGTGTCTTTAGTTAATTAGTCCCCAGCCCTGTGTTATTAATTATCTACTTCAGGCTCCCCTTTAAAGGCCCTGTGTTTCCCTGCCTCTGTGTCCAGTCTTGATCATCATTCTGTGTTTTCCTGTGCCTCCTGCGATCCCTAAGTTTGGTTAAATAAAGTCTATGTTATTGAAAGAAGTTCCTCGCCTCCTAGTTTCCCTGCTCTAGAGTGGTTGTGACAATATTACAATGATTTCTGAAAGAATAGAAAACAGCTATTTTAAATTGTAATATTTTACAGTTTTTACTGTATTTTTGATTAAATAAAAGCAGCCCTAATGAGCATAAGATGATACTTTCAAAAAAAAAAAAAAAAAAATACTGACCATATTGTATATTTGAATAATCTTAATTTAATACCAAAGAAATGAAGGCACTTCAAAATAGATAAATCTGATTTAAAATACCCCATTTAACCCAATATTTGTGCATTTTGTATTGCACAAATATTGTATATGTAGAAAGTAGTCAGCAAGATAGATCACAATGTTCTCGAACAAAGCCAAAAAAAAACCTGTACTCTAACAATACTCTCCGAATCAGACAAGAACAAACTGAAATATTTATTCTGCATGATATTAGGAAAACCCACAGAGATATTTGCTTTCAGAAGATTGGATACAAAATATAACTTTTTTATATCTTTTATCATCAGATCTATAGTCAATACCCATGAGCTGACAGTTATTTCTCCTGCTGGGTTTCCTGACATGACTCCTATGTGGAGCTGGCAGTCAAAAAGAAAATCACAGAAAACTGCTATAAACAGACCCACCTACAATACACAGCCTAATCTCAAGAGTCAAGATTCAAGATTCAAGATTTTTATTTGTCACATACACGATTATATAGAGAGTATATAACCAGCAGTGAAATGTGAGTCTTGTCCGCTCCATGGACAGTGCAAATATTATAGAATACAACACAGAGGAAATATACATAAATGAAATAAGTAAAAAATAAGATATAAAGAACAAAATATAAAATATAAAAGAATGTGCATGACAGTATACTGTAGACTTAAATATTAAGATAAGCAGGAATGTACAAGAGAGGAATGTGCAAACAGGTTGTACATGGTTGTCATGTAGCAGCAATACCAAAAAAAAATACCAAAACACAGAAAGTGTGATGTGCAAATGACACTGTCAGTATGAGGTAGAGAATAATGAATATCTTACTGATTGTTAGTGATTATAAAGTGGAGTCATGTGATGTTAAGAGGCTGAGTTTGAGTTTAGGAGCCTGATGGCCTGGGGGAAGAAGCTCCTCCTAAGTCTCTCAGTTTTTTCAGGCAGCGGAAGCGCTTACCGGATGGCAGCAGAGTGAAAAGACAGTTACTAGGGTGGTTTGAGTCCTTGATGATTTTAACAGCTCTGCTTCTGCAGCGTTTGAGGTAGATGTACTGCAGAGAGGGGAGAGCAGACCCTGAGATGCGCTCAGCTAAGCGCACAACTCTCTGCAAGGCTTTGCAGTCTTGACTGGAGCTGTTTCCATACCACACTGAGATGCACTGAGTCAATACACTTTCCATGGTCCCTGAATAGAAAGTTTTCAGGATTGTTGGTGAGACCCTGAATTTCCTCAGCTGTCGCAGATGGTACAGTCTTTGCCTGGCTTTCTTAACCTGTGTTTGAATGTGTGTAGTCCAAGTCAGGTCCTCGGAGATGTTTACACCGAGGTACTTGAAGCTACTCACCCTCTCCACAGGGGTCCCACTGATCATAAGAGGAGTGTAGGGCCGCAGGTGTCTCTTCCTGAAGTCCAGAAGCTCTTTAGTTTTGCTCACATTCAGAGAGAGACAGTTGTCCTGGCACCATGATGCAAGTCTCTCTACCTCATCCAAGTATGCGGTCTCATCATTGTTGGAAATGAGGCCCAGAACCACAGTATCATCAGCAAATTTGATAATAGATGTGGAGCTGTGAGAGGACACACAGTCATGTGTGTAGAGAGAGTAGAGCAGGGGACTCAGGACACAACCCTGTGGGGCTCCTACATTCAGGGTGATGGAGTTTGAGGTGAACTGGCCTACTTTCACCACTTGAGGTCTGAATCCAGTCGCAGAGTGAAGAGTTTAGGCCGAGGTCTGTGAGTTTAGAAGCTAGCTTGATGGGGACTATTGTTGTGAACTTGGTTCTTCTAAAGTGTAGAAAACTCAGAAGAGAAAACCAGGAGAAATCGGATTGGATCATCAGCAGGATTCTTTATTGAGAACACAAGCTGTTGGTGCTGTAGTCATCGAAGTCTAACTATAAGTAACTTTACAAGGTTATTTTATAGGCATTTTTGGAGGAGGGATTCTTGGAGGTGGAGCCAAATTTAAACAAAGCAAGCACATGAGGGACATACTAATTCAATCAACCTAACGAATCCACGTCTGGGCCAGGGATTCTTTGAATATACATTGATTCAACATAATCAAATGCATAGACACTAATCCAATCAACCTAACGAATCCACGTCTGGGCCAGGGGCCTCTTTGAATATACATTGAGTCAGGAAGAAGATAATAAGAATCTAAGTTAAACATTTAAACACAATGTTTCAGTTTATATACTATTACATTGGAACCTAGATTTATCATTTTATAAATTTGTAATCCCACACTATAGTGTTGAAAGCTGAGCTATAGTCAATGAATAGCAGCCTTGCAAAGTTCCCATTGCTGCTGTCAATATGTGTGAGGGATGAGTGGAGTATGTGAGAGATGGCATCATCAGTAGATCTATTAATCTGCCAAAAAGCCTAGTTCAACTTCACTAAAAGTTACCACAAACTGTGCTGCAGACAACCTAAGAAAACAACAACACAACTGGAAAGTTGTCAAATATCCAAAGCAGTGTTGTTAATGTTCGCTTTATTAAAAATAATAAAAAATAAAAAATAAATAAAACAAACAAATCAGCATTTGAAATAAATAAATACAATAAATATTATAAATGTTGTACAGAGAGAGAAAAAAAACTAAAATTAAAATCAGCTGAAAACATAAAATAAGTTCACTCAAAATCTTAAATACTATTTATTGCTAAATTGGCTTTTGGTTAACGATATAGCCTTTAACACCAAGGTAACGGTTGGTGAAAAGTAAAAGTTTTGTCATAGAGCAAATTTATGATAGCGCATGGTGAAAGTTTATGCAAACTGTTTTTTGTAACGACAAAAACTGTAGACTCGCCCAGTCTCCAAACCTTGAGGTAAATGATTTATCCGGCTCACATGTGCCCCAATCCTGTTATTACAACTGGAGTCTGTTCAAGAAACCAGCCGACTGCAACGGCACAACAGAGCTGTCACTGCTAATCTCAACCATCAAACTAGCACTAATCTTCCAGTGAAATCACCTGGATTTATTTCTGACAATGAACACAAAAAGAGATTCTCAATCTTTCAGTTTCATTACATGGGTCTGTAGTGCACTGTCGTGAATTGAGAGGAAGTCTCAGTGTCAAGCTAAGCCATGTTAGCTCTGTTGATACAACAGGCTCTCGCTTTGGACACAACACAATATAGCCTTCAATCGCTACATTCATTTAGTCAATCTGTCTAAACATATTTGCACATGAGTCATGATGAAAACTATGAGACAGTCGCTGATTTGAAAAGAGACAGTGTGTGCACAAGTAACTGTTATAACACGCATAACCTGATACTTAAGCAACAAAGAGACAAAATGTATATTAAAATACACTTAATTAACCATTTTAGCATCTTGATGATCAATAAAAGGGTTTTTACTAATAAAATGTACTGAATATTATATTTTAGACATGGTTCCACAATAACCAATGTTAATGGACATATACCAAGGTATTAGTACCTTGGAAAACCATACAAATACCATGGTAAATGGTAATATGCTAATCATGCTACATATCAAGGTGTCACACGCATCATTATTGTCATCTAATAATAGTGCAGTGCTTGTTATGTGAGGCATATATGTTTTTTTTTGAGTGTTTGCCCAGAGACTTGAGTGGCAATAATTCTCTTATGTGAAATTAAATTAAGTAAACGATATAAATTATGGATTAAGATGGCAACTTTTTTCTGCGAGTCTGCTTAGGAAGCTCTAATTATATATTTAGATCCATTGAAATGAGTATGAGGTAGGAGAGACTGTGTGTTATGATATAATCTAAAGGCTAAAAACAGACGTCCATGTCAAGCACTCAAAAGCTTTTAAATCTACATAGACTTAGTGCATAGGCTCAACATATCTATTAATTATCACATACCAAAAAAGAAATAATGCTTCACACAGTATTCATAGAAAAATGTTTGGAGAAAATGCTTCTATAGGTAAAATTCAACCAAACATCACAAAGATACTGTTACAGTTTTCATTTTCATTTTTTATGAAGTTTTAGTTGAGTTTTTGTTATTTTTGTCTATATGTTTATATAGTCTTAATCATTTTTATTTCAGTTTTGTTAGTACAACATTACACTAAATGAAAATGAGAAATGTTGCTTTGGCAGCTGAAATCAAATAATTTTAAGGTTTTTTTATATTTTATTTTTAGTTAACATTAATTTTAAGTATTATAGCCCTCAGCCAAACTCATCAGCAGTCATGAAAAAAAGGGAAAAAATCATTATGTAGCAGTATATCAATCTCATTCATCTCCTTGATCCTTTATACTGCATGTTTACAAGCAGAAATCTTACTTTTGAAGCGTGAATGGTCATGTTTTAAGTACCGTATCGCTCTCACAAGGCTCAATCATTGTAGGATGGCTCAGGGCAGCCTGACTCCCTCTCGTCGTTTTTTTTTTTTTTCTGCCAATCTGGGGAGTTAAACCCACAGGCCTCACTGGAACAGCTTCCTAACTGTGAGGCAAAGCGCCTGCCAAGCGAGTAATGTGTTTAAAGAACAGTACTGGAACATTGCAGGTTTTGTGTCCCATTTATCTCTCTGGCCCTCTGTTTTATATCCTCTTATTTTAACACACAGTATCTGTGAAACATAAGGCAGTGGTTCACAACTGCTGGGTTGTGGCCCAAAAAACAGGTCGTGGGTTCTGATAGGCTCTCTGACAATAGGGGGAAATGATGCTTAATGCCAATAATAAAATGTAACTAACCATATAGAAAAAAAGAACAGGCTAATTAACTGACTTTGACCTTTTTAAATAAGCCAAGTCATGTTCATGGTTTATTAAAAATATGTCAATGTCTGGTTTTGAGGATTTTTTATCTCCATTTTGTGCAATAATCAATTATGGGATTGTGTTAGATCATTTTTTGTGACTAATGCAAAATCTGGATCCTGAAGCAAAACCAGTTGAGAAGCAACAAACTCTAGGGATGTGAAATTGGAAAATTAATTTCAATCATAGAAAATTTGTTCTAAAGATTTGTTTACCAAGCCCCAGTGCCACTCAAATCACTGATGAAATAAATAAATAACCACCAGTCATTACCAATCAAACTTGTGAATAATGACAGAAATAATCATGAAATTGATTATGAAAAAAGAAAAGACTACAAACAGTATTTCAATGAAGAGTACCATGTACACCTTCAGGATGTAAAGCTTCAAAAAAGCCCACACAGACCATTTTCAATGATAAAACTAAAAACTAAAAGCATTTTTCTGAAGGATCATGTGACACTGAAGACTGGAGTAATGATGCTGAAAATAAAGCTTTTAAAATATATTCAAATAGAAAACAGTTATTTTAAATTGTAATAATATTTCACAATGTTACTGTATTTTTTATTTTATTTTTTGCAATAAATGAAGCCTTAGTGAACATAAGAGTCATCTTTCAAAAAGTGCCTTGATAAAAACAGTGTTTCTCTTACAAAGGAATAACAAAAACTTCAGGTGGTGACAGAATCTCATGAGTTGATAATAACTGCTGTTCTAATAAAAGAAGGGGAAGTTCTCGACTGCAGACGGCACAAATGTGTCATGCCAACTACTGCACACTCTCTTCTACTAAGTAAACCATGACATCCTGGGGACATCAACAACTCAAAAGCACACATCATCTGACAAAACCAGTCTGCTCAGGAGAACTCAGATGGTGCACTACTTACATTAAACAAACATTTTACTGACAATTAACATTAGTATGTGGCTCTCTGGAATACTTCATTCTGATTGGTCAATCATGTGTGTTAAAAAAATTTAACTGAATTTCCAGGATATCTTCATTGGATAGGGGAAACGAAAAAAATTTTCCTCTTTTATTCATTACATGTGTACTAGAGACTGCGGTAGGCAATGTAATCATTTTAACCTAAAAGCTCAAACAAGTGTAATCCAAGCCATGCATCAATACCGTGCTTTTAGTGGAATTCAACAAAGCTGTAGAGTTTGATCCACCTTAAAATCCACTAGCGTGCCGTGGTAGTATTTCAGGGACAGATGTTGGATCTATAGTGACAACAACAGTTGCGTGCGAATCAGAGAGCAATTTAAATTAATTGTGACATACATGAACACTAAAAGTGAACTGAACCTCTTTAAAGAGATTCAGACTGAGACCATCTTGTAATAACACCTCTGTACAGTCTTAAATCTGCAGTGGGGTTTGGTTAAAACATGCATTCAAAAAAGTGAAATAAACAGAAAAAGAAAAATAGAAATTGGACTAAGACCCCATTAAAGCTAAAAAATGCTAGGGACAGTATGAAAGTGATCCAAGTTTGGTTCTTTTAAAGAATGTCTGTGTGTACACTTTTAAACTTCTGACATCCTGGAATCCAAGCCAAACAGGTCACTCTTGCCTATTGACGAGCTGTTCAGATTGGTGATTGATTTCCACAAAGACAACAATGCTTTTCCCTTTGTGCAAACTACAGGAATGTCACCATAAATTCACCTGAGGCGAATCAATAGCTCAGACGAGGTAGGCAGAGAATCCCATCCAACTGCACTCTCACTCAATACTGCCTCACAAAGACAGAACGCTTTTCCGCTGATGGATCGTCCTTTCTGTCACAGCTGGGTGGCGGCCATATCGGAAATGCTCTACACAGTGACATACAGTCAGTTGTGTTGGTAATGTCACTTTAATAGCATGCGTCCTGCTTAAAGCCCAGTGCTACTTTCCTGCTACTGGGAAAACAATCAATATTAGTTAAACACAACAATAAATATTATACTGGAGAGATTATGGCTCTCAGAGTTTAACTTATCATGTATTAGGTCTAATCACTGATCCTCTGTCTATCATGAGAAAATATCCTTCATCTACACTCTTAAAAGGTTCTTTAAGATAAGAGAAGATAAGATAAGATAAGATCTTTACTGGCATTGATGGTTCAAAAATAACCTATAACATGCATGGAACGTTTCAATTCCACAAAAGGTTATTTATTGTAGAACAACATTCTTCTACACTCTTAAAAAGGTTCTTTATTGGCATTGATGGTTGAGTAAAAAACCTTTAATACTGAACCACAGTTTTTTTTTTTTTTGGTTCCCCAAAGAACCCTTCAGTGAACAGTTCTTAAAACAAGCATTTATTCTTGGTGTGAAGAATATTTTAATAATCTAAAGAATTTTTAACCACTATTGAGAACCTTTCATGATTTCATGGATGAGTTCTTCATGGAACTGTATCTTGCATATACCAAGTTAAAAAAAAATATAGATATTTTAAGAACTGTTCACTGAAAGGTTCTTTGGGGAGCCTAAAATGGTTCTTCTAAAAATGAAGATTCTTAAAAATGAAGATTCTTTATTGGCATTGATGGTTCACTAAATAACCTTTAACATCTATGCACTTGTAAAAATAAAGATTCCAAAATTGTGTTTTCATAGTGACGCCTAAAAAGAACCATTTTGGGTTCTCCAAACACTCTTAAAAATAAAAGGTTCCAAAAGGGTGTTTTTGCAGTGATGGCATTGAATAACCATATTTGGTTCCTCAAAGAACCTTTCAGTGAACAGTTCCTAAAAGAACCATTTTGAAGAACATTTTCTAAATCTAAAGAACCTTTTTCAACTATAAAGTACCTTTTCTGCATTTGAAAGGTTCCATGGATGTTCAAGGTTCTTCATAGAACCATTGATGCCAAAAAATAAATTGTATTTTTAAGAGTGAAGAGCCTTTCAGTGAACAGTTACTAAAAGTACCATTTTTCTTGGTGTGAAGAACATTTTAATAATTTAAATAAACTTTTTCCACTATAAAGAACATTTTGTTCTTTATAGTTCTTCATGAAACTATAAGCCCTTTCACACATACAGACTTTTCCGGAAAATTACCAGTAAATTGCCGTAAAGAGATCATGTGTGAACAGGACCTTTTCAAAAATACCGGTAAATTCGTTCCGGCAATTTAACGGTATGAGAAGTTGTAACATTACCAGTAAATTGCCGGAATGATGCTGTGTGTGAACGCAGAATGAAGATTACCGGTATGAGGACGTACAAGTTCAGAACGCGGTGATGTAAGACGTAAGACGTGTACTCTGGGCCAATCCAGAGCCGTTGAAATTCAAAAATTCAGCGGCTCTGGGCCAATCATAACATTCGGCGCATTTACTCCGCGCAGTGTGCAGTGTGTTGCCAGATTGGGCGGGTTCCAGTGTTGCCAGATTGGGCGGGTTGCCGCCCAATTGGGCTTCTTTTGATCGGCTTGGACCGGAGAATAACGCATTGGGCGGGTAGACAAAATTTGCTATAAGCTGCTTTTTTTCATTTATCTTTAGTCATGTTATTTTAATATGTTCGAGCTCAAAGTATCACAGTAAAATAATGTGTGGTGCAGTCATCAACTAATTTTTCCTTAACGCAACCCTTATTGGTTCAGTTTAACCGAGACCTGTCAGTGAATTTACCATCTTTTATGTTGGTGAGATGTGATGACTCGTGAGCTATAAAGGGCAAGATTTAAATGTGCAGCTATATATTCATTCATTCATTCATTTTAAGTGATTGCGATGGCAAAGTGCCCTAAATATAAGTTACACGAGAAAGAGTCTAAGAGTGACTCAAATCTCACAACGTGGATTACACGTGATGAGATGAAAAGAAGATTTCTAAATATAACTGAAACTGAAATGAGAGAACAGTTGAACGATTTATTAAAAATCAAAACTGAATATTCTGCATCAGAACATCTTTTAAACCGTCCAGACTCTACTCTGGTATACTTGACATTGACATGCAGCTGCTGGACTTGAACAGTTTTGACTGCAAACTTCTGCATTATGTTCTAAAATGTGTACTTCGTGAAATACGTGCTGTTTCTGTCTGAAGATAAAGCACAAGACAAAGGTAAGCGCATTATTGTTGCTAATTGTTATTATTATCATTTTATTTTTGCTGTCAGATTATCATATACAGTATGTATCAATGAATATTTTTTGGCTGTCGGGGGTGTGTGCATGAACGAGAGTAAATGCCAGCTAATTTGCATTGCTTTCTGATCACGTTATTGTGCACTTTTTGTACAAAAATGAGCTTATTCTTACTGTAGACATTGAAAATGATGCATTTTTTCAGGGTTAAAGTCATCAGTTAATTTCTTGATTGCCTCTTTTAACGCATTTGCCCTCCATGTTCCTGTGAAATTGATTTATCTTTATTTTATTTTGTCATCATTATTTTATTTTAAGGAGATACAAATGGTCCTTATCAACCTTGATTGGCATGGCAATTAAATTCTCTCATCATTTTGGCAGTTAAAAATTTGGGCTGGTTTTTGTTGAAGTGGGCGGGTTTTGGTGAGCTTTTGGGCTGGAAATCGTCAACCCGATCTGGCAACACTGGCGGGTTCACACACGCACGCTGCAAAGAGACTGGTGCTGAATGCTGATGTTGACGTCGCGGCAGCACTTTTAGCCAATCACTAGGGATCAGCAGACAGACGTGATGATTCATGAGCGACGGGTTTTTAGCGCGATAACGGATCTGATTTTGAATGTATAACTGTAAGTGATCATAATGCCTAAATATAAGTTCGATGGTAAAGAGTGGAGAGTGTTTTAACTCTCAGAACGTGAATTACACCTGTTGAGGGAGATGACATGAAGACGATGATCACTGCAACTCCGAAATCAGCACAGTTAAATTATTTAATCAAAATCTATTTATATCTATACGATCCTGTCTTTTATCTTTTAAACGGTCCAGATTGGATCCTTTAAAGCTGATGGACTTGTTAGTTTTGACTGTGTAAAGTTCTACAATATGCTCAATATGAACTTCACGGAAGACTTAGTTCTGTGTGAAATTATAGAGCGACACGAAAGTAAGAGCATAGGCGCATTGTTGTTGTTAATTTTTTTTCATTGTCGGATTATCATACAGAATGACACAGTTTTTTGACTGTCATGGTGTGTGCATGAAGGAGTGTGAAATAGCTAACGTAACGTTATAATTACGTTGCTTATTCCGATCACTTATATTGGGCACTTTTTGCATTTAAATTCTGACTGTTGACATTGAAAATGATGCATGTGTTTTTCGAGGGTATCGGTTCATTTCTTGATTGCCGTTTTGACAGTGTCTGCTTGCATATTTTAATCATATTTGGTCGTTCTCGTTAATATATGCCCCGATTTGATCCATGGGAAATGTATCTAGCATTATATTTATATTTTGTCATCATTATTTCATTATAAGTAGTTAAAAATGGCTCTTATCAACCTTGATTTACATTATAACACATTATTTTGACAGTTAAAGTTTTGGGCGGTTTTTGTGAGCTTTTGGGCTGGAAATCGTCCATCAAATCTGGCAACACTGAATCTCCGCGCTGTGTAGTTTGCTTTGAAATTGTGTAATGGACGTCTCTGGGCCACAATCGCTGCATGAATGTGAACGTTTGATACAAAAATGAAAACATCAACAAAAACACTGACCACGTATACCCATTCATGTTTACAAACACAACACCGGGAGGCACAGCTGTTAAGAGGTCGTTTCTGATTAATGATGTCACAGAATTTACCGGTAATTTGAAACCTGTGTGTGAATGGTGCTTTTCCGGAAAAAAGACGGAACGTTGTTACCTGTGTGAACAGCACATTTTTGAATTTACTGGTAAAGTCGTTCCGGTAATTTTATGGCAATTTACTGGTATTGCTGTGTGAAAGGGCCTTATAATCAATACCAGTAAAGAACCTTTATTTTTAAACATTTGGAATCTTTCCATTCCACAAAAGGTTCTTTATAGTGGAAAAAAAATATTTTTAAACGTTGCTCGCACGCACAAAAAAATGGTTCTTTTATGTTCACTGAAAGGCTCTTTTGGGAAGCAAAAATAGTTCTTGCTGTGAAAACCCTCTTTTGGAAACTTTATTTTCAAGAGTTTCAAGACAGACATTGATATGCTTCTTTCTCTGAGCGGCGCAATGCATACAAGCACAAATGCAATTCACAACCCCCGTGTGTTTCCTTTCTTCTCAAACGTCCACACACACTTAGACATCATCTGTGTATCAAACACCCATCCGATCCGAATCAGAGCACTTTATTACAGAGCTCACAGGGTCACAAAACACCATACATATGATAATTCAGCCTTCTGTGGGGATGGGTGTTTGTTATTTGTGTTTGTTTGACAGAGCTGTACCCAGCTGTTTGGAAGTATGGCAATTTAAATTAGACCAAGACAGGAGTGCAGCGCGCTGATCTTAACTACACAAGAGCAAAGCCGCCCCGTGAGCGAGTGCACGTATGTTAATTCTGTGGATATGCACGCGTGTGTTTGTTTGCATCTCATCTCTGTGTGTGTTTGTCATTAATTAATCAGTGCTTGTTTATTCTAGGCGGGGAAAGCCTGGATAAACAGCTTGGGTAATATTTGCCGAACGACAGCGAGGTTTGTTTGATGGACGCCGCTGGGATTCCGGTTGAATGTCTTCTTGCTACACACGAGGAAATAGAAGTCCTGTTAAAGCTGCAGCTGTGTGCATTCTGGAGGTGCCTGCACTCCCCTACTGCGAATCACAAACAAATGTGGGGAATCTTACGAAAGTCAAAAGCCTGAAAACGCTTTCTGGATGGTGTTGGGAGTTTGGTGAAGTATCTAGAACTTGGGATGCGGTCAGTTCTAATAAAGTCAGCATAGCAGGTCTTTCAAGTATTTCACTCTGGGTTTGATGGCATGGCATTTTTTTGTTCTGTCAATAAAAACTTGGCTTTGAAACAGTAGTACATTTGCACGATCAGTATGTTTTTGCATCAGGTTTTTGTCGATTTGGTTTACATGCACAGAAGGGCTGCAAGTGATGCAAACAATCTGAAATGCTCAGCAAGATCAATTTCTGTGAAGACTAACCACAATGTGAAACACAAATTACACTACTTCAATAGTACACTACTTCAAAAATGTGGGCTGAATTTTCACATGATCCTTAAAAAATCATCATAAAATGCTAACTTGCTGCTCAAGAAACATTCATTATTATTATCAATGTTGAAAACAGTTGTGCTGGAAGCCGTGATGCTTTTATTCAGGATTATTTCCTGAAAATGGAGTTCAGAAGAACAGCATTCACTTGAAATAAAAATGTTTTGGAACATTACAAATGTCTGTACTGTCACTTTTGATCAATTTAATGCATCCTTGCTTAAAGAGTTACTCCACCCCAAAATTAAAATTTTGTCATTAATCACTTACCCCCATGTTTTTCCAAACCCGTAAAAGCTTTGTTCATCTTCGAAACACAATTTAAGATATTTTGGATGAAAACCAGGAGGCTTGTGACTGTCTCACTGACTGCCAAGTAAATAACACTCTCAAAGCCCAGAAAAGTATGAACGAGATTGTCAAAATAGTCCATCTGCCATCAGCGGTTCAATCTGAATGTTATGAAGCGACGAGAATACTTTTTTATACGCAAAGAATATATGTCTGAATAAATAAAATAAAACAATTAGACATATTACTTTGCCCTGAATTTTCTTTAAAAATCTAGTGAATACCCCATCTCAAAAGAGCTTTTCATCTACACTGTGCATTGAAAACAATGACTAATAATCCATACAGCTAAAAATATAAAAAGCTCCATCCATTCTTTATCGGATCAG
Organism: Aspiorhynchus laticeps; assembly: GCA_023376895.1. Taxonomy (NCBI): domain Eukaryota; kingdom Metazoa; phylum Chordata; class Actinopteri; order Cypriniformes; family Cyprinidae; genus Aspiorhynchus; species Aspiorhynchus laticeps. The sequence goes on from CM041793.1 coordinate 43,504,967, forward strand.
CCTACATTGTGTTTTAAAGGGACTGTGGCACCCCATCGGTGGACTCTAAGTGTTATTTATCAAAGAACAGACTATTAGGGTGCAACATAAACACTCTCACTCGCACACACCTCTCATTACAGCATTATCCCAGTGGGTTGTTGTCCTGTTTATAGGTGTCAGAGTTTGATAAAAGAGCATTTCTGTGCCTCGTTGATTTCTCATAATGAGTTCACCCGTGGAGCTAAATCGTAATTTTTTTCCCTTTTTCGTCCTTCTTTTTCCCTCAATCTCTCACAGCCACAAAACAAGGTTCACGCTCATCCGTCTGGCCCTCGTTTCCTTCTCTCGGTCTGAGATGCAGGACTGATTCTTTGATCCGTTCTTCGGCTGAGGCCGGACTCTCAATCTTCCTGAGTGTTTGTGTCTCACTGTGGATTGGGCTCATGTGTCTGGATGTGTAAAATGAGCTCGAATGGCTTTCGTATCTCCTCTCTGAAACCCTTATCTGATTCTACTGAAGGTAGAACAAAGACAACACACACACATAAACTTTCTCCGTCTCCTATCGCAGCCATCTCCTGTTTCCAACAGCATCTAACACAGAGAACATTTGATATAACTACCATCTTGCAAACTAAACAAGTAACTATACACACACACCCAACATTCAATATGTTACCCACCGCAGTAGCGAAGGGCTTGGCAACAAAGCAAAAAACTTTCCAGTTTTTTGGCCATATTCAAAATATATACTTAAATATTTATACATTTGCTCTGATTTTAGTTTAAAGAGTATCCATCATTTCAACTGAAAAGCCTATGTTGCTCATCAGATTCGAAGATACTTAGGAAAGAATCACTAACAAAGTTCAAAATATAGGCATATTTTACATCACTTGCTCAGCAATGCAGTGAATGGGTGCCATCAGAATGAGAGTCCAAACAGCTGATAAAAACATCACATCTCCAGTCAGTCAATTAATGTTTTGTGAAGAGGAAAGCTGCTTGTTTGTTTAAAAAATATATATATATCCATCGAGACATTAAGACACTTGCTATCTATTGCTTCTGCCTAAAATTATGGATAGAGTGGTTTTATTATATTATACTTATTATATAATATTGCTTTACCCAGTGAAAGTAGTCTCATCTGAATCAGGAGAGAAATACAAGGACTGTTTACAAGTGAAAACAGTCAAACATATATTGTTGGATTTTGAGGTGAGAAGACAACAGATGATGGACTTTTTCACAGGAGGAAGTGTTATGCACTATAGTATTTTGGCTGGAATCGACAGTTTAAAGTTAAAACACCTTAATGATGGACTTGTTTCTTACAAACAAGCAGCTTTTGATTTCACAAGATGTTAATTGATGGACTGGAGTGGTGTGGATTATTTGTGGATTATTGTGATGTTTTTATCAGCTGTTTGGACTCTCATTCTGACGGCACCCATTCACTGCAGAGGATCCATTGGAGAGCAAGTGATGTAATGCTGAATTTCTCCAAATCTGTTTTCATAAAGAAAGAATTTAGAAAAATTCATACTCGACTGGCCAAACGACTCACAGCAGTAGGAGAAAGGGCAATAAACTTGTATGCATTTTTTGTGTTATTACAATGTAACATCTTTTTTTCTACTGTCCAAATACCTTCTGTTCTCTCCACTACCTCTGCAAAGTGAAATAACACTTCCACTGCAATTAGAACCAGTGTCTCAACACTTCTAAACCGCAGATCTATAACCAGGACGGCGTCTATCTCCCTTATCTCAGCAACCTCTCACTAACATCACTCTCACAGGAGCTTTGGGCTGCATGCATGTACTGCAGCGTCTGCAGGATAATCATAATCATGTCTCCAGAGAGAGATGTGACACTTCAGGCCTAATCAATGGAAATTGACAGTTATTTTCTAATCACAGCTTGGAAAGCTATATCCGGACACAACTTATCAATAAACGAATGTCATAACGAATGATCATTTCAGAAAGGATGTCTTCAAGACAGTGTGAGATTGTTGATAAAACTAAAACTATATATAAAAAAAAAACATTTTAAACCAATACCTATAAGACAAAATGATCATCTGTCTGCTGGTTATGTCAACTTTCATAAGAGACCTTTCTCTCAGTCTCCCCCCACTGCGAAAGACTAGTGAGCTTGCACTGCCAAGTTCTACATGGTATTAAAATAATATATAAATAAAGCTGACATAAAAAATAGACGAAATCCAAATTGTAAAATATTATTTATGTGACCATGGACCACAAAACCAGTCTTAAGTCGCTGGGGTATATTTGTAGCAATAGCCAAAAATACATTGTATGGGTCAAAATTATTGATTTTTCTTTTATGCCAAAAATCATTAGGACATTAAGTAAAGATCATGTTCCATGAAGATATTTTGTAAATTTCCTACTGTAAATATATCAAAATGTAATTTTTGCTTAGTAATATGCATTGCTAAGAACTTCATTTGGACAACTTTAAAGGCGATTTTTTTGCACCCTCAGATTCCAGATCCTCAAAAAGTTGTATCTCGGCCAAATATTGTCCTGTCATAATAAACCATACATCAATGGAAAGCTTATTTATAATTAAAATATTAATAAATAGCATAAAATAAGTGTACAACAGTTAACAACAGTATCCAACAATTAATAAAATATATTTATATATAAAACATACATACACACTGTCACGAATCCAAGCCATGAACTTCCAGTCACTCACCTCTAGAGGTCACTCACCCACCACATGGACTTTCACAGCACACAGTCAGTCACAGATCACTCAAGGACTACATTTCCCATCATCCACTGCACCCACACAGCTGTTCACCATGATCAAGCACGCACCTGTTTTCCATCTCACAATCGCCAGCACCCAATCACACACACACACACACACACTATATAAACCATGGACATTCTCTCACACTCTGCCGAGTATTGTTAGCCTTGTCTACATACCAAGCGTTTCCCTAGTATCCTTAGTCTGTCTTCCCGTGTTTGATTCCTGCCCGTGTTGTCTAGTTTATTCTCTCTGCCTTGCCCTCTGGATTAAGTTTGCCGATCTCCGACCCACGCTTGCCTTGGATTATTCTTGTGTCTTGCCCATGCCATACCTGTTTGCTACTGACCGACCCTGCCTGTATTGACCATGCCTTTAAATAAAAAGCTTGCACTTGGATCCGCATGTCTCACGTCTCGTCAGCTCCGTCACACACACACACACACACACATACACATACACATACAGAAATTCAACAATGATCGCATACTGAAAACCCATAATGGTGATCAACTGCCATTTTTTGATTAAAACACACACACACACTGAGGATAATTGCAGGTCTGAGGTTTTGTGCAGGTGGTTTTAATTCACCTTAACTCAGCAACCAGTCTGAAAACCCTCGCTGGCTTCAGCACCACCAAGACATCTCAGCTAATGGGCTTTCAGACAAAAGCAGGAGTGAAAGAGCGAACAAAGAACAGACTGCCGGCCGTGAAAAGTTTCCAGGCGAGAAAAGCAAACCGTCGAGGAGAGGAGGGGGTGCATGAGCGCGAAGCGCTGTCTTTAATGATCTACACCGCTCTAACCTGCTCATGGGTCAGAGATGTAATGAACCAAAAGACCCGGTGCCTGTGCCAACCTTAACGAGCACCAAGTCCAACAGCAGGTCAGGACTCAAACGGCTTGAATGGAGAACAATAGTAAACAGCATGAGGAACAAGAAGAGTTTCATTAAAAAGAGAGAAGGAGAGCGAGAGAAAATTAACCTGGAGAGCCAGGCAGGGAGGTAAAGATAGAAACAGCCTCACTAAATGGAAGATAGCAATTCACGCCATAAAATACAGCTGAAGACCCAGTGGGCAAATGAGAATAAAATACGATCAGCTGCTCCAATAATACTGCTTGCTGCCGTTTAGTACGTTCTGTGACCTTTAAGACAAAATGATCATCTGTCTGCTGGTTATGTCAACTGATATAAGAGACCTTTCTCTCGGTCTCTCCCACTGCGAAAAAGACTGGTGAGTTTTCACTGCCAAGTTGTACGTGGTATTACAGACAAAGCGAACAGCAGAATACAGTAGTAGTGTTGGATCGATACCAAAATTCAGTATGATACAAGCCTCTGGTACCTCGGTATTGACCCTAAATTGATACCGTAGTCCAGTGGCTTTCAAAATCCTGTTTCAGAGAGGGAAAAAGTGTAGAAGAAACTGCTTCACTGTTTCCTTCGGCTTCCTAAAGAATAACTGGAAAGCAAAAGACTTCATTCTATTGACAGTTGGGTCTTGATAGTTAGAAACAGAAATAGTGCATCAAAATCTTATTTTGAAATAAGATTTTGATGTCCTATGTAACATGTGCACAATGTAAAGCACCCTCCCTGATCCAGTGAAAGCTTTTATGAAAACTATACTGCAAAACTGACTCATCCAGAAATATTTTTTTTATTATCACAACCACAAGCTCATTAAATGGATAATTCACGCAAAAAAATGAAAAATCTGTCATCATTTCCTCACCCTCAAATTGTTCCAAATCTGTATAAGTTTCTTTGTTTTGTAAAACATAAAGGAAGGTATTTTAAAGAATGTTGGTAACCAAACAGTTGCTGGTAGACATTGACTTCCATAGTATGGAAAAAAAAATACTATGGAAGTAAATGGCTGCTGTCAACGGTTTGGTTACCATCCTTCTTTAGACCTTCTGGTGTGTTAAACAGAAGATAATCATAAAGGTTTGGAACAACTTGAAAGTGAGCAAATTACAGATTTTTCATTTTTGGGTGAACTATTAATTTATTGCATGACTGCCCATGATTCACATCAGCACATATTCAGTATTTACCAAGTGCATAGCTGTTAGTCATAAAACAGAAATCCTAAGGTGTGATAACAAAAATAGCTTGTTTAATATACAGGGTCAGAGCGCTGGTGGATGATGGACAAGCAAAACTAAAATTCAAACTTTTGGTGCAAGAAAGCTTGATATTACAAGTGGACTTCTGGAGAAAATGCTATATATATATATATATATAAAAAAAAAATAATAATAATGGACCCTTACAAACTATGAGAAAATGCATATATCATCTGTATTCGGATTACCCATAATTCATTAGCATTCAAAAGTGTTTCATCAGCATGGGGCCCAACGATTCGAGTGTATAATTGTTGCAATAATTATTTTGGATTTTATTGACCATGTTATAAAGAGGAAAAATGCCTTGTAATCATGTTTTCACGGCAGAGCAAACCAGACCCGCAGGAGCCATTGGAAATGGACAGAGGAAGCTCCTCTCCTCTTTGCATGGCTGTATAAAAAAATAAATAACAGCATAAAGCTTCTCTCACAGAGCTTTTAGACCCTCATCCACATGAGGAACGACATCACACACAACGCTATTGGGTATAATGGGGAAAAGTGAGGATCTCACCGGGTTATGGAGGGGCATAAATCTTTAATAGCACAGAGGCAAAGAAACAGGATATCAGTAAATGAAACTTAAGTGGATGTTCAGGCTTTTGTAGAAAGACAAGTTATTCGGTAATGTGCTGAGAGTAGCATAGACAAACAGAGAGGTTTGACTTTTCAAGGCCCTTCCTTGACCACTACAAGCGTTATCTTATCCTAACACTTTCCTCATCTGATTAGACAGACAGAAGCATAAAAAAAAAATTCACACTTTCATAGCCTTCACTGTTAAAATACATTGGATTCCTTGAGCAGAACATCAAATGATACTTTCACTGCCCCAAAAAAGTATTAATTGGTATTTGTCTCACTTTACAGTAAAAAATGTCTAAATATCTTATAAAATATCAACTTATTTGATTTCCGCAAATATCTCTCAAATTAAGTTATATCCCATTGGTATTTTACCCCTAGTTTAAAAATCAAACTATTAAGAAATTGTTCGATTTACGCTAAATTTTATTATTATTATTATTATTTTTAATTCATGCTGTCAAAAGTAACGCATTACACTGATATTTTTTTAGATTTAGAAAACAAGAATAATAGAACAGCAATTTCAAAAATATAAAAGCAGTTTAAAGTAGTATATAAAATACTTATGTAAACCCTCTACGTATAGCAAAAATTGACAATTAGCAGTTGCAACATCCCTGAATGAGTCAGTGCATTTGAACAAAATGGTTGAGTAAATCAATCAACGACTCGCATAAGGAATGCCACTTGTTTCATTCCTGAATGAATAATTTTTTTAATCAATCATTTGACATGTTTGAATGACTCAGTTACTCTTTAAAGACAGTCACTTGTTGTCAACTACTGGTGTAAACACAAGAAAAAGTCACTGTAAAATCCTCACCACTAAAACACAGACTGACAGTCTGTCTGGTAAAAACACAGAAAAGCAGAGTGATATAAAAAGTGAAAAGTCCCAGTGCTGCTGGACTGTATGTAGTTAGAGATGAAATGAACTCTGTTCAAACATGCATAGCTTATTGTGGCAAAACACTTGTTTCCACTCCAAGTAAAGGCCAATTATAAAAAAAATAATAAAACCCTTCATGTCAACACAAGCGAGGAAAACTAAAATACTATTTTTGGGGCCTTTTTGCCACTTTTATTCATAGCTACACTAGAAGGAAGGAAGGAAATAACAGGGAAGATGAGGAAGGGAATGGGATTAGAAATTGTTATTAGCCAGATTTCAACTTCAAATATTTTTAGGAGATATTTTTTTCCTTTCATATTCAATAGATTTCCAATGAACTTTGATTGCATAACTCAAACTTTAAAATGTAGCATAAACATTTGCGAATAAAGCTCTGTTTCCATCCCATGTGTCCTTCCTGGGAAATTGGAGCAAAGTACCAACAGAGACAGTTGTTGGTCTCAGAGACCAAATCATTTTGATGACAGACTTAGGCTCAGGCATTTCAAAATCAGTAAAATAACATTTGTGCTGGTAAGTTCAGTTGTCCACTTACATGATCTGTTGAGGCATGTGACTTTGATGCACATGGAGGAACTTATTCGATAAAAGTGTTTGCATCATAGTTCACATGCATGTCCTCATATCGGATAAAAAAAATAATCTCCAACTCAATAGAGCGCATAGGGTTTTTTTATGGAAATATTTAGAATAAATGCACATCTTTGCACTTCCTTCCAGCGTTTTTTATGTGATACCCCAAAATTCACATACAAATAGGTGGATGGAAGCATAGCTAGTGTCAATGTAATGCACACTTTATCTCAGCACACACAATCACACTCATACTGTGAGTACTGCAGGAGATTTTTAGCTTCCTAGTGAAAGCATCTGGATCTGAGAAACACCCTGTGTTGTGAAAAGAGACAAAAAACACCTATCGAAGTGTGAAGATCGCAGATCTCTCTGAAATCACACTCATGCATGTCCCGCCTTCCAGTGATACCCAGACAGTCCAACGAATCCAGCCCCACTGCCAGATAGATCCAGATCCAAAAGAGTCTCTGCCGCACCATCTGTATCTGAGAGCCATCCTTCGCCGTACAGTAAACACAAGCACCTTGAAGAACCGTCTTATTTACATACCATCATATTCTATTTCTCATCTTTCTTTCATTCCAGCTTTATTTGTTTCCTATCTGTCTTGCTTGTTTTCCCTCCTCCTATTTTTCACCCATTGCAATTCCAATTTCATCCTTCCATTTCGTTCTCCTATTGCCTTCTCCCTGCCTTTTGAAATTTAATTTGGTGGCAGTCCTTCATAAATAACTTTCTCCCCACGGAGGAGTGTGGCCTTATTCAAACTGTAGCCTGGAGCACAAAGACATACCGATTAACAGAGTCTCTATCTCTCTCTCTCTCTCTCTCTCTCTCTCTCTCAGTGTCTCTCTAATCCTCTGTTATCCAGGGCTGCTGTTGTACTGTCCCTTGCTCTTCTGAGCGATGCATTAACGTCCTGCAGCGGTAAAAGATTAATACTGTATAAATGAGGATGGGAGCACCACAGGGGTGGATTGGTGGCCTACATTAACATTAGAGTGCCTTGGGTTGAAGGTTTGCCAAACAGCCTCACCGTGAGCTCCCTAATGTAAGTACCGAACACTCCTGAGCACAGATCGGGATCATTTAGCTGTATCGAACCTATGTCACATCCGTCCTAAAGCTGTAAATAAAGAGCGAGTGCATTATTTAAAGGAACAGTTCGACCAAAAATGAAAACTGTGTCATCATGTGACAGAATTAAGTCTTCTGAAGCCCTAAGTCGACCCAGACGGAATCTGCAGACTGCGTGGATTTTGGGAGTAAATTTGCAGAATGGATTTAACATATTAAATTAAACAGAGCTGAAAGTACAAAATCACCAAGTGTTACTGATTTTCATGTCCCAGAATTGAAACTAACAAGCCAAATTGCTATGCAGTATATATGATTTTTTTTTATTTTAAATGTATTCAATTTCAATTTTTTTTTGCTGCTGTACGCAGCCCAAAAGTTTGGGGTTGATATTTTTTATGTTTTTAAAAGTCATCTCTCATGATCACCTGACCACAAGGCTGCATTTATTTGATTAAAAATATAGTAAAAACAGTAATATTCTGATATATTATAACAATTTAAAATAACTCTTTTCTGTTTGAATATATTTTATAATGTAATTTATTCTGTGATGCGAAGCTGAATTTTTAGCATCATTACTCCACTCTTCAATTTCACATGATCCTTCAGAAATAATTCTAATATGCTGATTTGCCAGTCAAGGAAAAAAATATATATATATTTTCAATGTTGAAAACAGTTTTGCTGCTTAATATTTCCAAGGAAACCATGATACATTTTCTTTCGGGATTATTTAATGATTACAAATTTCAAAAGAACAGTTTTTCTTTTTTGAAGTAGAAATCTTTTGTAACATTATAAATGTCTTTACTGACACTTGATCAATTGACTTTCAAACAGTAATGTACATAGCCTCAATACTCATTTAATGTATGGGAAACAGCTTTGAATCTCTTCAAAATACATTTAGAAAAAGTTTGATGAATTTCGAACTACATGGGAGTGTATTAATGAAGACAGGATTTTCATTTTTGGGTGAACTGGACAGAATCATTTTCTCTCTCAGCAGCCTATGGAAATTCTGCAGTCGAGGGGGATTATTGGTCACCTCAGGTTGTTTGGTAAGACTACATATCACGTTACGGATTTCCAGTTCTCAAGGGCAAGGCATAAAGGAAGGGAGGGGGAACGGAGTGCCTCTCTTCCTCAAACACGAAGAGACAGTATTTCACAGCTACACGCTCCGGCTCATTATCCCTGACCCGTGGTGTCGAATCAGTGCTCGGCATCTAAGATTCCAGGCTCATTTGTTTTTCGAGCTGACCTGGAAAGCCCCCACGTGGAAACTGCTGAGACTGACAAACGCAGACACAAAAAAAAAAAATTCTACCCTCAAACAGAAAATGAGAAGCGTGGCACGTTTTCCACACCGCTGCGTTTTACGGGGGATGAGAATGCTTTAAAATCACCCATCCCATCACGCAAGACCCGCTGGAGATGATTACACCTGTAGAGGAGCCACGAAATGACTGCGGCTTGAGATCGGAATGGCATAATCTGAGGTGACGTGCAAACATCTATTGCATTTTAGTAAATACAAACGTAAAATAGATTCTGATAACAATGTCACACCTGACACGCACTGTTTACTCCCTCTCATAAAAGTCCTGTGAACCTGATTCATGATTCTTAAACTGATTTATTTGGTCGTTAAAGGTGAAGTGTGCCATTTCTGCACTGTTAGCGGCATGAAATGAAACTGCAGTCTGTTAAAGGAGATTGGACATTGGCTTGAGTTTGAGGTGGGACTAAGCAAAGGAGGATGAAAAACTTTTGTGCAAACCTGCTTTGGTGCTGCTAATGGTGGAGGAAATGACATACTTCACCATTAAATATTATTGGTCCCTTGGAGATGATCACCCAGCGCAACGCTGCGACATAAACCAGAGCTCACAGTAAATTACACTGGCTAGTCATTTCTTTGACATAACTAGGAACCTTAATCAGATGTTAAGGGTAAAATCAATATGTGTTGACTGCAGTTAACAAGCAGTCATTAGATTGTATGAGGAACAATTCGAGTCTCTCAGGAAACAGTTCTCACTTCACACAGAGGAAAAGTGAATAAGAGAGAGTGCACTGCGGCATGTCTAAAATCCTTTCAGTGAAAAGACATCCTGCAATAAGTACTTATCATTAACTGCCTAAGCAGGATCAACTAGTGACAAGAAAAATAAAAAGAACAGCAAGATAAAGAAATTATGGATGCTTTTTAAGCCAACTTCTGGCAACTCGTTACAAGGATTTGAATGTTTGAGAAAACGGATTTATGCAAAGAAAACACTAAACCATTCTGTCCGTTTGCATTTCTCTAGTTTGCTTTGCATTCATTTGTAGTGGAGACACCATTGTTTTTATCCTTCTGATGTAGTGTTGTCAAAAGTACTGGTACTTTGGTACCAAGTTGATACTTGCATTTAAAAAAAAAATGTAACAATACCAGCTTTTCTGCAATACCGCTAGTACAGAGTCTTGGGTCAATTCGGTTCCCGCTGCTTTCAAAAGCTCCCTTTGTATTTGTGTGAGTACTCTGTGAATAGCATTAAAAATTTCTATTTACAACATGTTCTTGAAGCATTGAGCAATGTAACCAATCACAGACATGTTTGTTGAGCATGTGAATGTAATAGCCAATCAGAGGTGTTTAGGTTACACAGAATTTGCTCAAAACACCGTAACGTTATAACCAACAAAGTATAAACGCAATAAGTATAAGTGATACAGTATGTTGTGCTGTATAGACATTTTTATTGTAGGATTCATTGATTATAACTGTATTTTATGTACATAATTTTGAAGATTTATTTTTACTATTTACTAATTGTCACGAATCCAATCCATGAACTTCCAGTCACTCACCTCTAGAGGTCACTCACACACCACATGGACTTTCACAGCACACAGTCAGTCGCAGATCACTCAAGGACTTCATTTCCCATCATCCACTGCACCCACACAGCTGTTCACCATTATCAAGCACACACCTGTTTTCCATCTCACAATCACCAGCAACCAATCACACACATACACACACACTATATAAACCATGGACTTCCTCTCACACACTGCCGAGTATTGTTAGCCTAGTCTACTTACCAAGCGTTTTCCTAGCATCCTTAGTCTGTCTTCCCGTGTTTGATTCCTGCCCGTGTTGTCTAGTTTATTCTCTCTGCCTTGCCCTCTGGATTAAGTTTGCCGATCTCCGACCCACGCTTGCCTTGGATTATTCTTGTGTCTTGCCCATGCCATACCTGTTTGCTACTGACCGACCCTGCCTGTATTGACCATGCCTTTAAATAAAAAGCTTGCACTTGGATCCGCATGTCTCACGTCTCGTCAGCTCCGTCACAGAATACTCGGCCCACTAGGATCCAGCAGCTTCTCAGACGGTCATTCAGCAGGTATGGACACAACAAGAATCCTGTTTGCCCTTAAACAAGGTCCTCGATCACTGGAACAACATATTAGAGAGTTTTTAGTGTTCGCTAATTACTCAGATTTACCGGACATTACTTTGATCGAGATTTTTTGCGATGGCATAAATCAACCCTGGAGATCTGAGTTTAGACGCGAGGGTACGCGTGCTTCACTAGCTCAGTTTTTGGACTATGCCCTACTGACTGTTGGTTCAACGTTCACTGTGGGAGTCGCGGAAGAACGAGACACCGCACCCAATTGTTTGAACACAGCCACGCTAGAGCACGCTCACAAAATGGCGGCAACAACAACACCCCGTAGCGTCATTGCTGTCAATCACAAGCCAAGTCAAGTCACCGCTGCTGTTAAAGAGTCAAGTCAAGTCACCGCTGCTGTTAAAGAGTCAAGTCAAGTCACCGCTGCTGTTAAAGAGTCAAGTCAAGTCACCGCTGCTGTTAAAGAGTCAAGTCAAGTCACCGCTGCTGTTAAAGAGTCAAGTCAAGCTACAGTTGATCATCACAAGTCAAACCAAAGCACAGTTGATCATCACAAGTCAAACCAAGCCACCAGTAAACTCCGTGAGTCAAGCCAAGCCACAGTTGATCGTCACGAGTCAGGCCAAAGCACAGTTGATCATCACAAGTCAAACCAGGCCACCAGTGATCTCCATGAGTCAAGCCAAGCCACAGTTGATCATCACAAGTCAAGCCAAGCCACAGTTGATCGTCACAAGTCAAGCCAAGCCAGAGTCGATCGTCACAAGTCAAGCCAAGCCACAGTTGATCGTCACAAGTCAAGCCAAGCCACAGTTGATCGTCACAAGTCAAGCCAAGCCACAGTTGATCGTCACAAGTCAAGCCAAACCAGAGTCGATCGTCACAAGTCAAGCCAAGCCACAGTTGATCGTCACAAGTCAAGCCAAGCCACAGTTGATCGTCACGAGTCAAGCCAAAGCACAGTTGATCATCACAAGTCAAGCCAAGCCACCTGTGATCTCCGTGAGTCAAGCCAAGCCACAGTTGATCGTCACGAGTCACACCACGTCTCAGCTCTCCAGCCAGAATCACACCAAGCCACTGTGGATCGTCATGAACTCACCCAGCTCACAGCTGTCCAGCCAGAGCCACATCACGCCTCAGCTCAACAGCCAGATCCACAACACACCTCAGATCATCAGCCAGAGTCACACCACGTCACATCTGACCAGCCAGAGTCACACCACGTCACATCTGACCAGCCAGAGTCACGCCACGTCGCATCTGACCAGCCAGAGTCACGCCACGTCGCATCTGACCAGCCAGAGTCACGCCACGTCGCATCTGACCAGCCAGAGTCACGCCACGTCGCATCTGACCAGCCAGAGTCACGCCACGTCGCATCTGACCAGCCAGAGTCACGCCACGTCGCATCTGACCAGCCAGAGTCAGTCCACGTCGCAGCTGACCAGCCAGAGTCAGTCCACGTCACAGCTGACCAGCCAGAGTCAGTCCACGTCACAGCTGACCAGCCAGAGTCAGTCCACGTCACAGCTGACCAGCCAGAGTCAGTCCACGTCACAGCCGAACTGCCAGAGTCTCTTCAAGTCTCAGCCGAACTGCCAGAGTCTCTTCAAGTCTCAGCCGAACTGCCAGAGTCTCTTCAAGTCTCAGCCGAACTGCCAGAGTCTCCTCACGTCTCAGCTCCTCAGCCAGAACCTATTCCACCCAGAGACTCAAGGTCAGTCCTTCAAGTTCTCCGGTTGATATCCAACGTGAGGGATGCACAGCTGGTGTCTGTACGCACTGCTGGTATCCCCAAATCCACTCATTCTGACCCCCCTGTGCATGAACTGATTACCCTGTCTGAAGCGCTTCCCAGGGTGGGGATTGCACTATGTTGCATTTGGGCCACATACACCACCACGTTACTGCCTCAGGGGAAGGCATCTGCCGCAGAACCTCCCCAAGCGGTGGTGCTCGCCTCAGTCCCTTGCAAGGTGGTGGCGCCCAGCAATATACTCTCACCCAGTCAGGTTACCACCGTAGAACCTCCAGAGGTGGCGGCGCTAGCTGCAGAACCTCCAGAGGTGTCGGTGGTATCCCCCTGTAAACTCTCACCCTGTCCTGTCACGGCTATGGAGGCTGTCTGTGAACTTTCATCCTGTCCTGTCACGGCTATGGAGGCCGTCTGTGAACCCTTGCCCTGTCCTGTCACGGCTAAGAAGGCCGTCTGTGAGCTCTCATCCTGTCCTGTCACGGCTATGGAGGCCGTCTGTGAACTCTTGCCCTGTCCTGTCACGGCTAAGAAGGCCGTCTGTGAGCTCTCATCCTGTCCTGTCACGGCTATGGAGGCCGTCTGTGAACTCTTGCCCTGTCCTGTCACGGCTATGGAGGCCGTCTGTGAGCTCTCATTCTGTCCTGTCACGGCTATGGAGGTCGTCTGTGAGCTCTCATCCTGTCCTGTCACGGCTAAGGAGGCCGTCTATGAACTCACGCCCTGTCCTACCCCGGCCATGGAGGCCGTCTATGAACTTTCGCCCTGTCCTGACACGGCTAAGGAGGCCGGCGGTGATTCCCTGTCCGGCCCTGTCATGGCTACGGAGGCCGTCTGGGATTTCCTGTCCTGCCCTGGCACGGCCCCTGAGATCGGGAAGGCTTTCCCTGTGTTGTCTGTCTCTGTTCTCTCAGTGTTGTCTGTCTCTGCTCTCCCTGTGTTGTTTGTCGTTGTTCTCCTCTGCCTGCAGGTGCTGTCAGGGCTACCTGCCCAGTCTGCTTCCCTGCGGTGGTCTCTGGTCCTGTCTGTTCCGCCCTGGTGGGTTCCGGGTCCATCTGCTCCGCTCTGGTGGGTCCTGGTCCCGTCCGCTCCGCCCCGTTGGGCTCCAGGTCCGTCCGCTCCGCCCCGTTGGACTCCAGGTCCGTCCGCTCCGCCCCGGTGGGCTCCAGGTCCGTCCGCTCCACCCCGGTGGGCCCCAGGTCCGTCTGCTCCGCCCTGGTGGGCTCCTGCTCCGCCCGCTCCACCCTGGATCTTTTAGGAGCTTCTGGAAGCCGCTCCTTGTGGGGGGGCTATGTCACGAATCCAATCCATGAACTTCCAGTCACTCACCTCTAGAGGTCACTCACACACCACATGGACTTTCACAGCACACAGTCAGTCGCAGATCACTCAAGGACTTAATTTCCCATCATCCACTGCACCCACACAGCTGTTCACCATTATCAAGCACACACCTGTTTTCCATCTCACAATCACCAGCAACCAATCACACACATACACACACACTATATAAACCATGGACTTCCTCTCACACACTGCCGAGTATTGTTAGCCTAGTCTACTTACCAAGCGTTTTCCTAGCATCCTTAGTCTGTCTTCCCGTGTTTGATTCCTGCCCGTGTTGTCTAGTTTATTCTCTCTGCCTTGCCCTCTGGATTAAGTTTGCCGATCTCCGACCCACGCTTGCCTTGGATTATTCTTGTGTCTTGCCCATGCCATACCTGTTTGCTACTGACCGACCCTGCCTGTATTGACCATGCCTTTAAATAAAAAGCTTGCACTTGGATCCGCATGTCTCACGTCTCGTCAGCTCCGTCACACTAATGAAGTTTTACATTTACAATACGCTGATGCATGCATTATTAAATCACAAAAATAAAACCCTATTACTTTTTCAAAATAAGAATAAAAATCACTCCTAATCTTGCATTTTGAGAGAGTAGCACATCTGTCCTGCAATAAAAGAGAGTAGTAAATATAAGAGGTACATGATGCATTATCTACAGTATGTTGAAGTAATGTTGTCATAAATAAAAAAATGCACAGACATAATACGATTGCTCATAGAATTATAGGTAAGAGATGTAACATAACCCTGAATCGTTAAAAACAGTTTTTAAAGATCTGTTCAATCTGCCAGTGAGCATTTATACTTTAAAACTGAGGCCAGATCTGTCTTCTTTATTCTATCTTCTCCAGTGCTATAATATTAGCACCAACTGACCTGATCTCAGATCAGAAACTCACAGCAACAGCTATTCATGATAATATATTAAAGATGCCCGGGTCGTCTGTGAGACAGTGATGATTATCTCAATCAAGTGCCATTCTCTTCGCAATTTATCTCTCAAACTGTCTCCATCTATCTCCATTCACAAGGCATTTGATGCACTGCCAGGCACTCTTTCTGTTTGCTGGTGGGTGGTTTTGTAAGCCGGCATACAGCCACGGACCAGAGGGCAGACACTTTTCTTTTTTTTTTTTTTACAGATCTCTGTATCATAGCAGGAATCAATGTCTCTTCCTGAATCTTAAATGAATCTTACAGACCATCTAACATTCAGGAATCAATGTCTCTTCCTGAATGTTAGATGGTCTGTAAGATTCATTTAACACAGTACATGCTGTGCTCAGAGCTTTGGGAATTTGCACAAGCATTTGTTTCTCTCTTCTTCAACAAGGGATACAGCATACATGGGCTAAAGGATTTGCTCTTTTTCTCATCACTCACTCTCTTTCTTCTTCCCCATGGGTAAATGGCAGTTTATATAGGATATAAAAATGGTAATACCAAGATGGTCTGTAATACCTGGGGAAAGTGATGCACTGGCAATTCCAATCATCTCATTTGGTGAACTCAATGTTGAAGAGGCCACTGCAAACAATCCGTCCCTGATAAAACATCTACTATAATATAATGAAATATGCTTGCAGAATAAACCAGCAGAGGTTAACGTAACCATGCTAACCAGCTAAATATTGACCCCTAGGTAAAGCTAAATTTCTACCAATGCAAAACTCCAAGTAATACAGTACAACACTACATTTTTCCTCACAAAATTGCATCAGTTTCATTTTAATGAATTTGTACTTGTATTGGATATGTGTACACATTCATTTAATTTTCTATAGTTCAATTATAAATGTAAATGTAAATGTAAATTAATGTAGAAGAAACCTCTAGGAGCTGCCATTTTCAAGTGGTGAACAAAAGTGAAGCAAACATGTGAAACGGCTGAACCTCTGATGCATTTAGTGCACTTCATTTGCAATACAATAATGACACTGACATAACTTACTATGCATTTAGTTGTGATGTACATCAAGTAATACCCACACTGACAATATATACACAACCATCTTCAAAAAAATAAAAATAAAATACTTTCCATATGGTAGAATACTATATACATTTCTACTAAAAGTAAACTAAGTCTTTACTGGAACATAACATTTTACGTTTCTAAGCAACAATTATGGATCAGTTTTTAATTTAATGGAGCATAATTACACTAAATACCTAATTAGCACCTCACATGCTTATAAGAAAGGCCTTTCTAAAGCAATTAAGCAAAAAGATTGTGTGGGATTTGGGAGTTTGGTGACTGTTGGTGTGCGCTGGTTTAATAAAACTCCCACTGCATCTGTTTCCAGCCAGTAAAGATTTGTTTAGAGGCCTGTGTATCACGCCAAACAGTGTGAACACCTATTTATGTGCGAATGTGTATTTGTATGTCAATTTTCTTTCTCTTCTTCTTCTTTGTTGTTTTCCTGCCAATTACATCATTTTGTTGAGGATTCTAAGATGAGAGCTACTCGACATGACATCATGAGCCATCTGTAGTATACTGGAGATAAGAGCGGCAAGTTTTTCTCAAGATTTGGCAGCCACGCAAACATCTCCAAACCCCAGGACGCCTATGCTGATTTCTGCCAATAAAACATTAATAGATGTTAGCTAATTACTTGCAAATTGCATCTTTCTTAATAAACGAGCAAATACACTTATGAAACAGTCTCTTTCTTCCCGGCTTGCTCAGTTTCTCTCTCTCTCGTTTTCATTGCTGTGAGCGAAACTGTCCAGAAACTGAAAAGAGGTTTAAACTCTGTCCTTCTGTCATCATGCTTCTCACTACGAGATATCATGCTGCTAAAAGGCCTTCCAATTTCTTAAACAGAAAAGGAGCGAGATGGAGTGATAAGGCAGAAAAGT
This sequence comes from Aspiorhynchus laticeps, assembly GCA_023376895.1. Classification (NCBI taxonomy): domain Eukaryota; kingdom Metazoa; phylum Chordata; class Actinopteri; order Cypriniformes; family Cyprinidae; genus Aspiorhynchus; species Aspiorhynchus laticeps. The sequence goes on from CM041793.1 coordinate 43,522,426, forward strand.
GCTGAGTTTGAAAGTGTGAAAAATGTGTTATCCGATACGCTGGTTATAGCCCCAGCTCTTCGCTCTGACAGAAACACTGACGTTCTCACACCAAACCCTACCGGTCTCTGCAGAAATCTGGCGACAGAACTCGTCTGAATATCTTCCTCCGTGGCATGTTGATGTGCCTTTGATGAAGAGATGGAGCCACATAGCTTTTGCTGAGAAGCGAGACAGGCTTGCTGTCTGATGACATACATGAGTTTAGCCACAACCCCAAACCATGAGCTGAAAAATTAGTGTGGAATTACCACTTTTTAACCACTTTTTGTTTTGGATATTGCATAGGAAAAAGCATCATTCCACTTATAAAAAGTGAAACTTTGTAGTCTCTTCAGACACATTTCTGAATTCAATTTTACATTGTTCCCTGCACATACACTCTCAGTCTTTGCACCCTTAAAGAATTTGTTCACCCAAAACTTACCTCCCAGTTACAAAACAATATGCTATATATTTTTTTCTTATTATTATTATTCTTGTGGAGCGCAAAATGATTTAGTTGCACTACTTTTGTAGTATTTGCTTGTTTTATTGTGGTTTTGTTTTTTGGAACTTGGCATATGTGGTCACTTTACAAATTCAGTATAAAAATTAAAAACGTCAGTTACACAAATACACAGCATGTGGTTTTGGACCAACATGAAGGTGAGTAAATAATGACTTTTGACTGTTACTTTAAGAAATTATGCTCAAACAAGAGCCTCAATCCCATTCTCCATTAATATATAAATAGTTGCTCATAAAGAACATGCTCCATGTTATGCTGATGCTGCAGCTTATTATCAGACCACATATGCCTTAGTGTGTTAGAGCTCTTAGACCTTCAGTCACTCCCTTGGGCAAAGTGAACTCAAGAGTAACAGCCAGGAAACACATTCTATTGCATAAGAGCAGATTTAATTGAAGAATGGCTGCACCATGCCTAAAGCTGCAAACGGACTCTCTTTTGCACTGGTACACCAGATTTAAAGCTCTGTGGTTTTAGTTGGAGATCCTACAGCTGATTCTGCCCATTGAATCCAGGGAAATGTTTTCAGTGGATCGCATGATGAGGTGCACATTGCCTCAAAAATAGCACCAAGTTGTTTCATGAGTAAATTACTTGTGCAACACTGCAACAGAGCAATCGGATGAGAGAAAGTGATGGAGTGCAAATCAATGACAGCTATGTGCCAAACTTTTTTAACTGGTAGGATTAAAAAAGGTATAAGACAAAATGCCATTTTCCCCTACTTTCTTGCTACAGGATTCATGCTACATCAACATTTTGAATATGAGCAGTCATGTGAGTCTTTGCAAACCAACTTTCAAACCAAACCTTCAAACATGCCTCAAGCTGTTCATATAGATAAGTAGACAAGGAAGATTGTTTGTCTTAAAAACACATAATTTGAATGTAAATGCCAAAACAACATTCAAAAACAAATAACTGGATGAAATGCTCTGCCGTTTAAACACACTTTCCATTCGATGTCGATTTGCCTGAGAGCCCCAAAAGATTTATATCCAATCCAGAGATGGGAAAACTGCACCTGCTACATTCGTTATCAGAAATATCAGTTCTGTGCAGCACTCTTAAAACAGATTAATTAATGAGTCTGCACTCTCTATGGACTCAAATCCGCTCTGATTCTTTGCAGAAGCGCAAATGAGCCCATGCTCTTGAGAAATAAAAATGCTTAATTCCTCACAGAGAACAAAAAATACATATGCAAAAAAACAAACAAACAAACAAAAAACTATCTAACATATCATCTAACCTACATTTGCACATACAGTGTTTAAAGAAGCAGATTTAGGATGAAGTTCAACACCTTCAGGCAGACACCATTTTTATCTAATTTTAATGTATACCAATAAGCAGGTACAAAGTTTTAACATTATTTCTCTAAGTAGTATTCATTTCTGTTACTTACTTTAAATGGCAAGAAAGTAATTCAATAGTGACAGTTCTTCAGTTTTACTAGTAATTAGATACTATAGTACTTCCAGTAGCGATTAGTGTATATTCAATTAGACGCTAGTAACGCTAGTAATGACACTAGCATGAATATGTGACTATTACTAGTATGAGACACTAGAATTTATCCCAACTGTCACTATTAACATTTCTAGGTATATTTTATTTAATTTGTGATATGTAATATTAGTCTAAATGGATACTTCACGGTTCAATACTAGAAACAATGGGAACACACTAGTGTCTACTAAAAGGTTATGGTGTCTATGTAACTAGTACTAGAAAAACTTGAAAAGATACTAGCGAATATTTGAGGGGGGGGGGAAATGCAATTTGTTACCATAAATGGGATAGTACTAAGTACTACTATGTAATGGATAAGCTGATAAAATAGATAAAATAGCTCGACACTACTGAAACGAGAACTAGTGTTTAAAGAACATTTACTGATAAAAATACTAGTCGCTATTACTCGAATTAAATAAAGTAAAAGTATTTCTTGTTAATACGGCTTGCCACAATACACATGCATGTATTTTATAGTATGTTGAAATATGTTACAATAAGAGAACTGGGCAAAAATGGGACAACAAAATAAACGGATCATCGTCATCTCTTTACCAGTGACCGCGCGAAACAAACACGCAACATCGTGCACAAGAATTTAAGAGGTGTGTCCGAATAGTTTGACAGGAGATAGCGGGACTTACCTTGATCAAGAAGCCGCAATGAGTGCTGGAAGGACGGGTCCAGAGAATCCTTCTCCGCCATCAGTTCTGGCAAGTACTTTTCGTTATCCATCTCGCCCAGAGCGTTTTGTCCGACAAAAAGCTTGTCAGTTGAAAGAGGAGAAATGTAAGATCCTGATGTTGTCCTAAAGCAACCCAGACAAGATGCGCACCAGTCGTAAGGAAAAGAACCAAGAGATTATATCAGCGGCCGGTGAGCATCTACAAGATAATGTGAAGTTTGCTTTTTTTTTTTTTTTTAGGAGCGATGGTGATAACTACTGTCCGTGCGCTTCCCATATGGTTCGCCTTTAGCCCATCTGCAGGAAATTCGCCGATGCCTCCGTCCAGTCAGACTGCCGTTCTCAACTGTAAACAACCGCTTTGAAGCTCCCCCTGTTGTATCCACGGGCAACGACTGCAAGTCCCAGATCCTCAGTTGATTGGATGTAGCTGGTGCCGCTTGGTGAGATATCGGATACCAAGATGTCAATCATTCCCTGAGGGCGGGGCGGGTGTGGAATTGTCCGAGGTGCTGCAGTTTCTCGCCAATGTGATGATTAGAGATGGGAACCTTTTTAGTGCTTGAAAGGGATTTTGATGTTTGAGATTCTAGTTCAGAATCAGTTTTAATATTTCTCGTCCTCAACGATTCCATTAACGATTCTTTTTGAGTTCTGTGGAAGAAATGTATGGGAAAGAATTTATGGCATTCAATCTCCACATCAGTCTGTTGCCAATGAGATAAATTCAGATTTCAAATGGTGTTTACAGAATTATTCATGATTTTCGGGGTCCTTTAGAGGTGACTATAGTAACACAATATTTTTTTTTTATAAAATTACCAAAATTAATATTTAATCCATTTGTACAGAATACCAACAAAGCCCTGTGTAAAATGATTACAAATAAATCAGTCAGCATAAGTCAACAAGTTCAACAGTTCTCAGTTTCATTTGGAGACTGAAATTACGAAAGTAATAACCTTCAAATGTTCAGTCAGCAACTGAATCAAAAGTGATTTTGACTGACCAATAGGAACTGGCTCGTCACAGAAATTTCCTTTGTGTTATTTATTTGGGATTTGGACAATATTGGCCAAGCTGGGTGTATTTTATTCACTAATGCGACTAATTGGATTGTTGCACTGGATGGTTTTAGTACATCATTTTAGTACGGTGTTCGGTCCGCATCAGCGGAGGAATGCACGTTCAAGAACCTTTAATGGAATCTAAAGCAGCGAGAACCATTCTATACTATTTTAAATGTAATCGAATGTAACAAAAAATTAACAAAAACAATGAATAGCTAATTTAACTAATAATAACTGAATAAGTAGTGATTTGCGATATCTTGGGAAGAGGCCTTACTAAAAGACCTGGGCTGATTTGGCAGATTTTAACGTGTATCTTGAGTCTCTCTTGTTTCTTACTTAACCGCTATACTTCCGTGAAACGATTTTAAATTGTGTAACAGTTCAGAAAAGAGGTGATCACAGCTGTTCCAAAAAGAAACTATCATTTCAAGTGTTACTGGAACTACCAGTGCAAAACAAGATTTGTGCAAACCTGCACAGACACAGAGAGTGCACAATTATTCATGAGCCAAAAGATACAGGTATACACAGACCACATAAAATATAACAAAACACATACATCTGTGTAACCCACAACATTACCCAAGTAAGGTCAAAGCGGTCTCGTGACTGCAGGCTTACCAACCGCAGTGTTACTCTGCTTCCATGTCAAAATGCAACAGCATTAGACACCAATCAAAACTGATGTGTTGCAATGAGGGATATTCCACATGCATGGCTGGTAGCTGCAGCAGAGACATGCCCAAATTAAGAATTTCTTATAAATGAACAGCTGAGATGTAGAGGGAAAAAAGTGAGCTGTTTTACTGTAATGCCTGACCTCCACAGATAGCCTGGAGAGGGTTAAACTTAACTCAAGAGCAAGACATGTATCTGTAAAATGATAGCTCAACTTTCTGATGAGGTCACGCATGGGTAATATGAAAAATTTAACACAGGAAAGAGATGCTGCCAGTATTTCACTGGGGAGCAATAGGCCCATTCATTGAGTTATGTTTGGTAGCACCATGTACATGTATGTGGTAGTACATTCATAGTTTGCTCCTTTTGTTGTCTCCTGGATCTAGTCGTTAAAAATGTATTATTTTCGTAAAAGCACTCTAAGATTACTTTCCCTAAAGAGACACAGCCAAAATTCACCGCTGTGCCCTTTTTCCTGTTTTGAGGGGAAGGGTGGGCGAAGAGGTTAAAGATCACTGTAGGAGCATCTCATACACAGTTAATCAAAAATCTGAACTAACTTATTTTGGATAATTTTTTTTCATATCAATGAATGGTTCAGTCCCTTCAGTGCATCACATCATGAATCTCATTCCATGAGCAGATCGACGCAGCAATTTATTCAGGAACATCTGGACATGTTCTTCATTTTTAAAGTAACGCAGTGATCTGCATTGCATTAGATTACATTAGGCGTACCCCATCTATCTAATCTATCTAATCTTAAACACAATACACCTCACTTTCATTTCTAAAAGATGCCATAGTTCACTGGACATATATGACGTTTGGTCCAGGTCTCCACCAGACTCCCTGTGCAGATAAAAGTGTCCGATCTTTTGGACCATGTGTAGTGTGTGATTAATCAGATCTCATCTCCCATTAGAGGCTCACACTCTCAGCAGGTTCTTTCACCTCACTGTTAATGACCGAACTCAAGAGTCACCACAAAGGAGCCCCATTGAGAGCCTTCAGGTCACAGTTTTGTTCGAGGCCATTTTCTGTTACCATCAGTGATGATTTATATCCGTTTGTCAACAGACCAAAAGAGAGGCTGAAGAGCCAAACGAAACAAAGTCATCCAGTGGCGAAGTGGGCTGTCTCATTATACCAGTCAGAGGTAGTTCTCAAGTTTTCAGTTGTCAGAGATGGAAAAATAAAAAGGTGGAGGCTTAGGTGGGCATATTGGACTGTAGGCTGCGGAAACAAGTTGCATAACTCAGAATGTCAGAGTTCTGATGAGCCAAGCCCACTTTATCTTCACCAACCCTGATCCACAGTTCTGAGACCAAAAAACAGTTCTATGTATATCAGCACTTTTATGTTCATTCGCATCAAACTTTGAGGTGATGCTCTGTATGTTTACTGTGTGGACGGGAAGCTTCAAGCAATCGATGAAATGTTTATTTATAGGTACCAGTGGGTTGAGTATATGGAGATGTTAGCTCTGGGAACAGCTAAAGTTAGAGACAGGAGACAGTTAGCTGGTATTGTATAGACTATGCAAACTAAGGGATGAAAGAAGGTTAGCACTATCTATTTGTACCTTAAAAACAGCCTTCAGTTGCAATCACATTAAGTTTTACGAAATTACTTCTGACCACGCAACATTACAAACCACAGAGCTTTAAAAAATGACCTCTTTAAACAGCCAGAAGGTCAACAATTTGTGATATTCACCTACTGGTCAAATGTCCTTTGGTTATGCAAATTTGAAGGACAGAGTTTACCAAACTTATACTTTGAAAAAAAACAAAAAAAAAACGTTGTCACTTGTGCTTGTGTTTCCGGTCTTTAGTGCTCACATGCATAAAAATATAGTCCGTCGGCACCTTTAAGAGACAAAAAAAAAGAACATTGTAAGAATTTGAAGACTGCGACCCAGCATACATGATCATGGCAATTTTGAATTATGGTACCTGTTTACACATGTCTGCCTCTGAAAGAAAAAAAAAAGGTTATTGCAAAGCTTAAGGGGCAATGTTTTAATCTCTGCGAGGGACCATTAAAAACAAGCTCAAAAGCACTAATCTCCTTCTCTGAAACATGACTGATTTATAGATATGGTTGCCATCTGGTGCTGTTCTTCTCCAACGTTTTGGCACAAGATAAATCTGCTCCATTAATGGGCTCTTGTCTTTGCATCCTGCTCCTAATTGCAATATTTCACACCATAAAGCAATAGATAAACTTTGCTGAGTGATTTTGTTGGTTACAATATGCTGGTTATTTCACGATGCACAGCCAAACGATTGCATCCCAGCAGTCGTTACTGTAACAGAGAGTGGTTTTAATCATAGTTGAGGGAGGATACCTGCTCGACAGCACTGCCGGGAGACCCTACATTTAATATTTGTCTCATAAATACCACCTTAATTACACAGCCGAGGGGAAATTACTGACACCCAAGGGTGCTGTGATTCTTTTTGTCCTAACAACAAGAAGCCAAACATCTGCAGGCATTTGTTTTCAGTATAAAGCCATTAGAGTATGACAGAAAGTCACTCAATTTTAAACACAACTGTTGTCATTTTAACTTTCTCACCTGGCTTAGTTTTGTAATCCTGTATTTTAGTAATGATGTTAAGTTTAAAGACCTACACGCTGTCTTTAACGAGTAAAAACAGTTAGCATGCATGCCGTCGCGACTAGTGAATTTGTCTCCTGACAGGAACAGAGCTTCTGTCTCACCTCAGGAATGAAGAGTGCTGACATATATTTAGCAGCTAATTTGAACGTTTTACCACAGTCACGGGGAGGATCTTGTAGTTCTGGGAAGAAGAACGCGCCTGCATTGGATGTGGCAACACTGGCTCCGTGTGGCCATAACAGGTACTTCAGCTCGTTTAAGGACGACTAGTTGAGTCAAGCTCATTTAAAGTTCAGTTTAAACCTAATTGACACCTCATTGGGTAACTATTTGATCTCCAACCTGCCTTCAAGACTTTAATCGATTTTCTATGCTTGTCAGTCAAGACGGAACCGAATTAGTGATGATTATAAATTGTGATTATGAATGTTGACTTTTGACAGTTGTTTAGGCTATGCATTCTGTGCACTGTTGATGAAGAATAACTTGAAAGATAATTTAATTTAGCTGTCAGACAACTGACTTTGTTTGCTGTGGTCCTGGTTATCATAGTTATTTATCAATTAATATGAAGAAAACAACAAGCTAATTCGAATGGATTTACACATTTTCTCAAAGAGAAATATAACAGATTGAGATATGGTTATTTGACTATATCATATGGCAAATACCAAAAAAAGTATATTATTAGCCTAATATAAAATAAACATGAATAATAATCGAAATGCTCCCTTAATAATGATTGCTACACCCTGTATACATGACGTAACAGTTATGTTAGATACCAGTGACCAAACTTACTCATGACAGAAACACAGTAGCTCTATGAGTAACTTAAAGAAGGACCTTTGCGACACACTCGCACACACACAACCCATCCGTTAAATGGCTGTTCAAACAGACTGATCTCGCAGGCCCTGATCCATCACAGGAATTGATCTCCCTTCCTCCCTTTTACTCTCTTTCGCTCTCTCTCATTCTCTAAAGGAAATCGTAATGAGGAGCTGTCAGCTCAATCCAGGTAAACAAATCAATGGCACCTAGACTGGAAGCACTCACAAGGTCAACTGTCTCTCACCCTCCCTCTGTGTTTATGACACACATTCTCTCTACCTTTCCATTTTCCCCTTTCATAGCCCCGCATGAGTTCCTGGTTGCACAGAGACCTAACCTGACCTCTCCTCTTCTCTGAATCTCAGACAGGAAGACCTGTCAGCAGTCTTTTAATTTATGTCTTCATTTGACATTCCATATGATAATTTTAGGTTTCAAATGCATGGGAAACAATAATTTTGCCTTGAAGGCTGGTACTCTTGAAACTCTACATCATTTCAGATGCTAAGAGTTAAGAGTGCACAAAGTTTTTAGATGCTAGGGCGTCATAAGAAAAATCCCATAATGCTATGCATAGGATAGTACCAATAACCTATACAGTGTTAAGGATGTAAAAAGCATAATGTCAACATCAAAATCTAAATTTACCCTATCTTTCTTATAAGTTAAATAATTATTCATTATCTGTTATCTATTATTCAACTTATGCAGTATAATTAAGTACAAAAAACTCTCCTCGCGGATTCAGACAGGCTGAAAAACAGTGGGTTCTTAATTAAATTACACAAACGGAGGTCTCCTCCTGGAGCAAAAACGTCAAAATCTCAACCTTTCATAAGTCAGTCTAACCAGAGATGACTCAAAATGCAATTAACCTATTTTTCTTATTGTGAGCATTGAATGGAGGCTAGAGGCGACACCTGCATGTCTTGGCCTGTCAGGATTGTAGAGCAATAGAAAAAAGTCTGTGAAATCCACCCGTCCATCAAACCCTGTAGGAGGGGGAACATTGGGGAAAGAAGAGTGTGAGGAGAGAAGTGGAGAATGAGAAAAAAAATTGGAAGGAGAGTGAGATTTAGAGAACGAATGGTAGCTGTCAAAAATCCCTGTAAGGCAGCAGAAGGTGATATGGCCCCTTCCCATAAATTCCTGTGATTATGGAAATCTGTGAGGAACATACAGTCATTGCCACAGTTAATGAATGAACGCTGCTGCTGTGATGGACAAGCATAAAAATGGCTCCCAGAAAGTGCTATGTCAAATCAATGTTCTTCTGTTGTTGTTGTGAGCTTCAAGATTACTTATAGACTTGATGCTTTTAAATTTTTTGTGGCTGAAATTTATCACTAGAAAAGTTACCTTAATTTCAAGGCCTTTCAGATGTGATTTTAGGTTGTCAGCGGTATGACAACCGGTTGAAAACTCCAGCCAAATATGACTGAACTAATATTAGTCATTACGGGCCACTTGAATGCAAGTAATTATCTTTTGTGTCGTCAGAAATGAGAATCTGTCTCAGCATTTTGACTTGAATCTACACTAATAGGTTGCGTCAGTTTCAGCAAAACGAAGTAGCAGAAAATGACTGAAATAATTCCACTTCACGGCCTTTTCGAGGGGCATGCAGCCGTTGATTGGACCAGAGTGGTTCAAAATTGGTTTAAAACTCTGCTTTTTTGAAATAGCAACAAAGTTTGAAGCAATTATAAATACTTGAACATAGTCAAAGTTGCTTTTGCTTTTAGTACACAAGCACATGAAATTCTCCTTGTACCTTAAGAAAGCATCAACTTAAGAAAACATCCATGTACCATTTTTCTGTACAGTACATTTTGCAATTTCTCAAGGAACATCGAATAACTGCATGAAGCGGCCAGGAGTGGGATGTATGCAAACTTAAAATAGTCGTGATGGTCTGCTTGAGAGGGTTATTAGCAGAGTTTAGAAATAAGGAGAATTCAGGTTGGACTGCTTCCTCCTCCAGATCTACGGATCTACAGGAACTGCTCACTGTGTGGGAAGCAGGTAGGAGGGAGGGCCTGCTCTTCTGCCTCAACTCCTTCCTCCCTCTCTCTCCTCTCTCTCTCTCTCTCTCTCTCTCTCCCTACTTCTTGTCTCTGAGGAGTCTTCTGGTGTGAGTACGGGGGCGTATTGATAGATTCAGAGAGTAAGAAGAAATATTGCATTTTTTATTCAGTCAGGCTAGTAAATGTTTTTGACTCTTTCTGAAGGCAGTAAGAAATTAAATAAAGTAAAAGTGTATATCATATTGTTAGACATGCTCTGGTCAAACTCATGTTGTACCTTGGCATAAACAGAAAATAAACAAGATCGATTTAATATTTTAAAAGGATTGGTAGTTATATCGTATGTGTCACATTTACATTTTTTTATTTCGTATTTATCTTTTGAAATTCATAGTGAAAAACCATACTGATTTTTGTAATTTCATTAAATAAAACCAATAAATCCACCAATTAAATCACCAATTAAAATGATATTCTCAAGAAAACATGTTTTGATTGTGTATGTTATATATTATATTGGATATAGTATATAAGTATTTTGATTAGGGAAACTAAATTAACAGTTTTACATGCTAGATGTTATTTTGGCACCCAAAGACATGACAAAATTGAGCATCCACTCAAATCAAAGTAGTGTAATGATTTAAAAAATAGAAAACTAAATAAAAAGATTTTCTCAAAAATTTTAAGATATAATAGGGACATGAAATTGTGTTGCATAGCAGAAATGACCTAGCAATGGATCACTTCTGGAGACTTTGAAATTGCTGTTATGCTTTTAATGCAAAATTTTTGCATTTGTACCTTTGGAATTGGCTACATTCTCAAACAAAAGGTTATTTATCTCTCAGATCCAAGTAAAAAAGGAAATTTAAAGACAATGAGTGTTTGAGGGAGAGAAACACGGCAACATTGACGACACTCATTCACCACACATTATCAAGCTATTCCCTCTCATTTCATCTTCTTTCTCTTGTTTTTCATTCAGTGCCACATCTACTTTGTCAAACTTCTTATTTTTGCCATAGTTATCATTTAAAAACCTGAAACACTGTGTACGTACCTTGTCCCGGGAGGTGTCACCTGATAACACAAATCTTGTGTTCTTCTAAAGCATCCTATCTGTAGAGACAGCACTTCAGCGCTTCAGAGAAGATAAAGCAGGTTTACGTTAAACTCGCATCCTGAAAGACCTGATAAACGGAACAAGCTTATCTGTATTCTGTGGAATGTTACACATTTTTCTTAATCTCTCACGTTCTCTCTCCTACAGCCCCCCAATCTACACTAAAAAGCGAGCGACACGATGTGACAAAACTAGATTGTTCCCGTTACAATCAACGGAAATGTCTACTCCAAAGTGTGCACCAGCATCCTTGATTATAATGAGAGCAACCTCCAAAATCGACCCCTTACCACATATATAGTAGGCTACACATTTTTGTAGGGGTGTCTGAAAGCCATGGTGGAGAATAAATAGTGCAGTCATTTAATCCTATAATGCACAGCAATAAAAAGTGCACAAATAGACCATTTAGTCAATGAATACAGATGATAACAAGGCTGAGAGGGACATACCGTATAACTGAAAAATGGTCCTATCATATGAATGTTTTTAAAATCACAACTTTCAAAACGTTTTGTCTAATAAGAGTTTTTGTCTAATTATTATTATTTATTTATTTATTTAATTATTTTATTTAATTTTTTTGGAAAGATGTTTTGTCAGTTGGACAATTGACTGCTGTTTAACAACAGTACACTCCATTGAACAAACTGCATTTCTGTCACTCACAGCCTCATTTTCCTGTTAAAAATTTAATTTTAAATTTTAAATTAAATATGGTGCTACCCTGACCAAGGTCTATAACAAAAGAATACCCATAATAATGCACTGCAAAGGTTGCGTTGAATTGTAGTATCTCCTCTGAAGTTAAAAAGTTTCTTTATTGGCGTCTGTGGTTCCATGGGGAACTTTTAACATTTATGGAATCTTTCCAATTCACAAAAGGTTCTTTACAATGGAAAAATGTTCTTTAGATTACTTGAATATTCTTTACACCAAGAAAAAAAAACAACTGTTATTTTAAGGACTGCTTAAACAAGGGTTCTCTGTGAAACCCAAAATGGTTCATCTATGGAATCACTGCAAAAAAAAGAAAAAAAGAAAAAACACTTTTGGAACCTTTATTTATAGTTCATAGATACCCCATAGAACTATGTGGTCAAACAGCAAACATATTCTGAACTCATACACTCTTTAGAATAAAGGTCATTTAGTTTATTGGCATTGACAGTTTCATGAAGAATCTTTAACATCCATGGAAACTTTTTATTCCACAAAAGGTTCTTTACAGTGGGAAAAGGTTCCTCACAAATGGTTCTTTTAAGAACTGACCACTGAAAGGTTCTTTGGGGAACCATAAAAAATGGTTTTTCAATGGCATCTCTGTGAAAACCACCCTTTGAACCTTTATTTTTAAGAGCATATTTCAATAATATTTGCAGCTCAAGTGATGTGGTTCCTATGGGCAAAGATGGCAAAATATAATTCACATACTTCCGATTGCTTTCACCGGCTATTACAGACCTCCTAGGATACTGCAGTTTTGCAGTGAGTAGAAACACCTACTGTACTAGCAACCTACAGAACAGAAAACTCCTGTAATTTGTCCATATTCAGTGTGAATGTACCTTGACATGTTACCCAGCAACAAACTTTTACACTGGCAAAAAAAAAGGAAAAAAAAAAGATGTTCTTACTTAGACCCGTTGTATCAAGAAAACATAAAATGTCTTTAAAGGTCTCTGGATCAGCACGGTTTCAATGTCTAACTCTTTCTTGTGCCATGTCTTTCTTCAACTGAAATGCCCTAAAGGCATTCTTACGGAAGAAAAATTATAGAAAACATAATTACAGAAACCTCATTAATTAGATCAGACAGGAAACTATGGATGGCTCTCCATTCACAAGAGAAGATTCCAACTCGTTACACTGTATGTAGAAAAAAACCCTCTTTAATTCTTTAATTCAGACCTCACATATGTTTCAATTTATTGGAGAGGAGAAAACTGGGCCATATTAAATTCAGCTAATTAGTGTGAACAGTAATAGGGGAAGGATATCTGGTGGCCCTTTATTTAACGAAGGTCTTGCTTCCTTAAAATACCTTTTTTTTTTTTCTCCCCAGCTCACTGTACGACAGATAATATCAACATTTATTATGACTTTTTAAAATTCTTAAGTCTGATGACTCCCAATCACTATGCACTGTATATTATATTATTAAAAACATTTCAAATAAAATTCAAAGCAAAACGGGTAGAATACAGATTGCATACATCTAGGGCTGTATGTGCTAACCAAGCATCTAGCGTTGAGATAAATGGGAATAGTAATGGATAACTGTCTCCAGATATGGAGATGGATGGATGGATGGACTTTCAATTTGATGGCTGAAGTTTTAAGTTCAGTTCAACTTTAGACATCTTTACATTCTAGGAGTCATGAGTTAGTAACAGACAGGGAGACAGTAATATGCTGTCCATCTCACTGCGTTGTGTGTGTGTGTGTGCTCTCAGGTCAGATGAATGAAACAGCCACTACAGACCAAATATATCGATCTGGCCTCTGACTTTTCTCTCTGTGCTCCTGAGTGAAACTCATCAGTAATCAGAAGCTGTGATTTCAACTACTGAACAGACCACAGAGAGTAAGACAGACAAAGAGAGGGAGAAAAAAGAGAGAGAGGGAGGTGTTACAACACTTTAAATTGAGGGCTTGAACTCTACATCGGTCTCAGCCTCTAATGAGAAAACAATTCAAATTCAAAATGAAACATTTTTAAAAGCAGTACTTTGATAGACATTAACTGTAACTAGAAAAGGAATTAAACTGCATTGGGCAGAAGACTTGATTTGGAGGAGAAGAATTGTTGAATAAAGTGATTATTTTTGTATTCTTTGCACAAAAAAAGTATTCTCGCAGCTTCGTAAAATTACAGTTGAACCACTGATGTCACATGGACTGTTTTACCAAAGTCCTTACTACGTTTCTGGGTCTGGGAACATTTCAGTTGTGTTGCTGTCTATGCAGGGTCAGAAAGCTCTCGTATTTCATCAAAAATATCTTAATTTGTGTTCCAAAGATGAACGAATGTCTTACAGGTTTGGAACAACATGAGGGTGAGTAATTAATGACAGAATATTTATTTTGGGGTGAACTAACCCTTTAAAGTGAGGGGAAAAAATCATCTGTAAAAAAAAAAAAATCTACTTACCAGTAGATTAGAATAGGCCAGCGAGTGTTTATTATTGTGTCAAGACCACACTACCATATAAAAACCAACACACACACACACGTACACAATTCCCCCAGTGCACTGAATGACATGGTCACAAAAGACTTACCCCATGGCAGGATCACACAGCTCAGGGCAGTACTGCACTAACAAGACAGTGAAACGGAGTTAAGTGCAATAATATAAATGTCAGAAGATAAAATTAGAGACACATTTATTAATCTCATTGGGTCAGTTTATAATTACACGGTGGCTGTTTGATCACAGTGGGTAATGGACAGTGTCACACATCGTAATTTCTTCGCTCTGGACAATTCTGACGTCCCTCGTTGACCTTTTGCTCATAGATTTGCTCTCCCAGTAATCTGTTGTATCTTGGAAAATGAATGGGAGAAAAAAAAATACTTCTGAGAGGTTTTTATGGCATTTTTGCCTGTTTTGTTGGTAGAATAGAAATATACAATAACAGGCCATCAGCAAGAGCCAGTTTCGTTTTGCAGGTGGTCTCAACCTTCCAATAAATAACATTCACATTTAGAAAACACATACAGCATTTACATACCAGATGTGAGTAGATCTTAATAACAGCTTAGTCACTGAAGCATCTCTCACGATTTATTAAAAGCAAGAGAATTTTGTCAAATTGCATTTGATTTCAACATTAAGGCCCAATCCCATTTCTACCCCTTAGCCCTTCCCCTTTCCCCTACCCCTCTGTTTTTTCGCGTTCACGTGAAGAGGTAGGGGTAAAGGGAAGGGCAAGATAGCCCTTCAAACAAAGATTTTTCAGGACCACACTACAAACGAAGGGGTATGAATTATCTCAGCGTAAACCGGCTACAGCGGCAACATGGCTGCCCGAGTGAACAAAAGACACATAAATGTAAGCATTATTGGCATTAATAAAGATTTTAATGAAAAGTAATCATTAGTTTTATGTTACATTCAATCATGAGGTCATATTTATGGTCATGCTATTCAAAGAAATGTTTGAAAAAAATCACTAAAGTTTGCTAAACGTCAGTCATATCGTTTGATATGAGATGAAATTTGCGTGTTTGCGCGTCTCTCTTTACAATGAGCAAGTTTAACTTACTTCAAAAAAACGATTTTATCCTCTCGTTGCTGGAAAATATAATGTAGTGATTCACTATTAAACTGTTATTAATAAAAGTCGTGTGGCAGCGTTGAAAAGTTCCTTTGCTTCTGGATGTGTGAGCTGCACGATCTCCGATATGTGTGTGTGTGAGTAAGCAGCGCATTAATATAGAACGGTAAGGCTCTAATGCACACCAGTATGTGTGTATTGTAGGAGCTAGATGACGTATGATCATGTGTAACGGTATAGTAGTGGTGTCCCAATTCTTAGGGGAATATTTTCACCCCTACCCCTTGGCACTCTGTTTCAAGGGACAAGGGGAAGGGGTAGGCAGAGGGGTAGGGGTAGGGGAAGGGGTATAAAATAGAATTAGGATTCGGCCTAAGTCTCACAGTAGAGTTGCAGACGTACTTCCTGACCTTTGAGATTTTTGGGGAGGTAGCGGCGGACTTACTGATGCATGTCGAACATTTTGGAGCATTAGAAGGAAAAAATGGAGAAGCCATTTACAAAGTGTGCTTCAATTTCTTCCAGATGCATGCTGGGTAAGTGCTGCCTGGGCTGACGAACGTGGTCACGGGGTGGAGAGAATGATGCATAGACGCCAAAAGCAGGTGGGTTTAGAAATGCACACACACTTTCACACGCAATTCTGTCTTATAGGTGGAGGTAACAATCACAATTGCACAATCATGACACAAAATACACTTCAGCATAAAATAATAATGTTCTGATGACGATGTATTCAGCAGTATTGAAGTATTCCTGATTGAACTTTTAAGAATAAATGGAGCAACACAAATAATCAACAGTCCACATACAACAGGGAAAATAATCAATAAACTACATGTGGCATTTGAGAATGAAGCTAAATAAAGAAATCCAGGAAGCAAGAGAGCTGGGATGGTAAATATTCCTACATATGAAGTAGGCTTTTCAAAAATATAGAAAATGTTTAACAGAAAACAAATGAAACTTATCAAAAGCAAATCAAACAAATGGCATTAAAGGTGTCTTAACATCATTAAAATAAGATACATTTATTTTAGAAGCAAAAACTGTGTACAAAATGTTGAGAATATGGCTGACACAGTGACACAGCTGATTCCAATAGAGTTTGACATTAGCATGGTGTTAAGCTAACAATAAGCCTGTCAGGCACAAAGCAAGGTACCTTTCTAGAATCATCATGTTGCCCCAATGAGCTTAAAAATGCCCAGCACACAAATTTTGAGTAAAATTGTTCTTTTTTAATTCCACAAACACTCCTGAAAATATGGCTTGAAAAGGGTTTTCGTATCGATTCAATTAGCGTGAAGAACATTTCAAAAATCTTAAGAACTTTTTCCAGTATACAGAACATTTAGTGCGATGAAAAAGTTCCATGGATGTTAAAGGTTCTTCATGAAACCATCAATACCAATAATATTTAAGAGCGGCGGATGTTTAAAAAATTAAGCTGATGAACAATGAACTAAAGGAGTCAAATAAAAGGTAAAGTTTGTGAAGTATATGACAAACAATTTTTTTTTATGTAAATAGCCTTTGATATTTTGTCCTTTAGCAGACAAGCCAATTAAGTTAAAGTGTTGGTAAATCAAAGAACTGGTACTATGGCATTTAACGCAAAAGCAATTAACCGACTTTTAGCGTTATGTGTGATTATTTCAGAATCAGAATCAGAATCAGAATGAGCTTTATTGGCCAGGTATGTTTACACATACGAGGAATTTGTTATAGTGACAAAGCTCCACAGTGCAACAGAATGACAGCAACGGGACAGGACACAGACAACAAAAGAACACTATACAAATATACAAATAGGCAATGTAAAAAAAAAAAAAAAAAAAAAAAAAAAAAAAAAACACTATGCAATACAGACAATCATGTGTGTACAGGTCTGACGTGCAAATTTGAAATGGAAAAAAATTAAATAAAAACTATTATATATGTATGTGCGGTGAATAAATAGTTGTAAATAGTGTTGTGTGTTCCACGTTAATGTCAGGTGTTCATGAGATGGATTGCCTGAGGGAAGAAACTGTTCCTGTGTCTGGTCGTTCTGGTGCTCAGAGCTCTGTAGCGTCGACCAGACGGCAGCAGTTCAAAGAGGGAGTGTGCTGGATGTGAGGGGTCCAGAGTGATTTTGCCAGCCCTTTTGCTCACTCTGGATAAGTACAGTTCTTGGAGAGTAGGGAGGGTTGTACCAACGATTCGCTCAGCAGTCCGGACTACCCTCCGTAGTCTTCTGAGGTCAGATTGGGTAGCTGAGCTGAACCAGACAGTTATTGATGTGCAGAGGACGGATTCAATGATGGCAGAGTAGAACTGTTTCAGCAGCTCCTGTGGTAGGTTGAACTTCCTCAGCTGGCGAAGGAAGTACAACCTCTGCTGTGCCTTTCTCACAATGGAGTCTATGTGATTGTCCCACTTCAGGTCCTGGGAGATGGTGGTGCCCAGGAACCTGAATGACTCCACTGCAGTCACCGTGCTGTTCATGATGGTGAGTGGGGGGAGAGCAGGGGGGTTTCTCCTGAAGTCCACAATCATCTCCACTGTTTTGAGCGTGTTAAGCTCCAGGTTGTTAAGACTGCACCAGACAGCCAGCTCCTTAACCTCCTGTCTGTAAGCAGACTCGTCACCGTCCTGAATGAGGCCGATCAGTGTGGTGTCGTCTGCAAACTTCAGGAGCTTGACAGAGGGGTCTTTAGAGGTGCAGTCGTTGGTGTAGAGGGAGAAGAGCAGTGGGGAGAGAACGCAGCCCTGAGGGGCTCCAGTGCTGGTGGTGCGGGTGCTGGATGTGTATTTTCCCAGCCTCACTAGCTGCTGCCTGTCTGTCAGGAAGCTGTTGATCCACTGACAGACGGAGGTAGGGACGGAGAGCTGTGTCAGTTTATTCTGAAGGGTGTCCGGGATGATGGTGTTAAAAGCAGAGCTGAAGTCTACAAACAGGATCCTCACATAAGTCCCTGGTCTGTCCAGATGCTGCAGGGTGAAGTGCAATCCCATGTTGACTGCATCATCCACAGACCTGTTTGCTCTGTAGGCAAACTGCAGGGGGTCCAGTAAGGGTCCAGTGGAGGCCTTCAGATAAGCCAAAACCAGTCTTTCAAATGATTTCATGACCACAGACGTTAGAGCCACAGGTCTGTAGTCATTAAGTCCAGTAATTTTGGGTTTCTTTGGGACAGGGATGATGGTGGAGCGTTTGAAGCATGAGGGGACTTCGCACAGCTCCAGTGATCTGTTGAAAATCTGTGTGAAAATGGGGGCTAGCTGGTCAGCACAGGATTTAAGGCAGGCTGGTGACACACCGTCTGGGCCTGGTGCTTTCCTTCTTTTGTTCTTTATGAAGACCTGCCGCACGTCATCTTCACTTATTTTCAGTGCAGGTGTGGGGAGAGGGGGGTTGCTGGAGGTGTTAATGGTTGTGTGAAGAGGTGTTCAGGGCGGGTGTGGGGTGTTTTTTCAAACCTGCAGCAAAAGACATTCAAATCGTCTGCTAATTGTTGATTCTCCACAGTGCTGGGGGATGGTGTCTTGTAATTTGTAAGGTCTTTCATACCTTTCCACACTGAAGCAGAATCACTGGAAGAGAACTGAATCCTTAGCTTGTCAGAATAATTCCTCTTAGCCACCCTGATCTCCTTTTCCAGTGTGTATTTGGCCTGTTTATACAAGACTTTATCCCCCATTCTGTAAGCATCTTCTTTGGCCTGACGGAGCTGTCTTGAGTTTTGCTGTGAACCATGGTTTGTCGTTGTTGTAGGTTAAACGAGTCCTGGTAGGAATACACATATCTTCACAGAAACTGATATATGATGTTACAGTCTCTGTGAGTTCGTCCAAGTCGGTGGCAGCAGCTTCAAAAATAGTCCAATCAGTGAGGTCAAAACAAGCTTTTAAATCTTGCTCCGCTTCAGCAGTCCATCTTTTAACAGTTTTTAATACAGGTTTTTCAGATTTGAGTTTCTGCCTGTAGGTTGGTATAAGATGAACTAAACAATGATCAGAGAGTCCTAAAGCTGCTCGTGGGACAGAGTGATATGCATCCTTTATCGCTGTGTAACAGTGATCCAATATATTACTGTCTCTGGTGGGACATGTGATGTGCTGTCTGTATTTTGGCAGTTCGCGTGAGAGATTTGCTTTATTAAAGTCACCGAGAATGATTAAAACAGAATCCGGGTGTTGTTGCTCAGTCTCTGTGATCTGATCAGCGAGTTTCTGTAAAGCTGAACTGGCGTTCGCGTGCGGTGGAATGTAAACACTCACGAGAATGAACGAACAGAACTCCCGCGGCGAATAGAACGGCTTGCAGTTAATGAAGAGCGTTTCTAGATCATAACAGCACATCTTCTTTAACACAGTTACATCTGTACACCACCTCTCATTGATGTAGAAGCACGTCCCGCCGCCGCGCGATTTCCCCGTTGATTCTGCCTCGCGATCTGCTCTGATCAGCTGGAAGTTGGGAAGATGTAACGCGCTGTCCGGTATGGTATCCTTCAGCCAGGTTTCCGTAAAACACAGAGCAGCAGAGTTTGAGAAATCCTTATTTGTCCGGGAGAGCAGGAGAAGTTCGTTCGTTTTGTTGGGTAGAGAGCGGAGATTCGCGAGATGGATGCTAGGCAACGGCGTTCTTAATCCGCGCTCACGAAGCTTCACAAGCGCGCCGGCTCGCTTCCCCCGTCTGCGCGACCTGTAGCGTCTAAACAACACCGCAGCTCCGCCAACTATAATGTCCAGCAAAGCGTCCGAGTAATCAAAATCCAGTAAAAGATTTTGTGGTGTGTTCTGCCGAATGTTCAGCAGTTCATCCCTGGTAAAGCTGATCGTGCTTGAGAAACAAAAAACAGGAAAAACAAACAAAAACAGTACAAACACTGGAGAGCAAAGCACAGTAGCTGCCATCTGCGGCGCCATCACGAGCATATTATCCATCAAAGTGCAGTGCAATTCCATCAAGAAAAGGTGATCACACAGTTTGGCTCCAGGCTAAAAATTATGGAAGCATATGTGTAGCAAAATTCAATTTGCAATGTAATATGCAAAATGTCAATGCAATATGTAAAATGGCAATGTATTTCTGTATTTAAATTTACATTGTCCCATACATATGTGCAACATTTAGTGCAAAATGAAAATGAAAATTCAATTATATAATTTAAGTTTGCCATTTTCTACACTAGTTTTAATATGCATATTAAAAACATATTTTAAAGCTTTATAAGTTGCAAAATGAAAATGAAAATGTATTACCCAAATTGATTAGATATGTTTAACATGTCCAAGCAAAAACTGTAGCAAAATGATAATTTAAATGCTGTTTTTCCTAAATGCATTTACACTTAGGGGTAGGACACTTGGGATTGCATTTTCATCGTGATACCGCGTGATAATTGTAGCAAAATTCAATGAGAGTTTCAAAATGCATTCTGAGCCAAAGGTGCAGCAAAAGGGTAGCAAAACGGTGATTTAAATGTCTTTTATTTTTCTTAAATGCATTGACACTTACATATATGACGTTTCAATTGCATTTTCATTAAATACCCCGCGATGAATATAGTTTAAGTCATTGTGGATTTGAAAATGCATTCCGAGCGGAGCACGCCCCCGAGCTGTCAATCATTACATCAAGGCGGGGCTCGGCAACGGGACGCACAATAGGTCAATATTCACCATTAACCAAACGCTTTTCACCTGCATGAAAATCCCTGCCCGTTTACGCTCGGATTGATGCACATAAGCAAACAGACAGTGCTATTCTACACTTATTTACTACCTTACCTTATATTTTATTACTCTTTTATTTTTAATCCGTAAAATAGCGCGTGTTCCGTGGCACCCAGGGACGTGCAGAGAGTGTTGCTATGGGCAGGGCCGTCCTTTGGGCGGTGCAACTGGTGCGGTCGCACCGGGCCCCGCGCCCCGCGACGAACGGAATCCAACACCCGCCCCCCCCCCGTAACGCGATCGCAAAAGGACCGAAGGGGGGCCCCTCTCCATACCTCGCACCGGGCCCCGCGTCAGCCAGGGACGGCCCTGGCTATGGGTTGCGAACGCTTTGCTTGACTGACTGATATTCCAGTCTGTTCAGAAACCATAGGCTCTCAAGCCATAGCCTAATAGCCTATAGTTCTTTCAGTGAGTGGGTTGACGGAAGGAAAAAAATAAACCAAACAATATTTTAAACTTTTTTTCATCAATAATCAAAGCTAGTGTGTCGATTTAATTAAAAATCCATATATTATATATTTTAGAATATTATAATATTCTAAAATAATTATAAATAATTATAATTCATCGTTTGTCATGTATAATACACCAACCAATCATGATCTGGCTCAAGTTCAAATTTCATTGGACAATAATGTGAAGTGGAGCAGTTATTCTCCGTTGTTATTCATAAATCGGTAGAAAATGTCATGGGACAGACGAGCTTATTTGTGGAGCGATTTGGATCTGCGGTTTGTCTCATTTTATAAATCAAATTACATCGCTGAGAAAATAGATGCTGAATGACTACAAAAGCACTGCACAAAAAAAAGGTAATCAGTAGGCTATTGAATTCACTTATATTTATGTATGATATCCTACACCGATTCATGAAACTCTCATAGTAAATGAAGCCCAGCGCCACCTACAGGCCTGTTATGTGAAGTGTAGGCTGCCGAAATGGTGACATGAAAGGACTTTATTATATTACCATTTTTGATAATGCAGCATTATGAAAGTGTCTTATGCTCATCAAGCCTGCATTTATTTGAACAAAAATACTGAAAAACTGTAATAATGTGAAATATTACAATTTAAAAGAACGTTTTTCTATTTTAATATACTTTAAAATATAATTTATTCCTGTGATCAAAGCTGAATTTTCAGCATCATTACTCCAGCCTTCAGTGTCACATGATCTTCAGAAATCATTCTAATATGCTGATTTATTATCAGTGTTGGAAACAGTTGTGCTGCTTAATGTTATTTTTTTATTTTAATTTTATTTATTTATTTTGGAACCGTGATAATTTTTTGGGGTTCATTGATAAATAAAAAGTTTAAAAGAACAGCATTTATTCAAAATAGAGATGTTTTCTAACGATGTTGATCTTTACTATCACTGTTTCTATTAATTTAAAAAATCCTTGCTGAATAAAAACTAATTTATTTAAAAAAAATATCTACAGTATATACTGACCGCAAGCTTTTGAACGGTAGTGTATATTGTTACGAAAGTTATATTTTGAAAAAATGCTGTTCTTATTTAACATTTTATTCAAAGAATCCTGAAATAAGCATTGCATAAAATGTATTTTACAGTATATTAAATTTTTGATCAAATAAATGCAGGCTTGATGACCATAAGTGACTTAATGAATATTAATGTATCCAAACTTTTGACCTATAATGTTTTTTTGTTTGTTTTTTTTCTCACATTGCAACTTTTTTTTCACATTTGAGCCCCTGCCCTGAGGAACTCTCTGCACGTCCCTGGGTGCCACGGAACACGCGCTATTTTACGGATTAAAAATAAAAGAGGAATAAAATATAAGGTAAAGTAGTAAATAAGTGTAGAATAGCACAACTATAGGCTATTAGGCTATGGCTTGAGAGCCTATGGTTTCTGAACAGACTGGAATATCAGTCAGTCAAGCAAAGCGTTCGCAACCCATAGCAACACTCTCTGCACGTCCCTGGGTGCCATGGAACACGCGCTATTTTACGGATTAAAAATAAAAGAGTAATAAAATATAAGGCAAGGTAGTAAATAAGTGTAGAATAGCACTGTCTGTTTGCTTATGTGCATCAATCCGAGCGTAAACGGGCAGGGATTTTCATGCAGGTGAAAAGTGTTTGGTTAATGGTGAATATTGACCTATTGTGCGTCCCGTTGCCGAGCCCCGCCTTGATGTAATGATTGACAGCTCGGGGGCGTGCTCCGCTCGGAATGCATTTTCAAATCCACAATGACTTAAACTATATTCATCGCGGGGTATTTAATGAAAATGCAATTGAAACGTCATATATGTAAGTGTCAATGCATTTAAGAAAAATAAAAGACATTTAAATCACCGTTTTGCTACCCTTTTGCTGCACCTTTGGCTCAGAATGCATTTTGAAACTCTCATTGAATTTTGCTACAATTATCCCGCGGTCTCACGATGAAAATGCAATCCCAAGTGTCCTACCCCTAAGTGTAAATGCATTTAGGAAAAACAGCATTTAAATGATCATTTTGCTACAGTTTTTGCTTGGACATGTTAAACATATCTAATCAATTTGGGTAATACATTTTCATTTTCATTTTGCAACTTATAAAGCTTTAAAATATGTTTTTAATATGCATATTAAAACTAGTGTAGAAAATGGCAAACTTAAATTAAATAATTGAATTTTCATTTTCATTTTGCACTAAATGTTGCACATATGTATGGGACAATGTAAATTTAAATACAGAAATACATTGCCATTTTACATATTGCATTGACATTTTGCATATTACATTGCAAATTGAATTTTGCTACACATACGCTTCCATAAAAAATATCTCATTAAACTTGTGGATCTGAAATGGAATCTGTCAAATCAATGTCATGTTATGACAGCAATAGAAAAATCATTACTGGTGATGGTCTGAGTGTGATAAAAACTGCACGCTCGACCACACACACTTTATCTGAAAGACATGCAAATACAAATGCCTGTTTATTCTTGGGCTGAATTTATGTGTTGAAGAGGTGTGTTTCTTCTTAGTACGAGGAGTTTGTGTCCAAATAAATTAGTAGGAGAGAATTTCTCACAGATAACAGTATATCATTCCTGTAACGGCAAATAACCGTTACAGGACCGTTACTCAAACGCTGCAAAAATAATCAAGGACTCAAATCACCCCAGTAACCGTCTTTTCATCTCACTGCCATCTGGCAAGCGCTTCAGGAGCATGATGGCAAAAACTGAGAGACTGAGGAGGAGCTTCTATCCTCAGGCCATCAGGCTCCTAAACTCAGTCTCATAACATCTACAGGACTCAATTTAATTAACTGTAAAAAAAACACCCATCATTCTCCATCATCCGCATTGCTGCTATGTGTACATACCCGGTATAACCTGTTTGCACATTCCTCTTGCACATCCCTGGTTAAATTAATATTTATTAAATCCACAGTAGACTGTATTGCACATTTTAGTTCATTGCACATTTTACTCCTTATTTTATTTTATTTTCTTTTACTTATTTGTTTTTATCTTATTCCTACCTGTATTTATATATACTCTCCTGTGTTATGTATCATCTTTTATTTTATTTTTTTTTATTTTTTTTGCACTGTCCATCCTGACCAACATTTCACTACTGATTATACCCTGTATGATTGTGTATGTGACAAATAAACAAGAACCTTGAACCTTGAACCTTAACCAGAGGATGTGATTAAAATCAGACCACAGGGGCTCCAACAACCTGTCCATATACAAGGTTAAAGGGATCTCTACAACTGTTCCTGTCATGCACACACTCACTGCGAGAGCAGGCTGCTGAGAAGGAGTGCAGTAGATATTGATTGGTGATATGGATCATCTCTCTGCACTCCTGCGTGACTCCTGTTCTCTTTCTAGCACTCAATCTATCATAACTCAGCACGGCTCCATCAGAACGTTGCTTTCTGTCTGCCAATGACACCCAGAACTCTCGACCTCAGCCCTGAACGTGCAGAGGTTACCATCCAAGATGTAGATGATTTGGAGAAATTTTGCATCGCATCACTTGCTCACCAATGGATCCTCTGCAGTGAATGGGTGCATCAGAATGAGAGTCCAAACAGCTAATAAAAACATCACAATAATACACAAGTAATCCAAACCACTCCAGTCCATTAGTTAACGTATTTTGAAGCAAAAAGCACCTCAATCCATCAAGACGTTTTTAACTTCAAACTGTCAAATAGAGACTTGACTCACAATTGATTCCAATAGAATTTAGTGTTCCTATTAAGCATAAAAATACACAGCCCACACAAATATTGAGTAAAATAGCTTTTAATCGCATTGAATTATTTTAGTTCAAGTTACTTCATTTTAACTTTTTTATTTTGTTTTCAGTAATGAATTATATTCATAATCAATGCTTACTTTGTCTTATGTGATTATATTTTCCCACTCTGTTTGGCACACTACATTCTGGGAATGCCAGAAGTTTTAAAGGGGTGGTTGATTGCGATTTCACGTTTTTAACATTAGTTAGTGTGTAATGTTGCTGTTTGAGCATAAACAATATCTGCAGAGTTGCAGCGCTGAAAGTTCAATGAAAACGGAGATATCGTCTTTTAAAATTCTGGCAGTTTAATGCCTACAAAAACGACAGGTAAGGGACTACAACGAGTTACTTCCCGGGTTTGATACACCCAGATAAACCCCGCCCCCGGGAACACGCAGCAAAGGGGGCGAGGCCATGCTGCGCTGCTTTAGAGAAAACTAGGGATGCACCTAAAAATCTATTCGTATGAATCCCGATTCTGTCTTCTAACGATTCTAATGGATTCTCAAGTTTCAAAATCATTAAAGCAGCAGTTCTTAATACTGTTACTGGTGTCGCCCTGCTCTGCATCTCTCTCTCTCTCATTCAGATCGTCAAATAAGCTCCAACAAACTGTTCCAATTATACACTTATTTTCACACAGCAATGAGAAGCATTATAAATGGACACGCGTGCGGTTGCTGTGCTGTATTAAAGCTTTAATCAGGATAAAAACCGTATATTAACAGCTAACAGAAGCAGTAGCACTTACAAATAACAGCGTATTTAAAAGTATGAGACAACAACAACCAAACATACCATTAAGAGCCGTGCTTGCACAGGTTCTGCACGATCCTCTTCACTAATATCCTCTGGGTCTCAATCGGGCTCAAATTGATAAGCATTATAGACAACGCCACTGTTTACAATTCAACCAGAGCTCATGCTGCTGAGGAGAGGGGCGGGACGTTTAGATGTGCTGTAGAGGCGGTTTAGCCAATCACAACACACTGAGCCAGCTAACCAATCTCAGCCCATCGAGGGAGGGGCTTCATAAACCAGGAAATAAATCAAGGCGTTTGTCAGAGAAGGGACAGAGAGGTGTGGAATAAAGGTAAATTATGTGAAAAATAATGTGTTTTTAAAAAAAACAAGCATGAACACATGCTAGACTGCACCCCATAAACACAATCAAGCCTAGAAAAAAAACAGTCAACCACCCCTTTTATTTATAAATAATATCGAATTAGAAATGCAACATTTCATATACTTTCATTAAGTTTTAATTTCTAAGCAAAATTAAAGCAAATTATAATTTAAGGTCTATGCTTAAATGAGATTTGTTTTTAACTCAAATATCCAAAGGAGTAAGAAAAATTTAACTTAATGTGTTTATGCATTTCAAGAAAAACAGAAGCTGGTTAAACATATCTGGAGCATATGTGCAAATCACTAAGTCAAACAAATTCTTATATTCTACTGCATGCTTTTCTGTGTTGAATTATTACATGACGTATTAGCTGTCTTTGCCCAGATGTCATCTTTGAATATTTACTAAATGTAAAATAGTCATAAATTTGTTTCAAAACATCAACTTCATAATTGCAATGATATGCAGAAAACTGAGATTGTGTCTATGTGTGATACTTAAAACTTTTCAATATTGTACACACCATGCATTTCTGTAAAATAAATAAATAAATATATAAAAATTAAAAACAAGCAAGAAAAAATAATTAAATTAATTATTCGTTGTCTTCACCCAGACATAATTTTTGAATATTTCCTGCATTTAAATATTCATAAACTTGCCTAGCCCGGCCCGTGTCCGAGAGCTTAACAGAATTACCAGCCTGAGTCCGACCCGAGCCCGTCTTTTTTTCCCCTTCTCACAAATCAGATTATACTGTTTCAGCTATTAAAATAGGTCAGTTTTGTATGTAATGGCAAAGTGATTATATTTAGTTTAGTTTTTTTTTATTAAGTTAATTTAGAAAAACGATTGGAGCATTTTTTTTGTCCGTTAAATAAGTTTTTTTTCTTTCTTAAAGTAACGACCAAGCGGCCAGCGGCAGACCGGCAGGCTGATCATAGCCATGTTTGATCAATTTAGCCTTCTCAAATCATCACGACTTGCCTAAAATAAAATCTATAGATATACTAAAACAGTTCAAGCATATAACAATGTTTAAACGTTAAACCTAGATAAATGTGCGCTGCATTCAATAGTTTGTGCAGAGAGTGGAAGTTAAAGCGCAGGACATGGAAGCACCAGTGCAATCTGTTGAGAAGTTTTTGTGTCCCTAAGCTGCACCCTCAAAGCAGTGCCACACCCCTCTTAGCCTATTCAGTTCCCTGTTAGCCCCAAGCTCCACCCAGCCAATCTCAAGCCAATTAGAACTATCTCACAGACTATATTAGCTGCACCTGTGTCCACAGCTTGCCCTTTCGTTGCATGTGTTTATACAGTGCAGAGGACTGAGTTTTACTCCTTTCTGTGTTTTTCCTGCGTATGCGTAATTGACCATGTAAGTGCCTTTGTTTGATGCTTAAATATTTTGTATGACTTAAGTTTGGCCTAAATGTTTATTTTCATGCTTGCTCTAGTTCCTGTTTAGGCACGTGCTTTAGTTATTTAATGTGCAGTTGATGTAACATTGTGGTTGCCTTGTACCTTATTTAGCACTGTTTATTGGTAAACTAAAACTCTGTATATCCAGGGCCGGATTTACCTCTTATCGTGACATAGGCAAAACTATTTTTTGGGCCCCCCTTCCTTATTAATAGGCCTATATAATATTACCACCCCAGCAAACAAAATTATTTCGTAATCAGTGGAAACTGTTACAGTGTTTTCAGTCAATAAAAATTGAATGACCATTCCATTAATAGGCAGCGTCGTGGCCACATTACCACTTCGGGAGTGCATTATTTCTCTAATAATTTTAACAACCTGGAGTCAAACCCACACCTCAAGACATTGTTCAGATGAATTATTTTAAGACATTTGTCATGTTTCTGTCCTGAAATCTCGTGCGTGTTGAACTAATTTCTTGTGCACCTCATAAACCTTACATTGTTATTAGCTCTAAAATGACGTTTTGAAATTTGCAGAGGCTTGGGCCATTGATATGCAGGCTAAAGCCCCGTTCACACCAAGCACGATAAAGATAACTATAACGATAACTATATTTGCGTCCACACCAGCGAACGATATCGTCTGTTTATTCTAAGCGCACGTGCGTCTGCCGCTTTAAATTCTCCAGCACATTATAACAGGATGGATTCTGATTGGCTGGCAGTGTTTTTATTGTTTATCAGCTGGAAAAAAATCGTTCTGGAAGTGATTCCAACGATATCGTTTCTCTGTGCCTTTATCGTTATAGTTGTGGTGTGGACGCTGCTATTCTTTAATACTGAGAACGATTTTTAGAACTATATCTTTATCGTGCTTGGTGTGAACGGGGCTTAATGCAGTTATCAATGCAGTCTAAAGTAGTTATGAGAGAGAGAGAGATTAAGCGCGTGTGAATACCTGCGTCTGTGCGTCTCTCAGCAGTGTATCTACTAATAGCAAATCTTTAAGTTGAACTGCTTCAAGAACCTTGCTACTGCGAAATGTCATGTAGCTTTTCAGCTGCAGAACTATTTTACTGATAAACAGGGGCGCCTTAAGATAACCAGAAGCCCCTGGGCTACAGCATTGTGGTATGCTTGGACATAAGCATATTTTTGGCATATCCCCCCCCCAGAAAAGCTTTTTTTTTTTTTAAGCTTCCTGACAATTATTTGTCAAATTTCGATTTGTTTTTTCTTGTTAATGTCAGTTAACATTCACAACACTGTTCTGCGTAAAATGTGAATATAAGTGAATATGCAAATTCACTCTTTGCCACAAGGTGGCGCTTAGGAACAGCAGAATATAGCCGTTACATAACACTACGTTATTACAGGCTTTATACGGAGGTAATATGAAAAGAAAATGCCATCAGAACTTTCCTGGCTGAAATGTGAGTTTACAGGTATGATTTAAACACCATAAATCACACAAAATATTCATTATTCATCATCAGTAGAACGAAACATGTTGGCATAAATGTGGATTGTTTGGTGATTGCTAACTGCATTTTTATTTGGAAACATGCCGTGCTCACGTTTAATTAATTAAATCACAGCCGTATAAAGTTTAATGATCGCATTTAAGCAATAGGACGATTCCTATTTTTCCATCCCTGGATTTAAAATTGAGACTTTGAAGCAGCACCTTCATCTAAAACCTTCATCTGACACCGATTACATCCATGCAAATTACTGAACTCGCACTGTATGATGTTACAGAAAGCTGTCCGGTCCAGTTCCTTTCACACAGCAGTGTTGTTTCTCTTGTTAATCTGCACGTTAACAAAGACACTCTTGTGCTGGGCTACTTTACTAGCGAATGCATTGTGCATTCCGCTTACAGTATATCGGTTTAACACGTGGAACATACCAACTACACAAACTGTGTGGGGGGGAACCTAAACTGAACCATTCACTATATATGCTACCACAACCAGAGTGTCGCTGAAAATGAGTGTGTGGGTTTGTTTATAGAATGCTGTTGTCACTGCTGCAAACTCCCATATAAATAATTATTCGAAAAATATAATGTCCCTGCAACCAGTGGGCCCCCTTTCCAGTGTAGGCCCCTGGGCTTCAGCCCCCTGAAGCCCGTGCATTAATGCGCCCCTGCTGATAAATCAAGTTTCTGTCTGCGTCTCCGCATGTGTGCGCGAGTACGTGTCTGTACTGTGTGTGCGTCTGTGAGAGAGAACGGGAGAAAGAAAGCGTGATTTCCGTACATAAAAAAAGGTGGAAAACATGGAAATAGTTTGTCATTTTTTACCCTATTGTTTATATTTATTTGCTCAATGTCTTCTGGTGTTTTGGCTCTTTTACTCTTGTAGATAGCCCACAGTATAACAAAAAAATATTATATCTTCATTGTGTTTGGGCCCCCCTGGACGAGCGAGCATAGGCACGTGCCTAGAATGCCTGTGCGTAAATCCGGCCCTGTGTATATCTATTCCCTTTATAGAAACTAGAGCTGCCGCGATTCGTCGATTTTAGTTGACTAGTCGATTTTGAAAAATTGTCGACTTCATTTTGCTTGCGTCGACTAACCGCAAAATACCGGAAGTGCCGCATTTCACAGACGAGAATCCATAAAACACATTAGACCATTTTCCAAGGCTGCATGACATTAAACCCATTTAAAAATCATAATTAAGCATAATTGTGAATTCACAAAAGCTATGATTTAATTAAATAATTATATGCCATGCAGTTCTAACACCGTATATGCGCTTTAATTATTTACATGCCTGTAGGTTAAGTACGTGCGTCATGTACGTGCGTCATGTAAGGGGTATGTTACCCCTTTTCCACCAAGGCAGTTCCAGTGCTGGTTCGGAGCCAGAGCCTAGTTTCAAACCGGTTCTTTGTCTTTCGACACCCAAAGCACCAGCTCCGAACCAGGAAAAGCGGTTCGTAAGTAGCACCAAAACATTGCTGGGCTAGAAGGAAGAACCGCTTGCGTCAGGGGCTGTGGGCGGGGTTACCGTGAACAACAAGACGAAAGAAACTGTGGACCGCCATATTTGAAATAGCAGCTAAACACGTACACGTTGGATTCGCCGTGTTTGGATGCCGATGTAGTTTCGCAAAGCCATGAATGTCAATAACACATCGTCCGCCATTGTTGATAGTTTGTTTAGGCTTGTTCGGGACGGATCGGCGCTACGCGGACCGTTCGGTGCGAGGCATCGGGGTGCTGCGGGAGCGACTGGAAAGCTGACGGCTCTTTATGCATTTGGATCGCTCTCGCGGTGCTTTAGTGTGTTGTGTGCCGATCGATCTGCGTGGCGCGATGCACCTCGAACAAGTCTGTTGTGTTTGGCGCTGCCGCGCTAGTGAAACGAAACATGAACCTATTCAGTGACGTAAGTCCTGGCTCTGTATTGGCTCTCTAGCCTGTGGAAAAGCAACCAGTTCTTAAAGGGCTCGCCAGTCGAACCAACTAAGAACTGGCAGTAGCACTGGCTCTGAACTAGCACCTGGTTCCTGCTGGTGGAAAGGGGGTAACATTGGCTCCGTTCACAGTAGTTCCACAGAAACTTATCATTTACATGTGGAGCGTCTCAAACTCCATCTCTGCATGTTGTTGTGAGTTTGGGTTTAATATAACATTAATCTGGGAACACAACGTGCGCCATTTCATCAGATTTGTAAGGTAAATCATTTATAAATCTAAGCAAACACAGGAGAATACATCGCGATTTCAAAATAAAAGCTCAAACCCTCACTCTGAGTTTACACGTTTTGATATACACATTCATTTAATTACAGTGGCTATAGCATTTTTGTCCTAAAGAAATGGCCAAATATTAAAGATTAAGTGGACATTTGAATTAAATGGTGCTTGGTCAATATTAATCAAGGATTAGATCGTGCAGTAATGTTTAAAAATAATCATCAGGCGCCCCCTGCAGGCCTTTGTTGTAATGCGTAATGTACATTAGCTCTATTGTTTATAATACATTATGTATTTTAAGTTTTTTTCAATAAAACCATATGATTTCTTGCTTTTGATACTTTATTTATTATATATTTATTTAATAACTAATTATTATTGCATCATTGCTATTATATATGTATTTTAAGTCATTTTAAAAGCTATTGTTCACTTACATCTATTTTTATTACCACAAAAACATTATTATAATTATAGGGCCCTATGAAATCCGTTTTATTTCCAAATTCAGTTTTTTTCCATTTTCATTTTTCTATACTCTGTTTTAATGGTTAAATTAAATTTTATTAATCAAAAAGCCTGTCTAATTAATTGAGTTTTACAGTTTTATCTGTACCAAATTCTTATTTTCTGGATTCCATTTTAATGGTTCAATTTAATATATATTTTTTTTAATTTATTTTTTCTTTTTCAGAAATACTGCACATTTACATTTTTCTCCTAAATAAATTCTGGTAAATAATATTTCTGGTAAATACTCCTTTATTTAAAATACTGATTCTAATTTTATTATTAGACTAGAACACGTGGATATGTTGTCTTTCTTGCACTATAATACTGAACTTTGATTTCTTTACTTTTTTCTTTTACTTTTTTTTTTCTTTACTTTTGTTGCACTTTACTTTTGCTTTAAAAAGGATTTCATAGAAATTTGGATTTAATTTGGTTTAATAAAATATTCTTAAGTAAAATTGTTGATTTGTGGGAAATTAATCGTTTAGATTAATCGATAAATTAGTTGATAGATTAATCGAAATAAAAATAGTCGTTAGTGGCAGCCCTAATAGAAACCACACGCACATCTAGATGCACAAACCTCCTTGGATGTACAATAAACCTTCCTATACCTGGTTTGACTAGACTGGACCTGTTCTTACCGACAGCCCCATGGGCTTCAAGCTAGCTACCTAAGCACCTGCTACCTCCTTTTCATGGTCCTTCGAGCCGGAACTCATTGATGATCAGTGGATATGTCTAGTCACTCCCTGCCCTCATTGTCTCAGCATGAGCACCCACGCCGCCAAGCTCAGCTCCCTGCACGTTATGATGATTTCATCCTGCAATATCGTCAACAGCCACTACCTACAGCAGAAGCGGCAAACAACCTCTTCATTCTGTAGATATACCTGGAACTGGTCCTCATTATCAACCTTGGAGAAAGGAGGATTCTGAGGATGATTCAGAGGAGTCAGAACTGCCTATGGAGGGAGGCACTCAGGAGGACATTCCATGTTCTCCACATTCTCACTCACCTGTCCCATCCGAGAGCGCGCTAACCCCTGATTTTGAACACACATATGCTTCTCCAATAGCTCCTGTTCCTGAGGCTCAGACTGCACTCATACAACAACTGATAGAGGAAGTAAGAAATCAGGGTAGATTAATCCAGCAGTGTATGCTTAAGAGCAGTCCCTCTCCTATTCAACTTCAGCAGCAGCTTCCTTCTCCTCCTGTAAGCCGCACCCTTCCTACCCAGCCTGTGCCACAGCCCTTGCAGCTCACGCATCCCCCCCCCCCCAGTCATGGTCAGTTGCTGGTCACATCTCAAGTACCAGCTTTGTATAACCCCATGTACCCAGTTTATACTCTGCCAAGTCAATCCTTGCCTGGTGTTATGTCTTACTCTGCTCAGCCAGCAAGCAATGTGCAGACTCCCTACCTGACATCTGCTCCCCCTTTAAGTCAGCTAGTTCCTTCTACTGACCCCCTGCAGTCAAGTTATAGGAGGGTAGAAGGTCCTTCTTTCCCTGATCTCACTAGGGAGGATGAAAGCCAATACTTGATGTTAAAGATGGCCCTATCCAATTTGTTAGATCCTGGAGAGTCAGAGCAGTATAAATACCACATCTTATTGGATCATTTGAAGGTAGACCAGGCGAGAAGACTTGCATTGGCTTATGTTTATGCTCCAGATCCGTGTACTCAAGCTATACAGGCCCTAGATGAGCGTTATGGTCAACCTAGACAACTTGCTTTGAAGGAGCTCCGAGCTATAATGGAGATGCCCGCTATCCGCATAGGCGATGGTAGAGGCCTGGACCAATTTTCCCTTAGAGTTCAGGCATCAGTGGGCCTCCTTCAGTCTATGGGCTCTGAAGGTCTCGCTGAACTTACCTGTAGTTCGCATGTTGAGTGGCTTCTAGAGAAGCTTCCCCATGAGCAGTTCTGCCAGTTTAAGAGATGTATGAGTTTGAGTAGATCAGGTACCCTTTCCTATAACCTTCTAGATTTTTCCAACTGGCTATAACAAGAAGCCTGTTGTCAGCCCAGAGGGGAAAGGACACCACAGCCCATCCGCCTGAGGCCTCCTCCCCCTCACCTATTAAAAAGCACAACCATACTCCATGGTGCCAAAACTGCCTCTCATGTGACCTCCTCTAAAGCCCGAGTTGCCCCACTTAAAGTTAGTCAGCCCCCCATTCCCCAATACCTCATCTGAAGGCTGTCCTGTGTGCGACTATTACAACTCTACTGAACATCATGTCAGTAAATGTGGTGATTTCCTCCAGCTCACCAAACACCAGAGAACTAACTGGATCACAGAACAGAGACGTTGTTGGCGATGTGCACAAGATCACTTTGCAACTCAATGTGACCTGAAGGGACGCTGCAGCCAATGCAACGGGAAACACCTACACATCCTATGCACCATTAACCAGAGGCAAGTGCAGAATCTATATCTCGACCATCCTAGTGATTGCAATAAAGTACTACTGAAGGTAGTTGAAGTGACCCTGCAAAATGGAAACAAGTCCTTAGACACTTATGCCTTACTGGATGATGGGTCTGAAAGAACAATCCTCCTGCACTCTGCTACCCAAACACTTCAGTTAAGAGGAAAATTTGAGAGCTTAAAGCTGAGAACTGTGAGACAGGATGTTCAGACTCTTAATGGAGCTATGGTGTCCTTCACCCTCATTCCTAAAGCGCATCCAACTAAGTCTTATATCATCAGTCAAGCTTTCACTGCTGACCAGTTATCCTTGTCCGAACATTCTCACCCTGTGAAATCTCTCCAGCGACGCTACCCTCACCTCCGTCAGCTTCCTCTCAAACAACTTAGAGTCAAACCCCTACTCCTCTTAGGGGCCGATCAAACACACCTGATTACCCCAACACAACCAGTGAAATTGGGCCCTCCAGGAGCCCCTGTTGCAATTAAAACCCGACTTGGCTGGACACTGCAGGGTCCTGTAAGGGATCTCGCCAACTCTTCCTCCACTCATTTTCACTATATCTCCTTTAAATGCCCAGCCGACGACATCTACCACAATGTTCAGAAGCTGTGGCAGCTGGATGCACTACCTCAGAGAAACATGAAAGCAGTGGTTCGATCTAAACCGGATCAAGAGGCAATGCACCAGCTTGAGACCCAAACCATCAGAACACCTGTTGATGGCATCCTACGATATGCCGCACCTCTCCTTCGTGTAGAACCCTGGCCCCCTCTGAAGGCCGCCAAGGGGGCAGTTATGTCCCGTCTTCGCAGCTGTGAAAGGCGACTCCTTCAAAATCCACAACAAGCGGAGACCTATAGCCGAGAGATCCAGAAACTAATTGATGCTGGATATGTCAAGAAGTTGTCCTCATCTGAAGTGAAGGATGTCCCTGAAGCCTGGTACATACCCCACCACATTGTGCATCACAACAGTAAGGACCACATTGTTTGATTGTTCCTTCTCCTACTGAAATCAATGTCTGAATTCACGGTTACTTCCTGGACCAATCTTTGGGCCTTCCCTCCTTGGAGTTCTGCTCCGTTTCAGGCAGCATAGAACTGCAATCAGTGGAGACATTAAATCAATGTTTCACCAGGTGCACCTGTTACCTCAGGATAAACCTCTCCTGTGATTCCTCTGGCGTGACCTGGACTGCAAAGCGCCTCCAACGGTGTATGAATGGCAAGTTCTCCCCTTTGGCACGACCTCAAGCCCTTGCTGTGCTATTTACATCCTCCAAAGGATCATCAAGGACGCACAAGCAGATGAGCACATTACCCATTCCATACACAACTGCTTCTACGTGGATAACTGTTTACAAAGTCTACCTACCCCAGAGGAAGCCAAATACCTTCACAGTCTGTGCACTACCCTCTCCTCTGGTGGCTTTGAAATCAGACAATGGGCTAGTAATGATCCTCAGGTCATCTGTGACCTACCTCCTGAAGCCAGGTCAGAACAAACAGAGCTCTGGTTATCACACCATACTTCTCTTGATCCCTCAGAGTCTACACTAGGCCTTCTCTGGAACTGCCTTACAGACAACCTCCGATACAGGCACATAGCCATTGAACCTA
Organism: Aspiorhynchus laticeps; assembly: GCA_023376895.1. Lineage (NCBI taxonomy): Eukaryota > Metazoa > Chordata > Actinopteri > Cypriniformes > Cyprinidae > Aspiorhynchus > Aspiorhynchus laticeps. The sequence goes on from CM041793.1 coordinate 43,558,703, forward strand.
CCACCCCAACTATGCATCATCTTTACAGAGTTCTTGCTAGCCAGTACGATCCTCTCGGCTATATCCTTCCTTGCACAACAAGAGCCAAAATTATTGTCCAGCATTTATGGGGTAAGACACGGGACTGGGATGATCCAAATCTCCCTCATAATCTCCTAGAAGCCTGGCTTTCGTGGGAAAATGAACTCCCTGCTCTCTACACGATCACTTTGTCAGTAAACCCCTCCTCAGCCACCCATGACCTTCACATTTTCTGTGACGCGTCAGAGCAGTCCTATGGAGCGGTTGCTTATGTGTACAGAAGATCATCAGCAGGTGAATGTGTCCTTCATGGCAAGGTCCCGCGTTGCTCTCATAAAACAGCTATCCATTCCACGACTTGCATTATGAGCAGCACTCATAGGAGCTCAGCTATCTAGTCTCCTCCAAACAGAGCTCACCCTCCTTATCAGAAAGACTACTCTGTGGACTGACTCTATGACTGTTCTCTATTGGCTTCTCTCTGATTCTTGCCGCTACAAGGTCTTTGTCGGAACCAGGGTAGCTGAGATTACAGGGTAGCTCACTAAAGGCCAGGAATGGCATTATGTGGATTCACAGAACAACCCAGCAGATGACTTAACCAGAGGAAAGCTGCTATCTGATCTTTGCAGACCCTGCAGGTGGAACCAAGGACCTGCGTTCCTGTTTCAAACCCTTGAACTGTGGCCCAGTAACCCTAATATAGATCAATCCGATGACTCTGTAGAGCTGCGCAAGCCCAATTTCTGTGGTGCTGTATTCCTCAATCCATACCCCTCCATCCCTGACCCCAGTCAATTTGCCACCTTCCAAGACCTCCTTGACTGCATGGCTACCTCCCTTCATGGGGCGGCAAATCCTCCATCAGCAGAAAACTACCGTGATGCAGAGACGGCAATCCTAAGACAAGCCCAAATGGATTCATTCAGGGATGATTTGGCCTGCCTTCAAACCCAAAAGCCCCTTCTATCTTCAAGCCGTTTACTCTTCCTTGCCCCAGAATTAGACCCAGCATTAGGGCTCATTCGGGTAGGTGGAAGGTTACGTCAGAGTAGTGATCTACTCCCTGATGCCATGCATCCAGTTGTCCTGGACCCTGCACATCCTATCACAAAACTTATAGTTAAGGATTATGATGACCGCCTACACCATCCTGGGGCAGAAAGGCTATTTGCTGAGTTAAGGAGAAAGTGCTGGATCCTGAGGGGTCGAGAGGTGGTCCGAAAACATCAACATATTTGCCCTAAGTGCCAGCAGTTCCGTGCCCATCCTATTATTCCCCGAATGGCAGATCTTCCTCCAGCCCGCCTCCGCCTTTGCAAACCTCCATTCTACTCCACTGGGATGGATTGCTTCGGGCCCTACACAGTAAGGATTGGCAGACGAGCTGAGAAAAGGTGGGGAATAATTTTAAAATGTCTGACTACTAGGTGTGTGCACCTTGATCTAATCGGTCACATGAATACGGATTCCTTCTTGATGGCACTCAGGCGTTTTATCGCTCGCAAATGTAAACAATTTGAGCTGCTCTCCGACAGGAGTACCAACTTCATTGGATGCAATAAAGAGCTACTTGAAGCCTATCAATCCTTAACCCCTAACCTTCAGGTAGCTCTGGCCAAGCAGAAGGTTTCCTTCAAATTCAATCCTCCACATGCACCCCACGTTGGTGGAACCTGGGAGCATGAAATACGTTCCATCAAAACTGCCCTGGAGACCACCCTTGGTGCTCAAACGGTCAGCGACGAGGTACTACGCACAGTCATGATTGAAATCGAAGGCATTCAAAATTCCAAGCCCTTAGGCTATGTGTCATCTGACATTGCTTTTCCTGACCCCGTTACCCCTAACTTGCTGCTGATGGGGCGGCATGATGCTTCCCTTCCTCTCGTAACATATCCAGACTCTGAGCTGCACAGTCGCCGTCAATGGCGTCATAGTCAAATCCTGTCTGACCATTTCTGGGCTCATTTCCTCAGAAATTACCTCTCTTCTCTTCAGTCCAGACAGAAGTGGTGCACTGACAATCCTAACCTGCAACCTAACACTGTCATCCTGATTCTTGATCCTCAACTTCCCCGATCTCAGTGGTCAAAGTCATATCCCTCCATCCCAGCAAGGATGGCCGGTTTAGGGTTGCTGATGTCCAAGTCAAGGACAGGACATACACGAGGCCCGTTGCCCACCTTATTCCTCTCCCAGCCTTACCTGATCCTCCGTGAATTGTCAAATTTGCATTACAAATTTGGGGGCGGCTGTTGAGAAGTTTGTGTCCCTAAACTGCACCCTCAAAGCAGTGCCACACCCCTCTTAGCCTGTTCAGTTCCCTGTTAGCCCCAAGCTCCACCCACCCAATCTCAAGCCAATTAGAACTATCTCACAGACTATATTAGCTGCACCTGTGTCCACAGCTTGCCCTTTCGTTGCATGTGTTTATACAGTGCAGAGGACTGAGTTTTACTCCTTTCTGTGTTTTTCCTGCGTATGCGTAATTAACCATGTAAGTGCCTTTGTTTGATGCTTAAATATTTTGTATGACGCAAGTTTGGCCTAAATGTTTATTTTCATGCTTGCTCTAGTTCCTGTTTAGGCATGTGCTTTAGTTATTTAATGTGCAGTTGATGTAACAATTGTGGTTGCCTTGTACCTTATTTAGCACTGTTTATTGGTAAACTAAAACTCTGTATATCTATTCCCTTTATAGAAATCACACGCACATCTAGATGCAAAAACCTCCTTGGATGTACAATAAACTTTCCTATACCTGGTTTGACTAAACTGGACCTGTTCTTACCGACAGCCCCAAGCTAGCTACCTAAGCTTCAAGAGAAAGGGGAGGAGTCCAGCTAGCTTCCAGCTAGCTTCCAGCTAGCTACCTAAGCACCTGCTACCTCCTTTTCACAATCAATTGCATTTTTGTCAATGGAAACAACTTGCGCCGTAATTTTTGCTCAAAAGTAAGAGTAATGCATAATTCGTAACTGTAAAGGGTCTACTTTTATGTGTGCACTCACAATATCAACAAAACTTTTTATAAAATATATAAAATAATTTTATAAAAAAGAAAACAATGATGCACCGTCTCATCTTGAAGAGGAGCGCTTCACATAAATGAACCGAAAGTCAGCGAATACATGATTCACAGACATGATAAATATATCTATAGAAATCTTTAAATTACTACTTAACGAAATAAATCAAATCTAAATAGAATGTAGTATTATAAAACATTGTACATTAATCGACACTATTTATCTACTGACACTTGGCACCAATTAGTCAAGCATTATAATATGATATTATGATAATTTAGCATTATATGATGATAGAACTTTAGTAATTAGAATAACCAAGTATGAATTCATATTTGTCATGTTGACTGAATTTAGGACTGGTGGTGGTGCTTAAGATATTGTTTGTCATTTAGTGTTTCTATAAAAAGGGGAGAAAAATTGATAAGATAACAAAACTACTACGAATTATACCACTAATAACAATATAAAACGCACTAAGGATAAAGGAGCTGCTGGGTTCATGAATATTAATCACGTTGTATGGGTTCGCTCGAATTGATTAGCTGAAATCAAAACAGGGATGATAATAGGTGAGCGCCGGCCAATGAGATTGTCGTTTGCGCATTATCTCCGCCCACTACCGAAGAACCCGGCAGTTCTTAAAAGCTGAAGAAATCCAAAGGAACTCCGTTATTTTGACGAAAATACAACAAAGAATATCGTTTACATGTAGTGCGTCAAGTCTGCATGTTATGAAAGACTCTCTCGCTCTGTATCTTTTTTTGTGTGTGTGTGAGACACAAAGCTACGGCGAGCCGTGCGCTTCACACTAGAGTTTACGGTACGTCAAATACAGCTACACTGTGTATCCATTCACATGAACTGAAAAATAAAATGATGATAATATTATAATAAATTATAGTAAAGCCGCATTTTATTGTCAGTAACGGTAAAGGCGTTGTAACGGGGGAAACAGTAATTCATTTGATTACTCGTTACTGAAAACAATAACGCCATTAGTAATGCCGTTTATTTATAACACCGTTATTCCCATCACTGTTTATTAGTAAATAATTCAAATATCTCCTTACTATTTCCCCCCGGCACATTCATGGTAATTACTTTTGCTGGAGCTTTGCAGCAAGCTTAAGCCTATTGCGTGCATTTGAACGCAGAACACTTCAAGCTGCGCTGACGGCACGCTCTCTGCTGCTGCGGGACTCTAAACACCGTCGAGCCACTCTTGACAGTCGCGGCACGGTCTCGTGTTGTTTCCACCAGCGCGGCAATTTTTTCATCACTAATTGATGGATGTCTAGAATATAAAAATAAGGAGAAACCTAAAACAGGCCCGAAGCCCAGCCCATGTCTGAACTATGATCGAGGCCCTAGAGGTGTAAAAAAGTCGGGGCCTGTCGGGGCCGGGCTGAAATGCAGGGCTCTAGAGTTCCCCTCGGTAGAAATATATGCAGCAAACTGAGTTTGTGTGTGTGCACGCGTTTTCTTCACATTGCTGCTTGAACAGTGGTGTAGTCTGTGATACACGCAGGTATACAGCGTATACCCACTAGCAAAGATCAAGGATTTCCATATACCCACTTAAAAAAGCGCAAGGATACATAACATCTTGTGACAGAACTTTCACACGTTCATTCATAAATTCACCCCGTCTGTGTTGCGATCGAAGCACTGACTTTTTGAAAATCACGCTGTGTTTCTGTTGATTCTGTTGATTGCACAACTTTCATTTCATCTGACTGGCTGAGGCCATCCTAAAAATGCGTCAATGCTGCGCGTCGCTACGAAAGCGTATCATTTAAACGTGTTTTTATGCCTTGCCCATTTAAACATTCAAAAGAGTTTATAACATTCAAACACAGGACGCGGAAAACCTCAAATGAGTACTCGCGCGCTGTGTTCGGAGCGCACATAGAGAGCAAACGTGAACATAAACAGTTGAGTACAAAAAATCGGATGTGTATTATATTGGATGTATTGTCTTTTAAAGTGATTGCGTCTAATTTACTAGCTGTTAATCCAAGAAATTAAATCAGAGAAAATCACTCACAGTTCTTTACTGAATCTACTTTGTAGTTTAACAAGATCTATAGGCTATTTAATTTATACAGTGAGGACTATGCAATGCTATTTTATATTTGATTTATTCGGTTTCTGTACCTGGACACCTACAAACTTGAAAAAACTTAAACATTGTGTAAATAGCACAAATAAATATATAGAACAAACATATATTAAACTGTTTCAAACAGGGCCCACAGGTACAACCGGTGCCGATCCTAGACTTCTGCACTGTAAAAAATCATTCTGTAGGGTTGTAGATTTCATTAAATTTATGTAAGCTTTACGTAACAAAATTAATTTCTTGTTTTTTTTTAATATTTTTTGAGTTAAAACTATTTAAAAATGTCAGGAATAAAACCTACTTAATTCTGTTAAGGATTTAGCTATTCATTTTGAATAATTCCAAATAGAGACAATATTGAATAAATCCAACATGATTGAAATGAGCTGTTTTCAATTTACAAGCATTTCCTGTTCCAACGGCAGTTTAATCAGCTCGTGAGTACAAGACACACATGCGCTGGAGTTCCCGCTGACAACCTGGAGGCAAGGCTGAAAGCAACTCTTTTTCAGTTAATTTCACAAAGGTAAGGGCTATTATTTTATTTATATAGGGAAAAAAAACTGTTGTAAATTATCTAAATGGTCCACTTTATCTGATATGCGTCGTTCATAACGGTCGGCTTAAAATTGATTGGTGGTAGTGCAAGTTATAGTACTCTTGAAAAATAAATATGCTAATTCGTTCATGTAGCCTATATTTTTTTTTGAAGCTTACTAACATTATCTTAACAAACGGGCAACGAGCAACATTGTTTATATGGCTGTAAAGTAACGTTAGTCAGTGTCCGATCTTGGGCAACGGATTCTTATTTTGTGGCCTAGTGTTAATGTTTGAACTAGGTGTAACCGAATGAATGAGATGAGTGGTGGTGATTGACATTGGTGAGCACCTATCAGCAAGGAGTTCCTCCTATTTAAGAGCTGGTTGGCTATAGCCTGTGATGTGTCACGTCCGACTCCTCCCCTTTCTGTTGTTGACAGTAGCTGCAGGTATGTGCCGTTAGCATGTAGCAGTTTTGCTTCTAGTTGCTGTGCGTGTGACAATGATTCATTGTTGCATTCTAGCTTGTCTTTTCCCCTCCTTGTGTCCATCGGCTTGGTTAATTAAGTGGATTCTAAGACTGCTCACCTCTCAGTATCCCAGTTAAACGGCGGTTTATGTGAATGCTGTGTACTCGTGCCTGTGAAGGGATAATAGAGCACATTGCCCTTTTTCGGATTCTCCCTCTCGGTCGTGGCGATCATTTTCTCTGCTGTCGCTATAGTTACAGCCTGCTCGCTTCTCTGCTGCCACACTGCGAGAACGCCATTATCTTTCAACTAATAGAGGGGATTGTTGCTGTCTGGTTTCATTGATTTATAGTTTGCTTTTAGTTTGGGGTTGACGCTCACTGATTTTTGGAACAGGAGCACGAAACTATGTGTTTGCTCCGTGTGAGGCTGTCTCCCCTGTTGTTAGAATTGAGTTAATTTGTTTTTTTCTATCGTTTGAATATTTGTATATCGTTTGTGTTTTTGATTGGTGACTGCTTATTTATTATTGTCTGCTCCATGACTATACTGTGACACCATCAAGCTGTGGTTTATTGTAATTTATGTTTTGAAGTTTATTTATTTTTCATATCCTTTCAGGCGCTGGGGTCCCACGGGTGAAGGATCTCTTGTGGTGGTGTTCATCCAGTGTTTGCCGTTTGACACTTTTGAAGTGTTTTGGTGGTGTGATCTGAGTGCACGGTGGTGTGTGAAAGTGTGCTTTTGGATAACTATCGTGGTGATCACTCCTCCTGTGGTGAACCTCAGCCCTGTAAGTTTGTGTTTTTGTGAGTTGTGTCAATATTAGTTATGTAAAGTGTTATGTAAGTGTATTTTGTTGTTTTCTTTTGTTTATTTGAAACCGTTGTCATCCATGCACCTCTAACCGGCCGTCAGACGCTGCCTTGTACAACGGATGCTATTTTAATGTGATTTTGTTATCCTTTCTTTAAATTTAACTTTGTATTAATAAACTTTTGTACTTTTTTTTGATACCCACATTTCTGCCTACCTTCTTAAGAGAGTCGAACCTGTGTGACCTAATAACAATCTTTTTAGGTGTCGTTCATATTTCCCTGGGTGAAATTCCCAAGGGTGGCGTAGTCGAAATTCCTGGTGTCTGAAACCTGTACCGCTCCATCACAATCTGGCGTAGTCGGCAGGATCTCTATTGTGTAGTGCAAAGATGTGGGTATTGTTTTTGATGGTTTAGTAGTTTTGGATATTCTGTTTTTCTTTTGCAGAAACCGGACAGCAGCAGTCTTTCTTTCGTGGGTTAGTGTGACGAGTAGACCCTGTGAGTTTCGTATTTCCATTGTATTGGTAAGTGATTTTTGCATGATTTGTAATCATGGACGATGAACTACGTGAGTTGAGAGAATTAGTAGTCCAACTAAAGGCAGATAATGAAAGATTGCGACAGGAGCAAGTGCCAATTGCACAGCCTGGTCCATCTAGTGCTCCCATACCTGCAGCTGTGGACCCTCCACCCACTGGTCCCGGTGCAACGGAGCGATTTGTTTTTGTTCCTCGTGACAGAAAGTGCCCAAAATTTAATGGTAGGTCCGGCATTTTCATCGATGAATGGGTGGAAGAGGCCCAGGCCTGCATGCGGCTTCGCCATCTCTCTAATACTGATCAGGCATTTTTCTTGGTCGATCATTTGGAGGGAGAGGCGAGGGAGGAAATTCGTTATCGGTCGAGGGACGAGAGGGAGGATCCAAAGAAAATTATTCAGGCATTGCGTGATTTGTATGGTTGTACAAAATCGTATGTGGCTCTCCAGGAGTCATTTTTTTCCAGGAGACAACAGGATGGGGAGAGCTTATTGGAGTTCTCCCTGGCTCTGATGAATCTTCTGGAAAAAGTAAAATGTCAATCACCTTATGGCATGCCTAATGCGGAAACTTTGCTGCGCGATCAATTTGTGGAATATGTTAGTGATGGTGCTCTCCGACGTGAATTAAAACAGCTAGTCCGTCGCCAACCCACTGCTACGTTGTTGGACGTTCGCAGTGAAGCTATTCACTGGGAACGGGAGGGAATGCTTGGGGGAACACGCGGTCGAAGCCAGTCCGTTCCTTCTGCTTATGGTATTCAGTATGGGGTACAGGGACATCAGCACACAGGGAGTAACGCCGTTTCAACTCCGTCTGAATTGAGTGAATTACGAGAAATGCTGAAACGGCAACAATTGAATCAATTGACCCAAAGTATGACTCAACTTCAAAATCCCCAACTGCGTATGCGATCATCCCGGCCTAATCAGATTATTTGTAGAAGGTGTCAACTACCTGGTCATTTTGCCAGGGATTGTGATGGGGAGCGGCGACCTTCTCGTTTTCCATCAGCACGTGCAGATTCCTCTTTAATGAGGGGTGTGCAGTCACCATCTAGACAACCGTCGGGAAACTAGTTCCCGCCGAGCTGCAGGGCCACAGCTTGGTTGGGGAAAGGACAGGCTCGGGTGTTCTGATTGGTTCAGATTTTATGTCTCGTTTTATGTCGACTTGTCCTCAACTCCTCGTGGGTATGGGCGGGGTCAAGGTACCTTGCCTGGTGGACACCGGCTCCATGGTGTCCACCATTACAGAGAGTTGTTTCTTGACAAATTTTGAATCTTGGGTTCAGGAACAGCTTCGGTCGTGCCATTGGTTACAGCTCCGGGCCGCAAATGGCCTCTCAATTCCGTACATCGGCTATCTAGAACTAGATGTTGAGCTTTGCGGGCGAGTGGTCTTAGGTTGCGGGGTGCTGGTGGTCAAGGATCCTCCGGGCGGTCTGTGTGCTCAGGTTCCTGGGGTTCTGGGAATTAACATCCTGAGCCGCTGCTACCAGGAACTCTTTGGCCAGCATGGCATGAGTCTCTTCGATTTACCTGTCGTGTCACAGGCCCCTAGTTCGGTTTTCCAGGCCTTTCAACATTTTCATCACATTGACTCCCAGTTAGTCTCTGATCAGGGGGGCGAGTTAAAGTGCGTGGACGTCAGGCGTATCGCATCCCAGGTGGCACCATGAAATTGGTTGCCGTGACCTGCTCTGCACAGTACTCGAGTGGTACTGTACTGTTTGAGCCACCAGATTCTGGTCTTCCAGCAGGTTTGTTGGCATCTCCTTCTTTAGTACCGGTGGACCGTGGTACAGCCTATGTGCCTGTGGTTAATGTTGGCAGGGTAGATGTAGTTCTATATGCTAGCACGGTTATAGGTACTGTTAACCAGGTTTATGTGGTTAGCTTACCTCCCGAGGTCACTGAGGTTCAGGTGGTTTCGGCTAGGGTGAGTACACAAGCCGTGCAGGTTTCTCCTGCTGTACAAGAACAGATAAGGTCTATTGATTTGTCGGTGCTGTCAGTGGAAGAACAAGGTAAGGTGAGGGCACTTCTGCAAAAATATTTGTCTGTGTTTTCCATGCATGATGGAGATCTGGGATGTACCAACCTTATTTCTCATGATATCCCCTTGCTGGATGATGTCCCTGTGTGGCAGCGGTATAGGCGTATTCCTCCCTCGGAGTACGAGGTAGTGAAGGCACACATTAACCAACTGCTTGAGGCCCAGGTAATTAGAGAAAGCTGCAGCCCTTATGCTTCACCCATCGTCCTGGTCAAGAAGGACGGTAGCCTACGCATGTGTGTAGACTACCGTCATTTAAATTCTAAGACCAGGAAGGATGCATTTCCTCTACCCCGTATTGAGGAAACATTGGACTCGCTGGCGGGGGCACGTTGGTTTTCGACCATGGACCTTGCCAGCGGGTACAATCAGGTTCCTGTTACTGAGGCTGACAGATCTAAGACTGCTTTTTGTACTCCGTTCGGCCTCTTTGAATGGAACAGGATGCCATTTGGGCTTTGCAACGCCCCCAGCACCTTCCAACGATTGATGGAACGGATGTTTGGGGACCAACAGTGTCAGTCCCTGCTCCTGTACCTGGATGACATTGTGTTTTCCTCTTCAGTTGACCAACATCTGGCTCGGATGGAGGTCGCTTTAAGCCGTTTACACAGGGAGGGTTTGAAGGCCAAATTATCCAAGTGTGCCTTTTTCAAACGGGAAGTGCAGTATCTGTGTCATGTGATTTCGTCGGAAGGGGTATCCACAGACCCAGGTAAGATTGAGGCGGTCTCACAGTGGCCTTGTCCAACCAGTGTGGCAGAGTTGCGGTCATTTTTGGGGTTTGCTAGCTACTACCGACGTATTGTGGAAGGGTTCGCTAGGTTAGCTGCCCCCCTACATAGGTTGGTGGCTGAGCTAGCAACTCCGAAGCGCTCGAGGCAGCCGAAGGGTGTCGCTGAAGCCTGGTCTGCAGAGTGTCAGAGTAGCTTTGAGGAGTTAAAGGGAAAACTCACCACAGCCCCAGTGCTGGCCTATGCTGATTTTTCACTCCCTTTCATCCTGGAGGTGGACGCCAGCCATGGGGGGCTAGGTGCGGTCCTCTCCCAGGAGCAGCAAGGTAAGGTGCGTCCCATTGCTTATGGTAGCCAGGGGCCTTAGGCCCACTGAGCGCAATACATCTAACTACAGTTCTATGAAACTGGAGTTTCTCGCGCTCAAGTGGGCCATGACTGAAAAGTTCCGGGAGTACCTACTGGGGCATAAGTGTATAGTGTATACCGATAATAACCCTCTTAGCTACCTGACCTCTGCCAAGTTAGGGGCCATGGAACAGCGTTGGGCTGCCCAGTTGGCAGCCTTTGACTTTGAGCTCAAATATAGATCAGGTAAGAGCAACCGCAATGCTGATGCCTTGTCACGACAAAATCTTCCAGTGGCGGAAGATCAGGATTTATGCCTGGGTGCAGTTGTCCCAGTAGTGTTGCGTCAAGCCACCCAAGGTGGTTTGACGACTCGGGTGAATCAAATTGCATCATTTCCTTGTTGTCCCACCAGTGATGTGTATTCAGCAGGAGGCAGACTCGGTCATCGGGGAGCTGTTGGTGTTCTGGAGGCGGAAGTCACCTCCTAGCTCAGAGGAGCGCAAGAAACTCCAGGTCTGCTGTGATTCTGTTTCGGCAGTGGGATCGCCTAGTGGAGAACGAGGGAGTGCTTTATCAGCGGGTGTTTCGCCCGGATGGTGGAGAGGAGGTTCTCCAAGTGCTATTGCCGGCAGCTATGAAGTCTGAAGTATTGACCCAACTTCACCAACAGCACGGGCACCAGGGGGTGGAGCGCACAACCCGGCTGGTACAGCAGCGATGTTATTGGCCGGGGATGTCCTCGGACCTTGCCCGCTGGTGCCAGGAGTGAGAGGTGCCAGTGTGCTAAGGGTGATCAGCCCGCCCATGCTAGCTTCATGGGACATTTGTTGGCTGCACGGCCAAATGAGATTTTAGCTTTAGATTTCACGTTGTTGGAGCCCTCAAGTACCGGTCTGGAGAATGTTTTGGTCATGACCGATATTTTCACCAAGTACACCTTGGCTGTACCCACTAGGGACCAACGAGCTGAGACTGTAGCCCAGGTCCTTGTAGTTGAATGGTTTTGTAAATTTGGGGTGCCTGGTCGGATTCATTCAGACCAAGGTCGTAATTTTGAGTCTGCTCTCATTCAGCAGCTTTGTTGCTTATATGGAGTTGAGAAGTCGCGCACTACCCCATACCATCCGGCTGGAAATGGCCAGTGCGAACGTTTTAACAGAACTTTGCACAATCTTTTGCGCACATTGCCGGTATCAAAGAAGGGGGAGTGGCCACTCTGTCTTCCTCAGGTACTTTTTGCCTATAATACTACTCCTCATCAAGCTACGGGGGAGTCCCCTTATTTCTTGATGTTTGGGCAGGAGCCTAGACTTCCAGTGGACTTCCTGCTTGGTAGGGTTGAAAAGCCGCTGGCAGGTAGTGTGCATCGGTGGGTCCTGGAGCATCAGGATCGGTTGCAGGTTGCTTTTGAGGGTGCTCGTGAGCGGTTGGGGGCTGCGGCAGATCGTCGGAAGGTCAGGCATGATCTGCAGGTACGAGAAGCACCACTGAAGGAGGGTCAGTTGGTATACCTCCGCGACCATAGTGTGAGAGGTAAACACAAAATCCACGACCTGTGGAGTTCAGTGGTGTACCAGATCTTGAAGGCACCTAAGGAAGGGGGTGTGGTGTATACCATTGCACCCACCACAGATTTAGGTAAAGTAAAGCACGTGCACCGATCCTTGCTGAAAACTCAGATTGGCAGGAACCTTTCCCCCGGCTTGCAGGACAATCTGGTTGTTGAATCTGTGCAGCTTCGCAGAGAGGAGGAGTTAGATGAGGGAGACTTGTTTGTCTTGGTGCCGGAAACACCGCAAGTTAGTAGTAGGCAGGTACCTTGGGGTATTGCCCCTTCTGTCCCTCAGAGGTCCAAGGAAGTACCATCTGGTGAAGCCCAGAGGGCGGAAGAAATTCTTGAGACAGAGGTGAACTTGCAGCCTGTAATGAGTCTTCCTTCAGGTTCTGCTGTGGTCAGGAGGACTGGAAGGAGTACTGCTGGGCAGCACCCTAATATACATCACCTCCCACGATCATTGGGGGCAGGTACAGTGTCTGGTATAGTGGGTAGTACAGCTGTTGCTTGGTTCCGGCCTTGGAACTGAGGGTTCAGAGTGTAGGTTCTGTTTAGTTCACCGTCGAGGCACCGGTGCAGAAGCTGGGGGTGGATTGTAACCGAATGAATGAGATGAGTGGTGGTGATTTGACATTGGTGAGCACCTATCAGCAAGGAGTTCCTCCTATTTAAGAGCTGGTTGGCTATAGCCTGTGATGCATCACGTCCGACTCCTCCCCTTTCTGTTGTTGACAGTAGCTGCAGGTATGTGCCGTTAGCATGTAGCAGTTTTGCTTCTAGTTGCTGTGCGTGTGACAATGATTCATTGTTGCATTCTAGCTTGTCTTTTCCCCTCCTTGTGTCCATCGGCTTGGTTAATTAAGTGGATTCTAAGACTGCTCACCTCTCAGTATCCCAGTTAAACGGCGGTTTATGTGAATGCTGTGTACTCGTGCCTGTGAAGGGATAATAGAGCACATTGCCCTTTTTCGGATTCTCCCTCTCGGTCGTGGCGATCATTTTCTCTGCTGTCGCTATAGTTACAGCCTGGTCGCTTCACTGCTGCCACACTGCGAGAACGCCGTTATCTTTCAACTAATAGAGGGGATTGTTGCTGTCTGGTTTCATTGATTTATAGTTTGCTTTTAGTTTGGGGTTGATGCTCACTGATTTTTGGAACAGGAGCACGAAACTGTGTTTGCTCCGTGTGAGGCTGTCTCCCCTGTTGTTAGAATTGAGTTAATTTGTTTTTTTCTATCGTTTGAATATTTGTATATCGTTTGTGTTTTTGAGTGGTGACTGCTTATTTATTATTGTCTGCTCCATGACTATACTGTGACACCATCAAGCTGTGGTTTATTGTAATTTATGTTTTGAAGTTTATTTATTTTTCATATCCTTTCAGGCGCTGGGGTCCCACGGGTGAAGGATCTCTTGTGGTGGTGGTGTTCATCCAGTGTTTGCCGTGTGACACTTTTGAAGTGTTTTGGTGGTGTGATCTGAGTGCACGGTGGTGTGTGAAAGTGTGCTTTTGGATAACTAGCGTGGTGATCACTCCTCCTGTGGTGAACCTCAGCCCTGTAAGTTTGTGTTTTTGTGAGTTGTCAATATTAGTTATGTAAAGTGTTATGTAAGTGTCTTTTGTTATTTTCTTTTGTTTATTTGAAACCGTTGTCAGCCATGCACCTCTAACCAGCCGTCAGACGCTGCCTTGTACAACGGATGCTATTTTAATGTGATTTTGTTATCCTTTCTTTAAATTTAACTTTGTATTAATAAACTTTTGTACTTTTTTTTTGATACCCACGTTTCTGCCTACATTCTTAAGAGAGTCGAACCTGTGTGACCTAATAACAATCTTTTTAGGTGTCGTTCATATTTCCCTGGGTGAAATTCCCAAGGGTGGCGTAGTCGAAATTCCTGGTGTCTGAAACCTGTACCGCTCCGTCACATAGGCCTAGGGTGTTGCTCCTAAAGTATGGGTAATCATGTTTTACAGCGATTAATGGTTGAAGGGGTTCATTTTAAAACTATTCAACGTTAGATCTGCCGTTGAATAGTCACTGTTCAAATTTTTTTTTGTTTTTTTTTTTTTGTGAGGACCTGACGTGGCGATCTGCCAGGACGTTCGTATCGTACAGTAACATTAATCACTGTCAAGTATGTATCTTTTTAAATGAAGTCCCTCGAACCTAATCATTTCTCATAATAGTTAAACATCATGTTAGGAGCTATTGATGAGATTGAACGATCATTCAGCACGATCGCGATTGTACGGAAGCCCTGAGTTCTTAGTTATTTTGTCTTTGTTTCAGAAAAAAATAAGTGACTGCTATAAATGTTAGTTATTTTCGTCTACTGAATTATTGATATTCCACATTTCTATTAACATTATTTTTTTCAGAATTGCAGAACAGAATTTAAGAACAATGAAAAGATGAATGTTCAAGTATGCAAGACAAAGGAACGATGGCCAGCCCTGTTTCAGCCTTCTCAAGTGAGTTACCAATCATGTTTAGAGACCTAAAGGAACATAATGTATCTGAAAACCCCCTCTCAAAACATGTGAGATTTTTTTTTTCCTCTCATTCCATATTTCAGGTGAATACAGAATTTCAAAGAATAATCACTGTGCAGCTGGAACCTAAATTGGTCCTCACTGGATCTTCACACTCCCAAGCTGCTGACTGTTTCCTGCTGAAGGAGGAGCACTTGGAGAAAGACTGAAAACTGAGATGGAACTACTGAAGGTACAGTTTATAATGAAGCATGCAAGCCATTTGGCTACTTGTTGTTTTATGTAAGGGTGAGAGGAATTGTTTATTATTGTATTTTTCTTCATGATCAGCAGGTAGTACTTCCCCTTTTACTGTAAATTAAATATTAAACTTGATTATATTTAAGCTGACAAATGCATTTGTGTGACAACGGTTCAATGAGGTTATGTTTTGTTGCCTTGAGTTAATTTATTGGACTTTCACAGAGAAAATTAAGTCATATTTATTTATATACAAGTTCAATTTAACTTATAGTAACAAACTATAGTAACAACATTGAGTTAATTTCATGGACTTTCACAGTAACTATTCAATAAGTCATGTTTTTATTCAGAAACCTCTGTAGATGGATTCAAACCGTTTAATTTATAAAATTTACTAAAAATTTACTTAATCTGTTTTTTAGCCCATGTGGTCAAGCCAAACAGTTAAAGTAGCAAGGAACAAAATATTGTGGAGGCAAAAACACCCTAGGAGAGGCTTATACCGTTATGTTGCTCACCTGTTGACATTTCTTGCACCCTGTTTTACACCACTAAATTAAAGAAACCTCTCTGTGGAGGACATAACATTTTTTGTTTTGTTTTTGTAGGATGAGCAGTGTTCTGTTGATATGACAAGAGAGGTGATCATCAGCTGCATTATAGAATTCCTTGGTGAACTTGAAGGAGACCTCAAAGAACTGAAAGTATGCAATCTTAATTTTAATGTACCAGAAGTGTGAATTTATTTAAATTATTCTTGTTTACTTCCTGAAGAGGCCATAATATTGTTGATTGGACTTTCTGATCAAACAAATTGAGTTTCAGATCTTCTTTTTATCAATATTGTATAGGTTTTGAGTGTCAATGTTGTTTAATGTTACAGGACAATGACAACCAGACAGGAACTGAACAGCTTGTGATGGCAGTAATTGTGACCAAGACAGGAGCTTCCAGTGACAGTCCAAAGGACATTGGAATTGTTATCGAGGGGGAGAAAGTTGTTACAGGCCTGCTTGCTGTGTCCTCCTTAGTTTGACATATGCACTGATTCTCCATTATCCCAGGCATCTAAAGTATACCTTTTGTGGCCAAAATTACTAGAACACTAGTATTTTAAGCAGCTAAAAATGGTTTTAAGTCAGTTATTTCTATCTTTTGCTGTAGTGTGTCAGTTGGAAATATCAGTTTACATTTCCAAACATTCATTTTGCCATTAATTGTAATAATCCAGTGAGATTTTTGAGATCTGATCATCATCCAGTCTGTCTGGAATGACATGAAGAAACAGAACAAACTGAGACAGACTAAATCCAGAAGAACTGTGAAGAACTACGTCTCCAAGACGCTTCAATAAACCTCCTGCAAAGCTACAGTACTGTTAAAAGTTTTAGGCATTTGTGTAAAAATGCTGTAAAATGAGGATGCTGTCAAAAATGGTCATAAATAGATTTTCTGTAATCAATTAACTTCTATGAACTAAATGAAATCAATATTTGGTGTGAGCATCCTTTGTGTTTAAAGCAGGTTTTGTCCTCGGTGCACTTGAGCAGAGTTTCTCAGGAGCTTTGCAGGAGGTTTCTTGAAGCGTCTTGGAGACATTGTTCTTCTGGATTTAGTCTGTCTCAGTTTGTTCTGTTTCTTCATGTCACTCCAGACAGACTGATGATGATCAGATCAGATCTCTGTGTGGAGCACAAAAATCTCACTGGATTATTACAATTAATGGCAAAATTAACGTTTGGAAATGTAATCTGATTTTTCCTACTGACACACTACAGCAAAAGATAGAAATTACTGACTTAAAACCATTTTTTAGCTGCTGAAAATACAAGTGCTCTAATCATTTTGGCCACTACTGTATTTCAGAAACTTTTCTTGTAGCTGGATGCTTCAAAGCTGTCAAACAGAGTCCAGTCACTCAGGTCTAAACTGCGGTCTTAAAATAAAATGGTTTTATCTGTTCTGTGGTTCCATATTGCCAAACATATACCTCACACATTTGAACATGTTGTGCCTAGAAAGAGAAAAATGACCCAAAAAAGTAACTGCATTGTGCATTTTAAACAATTGGTACCTAAAAAGAAACCCCAAAAGAGACTTTTTGCAGACTTGAATTCATATTACATAATTGTGGATAACAGTTTATTCTGTCTAAGAATGCTAATAGATGCTATTGTAACTGTTGCTGGCAATAAAGCAGAAGCTTGTAATTAATCTTTAACGTCTGTTATTCATGTGAAATCATATTAAAATTATTTTAATCCATTTATTAAAAATACTTTTGTGTTAAATCAAAACAATGTTTTTAAGTAGTATGCATTAGCATAGTGCTCCTATGAAAACAATGTTGTTTAAATTTTACTTAATATTTTTGCGTGGGCTATTTGCATCTACTTAATTTAAATGGCTAATTTTTAAGGAATTAATTTGATTAATTCTAACTCAATTCTCAATAGTAGTTGAATTTAATTAATAATATTGCTTGTAATCTGTTGCCACAATTTTATTGAGTAGATGAAGTGTATTTTTTTACAGTGTTGGGGCCCTAAACAAAACTGTGTCGCCGGCCGGGGGGGGGTGGGTGTTGAGGAATGGATGAAACGCATTTGTCTGTGTTTCACTCCGTTTCGAATCACGCTCGCAGAAGGCGCTCGAGAAACAGCATCTCTTCGCGGTACGCTTTCAACTTTTTTTTTTTGTTTGTTTTCAAACAAGAGACTGTACAATATTCACGTTACAAGATTTTTACATAGAGAGCGTGACAGCGCACCACATTAAAAGAAATGATCATTCATGTTTTCACAACAGCTGGCCAAATTCTAAAATGAAAACATCTTTGAGAGCAAGGGGGCCCCCTGGTGTTTCGGGGGCCCTATGCAGCCTGTGTATTCTGCATATAGATAGGGAGGATCGGCTAACCTGCACCGGGGCCCCGCAAACCCCAGCTACGGCCCAGGGAGCAGTGACAGATCAGTCAACTGTCCCAAGCATCTTTCAGTCAACAGTATGTTGACTTTCTCAGGCCAACATAACTAGCTAATAACTTTAGTAACATTAGTGTGCGGATCAATGAATGCATGGGAAGGGGAGAGATAACACGGATATGTGTGTGTCTGTGTACAGCAGTTAAACTGAATACAATGTATCAGATGATGAGAGAGATGAGAACTCCTGGCCAGCCTTGTGGACTGAAGGTCAGGCTAGGGAATTTAAAAAACAGGCACTCTTAAATGTGCATTGAAAATTGCCAGCTGATAAAACCTGTGCTCCAGGGACCATATTCAGGAAAAATATAGCTCTAAACTGGCTGTTAAATGATTAACGTAGTAGAAAATCAGTCCAGTCTCCCCAGCTGTAAATGTCATAGGCTTTCTTGTGTTGTTTATAATAAATTGACATGATGATATATAAGTATTCTTTCAGAATGCTGTCAGTTACATGTAGATGCATATTGTACACATTAAGGAGTGGTGCTTATGGGGTGTCGCTTTGAGACGGGTGAGGGAGGGAAAAATCACAGTATGCTCACTACAAAAAACTAGACAACGCCACTGTGCTTGAAGATGCAGGTTATAAATGCCAAGGCTTCCCTCACTGACAGATCCCACACAATGACCTTTAGTCAGACTTACACAACAACTCAAGAGCCTGTTATTCCTCATGTATACACAACCACACATATACACAAGCAGTTTGGATGTTTGAACAGCAGTCCCAGTCGCTGAAGACTTCACTGGACGCAAGCGTCAACTCTAATAGAGGTTGTGGCTTCACTTTGGTGCTGGCAGAAACCTGCAGACTCCATTATTACTGGGGCTATCATTGTGGCCATGGCATGCAATACAGAAAGTGAAAAGGCAGAGAATGCCTACCTGCTTTTTTGCCCTAGTGTCATTTTCATCCTCCGAAATCTTTCCATCTGCCCATTCCCACATCGTCCACTAGAGGCCTCTAGACTAACTGACACACTGTCCACTGACATAATTTTAAATGTGACGCTAATAAAAGTTAAGCAGTGAAGGATAAATATACATTCTGTTCATGGGGTTGTAATGTTGTATACCTCTGTGTACCCAATTTGTACTCAAATTGTTGTTTTGCATGCTCCTTTTAGACCCAACTAGTAGATAACTACATCATACGGCTGTTTCTTTTGTCAATGACAGCCATTCAAAAATATCAATCAGTGTATTCATGAAATGAAATTTTTGCAAGCAACACTTGGACTACTACTAAAGTTTTGGGTTGGTAAGATTTTTTAATGCTTTTGAAAGGAGTCTCTTATGCTCACCAAAGCTGCATTTATTTGATCAAAAATGCAGTAAAAATATTAATATTGTGAAATATAAATACAATTACAAAAATAACTTTTTTCTATTTGAATACTAAGTTCTTATTTTACATTACATTATTTTAAAATGTAATTTATACCTGTGATGTAAAGTTGTATTTTCAGCATCATTACTCCAGTCTTCAATGTTACTTGATCCTTCAGAAATCATTCTAATATGATTTGCTGCTCAAGAAACTGAAAATTAAAAGAACATTTGTTTGAAATAGAAATTGTAACATGCATTTTTATTGTCACTTTTGATCAATTTAATGTGTCCTCACTAAAATTTAGTAGTATTATATTACAGCAGATATTTCACCACTGACAGGTTCTTTTTTTTTTTTTTTTTTGTTCTTTTTTTTAAGGCCGAAGATGATTTGAGTTCCGAAGATGAAAGCAGGTCTTACGGGTTTGGGCCGACATGAGGGTGAATAATTAATGACAGGATTTTCATTCTTGGGTGAACTAACCCTTTAACAGGAACATTAGCAAAACGTTCTTAGAACGTATTTTTGTTAGCTGAGTATTTATATTCTGCTTTGTTCTCAGGGTTCAGAGTTCCAAAGCAGCTTACATTGCATTCAAGCTATATATTTTATCAGTTCATGCATTCCCTGGGAATCGAAACCATGACCATTGTGTTGCAACAGTAGCGCAATGTTCAACTGTTTGACCTACAGCAATGGCACATAAGCCACAACGTGTGCCAGACTTCACAAAAATCTGACTATGCAAGTCTACGGAAACGAAGTCTGTAAGTCTTCATCCTGATTCCTCTCCTCCTGTCCCTGCACCCTCCCTCTCTTCCCTCCCTCCGCTCGATGGGCATCGATTACCCAGAGCCTGACGCCCGGGTCCCATCGAGTAGTAAGTGGATACAGCTCTTTACCTCCTACAAGCTTGCATGCGCCCCTGCAGGGACAGGTCGAGGTAAATGAATAGTGTTCTCGCACATAGTAGATATCGCTAATGTATCTTCTATTGATAGAGTGAGACAACACGAGTAGCTTCGCCTTTACTTAATACAAAACATAAATCTGGCAGGATGGTGCCAAGGAGCTCAGGCAGATGGTGGGGCGCGTCACTAGATTGTAGCAGCTCTGTTCCAAAGGTGATCCAAAAAATACTGTATTATTTACACTAGAAAAGGATCAGAATGCTTATTCACTACCTTGTAGTAAACTGAAGTTTGTCTGGTTGGACACTGGTTCATGACTTATTTTCTTGCCAAAAAGCCCATTAAAACTTTCAATGACATTGAGTGTACTTGTCTTGAATGACAACGGAATATGACAAAGCATTGATTTTGTGTTCCTGTAGCTCACGCTCTAAAGCATGGCACTCATGATGCCAAGGTCATGCGCTTGATTCCCAGCACGGAACGCACGCACTGATAAAAGGCACAGTTTGAATCCACGTCCCAAGTCCCTTCAGATGAAAAGCATCCAAATGCATACATGTAAAATGTCGGTCAAACACAAAATGAGTCTTAAGATGGAAAAGATGGCAATAGAAATGCTGTCTTCAACAATTTAAGAATCAAAACGTAGAAGATAAATGACTAATGTTAAAGGAGTTCATCTAAAATGGGATATTCAGAATTTGTGATTTGCAGAGAAAATAAGAAATTATAAAATGTATACATTTTGAATGCAATGAAAGTCACTTTGAAACAAAGTATCTGCCAAATGCATAAATGTATTTCTTGCATAAATGTTTGCATTTCTTGTACACTGTTGATTGTCTATATTGTTGATTATTCGAATATTCGTTCGGTGGGTTGCATTCGATTTTCAATTTTGAGATTTGAATATCCTTTTTTTTCTTTTTTTTTTTGAACACCTGGCACCCCCCGCGAAACAGTTCTCAACTTGTCTGCCTGGCTTAACATCTGCAACAGACCATTCGCCAATGAAAGACGTTCGTGCTGACCTATAGCATGCATATATTTCATGAAAAATCTTCTATTATGAGCGCGCTTGCCGCGCATCTACATTTGAAATAATGAACTTAAGCGCGCAAAAGGCGCGACATGTGAACGGACCCTCTGCTACCACAAAACCGAATGCGATGCATGCGTTTTCTTTCGGTCAACTGTCCCGAGATACAAGCGAAAGTCTTGGATCAGCGTGCAGTAGCTCTTGTAGTGCAGACGAGATGCGCTGATGTGAAGCCGCTTTGAGAGAGTGAAAGAGAGAAGACGCGGTCCAGCTGAATCACTCACGCTGTTTTCAAATGACTGATTTAATCTGATAGTTTGTGTGGATTTATTTACTCATCTAACCTACATGCTATATTCAATAAATTAATATAGTAGTATGAATATAGTAGTGAATAGTAGTAATAAATGCTTGCAGGAATTTCCCTCATTATAAACTCGAAAGCTGCGGGAATGAGTAAAACTATGCGATATACACACAAATTCAGGGCCTGATTAAATATCACTCTATTATACCGAGATTTGTGAAATAAAATTCCATGACTTTTACAAAACTTTTCCAGTCCTGGAAATTGCTGTTTTAAAATTTCATAGCTTTTCCAGGTTTTTCATGACCGTACAAACCCTATAAAAGCAACTGATGCACGCTTTCAATCACTAAAGTCCTCTCCCTCCTCTAATCACATGCCGGATCCATTACCCCGCTTTATTCCAGGACCTCTTAATTTACAAATTAAGCACTGGGCTACCTTTTTAAAAGTATTGCTCTTAACAGACCTGTGTGTTTTGTATCACTAGTGCAGTGTCCGTTCTCGGAGCATATAAGCCCTGCCTGCGTGAAGCACGCCGCTTCCGGCTCGCTGTTCTGTAGTTTATTCAAAGTTTATTAATTCTGAACGTGTCACATGTCCATCCATATTGCACCAAAATGCAACACTGCACTCCCTTGGGTCCGCAGCAACACAACCGCCACGCGTGAAGTCATTGGATGAATGGTTCTCAACATAATAAAAATGCAAACAGACAGATAGACCTGCTTTTACTAGAGAGAAGAATATGTTCAGCCCCTCCCTCCGAAGCTTCGAATACTCGGTGTTGATTACTACCGAAGCTTCAAAGCTCAAAAAATGGTATTCGGATCAGCCCTAATTGTCTATTGCTTATTTTGTTTTGATTTCGTTTCTTGTTCCCTTTTAATAAATTGTTATTATTTTATTCATTGTACAGTGTTTTGGTCAACCTCACTGTTTAAATGCTCTATAAATGAACACTGATTGATTGATAAATTGAAATGTAATTGCAAAACTCACCTTCATGTTGTTCCAAACAAATAGGTTGGTATCTATGTTTGTGGAACACAAAAAGAGATTTTCACACAGAATCTTCACACAACTTGTCTAGCACCAAAATAAATAAATGCAAAAATAAATTACGAAACCACATTCAAGTATTTAATATGACTCACGCACAACTTTACACGTAGGCTTAATACAAGAGTTTTGTGTGAAAAACCAACTGAAACGATGAATGATGTCATTGACATTTAACCTGCCGAGTTGCATCAAAAAAGCTTTATTGCTTTAATTTGTTATTGAGAGATAGATACGTGTATATGTGTGTGCGTGTGTGTGCGGGCACATGGTTACACGTACACACATTATATTTTTCCTATATGGATGTAAATCATGCATGTATGGAAAACAAATGTGAAATGTGAAGATTTTTCCATTTTTCCTGGTTCCACAACAGATCATAACCACAAAGGAGGGAAAATAATGGCAAATTGTCTATTTATGAGTGAACTATGCCTTTCTCATCTGTTATTGCATCTGAAATCTTTTCATATACTTGCAGTATGCATTCACAAAACTCTGAGCGCAGCATTTGGATTAACTGTAAAACTCATGCGAAACCCTATGAATTAATTATTTGCTTCAATTTAGTTTAATGCAACTGTTACAGCGTTTAGTTCTAAACAAGCGGGAAGCTGCATGTCTGTGTGTTTGCACTGATTGTTCACTGAAGCTATGTTGATTGGCTCATATCTCACCTGTAGTGACAAGACCAGCTTTTACCAAGAAAGAAAGGAGCGTTATACACACACACACACACACACACACACAATTGCTCTCACTCAACGGCCAGGAAAATTACTGACCACCACAAAATGGCAATAAAATCTATCTCAAGGTTTCACTCCATTACATTTCAAATTGATCTCTCTTCAGATATTTTCTCTCTCCTCACATTTCCTCCTTCTCTTTCACGTCTCATGATACAGGATATAATGACATATAAATGTCCTCACCAGCTTGACAAATAACCAGAGGAAAGTGAAAATTATAGATTTCTACAATTATTTTCTTCTTTTTTTTTGCAAACTAATTATATTCACGCTGTTATTTTTTACTAATGTCCACAATAATTATAAATATATAATATAGTATAATAATATTCATACTTTGGCAAGCTTGACAAAAAAAAATAGTAAAAAATAAAATATAAATTATATAAAAATGAAACTAAATGAAAATCATACAAATTTGCATGAGTGATTTTATAAAACTCGCCTGCTTCTTAGAGAGCTGTGAGCTCCACTGTAAAAAATTGTGCAGTTAAATAAGTCATTTACTGGCAGCAGAGTTGCCAGTAATGTACTGTTAATTTACAGCTCTTCATTTTTACCGCATGTTAATGTTATACTACCATGAAAATTAACTCTGCTCCAATTGCTTCAAACAGTTTGTTTAAAATACTAGTATTCATACAGTGTTAGTAATGTGAACTTATATCATTTGAATCCACTGAGAAGAAATATTTCTTAGTATAAAACTGCAAACACTTTAAATAACTAAAAACATGTCTTTAACTCAAATCGTTGCAGTTCATCATCAGCTATAGCACACATGCATGTGCTGAAGTACTTAACAAAAAGATCATCGCTGCTTAAGCAACTGCACAGATATTGCCTTTAAAAAAAAGCAGCAGAATATCAGTGTTTATGTCTCATCATTGACTCTTAAGCCCAATTCGGACGGTAATTGTTTCTCATATGGACGTCTGTGAAAATAAATTTACATATCACCTCAGTGATAAAACTCATGGATTCGGATGGTGATTTATTCACAGTGGAGGAGCGAGTTCTGTGATCCTGCGCACCCGGGAACGCGCTGCTCACGTGGCCAGTCACATGATTGTCTGCTGTAAATAAAATTAATTTTATTTACAAATGTATTCTTATTATTGTGTAAAATGTATTTAAAAATACTTATTATTATGTAAAATGTATTATTATTATTCCAAGCATATTTTATAATATTTATTATTTGATTATTTAAATCTCCTGTTTAAAAATATGAAAATAGACGCGCTATAGTTGTATATAATTATACGCGATATATATCTGTTTATAATACACATTTTAAAATTGTATTGCATACCTGCTGCTGCCATAATAAAGACCCATTTGAAAGTTTGTGCTTTTCTTCTTTTTCTGCTCCCAGTCGCTGTGGTTGAGCAGTCATGAAGTATTGTTCTTTTAAATACTTTCCAGCATTTCAGAAATAATATGTAAATTACACCGAAGTACAACGTTACGGTGTTCGGGAGTGCTCAAAAAGGGATTAAACACTGAATTTTGAATCGATTTCTTCTCGTGAACTCAGAGATGTGGATTCGGACGGCAATTAAATTACCACACGACCTCGGTGTTTGTCAAAAAACAGTAGGTAATTCTGCCGGGGATTTTCACGGGGGTGGTGAGAGAAAAACACAGACATCCTGGATTCGGACGGCAATTAAATCACCAACTACCCCCTGTATATGGTGAAAATCACTTACGCCCCCCTGAGAAACAATTACCGTCCGAATAGGGCTTTAGTCTCCAGCACAATGGTGACCCTGTCACGAATCCTGGCCATGATCTTCCGTTCACTCACCGCCAGAGGTCACTCGCTCACCTCATTGACTCTTGCACTACACTACTGTTGCACTTCATCGGACTACAATTCCCATCATCCATTTCACTGACGACACACAGCTGTCACCAATCTCACATTGCTCTGATTACACAGCTGATCACACAATCACACACGCTTTATAAGCCTTGGACTTCCTCTCTGTCAGGGGCCGAGTATTGTATAGTGTATATCACTCGCCTAGTGATAGCTAATCTACGGAGCCCAGTTAAGCCGGGCATACACTGTGTGATTTCTGTGCGATTTCCGTGCGATTTCAGCAAGGTATCAACTCACACTGTACGAGAAGACCGCATGCGATGTAAAGCCAAAGCTCACGATTTATGTGCTCTCACTATACGGTCCGATTGTCGAGCGCAATTTACGGGTTCACAGTTGCCAACTCTCGTGAGACAAATAAGCAACCGCAGCTTCAAAAACAAGCCCAAAACAAGCCCAATATTTTTTTATGATTTATTATCATCAATATTATTTATTATCAGTTATTTATTACCAATAAATGAGCCACATATTTATAGCCTAAAATATATATGGGTCATTCTATGGAAATGTCCATTTTTCTGTCCCTAGCCTTTACAGAAATATTACACTTGAAAAACACTTGGTTACAATTTTTTATATATATATTTTAAAATTAAACGATGTGTTATTTGAACAATTATACCTTCTTGAGCCATCAATGTGGCAATATTTGTTTTTAATTAATTATAAAGAATTCCCAGCACCACAAAACTGCTCGTCCCCACAGCCGTGCACAGAGAGAAAGTGCTTTATTTTGAGATCAAAAACAGGTTTTTCTTCCATTTAAAATAAAATAATGTATACATAACTATCAAATAAATTACATAAAAATAAATATATTAGAAAAATAAATATTATAGAAAAATATATAAAATGTTATATTAAATTATAATATATATTATATTAAAAAAGAAAATATTATATAATATTATTCAAAAGATTATAAAAATATATTTTTTTAATCCTTAAGCTGTCATTTATGTGTATTCATGAAGTCAAAAGGTAATCTAATAATGTGGTCTAAGTTTAAATGTTAAAAAAATAAATACATTTTATGACATCTTATCACAATATTCAAGACATGGGGGCAGAAAATTTATACCACTTCATACAGTTAATCAATTTCACACAAAGAGTGTGTTTTTCTCCAATAGGTTGGTTTCACGTGACGTCACGCTGCTGCATCGCGAGAGCGCGAAATTCAGATGGAGGGCAGGAAGTGAAATTGCTGAGGATCTGCCAGTGCCGTCTGAAAAAATGTCAATGTTTTGTGTAGTTTACGGCTGCTCCAATCGTTCAAACCGAGAAAAGGGAAAGGGGTTTTACAGAGTACCAAAGATTGTCACTCATAAATGTGAGAAATGTAAAAAGCTCACAGAACAATGCCGTAAAAAGTGGTTTTTTAACGTACGTCTGCGGTCGGGAGGAGCAGAGTCTGTTAATGCCCGTGTCTGCAACGACCACTTCGTCGGAGGTATGTTAGCTAGCCAACTTGTTTTTTGTGTCTGTGTTTATATAGCATTAGGTTGTCGTTAAATGCTCATTTACTTAGTAATGATTATTAAGTTACCGGTAGTCTAATATGGACTTCATTGGGGCTTTTTAGGCTGCCCTAGCGCTTTGGGTGACGTTGAGTCGGTAGATTGGGCTCCAACGGTCAACCTAGGGTACCAAAAAACTAAACCCAAATCAGAGGCGTCTCTTAAACGAGAGCAGAGGATGAAGCTCAAGGAAGACCAACAAAGACGGTCGGAATGTGCAGAGGCTATGTTGGATCTCCAACAGACAAGATGAGAGCCCGGATCTGACACAGACAGCCGAAAGCTCCGAACCGAAGCAGCCAGCTGACAACAACCCACAATCAGAGGGGATCAGTGAGAATGGGACATTAAATGATCAAGGTGACCAGCATTATTATTCATTGTTATTAATAATTATTAATTGTTACAAATGTTGACCAGAAAACTTGTGTGTTTGTAAAAACGTTGTAAAAAAAGATTACTTCACAACAATTCACATAATTCATATTAACTAAAATCACTCTGTATAATTGGACCAGAGAACTTGCATGTTTGTAAAAAGGTTGTTAAAAAGATAACTTAACAACAATTCATATAATTCATATTCATGAATTAACTAATTATGCTCCCCACTGATATGTTGCAGGCTATGTAGATGCCGGATGCCAGACTGAGCTAACAATGGATGACATTGAGAAGATGGAGGATGTTCAGAGACAAAACACAACAGAGCTGGGAGATCTTCGAGCCAAAGCAATGGACACACAGTTCAACAAGGAGTCCTTTGAAAAAAACAAAGACAAGACAAGGTTCTACATGGGGCTCCCCAACTTCTTAGTTTTAATTCAGATTTTTGAGCTGTGCAAACCCTACATCAGCTGTGGTCCTATGTCTGTGCTGTCTAAATTTGAACAGTTCATTTTAGTTTTGATGAAGCTGAGACTAAATCTCCCGCTGAAAGATTTAGCTTTCAGGTTCAAGATCTCTCTGCCAACTGCTTCTAGAGTTTGGCATAAAGTAATTGACATACTTCATGAAAGGTTGGAATTTCAAATTGAGTGGCCAGAGCGACATGTTCTTCAAGCTACAATGCCAATGGGATTCAGACAGGCATTTGGATGTAAAGTTGCTGTGATAGTTGACTGTTTCGAAGTTTTTATTGAGAGGTCCTCTAATTTACTAGCCCAAGCACAAACGTGGTCAAACTACAAGCATCACCATACTGTAAAATTTCTGATTGGTGTTGCACCCCAAGGCTATGTCACCTACATATCTTGTGCCTGGGGAGGGAGAGTCAGCGATAAACAGATCACAATAGAGAGTGGCCTCCTAAAAAAACCTGTTACCTGGAGATATTGTCCTAGCAGACCGTGGGTTCAATATTGGTGATAGTGTGGGATTTTACTGTGCTTCACTACAGATACCTGCATTTACCAAGGGGAGAAAACAGCTGTCAGCGTATGAGGTGGCAGACACAAGAAAAATAGCGAATTTGCGTATTCATGTTGAGAGTTATCGGTTTAGTCAGAAGAAAATATCAGATTCTGCAAAGCAGGGCTATGCCCATAGAGCACATGGCAACAAAACAAGGTGAGGCACTAGCATTGATTGACAAGATTGGGGTTATTTGCTGTGTCTTGTCTAATCTTTCGGAGTCTGTTGTCCCATTGGAGTAAGGAGGAGGGAGGGATAGGGATAATAATCAGTCAGTCCAGTACCTGAGCCCTCACACATGTAGTGTCCAATACCTGATCCCTGCTTCTTGGCTCTGATGATAAGTAAGAGGACAGGGAGTAGTAGTACCTGAGCCCCGACATGTATCAGTCTGTTAATATGTTTTCAACAAGTGTAATACTTGTATCCACTAGTGACTAGTGGATAAAAGTATTACACTTGTGTAATACTAGTGACTAGGGCTAGTGACTAGTCCAATTGCACTGGCTATATGTATTATATGTAATGAAATGGATTCTAATCTGTTATTGCACACCATGTTCTTATTATAACAACTGTTGAAAAATCGAATCTTGTAAATAAACCACCATGTATAATTCTGTCTTCTCAATGGCATTTAATGTTTTAATTTATATTACACAACAGCCAGAACTCACAAAGACCACACTCATAACAATAGTCAAAATGTAATCTTGTCTCATACAACAGTATTGATATAACAGCAATATCACACAGCCCACTTTCAAGAGTGCCTGGATCCTTTCATTACACATGTGAGTTTGTAACTTGCTGTCCCAGTATTTCTGGAAGTATACCGTTTCTAAAAAAGCACTCAACTTTAGGGATAACATTCTCCCAAAATTCAAGATCGGGCAAAATCCTTTCAACAAAAAATGTCATTGTGGTTCCACACAACAAAATCACAGTACTCAGCGTCTACAATGTGAAGCTGTCCCTGAACTTGGTAGTAGTAGTCATGAGTCCGGTCCAGCATGACATTATCCCCATCATTGATGAGGCAGAAGCCCTTTTCCCCAGCACACAAGCGCAGATTGGCTTCATCTTGGTGAGAGTGTGGACACTAAAATCACACAGAGAAGGACATGTGAACAATAGATTAACAAATATATTTTCTGGCTTTTTGCTTAGTTTAGGACTTGAGACACGACTCAGAATCGAGATTTAGGGACTTTACTACAACAGAGACTGTAATATTACCTTAATTGTTGCATGTTTGTTGACATTATAGCCGTTACTGCTAGCATCTTCACACATAAAACAATATAAGAACAAACACTCACCCTGGCGAAGACCAAACGATGATCATCGTGGAGCCGTTTTGTACCGAGGTTGTGGACCCACCCGCTGACAAAAAAGTTGTATGCCTCCAGACTTTTATATGTCTTCATTTGCTGTCTGGTGTAGTACGATGTCTGAAGGACCAGATAGTTGGTGATGTCAACAGCCTCCACTGTCGGCAAATCTTCAAGTTCGACCGAAAACTCACTCATCTTCATGAGGAACGGGTCACGTCCAACATATCTGTTTACTAAGTCCTTGTATCTATTTCTTGAAACTGGTTCTAAATTCATACAATACGGACTCTCCGCAACGGTTTCCTCCATAGACGTATTCTCCATGTTTACTTCCTGCCCTCCATCTGAAATCGCCCCGCCTTCGCGCGTCATCATAATCACGTGACTGAAACCCAGCTATTGACGAAATGGTCGAAATGTTGCAATAAATACTTTTATGGAGCAGTTATATCAGTGTGTGGACATCACGTTTGTTCTTTTTCTCGAAAAAATAACCATGATTACAAATGTAATATTGATTTTTTTACAACAGTTCTATAAATGTGAAGTTAATTAAGAGACACGTTTTAGACACCATATTGCCTGTTTTTGCTCTATTTCGCCAACAAAAATAATTCCAAACACAGTCACAGCACTGTTTTGCGTCTCAGTGATTCGTTCCCGAATGATTCGGTTCAGTCGCAATGACTCACTTATTAACAGTGATTTTCTGTCCCCCTTTGGTGGTTTTAATTCCACATTTCGACTTTCATGTTTAAGAATCTCATGTTTAAGAATTTCATTAGATGCTTTCAGTTTAGAATTGTAGTGTACATTTTCCAACTGAACTAAATTATTTTTACATTTATAAAAATATAACCCCCCACCCAAACTCATAACCCCGGCCCACCTGGAATATCACTTGGCCCACCCTTCATCTCGTCGTATCTGGAGCCGGGCCTGACGTCACATAGGGCTAAATGCATAGCATTTTAATAAAACTTCTAGTTGAGGGCAAGCAGTGGTGGTCAGTAACAAAGTAAAACTTCTTCGTTACTGTACTTACGTACATTTTTCAAGTATCTGTACTTTACTGGAGTAGTTTTATTTTGAGTAACTTTTACTTTTACTTCACTACATTCCAAAGCATAAGATCGTACTTTTTACTTCACTTCATTTCATAAAACATATCGTTACTCCTTATAATACATTGCATGCTCCGAGACGCAGAAGCGGTGTCTGATTCATGAACACAAACTGATTCTTTTCAATGAACCTGTTAAATCGGTTCGCAAATCGCACCAAACGATTCATTCACGAATTGGAATGATCCGATTGCAGCTGTTCTCGAGTCGAAAACTCACTGATTCAAATGAACCGTTTAGAGCGAGTCTTCAGTGAACTGAACTCACAAGTAAAGAACCGGGAGATCTTGAGCGCGCGCGACTGATGCTGCGATAAGTAAGTTACTAATGTCGAATTTTAGAGAGACCCAACTCAGATGAAAACCGCTTCAGTGACCTCAATTATAGTAACGCCGCATTTTATTGTCAGTAATGGTAACGGCGTCGTAACGGGGGAAACAGTAATTCATTTGATTACTCGTTACTGAAAAAAATAATGCCGTTAGTAACACCGTTTATTTATAACGCCGTTATTCCCATCACTGATAGCTAGTAATGCATTTTGGGGTAATCATCTTTTTTTAAGTAGTAATACTTAAATTTTTCCAGTATAAAATCAACAGTCTTCTCTAAAGGCGAGATCTTCGAGCAGCTGCACTACATCTCTTTTATGCAAACACTGCAAAGGCTGAAGGTAGGGTTGTCGAGTTACTTATGCTATGAGGTGTTAGTGCACCTGTCGCTTTTATCTTTTTTTATTTTTATTTTATTGCACATCTTATACAATTGCATACAATAGCAGGGAAAGATGGTTGTATCTTTAACAATAAACAATCATAATGACAAAAAGAATAAAAAAGAAAAACATAAATATAATGGGTTTGCGTACATCAAAGTATGAGATTACATACACAGAAAAAAGCACAATGACAAGGTTAAATATCTTTGAATAATTTTTGTTGGTGTTGTTTTTGTTATTTATAAGCCTGAGGGATGAAACGAGACTTAAATTCAATAAGAAACCAACATATTTACAGATTTAAACCTGTCGCTCGTATCTTTTAAGTTGTTGCACTTCATGATAACGTCAACATGGCGGATTGCATTCATACTCAATGAGATTTGGCTGTAGAGTACATACTCTTTTAGCGCTCGTTAAGTAAGTACTTATTGAAATTAAGTACCTACTCATTGAGTATGCGTTTTCGAACACAGCCAATGAGTCAAATTTTGAACTGCCTGTCTGTCCAGTCACTGTCAATGAGTCAGGTCTTAAGCTGTCTTCCTATCCAGTTCCGTTCAATGAATTAAATTTTGAATTGTCTGCCAGTCCAGATTTGATTAGGGAGTTTGCTCATTAACTGTTTACCCACTCAGATGTCACCAAAGGAAATATTAATGGACTTCCTATATTCCCTGCCTCGGTCCTTGAGACCGTGTATGTTCTCTCTGTCTCATGTGTCGCAATGTTCTCTATGTCCCAGTCCCTGCCATGGTCTACAGTTCCCTCTGCTCTGGTCTGGTGTTCCTCTACTCTTCCGTGGTGGTCTACTGCTCCAGTCTGGTGGTCGTCTGCTCCGCCGTGGTGGTCTTCTGCTCAGGCCTGGTGGTCTTCTGCTCCGCCCTGGTGGGCTCCTGTCTCGTCTGCTCCACCCTGGTGGGCTCCTGTCCCGTCTGCTCCGCCGTGGTGGTTATCCGCTCCGCCCTGGTGGGCTCCTGCCCCATCTGCTCCACTGTGGTGGTCGTCTGCTCTGCCCTGGTGGGCTCTAGTCCCGTCTGCGCCGCCTTGGTGCTCTGCTCTGCCGGCTTTGCCTCGGTTCCTGGTCTCTTCACTTCCTCATGGGCCTGGCCCTCCATCCCTCCCCCTGTTCCGCCTCCGCTCCACCACCCTCCTGGATTGTTCTGAGTTTGGAGCGTCTGAAAGCGGGGGGGGGGGCTCTGTCATGAATCCGGTCCATGGACTTCCATTCGCTTGCCACCAGAGGTCACTCCTCCACCATATTGACTCTATCATTGCACAGACTGTTTCACATTACCACAGACTAGAATTCCCATCATACATTGCACTGATGACACACACACAGCTGATTGCACTAATCACACGCTCACACCAGAGAACTATCACACAATCACACACCCTAAATAAACCATGGACTTCCTTTCACAGATCGCCGAGTATTGTTCTGCGTTTAGCACTCTCCAAGTGTTAGCTGCCTTACCGAGCCATTCTGCGTTTTATGTTTAGCTCTGAGTATTGTTCTGCATTTATCGCTCTCCCAGTGATAGCTACATTATGGAGCCCTTCCATGTTTTCTAAGTCTAAGTTTAGTTTATTTTGTTTATAGCCTCGTTTCCTGATTCCTGCCCGTGTATCGTGGATCAACCCTTGTCTCGCCATTCGGACTCTGTTTATACCTCGTTTGGATTATTGCTCTGGTTATCGGACTACCCCTCTTCTCAAGCCCTCTGGATATCATTTGCCGATAAAAGACCCACGCTTGCCCTAGGATTACTCTGTGTCTTGCCTATGCCATACTTGTTTGATGTTGTTCGACCCTGCCTGTGTTTATGACCATGTCTCTGAATAAAGCTTTGCAGATGGATCTGAACGCTTCCTCTGTTCCTTCCGTAACAACTGTATAAATTATACATTTATTCTTAATAAAGCTACTGTATTAAACTGCTCAGTCAATGGCAGTGGGTGATTTTCTCTTTTTGTTTTGTTTTATTAGGGATAGTTGGGGATAGTTACCCAAAAAAATCTGTCATCATTTACTCTCTCAAGTTGTTTTAAACTAGGGCTGCCCCCTAATAGTTGACTAATCGTTAGTCGAGCAGAAGAGGCTTGGCCAACCAAAATTTTCTTAGTCGCTTGGTTGCAGAAAAAAAAAAAATCCACATTTGCGAAGTCACGCAGATCGTTAACAGCTGGTCTATAGTAATACCGTACATCCGGCAGGACATCCAAGCATCCAAAATGTTTACTTGTATGTTCAAATGTTTAATGTAAAAAATTACATTTGTCTAATTGACAGCATTTACTTTTCTTATCTCTTTTAATTGGCCAAAAAATTAAATACACTACTGGACAATAACCAATCATTTGTTTTCCTAATGACAATTTTATGATTGGTTTATACAAACACATAAGGCAGAATAATGAACATTTGTGAATTGAAGTGTCCCGTGAATGTTACTCTACCGCTGTGCTAACGTGATGTGAATGCGCGTGCTCCGTGCACAGCCGTTAGACGAGTAGCCAGCTATATAACTTAAGAACATTTTTTCATCAGACTTTAACTGTTTACTGTGGTAATCCGACGTGGTATAACATACAGAATAGGGGAAACGGTGTGAAAAAGACTAACCGATATAGCTAAAGTTACTCGGTTGTCGTTCGACAAAGCTAATGGTCTGGATTAAAAAAATAAAAATACTGAAATATAGTCCCAGCAGAACACACACTATGGCAAATATTTACTGTTAAAAGCCAAAGATAATACTCAATTTACAATTAAAACTCACCTCAGAGTCAGGGGAATTGCAGTAGATTGAAGGCAGAATCAACTCGGCGTTAGTAGGCGGCAGGCGCGCAGATGGCACTAGGGACGGGGGGGACATGACATCCCCAGATTCATAGTGAACCGATCCGTCCCCCTCACTGTCTCTACGAAAGGCGACATCGGTAAACAGAGGATTAATCAGGGTTTCCGCTATGTACATTAGCCTAAGTAGTTGCCCGGCCACTCCTTAAATGTGCACTGAGCGATTTTTGAAAAACACCTTTGAAGCAGTGTCTGACCGAGTCCCAAAACACACTTGTAGCCAATCAGCAGTAAGGGGGCGTGTCTTGTACTGATAGAGAAAAGAGAGCGCTCAATTTGAGTGCACAGGACGGATATTAGCAGATCCACTATTGATAGAGAGAGGTGGCAGATAAAAAAAGAGGAAAATATCAGAGAAACAAAACATTAAAAATAAGGGTTACAATCAGGCAAGAGGTAGGACCCACGTAAATATTGGAGCAGCTTTCCAGCAGTGGAGAGACAAGGTTGCGAGGTTGCGTTGTTTCTTCTTGATAGGTGAGTAACGTTGATTTTGCTTTGTTTCACACAACTTATCCGTGTTGGCTTTTGCTTGAATATGCTTGTGTCATCTTCGCTTGTTTCCGCGATTGACTGCGATCGTACGTACTCTGTTATACTATGGAGCGGCAGTACTTACCACACATTTTACAAGATTAGATTGTCAGTGGTGCTCAGGATTTGCAAATCATTCGCCATCGTCCTCGGTCATCTCTCCTTACTCTGTTTATGTGGTAAGTTAATTTTTATGTACTGTAATGTAACAGGCAAGTGTTAGCAATCGTTATTTGTTTTCCGTGCCATTCTGAATACGGATTCATGCTTCGGGCACCCCCTAACTCGTAAATTTTTGGAGACCGCACGGACGGTCCGGGTACAACAGCGCATGCGCGAGGTGAATGTTGAGATAGCGCACAAGTCAAGTAGGTGGTGTTACTATCAAGTAGGTGGACTGCTCGCACCTCATGTTTGCGGCTGAATGCAAAGGATTATAATTAATGGACAACTATGCCCATGAAAAGACATCAGCAGTCCGGCGCAGATAAAAAAATTATAAAAAGCCCAAGATGAAGACTGTGCATCACTTTCAGGTACATTCATAATCCTGAGAAAATTTTTTGGCTGTTGATGTTGTTTTAATATTGGTAGCCTAATAATTAAACCCCCAGATGTATTTTAATGTAGGTAATAATTTAACCACCAACAACACATCTAATATTCTCTCTGAGTTTCCATATTTCCTTATGAAAATTAGCCAAGGTTTTACTACAAATAAAACCAAAAGCCACGATAACCACAAATTAACCATGGTTTTGTTGCTTCAAATAATATCTTACAGAGAAGTATTAAGATAATATATTTTGTGGTTATAAAAACAGACTTACTGTAGGCCAATAACAGCTTAAAATTAAAATGCATTATATAAAACAAAATGAGGCAATAATGATTGGTTAAATAATAATGATATGTTTCATTAAATAACACTGTTAAAATAGCCTACATAGGCCTATAATACAAAAAAAAAGTTTATTTACATTATATACAGTGTTGGGAAGGTTACTTTGGAAATGTTACAGATTACAAGTTACCCTACTTAAAATGTAATAAGTAGTGTACATTTTCAATTACTTTATTACAGTAATGTAACTGATTACATTTTATTATTTTTTGATTACTTTTCAAAATTTCTAATGTTTTCAACTGTTTCATCAATCATTTTCAAACATGTAAACCAGGCAGGGTTAACCTTACAGTAGTGCTCAACACTGATAACTGTTACGGATCAGCCAGTCTCCATCACTACCCAATCACAACGATCCCTATCACCTGAATACTGAACACCTGTCTTCAATCAAGCACTTCATTACCAGCAGCATATAAGCACACACCTCTGACACATTCACTGTCCGATCTTGTTCATACGTTGAGGACTCTTTGTATTGCTATTCCTATATTGGATACTTACCTGCTCTACTAACCTCCTGTGTTCCTCCTAGTCACTCCTCGTCCCTCCTGTGTCTCCTGTTCTCCAGTTTCTCCCAGGCTCCGGAAGACTGAGGTGTGTGCATCCTCTCATGTCCTCTCCAGTTCCTGTAACGATCAGGTGCAAGGATCAAGCTCTCATCCAAGCTCAAGAACTATCTACAACATTACCACTCACCGAATTCCTGCCTGGATTCCTCACCCGAACTCTCTGTGCTATAAATAAACATCTTACTTTTACTAACCTGTTGTGTCCAGTCCTCTTCCGTTACAATAACTGTCAGACTTCGAAATCCTTCATCACTTGAATTAAGATTATAATATTTTAATTTTAAAGGAGACATTGGATGCAAAATATCTTCATTTGCATATAAATGTGTCTTAGCAGTGTGTGGACACAACCACCCTACAATGATAAAAAATGCACTCCTTTTTTTATCCCCCAAAAACCTAAACAGTCTCAATTTTGATTTTGGAGTGAATACCAGTGCTCACTTCCACCCTCAATACCACGACTGAGGTGAGACCATTGAGCAAGGCACCAAACCCCCAACTGTTCCCCGGGCGCCGCAGCAATATGGCTGCCCACTGCTCCGTGTGTGTGTTTACGGTGTGTGAAAATGAAGTGACATACGACCAAGTATGGTGACCCATACTCGGAATTTGTGCTCTGCATTTAACCCATCCAAAGTGCACACACACAGCAGTGAACACACACACCCGGAGCAGTGGGCAGCCATTTATGCTGCGGCGCCTGGGGAGCAGTTGGGGGTTCGGTGCCTTGCTCAAGGGCACCTCAGTCGTGGTATTGAAGGTGGAGAGAGCGCTGCACATTCACTCCCCCCACCTACAATTCCTGTCGGCCTGAGACTCGAACTCGCAAGCTTTCGATTACGAGTCCGACTCTCTAACCATTAGGCCACGACTTCCCTTTACACAGTGTGCACTTGGATGGGTTAAATGCAGAGTGCAAATTCCAAGTATGGATCACCATACTTGACCACACGTCACTTCACTTCACTTCACTTTCACTAAATTTGTTTATGTCTGGCTGCGCAAATCATGCTTTCTGAATGAGGGACAATTCAAGGCAGGTTTTGTTAAAAAGTTAAAACTCAAGGATGGATCAGTACCCATTGTTCTTGATCCAACTTAAGTAAGTCTCACTTTTTATTTTTTATGATTATTTGCGAATTGCGTTTGCTCTTCCACAGAAGAGAGGGGCAGGGTCAGCAGAGTTCATTAGCATGTAAAGAGATATGCACCGAAACGAGTCGCTGTGAACAGAGCTGTTTTTGACAAGGTAAAAAGGGTGTTGTTTTACACTGAGACCATTTCAAGAAAACCCTAAAGAATCATACCAACTTGTGGAAAATGGGCATCCGATGTCCCCTTTGAAACACAGCCACCACAAAATCAGACTTGCTTTAAAATCATTCTGAGGTTAAATACAGATTTAAAATCATAACAAGAAATAGTTTAATAGCTATGAAACTGTTTTTGAAATCAAAACTTTGCATAGCTATGACAGGAAACAATGGAATCTAGCAATGTCTTAGAAAAAAACAGTTAATCTTAAAAAAAAATAAAGCATATGCATAAACCCTATAGGAAATATAAGAGTTATCGGATAAGCATGTTATAAACTTCTGAAACATTGGTGTTTCATATTTTAGAGCAGTCACTGCAATTTATGAAAGAACTCAATTAAATCTGTATGTGGGAGTGTGTGTGAAAAAATCAGATGTAACCCCCTTTGTAAACCTTAACATTTTCATAAGTAACTGTCATTTAATTACACATTTTTTCTTAGTAACTGTAACTGATTACAATTAATTTTATTTTGTAATTAAATTACGTATTTCCGTTACATGTACAACCCCAAATCAGAAAAAGCTGGGACAGTATGGAAAACGCAAATAAAAAAAGAAAGTAGTGATTTCTAAATTTACTTTGACTTGTACTTCATTGCAGACAATATGAACACAAAATATTTAATGTTTTGTCTGGTCAACTTCATGTCATTTGTAAATATACATCCTTTCCTGTCATTCAGACCTGTAACACATTCCAAAAAAAGTTGGGACAGGAGCAATTTAGGGCTAGTAATGAGGTAAATTGGTTAAATATTGATGTGATTTGAAAC
Organism: Aspiorhynchus laticeps; assembly: GCA_023376895.1. Classification (NCBI taxonomy): domain Eukaryota; kingdom Metazoa; phylum Chordata; class Actinopteri; order Cypriniformes; family Cyprinidae; genus Aspiorhynchus; species Aspiorhynchus laticeps. Next base: position 43,597,067 of record CM041793.1, read on the forward strand.
AGTTGATGTCAACAGGTGATTGTAATTATGATTTGGTACAAAAGCAGCATCCAAGAAAGGTCTAGTCCTTTAGGAGCAAAGATGGGCCGAGGATCGCCAGTTTGCCAACAAATATGTGAGAAAATTATTGAAATGTTTAAAAACAATGTTCCTCAAAGAAAGATAGGAAGAGATTTGGATATTTCACCTTCAACAGTGCATAACATAATTAAAAGATTCAAGGAATCTGGAGGAATTTCAGTGCGTAAAGGACAAGGGCGCAAGCCTAAGCTGAACAACCGTGATCTCCGATCCCTCAGGCGGCACTGCATCAAGAATCGTCATTCATCTATAAGCGATATCACCACATGGGCTCAGGACTACTTTGGCAAACCTTTGTCAAGTACCACAATACGTAGTTACATCCACAAATACCAGTTAAAACTGTACTGTGCCAAAAGGAAGCCCTATGTTAACAGTGTCCAGAAGCGCCGTCGACTTCTCTGGGCTCGGAGGCATCTGGGATGGACCATCACACAGTGGAAACGTGTACTGTGGTCAGATGAATCAGTATTTCAGGTATTTTTTGGGAGGAATGGACGCCGTGTGCTCCGGACCAAAGAAGAAAAGGATCATCCAGACTGTTACCAGCAACAAGTCCAAAAGCCAGGGTGTGTCATGGTATGGGGTTGTGTCAGTGCCCTTGGCAAAGGTAACTTGCACTTCTGTGATGGCACCATTAATGCTGAAAAGTACATAGAGATTTTGGAGCACAATATGCTGCCTTCAAGAAGACATCTTTTCCAGGGACGTCCTTGCATATTTCAACAAGACAATGCAAAACCACATTCTGCACACATTACAAAGTCCTGGCTGCGGAGGAAGAGGGTACGGGTACTTGACTGGCCTGCCTGCAGTCCCGACCTGTCTCCAATAGAGAATGTGTGGCGCATTTTGAAGCGCAAAATGCGACAACGAAGACCCCGTACTGTTGCCCACCTTAAGACTTGTTTGCAGGAAGAATGGGACAAAATTACACCTGAAACACTTCATCACTTGGTGTCTTCAGTCCCTAAACGTCTTTTAAGTGTTGTGAAAAGGAATGGCAACATTACAAAGTGGTAAATGCTTTACTGTCCCAACTTTTTTTGGAATGTGTTGCAGGTCTGAATGACAGGAAAGGATGTATATTTACAAATGACATGAAGTTGACCAGACAAAACATTAAATATTTTGTGTTCATATTGTCTGCAATGAAATACAAGTCAAAGTAAATTTAGAAATCACTACTTTCTTTTTTTATTTGCGTTTTCCATACTGTCCCAACTTTTTCTGATTTGGGGTTGTAACTAGTTACTCCCCAACACTGATTACATATTATTATAAATGCCTGTAAAGGGTGACAAAGGCCTGGTAATTGCTGCTGTTACACTTACATGACGATCAAATCCTTGTTTAATATTGACCCAACATTTAGGCTAATTCAAATATCCATCTTCAATTTTTGGCCACCTTTTAGGATAGAGATGCTACAGACTCTATCTTCAAAAAAAAAACAAAAAAAAACATGTGGACATTACAACCCTTAAAAAAATTTACAATTATCGTAGTAAAACTGCTTAATTTTCTTTTGCGTGATTTTTGAATGCTTGAGACAATAAAATCAATCAGACAACTGTATTAATAAAATAATAGCCATAGGTAACTGTCTAGAGCTACAATTGTAATTTGTAAATAATACAATTTAATTACAATTTAAAACGAAACGAAAGTGAGCTGCCTACACAAAAACTGCAAAGGGCCCAAAGGTACAAAAGTTGCTCTGGGCTCAAACGGGCTGGCCCGCATGATTACAAGGTTACGATTGGGGCATACAAGGTTGAACAGTACAATGCATTTAATCAGTAAACATCCAACAGGGCTATGTGAGGATGTGACATTAATGAAACAGTTGAACATGTTATAATGTATTGTAGGAAATATACTGCTGAAAGAAACAAGTTGAAGGATGAATTAGAGAACAAGGGTGAACAGTTTACAATTAAGAATTTATTAAATCCAGGAAGAAATACTAAATCATTATTGTTACAATATTTGGGAAGAACTGGTTTGAACAAGGGAGTATACGTGTTTATTTATTTATTTTAAATCTTTCAAATCCCACTTGAGAGGGCTGAGAGTGGACAGAGGAGCTGAACACGCAGCGCCGAATGAAGCTCTATGAAGCCTCTAAGCGAGTACAAGAATCAAGGGTGTTTGAATGTGGGTTGGTAGGTGTCACAAACAGAGGCGGAAGCAACAGGTGAGTGAAACAACAGAATGATTTATTAAACAAGGGGATGGCAATCGTGTGGAGAGACTGGCAGGTAAGGAATCCGGAGAGAGAAACAGTTCAAATGGGTCTAGCTGGATGCTAATCAGAGTCCTTTCCTTGCAGGAACAATGGAGAGCGGGGGTCAGGAAGGAACCAGTAACTACGATGGGGATACACAGGAGGATTGCAGGAGAATCTGGAAGGTAAGTAGCTGGGTCTGGTGACTGTTCAGGTAGTGAACGGCAGACCGGACAGTGAGTGTCTGTGGGAAGCGTGTATTTGAAGGGGCGCTGATGAGTGCTTGCAGGTGCGGGTGATCAGAAGACAGGTGATTGTGATCTGGTGATTGTTGTGGCCGGTGACTGAGGTGGCTGTGACTGTGAATCCCTGACATTACCCCCTCCTCCAGGGGCGGCTCCCGGCGCCCTCATGCAGCGACGGGGGCGACCACGGCCTCTGGGTGCGGGACGCTCAGGGTGGACGCGGTGGAATTCAGTCAGTAACATGGGATCTAGGATGTCGTCCCGGGCCACCCAGGATATTTCCTCTGGCCCATAACCTTCCCAGTCGACCAGGTACTCGAGCCGGCCGCCCCGTCGCCGCGAGTCCATGATGTCCTTGACTTGGTACACGGAGGGTTGTTCCAGGATCTCTGGAGGAGGAGGCTCGTCCGGCTCTGGGTGTTCTGGTGTGGGAGGAGAAAAGGGCTTTAGAAGGGAAACGTGAAACGTGGGGTGAATTCGATACCTGGGTGGTAGTTGGAGCTGGTAGGTGACTTCATTGATCTGCCTCTGGATGGGGAACGGACGAATGTAGCGGGGACTCAGCTTTCTGCAGGGCAGGCGGAGGCGCAGATCCCGGGTGGATAACCATACTTGGTCTCCTGGATGGTAAACGGGAGCAGGGGCACGCCGGGCATCTGCAAAGCTCTTATGCCTCCGCAGTGCTTGCTGGAGGTGGATGTGAGCTAAGTCCCACGCTCTCTCGCTCGCTCGGAACTAGTGGTCGACAGCTGGAACCTCTGAAGGCTCTCCCGTCCACGGGAAGAGCGGTGGCTGGTAGCCGAGCATGCACTGAAAGGGCGTGAGCCTGGTGGAGTTCTGTCGGAGGAAGTTCTGTGCATACTCGGCCCACGGGAGGAAACGGCTCCAGCTGTGTTGGTCCTTTTGGCAGTATGCCCGGAGGTAACGTCCGAGTTCTTGGATTTTCCGCTCAGTCTGGCCATTAGTCTGGGGATGGTATCCGGAGGACAAGCTCACCGTGACTTCTAGCAGATGGAAGAAGGCTTTTCGTACACGGGAGATAAACTGCAGGCCCCGATCTGAGACGATATCCTCGGGTATGCCGATATTTCTGAAGACATGGGTGAATAGCATTTCGGTGGTCTCCAGGGCAGTTGGTAATCCACAGAGGGGAATAAATTTACAGGCTTTAGAGAAGCGATCCACTGCTACGAGGATACAGGTGAAGCCAGCTGATTCGGGCAAGTCTGTCATGAAGTCTATCCCCATGTGTGAACAGGGCCGGTGCGGAATGGGGAGGGGTACGGGCTTGCCCACCGGAAGGTGACGGGAAGTCGAGGACATGGCGCAGACTGAGCAACTGCGGACGTACCTGGTGACATCCCGGGACATACTGGGCCACCAGTACTGAGCTTGGAGGAGCGAGAGGGTCTGTTGGCTGCCTGGATGTCCAGAGCCCGGTACAACATGTACTGAGCCCAGAAGGGATTGCCATTGGGAAGTGGGGACGAAAGTCTTCCCTTCTGGGCCTCCCAGCGGACCAGGTTCGTTTTGAGTGGCGGCATGAATGTCCTCGTCGATGTTCCAAAGAATAGGCCTCACAATGATGGCTGGAGGGAGGATTGGCTCAGGGTCAGATGGAGCGTCAATGGAATGGAGGCGGGATAGGGCATCAGCCTAACAGTTGCGGTTACCAGGGCGATATGTGATGACGAAATCAAATCGGGTAAAGAACAGCGCCCACCGGTCTTGACGGGGATTGAGCCTCTTGGCTTCATGGAGGTACTGGAGATTTTTGTGATCTGTAATGACCGTGAACGGGTGGTTAGCTCCCTCCAGCCAATGCCGCCACTCCTCCAGGGCCAGCTTGATGGCCAACAGCTCCCTGTTGCCGATGTCTTAGTTCTGCTCTGCTGGGGACAGTTTCTTAGAGTAAGGCGTGGAGGCTCACCAAACATCTGGGACAGCACAGCCCCGACTCCCGTGGTGGAGGCATCCACTTCCACTATGAATGGTATTTGGGGATCCGGATGTTTAAGGATGGGGGCTGTGCTGAAAGCAGTCTTGAGCTTCTCGAAGGCTTTGTGGGCGCTGGAGTTCCAGGACAGGGACTTGGGCTTACCACGGAGCAGGGTGGTCAATGGGGCCAATGGTGAATCGGCCAGATTCCGGGAGTAGATGAGTATGTCATCAATGTACACAATAACGAAGTCGTGGAGGAACTCCCGGAACACCTCGTTCATAAATTCCTGGAAGACGGATGGTGAGTTGGATAGGCCATACGGCATGACAAGGTATTCGTAGTGGCCGGAAGGGGTAATGAATGCCGTCTTCCATTCATCACCTTCCCGGACCTGAACGAGGTTATACGAGCTCCGTAGGTCAAGCTTGGAGCAGATGCGGGCCCCACGGAGTTCCTCGAGTGCGGCAGGGACCAGGGGAAGTGGATAGGGGAGCTTGACTGTCTGGGAATTCAGAGCTCGATAGTCGATACACGGCCACAAGCCCCCGTCCTTCTTACCCACGAAGAAGAAGCTTGAGGCTGCTGGTGAGCTGGATGGCCGGATATACCCCTGATGAAGAGCCTCCTTGATGTACTCCTCCATAGCCTTGCGCTCCGGGATGGACAATGGATACTGAATGTATACTCTACCCTTGGAGAGTTTATGTCCAGGCAGCAAGTCGATGGCACAGTCCCATGGCCGGTGAGGTGGTAGACGAGTGGCTGCCTGCTTACTGAAGACATCCTGGAACACCCTGTTGTCAGATGGGACAGAGGGAGACACACTGGATTCGGGACTCTCAATGAGAGTGGAGGCGATCGGAACGGGAGGTGACTTATAGGGTGGATGTGGAAGATCGGTGAGACAGTGGTGACGACAGAATTCGCTCCAGCGAATAACCTCACAGGTGTCCCATCTGATCTCTGGGGAATGTAGGATGAGCCAGGGGCGTCCCAGGATGATATCCACTGTGGGTCCCTCCAGTACCAGAAACGTGATTTCCTCTTCATGAAAATTACTGGTTTTGAGCTTCAACGGAGGTGATTCAAAGTTCACGTGCCCACGTCCTAGTGGCTTTCCTTGGATAGTCTCGACTCAGAGCTCCCGGGCATGTCGTCGGCGGGGCAGATGGAGATGGCTCAGGAAGTCTTTCGAGATGAAGTTGCCCGAGGAGCCCGAGTCGACAAGGGCGGAGGCTGTAACGGAACAGGCTGGAGTGAGTAGTTGGACTGAAATTAGGGACAAGATGGCTATGACTGGGTCTAATTGAATGGTACTCACCGCAGGACATGGGGGTCTGATGGGGCAGGATCGAATAAAATGATCGGCAGCGGCACAATAGAGGCAGAGTCCTGCCGCCAGCCGGAAAGCGCGCTCTTGATCAGACAGATGTGTAGAATCCACTTGCATAGGTTCTGGTACTGGGGAACCGGTGGCGGGTGAGACAGACGGGTGTGCGGCTTCGGCGGTGTGGCAGGCTGATAAGAGCTGAGAAATCCGAGTAGCCTTCTGCATAAAGCTCTCCAATCCAACAGAATCATCATAGATTGCCATTTGGGCACGGATACCTGAATCCATACCTGTTAACCAGCGCCCCCCCATATTGGGAATCACAGCTGAAAATGACTAACTAACTTAAAATGGTAACAGTTCCTGACTTCAGTGTGCCATACACACAATTTTGGTGTCTTTGGAAAGAAGACCCTTTGGGCTTTACTATCCATCATCCAGAGTTGATAATGCTCAAAAATATAAAAAGTTATAGACACTGAAGTGCCTTGATAAAAATTGTACCACACTGATTTTTTTTTAAATTTCATATAAAAATACATGAAATCAGTCCTGGAGAATTCCAGAAAAGTAATGGGTTGAAAGTCACATGTCTCATGAGTTTATATTTCAAATCTGAAGAAGATACCATGAAGAATTAGATTCCTGCAGCCATTCCCCCCCCCCCCCCCCCCCCCCCGTTTGAGGAAAAATATTTACCAAATGTATTGAAGGGTTCTACTACAAACTATTTAGTCATTATACATACCACTGCAGTTTTTCAATTATAAAACAGTTGACAGAATCTTAGACATCGTATAAGTGATTTATTTGAGCACTAAAAAAATACAATAAGAATAATTTTTGAGTGATGAAAAAAAAAACAATAATAATAAATAAAAAAACTTAAGTACATACTCTGATTTCCTGACATACAGATGCTCCTGCTCATACAGTCAGTAATCACATGCTGACGATCATTCATACAGCTGGTAATCATACAGATGTCCCATATAGTCAATAATCACATTGTAATGGCCTTTTATATAGACTGCATTCACACTAATATCTGTGAACAGTCAGTAATTACACACTGATTATCAGCCATACAGATGGTAATCATACAGATACAGGCACATTCCCCACAAAACACGCAAACATATATGAAAAATGTTGAAAAAAAAAGGATTATTTGTGCAAAAAGCCGATCGCTAAGTTACGCCCCCATCAGATGACAGGTGCGTCACAGCGTGCGTCACGCGCTGTCATGAGGGAGCGCCAGAAGAGATGAGACGTAAGAGATGAGAGGTAAACAAATGAATAACGATGCAAATTACAACATTATAGTTTCTTTGGACTAAAAGTGCTCTTTGGGATGTTGTGCCATGGACCCTTATTTCTCAAACTAAACCTGGATTTACAGCAGTGGATATGTTTGAGAGTCGTTATCAGGATGAATCTGGTATGTACTGCATTTTTTTATACATGTTTTGATGTGTACTGCTTACACAAATTTAGCAAATACATTCCTTATAAGCTTTCTATCGAAATACAGCGATCCTTCATCGATGCTTGAGGCTTAGACCTTCAAAATGATATATAGTTTGTCAAGATTAATTTTGTCCCGTTTCATCTATTTGAAAACAATGACATGTGCAAACAAAGAGCTTTCAGTGCGCTGGCGTCCTGGTGCATGTTAACAGGTTAAAAAAAATAACATTCATACAAGTCCCTTTATTATTTAGGGCTCATACACTCATCCTTTGTCCCTTTTTTATTTAGGGCTCATACATTCATTCACTCTTCTCCAGCGTAACACCAGCAGCACCCAGCTCCGCTGCCTGACCACACTTAAGTGATGGTCCAGGCAGAGTGCGCACCTTTTGTCCCACCAGATATAGAGATGTAGATTTTAAAATATAGATAAAATATAGATTTTCTCATACAACCACAATCAGTCACAAATACACTTAGACATTGACACATACATTTACACAGACTACACTCTACTCTTCCTGAGTGACCTGTCAGTTCTACTCGCTCTTTCACTGAACCTCTTCCTCAACACAGTAAAAAAGCAGTACCTTGCAGGAATTTTTGCCTACCCGTGCAGACCTCTGTAACTTTCCTTTCACCAACAGAGCGGTAGCCGCAGGACTTTGCGTTCATCTCTTTACTTTATCTGCTTAAGGTTTATTGTTATCCTTCAAGGCCCACTTAACAATAAACACAGACCACTGCATGCAATGTATATCTGCTTAACATTTACGTCATCCATCAATGCCCTCGACAGTAAACGCAGATTTTTGCATGCACAATCTGCCCTCATTTACTGCTATCCATCAAAGGCCCTCTTAACAGTAAAACAGATCTGTGCATGCAATTATTTCCTCTGGAATCAAAACCCTTTTTTTCTTTTTGTTCTTTAAATTTGGAAGAGCAATTTTTAAGAGTCCTTACCACCAAGGGCTAACTGGCAAACCACACAAACTACTTATATAAGCAAAACTACTTACCTTTAGTGGCCACAGAATCTGTGCCGTTTGCCAAGCCAGCCCAAAGTGGTCTTTCACCCTCTGCTCCTTTCCAATCCTGTTTGTGACGCCAATTTGTGGTGGCTTTTGTCGGTGCTGTGAGGAATCATTCTCAAGGTCTTGGGGTTTTGATGCCAGAAGAGAGACTTTATTATCATTTAGACAATAAGGCCGAGAAAACTCTGCAGAGCAATCTCCAGAATCTTTTTCTGTACCCTCTTTTATACAGTTTTTCCTCTAGGCGTGTTCAATACATTGTATACATGTTTGTTATGGGATCAAGATGCAGTCAGGAGGAGTTCCATGAAAATAAGGGCCCCATTGTATATTTTGCCTAAAGGTTAAACAGGACACGCAGCTTCACCGTATGTCATATGTCTGCACATTCCCTTCATGCAGGCCTCTATACACAGGCAGATACATGAATGATTATGATAGTAGGATAACTTGATATATAAATGCCTATATTCGCATTGATTATACTTGATTAATTTATATTTTGATTAACCCTTTCCGGTTCCTGTAAAATTTGCCTAAAACGCCTAAAAAAAGGCATACCCAAAGTAAATTGCATGCTGTTCTTGAACCATTTGGATTATATGCATGGTTTTGGTCTCTTTTGAAAGGTGACACTCTGAGGTTTGTTTCTCAACAGTCAGAATCACTGTAAGTCTTACTGATATTAAGCCCTTTCACACATACAGACTTTTCCGGAAAATTACCAGTAAATTGCCTTAAAGAGATCATATGTGAACAGGACCTTTTCAAAAATACCGGTAAATTCGTTCCGGCAATTTACCGGTATGAGAATTTGTAACATTGTTACTGGTAAGTTGTAACATTGTTACTGGTAAGTTGGTAAGTTGTTACCAGTAAATTGCCGGAATGATGCTGTGTGTGAACACAGAATGAAGATTACCGGTATGAGGACGTACAATTTCAGAACTCGTGATGTAAGACGTAAGACGTGTACTCTGGGCCAATCCAGAGCCGTTGAAATTCAAAAATTCAGCGGCTCTGGGCCAATCATAACATTCGGCGCATTTACTCCGCGCAGTGTGCAGTGTGTTGTCAGATTGGGCGGGTTCACACACGCACGCTGCAAAGAGACTGGTGCTGATGTTGACGTCGCGGCAGCACTTTTAGCCAATCACTAGGGATCAGCAGACAGACGTGATGATTCATGAGTGACGGGTTTTTAGCGCGATAACGGATCTGATTTTGAATGTATAACTGTAAGTGATCATAATGCCTATATATAAGTTAGATGGTAAAGAGTGGAGAGTGTTTTAACTCTCAAAACGTGAATTACACCTGTTGAGGGAGATGACACGAAGGCTATATCACTGCAACTCCGAAATCAGACCACAGTTAAATTATTTAATCAAAATATTTATATTTATACGATCCTGTCTTTTATCTTTTAAACGGTCCAGATTGGATCCTTTAAAGCTGATGGACTTGTTAGTTTTGACTGTGCAAAGTTCTACATTATGTTCAATATGAACTTCACGAAAGACTTAGTTCTGTGTGAAATTATAGAGCGACACGAAGGTAACGTAAGAGCATTATTGTTGTTGTTATTTTTTTTATTGTCGGATTATCATACAGCATGACACAGTTTTGACTGTCATGGTGTGTGCATGAACGAGTGTGAAATACCTATAATTACGTTGCTAATTCTGATCACTTATATTGGGCACTTTTTTGCATTTAAATTCTGTTGACACTGAAAATGTTGCATGTGAGCTAAATGAGACCGGAAATGCTGTAGGTGACGTCAGACGCTAGAGACTTGGCGGAAAAACTGAATGAACAACGAGGACAGCGAGGAAAATTTGGAAACTCTTCAGGAATACATCGACTGGTGCTTCGACGTTATAGTCATGAAGAAAAACCAAAATGCATGTTCTCCAGCCAAAAGCGAGACGCCGTCTTCCAAAAGAAGTCGCCCGGCAGACTCGCCTGAAACAACATCGCCGACGGGTAAAAGCTTTACCGACATCCTGGATTCAATCGACAAGCGGTTGTCCAGCTTCGACGCGAGGTTGTCCCTGGTCGAGATCCTGCACCGTGAATTTAAATCCCTGAGGGAATCACTGGAATTCAGCCAGCAGCAGGTGGAAACACTCGCTGCTGAAAACGCATCACTACGGGACTCGGTCAAGTCTCTAACTAAGAATGTGACCCATCTAAGTGAAGAAAATAAAAAAATAAAAGAGACTGTTATCGATCTCCAGGCCCGTAGCATGAGAGACAACCTGGTGTTTTCAGGCATCCCGGAATCTACCGAAGAGGACCCAGAAGCTACGGTTAAAACCTTTATCAAGACATACCTGAAGCTTCCGGAAGACACCGTGGAAAACATCTGCTTCGAAAGAGTCCATCGGATGGGAGCGAAGAAACCTGGAGCCCCTAGGCCGCGTCCTATTGTGGCCAAATTTGGATACTTCAAGCAGAAAGAGCAGGTGAAGAGTCGCGGCAGGGAGCTGAAAGGAACAGACTTCAGCGTAAACGACCAGTTCCCCAAAGAAATCCTGGAGCGACGCAAAATTCTGTTCCCAATCCGACGCAGTCTCATCCAAAAGGGCTCCCGAGCTGTCATCGCCGTGGACCGGCTCTACGTGGACGGGCAGCTCTACCGCAACCTCATTACTACTCCGTGGTTATATTAACACCACTCCAGATAAGAATCCGTTATATTTTTCTTTTTTTTCTTCCTCTCTTTCCTCGCTTGTTCTTCCATTTACCTCTAACTATTTATGTCATTTCGCTAATTTAATACGATATCATAACAAACACGATACCGTCAGTCTCCGCAGCGTTTAAATGTTGTTGCAATGTTTTCGTTTCTGTCAAGTTTTTACTTTCATCCCTCTCTGCTTGTTTCTTTGTATGTCTTTCTTCCAACTCCTTTCACTGCACCGATCACCTGCCTTACTAAACATACACACACAACACCCTATATCACACATCTGCACGGCACGACCATGTACATATACACTCAGCGGTAACGCAACCACTCCGACCTTACAGCGCACACAGACATGAAGGACATACTCGCATACAAGCGCGTACACGCCCGCTCATATCTTATTCATTTGAGCATCACACGCAGCAAGCAGCATTAGCTACACACACACATCTATGGGCGCACTGAGATTTGTCACATGGAATGTGAATGGAGCTGGCTCCAGAGAAAAGAAGTTAAAAATATTTAGCCAGCTTAAAAAACTACAGGCAGACGTTGTTTTATTACAAGAGACTCATAGACCTGCCACAGCTACAGATCAACTTAAAACAACTGAGTTTCCTAATGTGTTCTCAGCCTGCTATAACTCTAGGCAAAGGGGGGTAGCAATTTTAATACATAAAAATGTTAATTTCACAGTACTCAACACAGTTATAGATCCAGAAGGTAGATTTCTAATCATTAAATTATCTATATTTGACAATAAGTTATGTATTGTTAGTATATATGGTCCAAATGTTGATGACCCCTCTTTCTTTCACGGTTTTTTTACCGCACTCTCTGAACACCTCGATTGTGCACTTGTTATTGGGGGAGACCTCAACTTTGGACTAAATAAAGAAATGGACAGGCTGAGTACAGCTGGAACTCAGCGCAATTGGGAATCCACAAATATAGTTAAACAGTACATGAGCGACTATGGACTTTGCGATGCATGGCGCTCTTTTCACCCCAACCGTAAGGAATATATTTTCTTCTCACATGTCCATCACTCTTACTCTCGTCTGGATTATTTCTTAGTCAGCAGCTCACTGCTGAGTGACATTTCAGACACAGAGATAAACCCTATAGCTGTCAGCGATCACGCTGCTGTTTCTTTAACTCTAGTAAATAAGAAGGCCACTCCACCAAGTAATAACTGGAGATTCAATACATCATTGCTTAAAGACGACGATTTTATTAAATATTTTAAAGAAGAATGGGCTTTATATTTAGACTATAATGACCTGCCTGGAACATCAGCATCTGTTCTCTGGGAAACAGGCAAAGCTGTGATGAGAGGTAGAATAATCTCATTCTCATCGCATAAAAAGAAAAGAGAAAATAAATGTATTCAGGAATTAGAAGAAACCATAAAAACTTTAGAAGAAGCCTACGTATCCTCCCAGGAACAGGAAATGCTGAAAAAAATATGTAAAGCAAAACTAGAATTAAATGAAATTATTAATAAAAAAACTAAATTCTTAGCACAAAGACTTCGCTGGCAAGAATTTGAATATGGTAACAAATCAGGTCAATTCCTAGCGAACCAGTTAAAAATAAATAAAGAAAAAACAACTATATGTGCTGTTAAAGATTTAACTGGGGATACAGTATATGACCCTGAAAGAATAAACAACACTTTCAGGGACTTTTACAAATCTTTATATTCTCCACAGATAAACCCATCTAAAGACGAAATTGACCAATTTCTTGACAATATAACTCTTCCGAAATTATCAGACAATCAAGCGATGGCATTGGATTCTCCACTGACATCAGATGAACTTCAGGAAGCCTTGAACAGTATGCCCAATAAAAAGGCTCCAGGTCCAGATGGCTTTCCAGCAGAATTCTATAAAGAATTCTGGGCTATTCTGGCACCAACATTCTACAGAATGTTGCAGGAAACCAAAAGAAATGGCAGACTTCCACCAAATATGAATTCTGCCAACATTAGTCTTTTGCTAAAACCAGGCAAAGACCCTGTATTGCCTACCAGCTATCGTCCAATATCCCTTATTAATGTGGACACTAAAATAATCTGCAAAGCTATCTCAAAAAGAATAGAGAAGATAACCCCTCTCATAATTCATTCCGACCAAACTGGCTTCATAAAAGGGAGGCACTCCTCAACAAATACACGTAGGTTACTTAACTTGATAGACTATTCATGCAATAGAAACCTTCAAATTACAATATTGTCTTTAGATGCAGAAAAAGCTTTTGATAGGGTTAACTGGAATTTTCTATTTGCAACTTTACACAAATTTGGTTTTGGAAACTCTTTCATAAACTGGTTAAAAATATTATATAACTCTCCAATAGCATGTGTCAGGACAAATGCCCAAACGTCCTCTAGCTTCTATCTTAAGAGGGGCACCAGGCAGGGATGCCCCCTCTCCCCCTCACTGTTTGCAATTTTTATTGAACCACTAGCAGCAGCAATTAGACAGGCAACAGTGATTAAAGGCATTAAATGCAAGAATGTAGAACATAAAGTTAGTCTTTACGCAGATGATGTGTTACTTTTTCTTCAGCATTCACAAACCACTCTCTCTGAGGTAATTACATTAATAAACTCTTTCTCAAGAGTCTCAGATTATTCAATAAACTGGTTAAAATCAACAGTTCTTCCAATTAATTGCTTCTTCCAGAATTCTTCCACTCCACTGCAATCTGGAAATATTAAATATTTAGGTATTAATGTTTCTCCTAGGCTAGCAGATTTGATTAAATTAAACCACATCCCACTTTTAAAGAAGGTAGAAGATGATCTAACCAGATGGAGGTCTCTACCCATATCACTCATGGGAAGAGTCGCCTCAATAAAAATGATGGTTTTACCAAGAATTAATTATTTATTTGCAATGATCCCGAGCAAACCACCACATGACTGGTTTAGATCTCTGGACTCCTCCATCTCTAAATTCCTTTGGAAAGGTAAACCCCCGCGTATTAGCTTAAAAACGCTGCAAAAGACCAAGGATAAAGGAGGACTAGATCTACCTAACTTTCACCACTATTTCTTAGCCAACAGGCTTCAACACATTTCAGGGTGGTTAAAACACACCCTCTTAGATGAGCCTTGGCTAGATGTAGAACAGGCATTATGCAATAATATAGAGATTTCGGATCTGCCATTCATTAGCTTGATCAGCAAACGACACGTATACTTCAAAAGCATCAGTATCAGCTCTTCTCTGACAGCATGGTGGGAGTTTCTAAAAATGACGGAGTCTTCACTAATCCCATGCAAACGTACCCCCATCTGGAACAATCCTGACATATTGCTAAACAACAATATGATAAACTTCAAAGATTGTAGTTGTAAAGGTATTAAATACCTGGAACATATATTCGAAGGGACAGACTTTATTCCCTTTGACAAATCAGTTAAACAATATGGGATTAATAAGCACAGATTTTTAGAATATCAACAAATTAAATCTATTGTAAAAAGGAAATTTAAGTCTAATCATATCAATTTACAAATACCACCAAGTGTGGCAGATTTTCTTAATCTCAAAACCCCCAAATTAATGTCTAAAATATACAGGGCACTTTCCAAAATAGATGAATCAGTATCACTTCCTATTGCAAAATGGGAGGCAGATCTATCAGTAAGCTGGGACCATAATTTCTGGTCTCAGATATGTTTAAAAACCTTTGAACTGATTAGAAATCCTGGTTTACAATTAATACAATACAAAATCCTGCATAGAGTGCACTACACAGGTCATCGGATGTTCAGGATGGGTTTTACAGCTTCTAACAACTGCTCACACTGTAAAGGCAATACACCTGACAATTATATCCACGCTCTATGGTTCTGTCCACCTGTTCAGAGGTACTGGTACAGGATTTGTGAAGACTTATCAAAGTGTCTTAAATGTTCTATTCCAGCCTCTCCTTTAGTCTGCTTGTTGGGCGACCTAGATGGTGTCACTACAGAAGGTAACACAATCCACATGGCTTTCACTGCCCTATGCATTGCTAAGAAGACTGTCCTCATGAACTGGAAAAATAAAAATAATCTTAATATCAACCAATATAGAGATTATTTGTGGGATTATATTAGTTTTGACACAGCTTCTGCTGCCACATTAGATCAATCTCTCTGGGCTCCTTTGATCAGCTCCATCACCTAGTGTGAGTGGGGGTCCCGATTCTGTCCGGCTGTGGTTTTTGTTGTTGGCGTGGGGTGGCGATATGGGCCTGGGGCATCTGGGGGTTCCCTGGGGATGGGTTTCTTGGGGGGTTCGGCGCTGGGGCTGCATTTCTTGGGGGGTTCGGCGCTGGGGCTGTATTTGCCCCGATTTGATCCATGGGAAATGTATCTAGCATTATATTTATATTTTGTCATCATTATTTCATTATAAGGAGTTAAAAATGGCTCGTATCAACCTTGATTTACATTATATCACATTATTTTGACAGTTAAAGTTTTGGGCGGTTTTGGGCAGGTTTTTGTGAGCTTTTGGGCTGGAAATCGTCCATCCAATCTGGCAACACTGACTCTGCCCTGTGTAGTTTGCTTTGAAGTCGTGTAATGGATGTCTCTGGGCCAAAATCGCTGCGTGACTGTGAACGTTTGATACAAAAATGAAAACATCAACTAAAACACTGACCACGTATACCTCTTCATGTTTATAAACACAACACCGGGAGGCACAGCTGTTAAGAGGTCGTTTCTGGTTAATGATGTCACAGAATTTACCGGTAATTTGAAACCTATGTGTGAATGGTGCTTTTCCGGAAAAAAGACGGAACGTTGTTACCTGTGTGAACAGCACATTTTTGAATTTACTGGTAAAGTCGTTCCGATAATTTTATGGCAATTTACTGGTATTACTGTGTGAAAGGGCCTATAGAGTAATAGAACTTTGAACACACTGAAAAAGTAAAAAAAAAAAATTCTGTCTACATTTTTTTTGTAAACAAAAGCCTGCAGATGACTATAGCTGGGAGCTATGAGCTGGAAAATACAATGGGATCACAGAATGAAGCCTTACCAAGCCACATTTCAAATTTGATAACAATACCTTAGCGAATGAGTGTTTTACACGTTTATCTAAGTTTATGTCTAGGCGCTTCCCAAAAAAGGACACTCGGAGACTCCAAATGACCCTTTGTAACCAACGACACATAAAAAGCTGTAATACTTGAATGCTTTAATGTACAGTCATAATTTTGGGCTCTAATGAAAGGTTACACTTAGAGCTATTCAATTCCACATCCAGATTCACTGTCAATAATTGCTGACACATAGTAACTGAAGCATAAACACATTATAGTGACATTTATACACAGAATCCAAAATTTGTACACTTGTAAATAACATCTATTTCTAAATTCTAATCTAATTACCATTTTTTTCCCTATACTTCTATTTTTGTACATAGTACATCATTTAATTTCAGTTTTTTTCTTATATTGGTGTTATATTCCATCCCTACTGTGTTATTCTTATGTATGTCTGCACTATGTCTGTACTTTCTTCTGCACTGGAAGCTCCTGTCATCAGGACAAATTCCTTCTTGTGTGTGTAAACATACTTGTAATAAAGCTCTTCTGATTCTGATTATAGTGTTTTTTAAATGTTGTCATCATGTCCCTCAGTATATGGCTTTTTGCTGACTGGCTCCCAGACTTCATTCGATTCAATGTCAGATGATTGTCTGTGATTATAAAAAAACAACACACAAAACAGAAGTTAGCAGGAACACCTCAAAACACAAACACACACACACACACACACACACACACACACACAACACACACACACACACACACACACACACACACACACACACACACACACACACACACACATACACATACACATACACATACACATACACATACACATACACATACACAGAAAAACAGGACATAAGTGACCAGGGACGCATCAAAACACATACGTCAATATATACTGTAAAATATGTATAAGATACATAAATATGTATAATATATATAAATATAATTATATTATATAATAAAACACTTACTTGTTGACAGTGTTGCATGGAGTTGTTTTCGCCTCCATGCAAAAACAACTCCTCCGCTTCAATGGCTGAAACATCGCTCTCTTCGTCAAAAATGTCCTCAAACATCGCTATCTTCGTCAAAAAATGTCATCTCTGTCACGGCGAACACATTATTCAACAACTTATTAGTGTAAAAGGTGTGTTTTTGTCATTCTCTTAGCTATTTTTCGCCTCTCACCATCATTCAGCCGTGAGCTCTTCATGTACGCGTTTCCGTGCGCAAGCGCACTGGTCAGTCTAACCTTCTGCGCAGCAAGATTTGGGCATGATAGCCTGGACCGACCCCCTAAAGCGTCATATCAGTCTGTTTAGAAGCTCATTGGCTATCAGAAACGACAGTCATTTGCAGACTATAATGCAATTGGATCGATCTACTGTCCATCAAAAGGGGGCGGCTTCATATCCAATGCTGGATGCTCATTAGCTTTCGCGGTATGTTGACCCCTCTAAGATGAAGCTATTGGTTCAAATGAGGTGTCATTCAAAAGGTCAGATCTCAGCGGCCATTTTGACATCAAATAATTTGCTTTGTTTACATGAGAATAGACGCTAAATTACAGAAAACACAGAAGAGTGGATAGCTCCGTCGGCTAATGTGAAATGATACTACTAGGCTACTACTTGTTATTGTTTATTTGGTTGTTGGTGGTCTGACAAAGACACTGACTGTACCTGCTGTGTGGATTGTATCTTAAAATACCTTACATCGTTCAAATCAGAAGAATCTCAGCTTTCCAGAGATATATGACATGTTCAGAATTTTGTTGTTGTTTTTGTATCTGACGAACTTTACCCCCTGCGGGGGCAGTGTACCGTCGGCGGAACACTGGAACTGCAACAGGTTTTAATAAAACTCTTTGTCAAGAGCAGCATGTTAATTGCTTTATTCGGTATTCCCCTTTGGCAAAAAACATTGATGGTATGGTATAATTCAGAAATATTGGCACATTGTTGAGAGTGATCCCAAGTTGCAATCGATTTTTGATAAACCACCTTGGGTGGTCTACAAGAGACCGCCCAATTTGCGCAACATGCTGGTTAGGGCGGATCTGCTGGTTCCGCAAACACATTTTTTGAGCAATATACCTTTTGGTAAATTTAAGTGTGGTTGCTGCCAACAATGTAATTTTACGTATAAAACACAAACTATTAATCATCCCTTTCTGGTAAAACTTTTAAGATCCGGGGAACGATTTCTTGTAAAACAACCAATGTAATTTATATGTTGCATTGTCCTTGTGGACTGGGCTACGTGGGGAAAACAAGTAGACAACTCAAAACTCGTATTGCTGAACGTCAATGTGCAATTAGGCATCAGGACCGTAGAAGTCCAGTAGCACAAATTTTTTTTCAAGTTTAAACATTCGATTTCGACTCTACAATATATTGGCATTGAAGCAGTTAAATTACCTCGAAGAGGGGGTGATATTAACAATCTCTTTTTAAAACGTGAAGCATATTGGATTTATACTTTGAACACTTTATCTTCTAATGGTCTATTGTAATGCCTTTGTGGAGAGAAAGGACACACACACACACACACTAAGTGCAACCACAAATTCCTTAGGCTTAAAGAAATTTTCTTCACTATCTGCAAGTCATAAAATTGACAGACGAACAGCACCTCACCCAACTGGCTGGCTGATTTCCTGCCATGCTATCGGGTTATCATCTTAAGGAAATCGCTAAAAACCGGTATAGCTTTGAGGGAAACATCTGCTAATGGCCCAGCGACAAACTTTATGGATTCCCTGATCGTTTAATGCAATAATTCAATGATTTTTATCAACGAGAAAAGACGTTTTTACGACAGACGTTCGAGCTAAGAAAGACCAGATCTCCACAAACGTGACATTCTCATGACCTGGACAGCTGACTTTCCTGACCTCCCGTTTCTGAAACACCCCTCAATTTCTCTTCTTGAACAAAGAACATCCAAACTCTCATGAACTTTATACCAAAAGACAAATAATATTAAAGCATGTTATCAAAAGCAATATATATATTATATTTACAATATATATAGTCAGGTTGCATTTTATGAAATGAAAGTAAGCTTACTGTGTTATTGTAATCGATGGTATTTTTGTGTAATCTTTGGAGGTATAATTTTCTCCTGTAAAGTGAGTACTACACTTATAGCATCATATGCATAATGTGTTGTTTTTAATCTTTAATTTGAACCCTTTTGTGTGTCTTAGCAGGAAAACTATTAACGTGTAGGAAATATGCTGAATTTGGTTTCATTTTAACCTGTTAACCTGCACCCCCCATATTGGGAATCACAGCTGAAAATGACTAACTAACTTAAAATGGTAACAGCTCCTGACTTCAGTGTGCCACACACACAATTGTGGTGTCTTTGGAAAGAAGACCCTTTGGCCTTTACTATCCATCATCCACAGTTGATGATGCTCAAAAATATAAAAAGTTATAGACACTGAAGTGCCTTGATAAAAATTGTACCACACTGAATTTTTTTTATATCATATAAAAATACATGAAATCAGTCCTGGAGAAATCCAGAAAAGTAATGGGTTGAAAGTCACATGACTCATGAGATTATATTTCAAATCTGAAGAAGATACCATGGAAAATGAGATTCCTGCAGACATTTTTCTAGTCCCCCCCCCCCCCGTTTGAGGAAAAATATTTACCAAATTATTGAAGGGTTCTTCTACACACTATTTAGTCTTTATACATGCCACTGCAGTTTTTCAATTATAAAACAGTAGACAGAATCTTAGAAATCATATAAGTGATTTATTTGAGCACTAGAAAAATACAATAATAATAATTTTTGAGTGATGAAAAAAAAACAATAATAATAAAAAAAAAAAAACTTAATTACATACTGATTTCCTGACAAACAGATGCTCTCCTGCTCATACATTAGTAATCACATGCTGAAGATCATTCATACAGATGCTAATCATACTGATGGCTGCCCAATATAGTCAATATTCACATTATAATGGCCTTTTATATAGACTGCATTCACACTGATATCTGTGAACAGTCAGTAATTACATGCTCATTATCAGTCATAGAGATGTTAATCTTACAGATACAGGCAATTCCCCACAAAACACGCAAACATATATGAAAACTGCTGAAGAAGAAAAAAAAGAAATGTTTTTTCTTTTTTTCTTATTGTGCTAAAAAGATCGTTAAGTGGAAATCGTTAAAGATCGTTTTTGGAATACTCACAAATCAAATCATCAATTCAATCCAAAATTGACATTAGGACAATTAATCTAGACCTTCCCCTCCCAATATCAGCGCTAATTAATATATCTTCCTCGAAAAAACGACTCTCCAAAATATACAGAATTATATCAAAATCAGACAATACATTAGGTCTACCAAATGTTAAATGGGAATCAGATTTATCTATTGCTCCCGATGCCGCCTTCTGGACACAAATCTGTAAAAATATTTATTTCATGACAAAAAATGCCAACCTTCAACTTATACAATATAAAGTACTTCATAGATTTCACCTTACTGGACGAAAGTTATTTAAAATGGGTTTTACTTCAGAAACATGCTCACATTGTACACAAAACACCCCAGACACCTATCTTCACGCCATGTGGCATTGCACCCCAGTTAAAGAATTTTGGGAAAATGTTACTGAGTCACTATCCAACCATATGGGATGTCACATCCCACTGTCTCCCTCCCTCTGTATATTAGGTGACATATCCATAATCAACTCAAACGATACAGATAGTAAATTACTCCTAGTGGCTCTAGATTGGGCCTAGTGGCAACTAGACCCAAGATTTGGGGGAGGGGGGTTAGGAAGAGGTAGCAACAATGGCTAATATCAAACAAAATTAAAAACTTAGAAAAGATTAAACTTTTTTTTTTTTTTTTCTCTCTTTCTCTTTCTCTATCCTTTCTTTCTGTCTGTTTCTGTTCTATCCACTTTGTGATTTTTTTTTGTTTTTGTTTTTTTTTCTCTTTTCTCTTTCTCTTTTCACGCCTCTGGGCCTCGGTTGGCTGTGGCATCTCAGTTCCTGCCCTGTGTGGTTTGGTTTAGTTGTTGGTGGGTGTGCTGTGGGGCTGGGGACCTTATACCTCCAACCCGTACCAGCTTTGGCCTGGTTTTCTTGCCTCTGGCAGGTTCAACACTACATGCCTTGCTTTTTTAATGCATCACTAGACTATATACACACATCTATTGTAAAACAAGTAAGGGAAGAAGGGAGAAGGAAAAAAGAAAGGGAAAAAAAATGCATATATGTATATCAGACACACACAGGGTAAGCGGGACGTGAGCATGGGGGCCTGGACTTTGCACTGGGCTGGCTCCACGCTGCACGTCATGCTTTTTTTAATGCATCATACACTCAACAATACATATACATATGTAGGGTAAGCGTGGCATGTGAGTGGCGGCCAGGGGTGGGACTTTGGGCCTTGTGCCCCGCAGCACCTCTCCTTGATGGCTCGTTTTGGGCCTAATTTATGCCTTGCTCACAGAGGGCCCAGAGGCAGCCTTACAATATCTTACTCTCTATACCTTTATTATTATTATTATTATTTCATCATTACCACTATTATTACTATCATTATTATTATTATTATTATTATTATCATTATTACTATTTGTCCTCTTCCTGATCTTCCAACTTTCCCCTCATTTCTGACTAATTGAGTCAATTATTATTATTTTTGTTTTATTGTTATTATTTATTTATTAATATTATTGCTGCTACTATTACTATAATCACTTTCTCACCTTTCATCCTCTAATTTTTGTTATGAATGCTATTATTATTATTATTACTACTGTTATCATTGCTATTGTTTTCTTTTTACTATTGTTATGTCTGTTGTACTTTACTTATTTTTTTTTTGTTGTTTATATACCCCCACCCCCAATACCCAGTCACACTTACACACACACACACACACAAATCACGTTGGCTGTCATGTATGTTTTATTTACTTTGGTTATTTTGTATTTGATTTGTCACCTTTAAATAGTATGTTTGTTTGCATAATAAAAAGAAAAAAAAAAAAAAAAAAAAGATCGTTAAGTTACGCCCCATCAGATGACAGGTGCGTCACAGCGTGCGTCACGCGCCGTCGCGAGGGAGCGCCAGAATTCAAATAAACAATCTTCCGTGTATCTTTGACTTTTTTATTTTTGGATGATTTCATTCTGTTTGGGACATTGTCTGCTACAAAATCGTGCTGTTTTTTTTTACCACCAAGACGCTGTTTTTGAGCGTAATTTGTTCCATAACGGACACAAACAATAACTTTCCCTCAAGAGATGAGACGTAAACAAAGGATTAACGATCTAAATTACAACGTTGTTGTTTCTTTGGACTAAAAGTGCTCGATGGAATGTTGTTCACTGGACCCTTATCTTTCAAATGAAACCAGGATTTACAGCAGTGGATACGTTTGAGAGTCGTTATCAGGATGAATATGGTATGTACTGCGGGTTTTTTTCTACATGTTTTGATGTGTACTGCTTACACAAATTTAGCAAATACATTCCGTATAAGCTTTCTATCGAAAAACAGCGATCTGTCGTCGATGCTAGAGGCTTAGACCTTCAAAATGATATATAGTTTGTCAAGATTAATTTTGTCCTGTTTTACTTTATCTGTTTGAAAACAATGACGTGTGCAAACAAAGAGCTTTCAAAGAGCTTTCAGTGCGCCCGCGTCCTGGTGCATGTTAACAGGTTAACGGCCATGATAAATGCAACAAGTTGGTGTAAATGAAAGTTAACTTTTATTATAATAATGTATGATTACAACGCATACAGAATGTGTTAAGATATTTTTCTCATGAGATTAAAGCAACTAGGCGAGAGGACTTACTGCATGGAAAATGAGCCGTGTAGGCGGAGCTCCGTCTACAAGAACTATTTCATTGGAAGAGCATCGAGTGGGAGGGACCGAAATCTCCGGTCTAAAATACTGACTCCCAGCTCTCTGACTCTCTCTGCTCTGCTTGAAAGTCGCGCATTTCTTGAAACTTGGAGCTGCTCCAAACGAGCTCCTAGCCTTAACATCTGGCCAAGTTTGAACATTGAACCAACACTTAGTCAAATCTCTGAAGAAACCCTTGAAAGTCTGAAGCTACACGAAAGGAACTCAAGGAAGAACTTCGAGCGTCAGACAGCACCGAGCAAACCACCAGAAGGGCATCCCCAGAGTGACGTCACGCGACGAGGTCACGTGGGATTCCTTCAAGCTACCAAGCGTCATTTCAACTTAAAAGCAAGTATCAAACAAAATCTCTATAAAGTGGCTGAACTGGTCGTATCTATCTCTAAAGTAAAATTAATAGAGTTCTCCTCTTGATGATCGACACGGGTAAAATCGT